>JALPQD010000467.1:0-600000 GCA_023101885.1 Typhlomys cinereus | reverse complement strand
CTTACCACATACCAAGTCTGCCAAAATATACTGAAGAATGCCAACTTATTAAACCAGCTTCTCCCACCTTATTCACCTGCCCGAGGAATGGTCCCATCTACCAGGGCCTGGGCCTTCCCACATCAATCTCTTGCAGAGAGATTGCTCAATTAACTACTAATTCTTCCCAAATTTTCCAGAGGTCAGCCTTCAATTGTCAAGTTGACAGCTATGTATCTAACTGGCACAAACTCTATATCATGGGAGTGTTTAGAATGCATCTATAACAAGAAGAAAGGCTTTCAGGTACAGAAGAGCAGATGTGTCCATCAATCCATTCACAAATCAGTACCTGTAAACTGAACTGTTGGGGAGGAAATGATGACTACTACATAGCTAAGTCCTAGAGTCACACTGCTCTCTCTGCCTGGAAGTGAACTGATGCCCACCGGCAAAACATAATAGGAACTGTATGTGCAACACACACAAATCCTGCAGAGACCTGACGTGTATAAAAGGCAGTTGGCTGTCCAGGAGGCCAGCTGGCTGAGATCATTACAGATCCAGGCATCCTCCCTTCTGGTGGAGGATAAAGTTTAGATGACCTGAGCTGAGGAGAGCACAGTGAGGGACAGAAAAGGAGAGGGTGACTCTGGGATCCCCCAGCACCCCGCAGGAAAGAGCTCGAAGAGGCAGGATCCTCATGATGTAAGGAGGTCACAGAGGTACTGCCTTCCCAAACTTGGGTTCCAACCTCCAAGGAGCAGTCAGTCTGATTCTCTATGGGGTGAGCAATGGCCTACAGAGCTTCCCGAAGCACAGAAGGGGTGAAGTAAGCTGGGGTGAGCACTTCCACTCCAGCCCTAAGGTAGGACAAAACATGCAGCCAAGACCCCAGCCACTAAACTTGCCAAGGAACCAGGCAGCCTTCTTGAAGAGGGGTCACAGTCGTGAGAATGGTGCTTTCCTCTCTGGCCGTCCTACTGTGACTCATTTCTCCCTGAGAGCTTGCCTGGGTCACAGAACCCCACATACACACCAGACCACAGGAGAGAAGAAATGGGACATAAGCTCCCTCTCCAGGTAGAGGTGCAAGACTTTGCCCCAAGAAACTGTCCTCCCGCAGTGCTCACTGTGTACATCCATAAGGAGCAAGGGTCATGTTCTACAACCCAGAATAAAGACTCCTGGCATCCTTCTTGAATATCAATTATTGGCAATAAATAAATAAATTATTGGCTTTATGTCTTCCTTTCCTACAAATAAAGCGCAGCCTGAGCGTGGCATTCAGGGCTTCTGTAATTTGTCTCCATGCTACCTAAGTGTGTTTACTGTCTTCAGTTAATGCTTCTGATCCACTGTCTGCTCTGCTGGCCTATGGAGGCCTTGGGCTTCTGTGGGACCTCATCCTGTGGAGAGTAATGGAGGGAGGACTCCTGCACAGGGAGGACCAGAGGAAGTAAGTGTGGACCCCAGTTTTAACTGGCCAGGTAATTTTATTACCCTGTAATTATAAAATAAAATGCCTGATATAAAAAGAAATGTCTAGGGGGCACTGGAGAAAGAGGGAGGAAGGAAGGGGAAAAGGGGAAAGGAAGCAAGGAGATCCAGGGAGGGGTGGAGGGAGGGAGGGGAATGGGGTACCTATCAAGTTTGCATGAATGGAAAAATTTTTATAAAAAAGGTAAAAAGAAATGTCTTTTTAGGCTGAGAAAAGAAATCACAACAAATTTTAAACATTTAAAAAAGTTTACAGATAACAGTTATCATGAAACATAGAAAAACAATAATGTGGAATTGGGGAGACAGTTCAGGAGTCAAAGTCTTTGTCTCACAAGCAAAAAGGCCCAAGATCCCTACATCCCAGATCTCACGTTAAATGCTCTGTGGCTATGTCCTGCAGCTCTGGGAGGTGGAGCCTGGCAAATCCCGAGCATAACAATAAGGAGGTAGAGCAATCCAGGATGATTCCTGATGCTTGGGCCTCTGCAGTCACACATACACAAATGTCCTCTTATACATATCCACACATATGCACCGCCCCCACATACATAGGAAAGAGAAATAATAAAGTTTTTAATTGCTAGAAAATGCCAGTAAGACCTTTCCTCTGCCTCTCAACTGCACACAGTTTCCTTCTCATAGGAAACTTTGCAATATAATTTTCCAGGGAAAGGCGGAAACATAATCCAGTCTTTAATAAATTTGATCGAATTTATGTATGTATGTATGTATGTATGTATGTATGTATGTATGTATTTGTGTGTGTAGATCAGGAGGTACTTGAGTGTGCGTGACTATGGAGGCCCAAGAGTGACTTTGGAAATAACTTTGGCTTGCTCTCCCCCTGTTGCTTTGCTCTGGGATTTCCCAGGCTCTGCCTTCTAGGCCTGAAATTGTAGGCCACTGTCCTTTTTTCCCAGGGTTTTTAACGTGGAATCCAGAATCCCCAACTCAACTTCTTCGGCTTGCAAGGCAGAGAGGCTTTAGTCCCTAAGCCATCTCTCCAGCCCCTGGGATTTTTTTTAAAACCACTGGTTATCTAGAGCTGATTTAGTTTCACAACTCATTGTTGTAAATTATACAAAATTTTCAAATTTGGAAAGATCTTTATCATTTCCTCCTGTACATAATTAAAATTTAGGGCATCTCCAACTTTCTTGTACAGGACTAATCTTAAATACTCTTTGAACTGATGATGTTACGGGAGATAGTAGGGTCAAAGCCTGGGTCCTGGCAGCCAAGACAAGGCGAGACCTTGAGACACTAAAGACAAATAATAGTGGGGAAAAAACAAAACCAAAAGACAAAACAAAACAGAGAAAGGAGATTCCATCAATGTGGGTACATTGAGAGAAGAACAATGAAGAGTTCTGGTGTTTCCCCACCCGCTTCCAGTTCATCTCTGGAGTCCTGCATGAGGCTCAGGTTCAAGTAGAGAGCCAGAGGCAGGCGTATCTAGGCAATCTTGATCAAGGTGTGGTCCCACCTGTCACTGACCCATCGCTGTCCCAGTTTCAGTCTCTCCTATAAGACAGTCTGACAAGTTGTCAGAGCTATGTGAAGCCTATTTCTAGACGATAAACTCCTCCTCTGGCTGGTACAAGGCTTTAGTCTCCCCCCCCCCAACTCCCCTCATTATGAGATTCTGGGGCTATTCCAATATCTTGGGGACTAGCCAATAGTCTAACAGCTAAAATGAGAAGCACAAGTGTCTGTCCTTAGAATATCTTTACTCCTGCCAGGAAGGTTTCAAGGACACTTAAAGTTAATTTGGGGGCCTGCCAGACAGCTCAGAGGGTAACCTCAGTAGGGTGAGGCACCTGCTGGCAAACCAGGCAATCTGAGTTCAATCTTGGAAGTCCAAACGGTGAAAGGAAAGAAATGACTTCTTGAAGGTATCCTCTGGCCTCCATGGCATGCATACTTTAGTCTCTGCTAATAATTAGTCTCTGCTGCTTCTAGCACAGTAGCTCAGCAAAGGCTTCCTATTATGCCCATAGCTCCTCTGGGGTCGCATGATCATCTTTAGCTGTTCTGATTGGACCACATGGCTGACCGCTTCTTCCCATCCTGCCATCTCTCACCCCCTTACCCCTCAGATGCATCTCCACTGAAGCCTCCTTGTTGTTTTCTATGTCAGTTTCCAGGGAAGCCAAGCTAAGACCTCTTCAAAGATGTCTGTGTTTCTGTACCAAATCAGCAAGGAGTGAATTCATGTGTTCAATTGTCTTTGCTATTCTGATCACTGAGGGATCCCACAGCCTTCATTCCTGTTCACATTTTCTTCCTTTCTCTTAAAAATTGCTAATTTGATACAATCTGAAATTTATTAGTGGTTATTGGCTATAAAACCTTCTAACGTAAGACATCCAAGCTATGACGCCTGGTGAGTTGCACCAGGGAAGTTCTCTTGGGATCCATTCGTTCATCAGCTGAGCCAGCAATGGATTAAGTAGGCAACAGAGAGGGGCTGCCAGCAGTTTACATGCCTCTCACTTACACCCATAACCAGAGTCCCCAGATATACAACTAACTACTCCAAAGCTAACCAGCATGTGATATGTAGCGGGAAGAAATAGGATTAAAAAAAATCTGACTTTTGCAAAATTTACAAAGCATGCAACCTCAAGCACGGCTAGGACTCCTGCTTGGGCCCTGGGGGGGCCTGTGTACATGTGCAGACCATAACATCCTGAAACTACAACCTCCTCAGTCTCACTCCCCAGGTCTCTCCCTGGAGGGCGCCTCCTGATGGCTGTGTTCTTGACCTCTCTCTGTTCCTTCCAAGACCACTGCTTTCGTCTTTGTGTGTCTAGTAATGACATCTAGGCTCCAAGTTCAATGTGCTGTACAGTTTCTGTGGGTCCCCTGCCCCACACCTTTGCACAAAACCCCTTTTGGAATGATCCCATCCCCTTGGCACACCCTGAGTGGTTTCAGCTCTTTCCTCCCCCAACAAGCACCTGACTCTGTCCCTGGTTCCCCCAAATTCCATTCATTATTCCATTCTGCGTCTTTCCCCATCCACCTGCCTAAGCACACCCTACCCATTCTTTCAGACCCAGTTCCTCCTACCTGCCCGGGAAGGTCTCCAGACTGCATGGTGCTCGACGCAGGCAAGGGGAGGGTTACAGGAGACACTGATTTCACCAAGAAGCTCTGTATGACCTGTTTCCTAGAGGTTACTTAGGAAGACCCTGTGAAGAGGAGGAAGTTTCTTTCCTTCCCTCCCTCTCTCCCGCTCCCCCTCCCCCTGCACTGGGCCGGCGGACTGGGATTCCCTGCGTCTTCAAGGATGGGAGTGATTAAAAGCAAGATTGGCAGGCTGCCCTGCACAGATCACTTCCAGCCTCTGGCGCGGAGGGATTCGGCAGGAATGCAAGGCTGGGCGTCAATGCCTCCTTCTCGCTGGAGGAAGTCACGTCAGACCTAGAGTAAGGGGCTTGGGGAGGACACAGAGGACATGCCAGGAATCCTTGGGGAACAGCATCTGCTTCCCCTCCTGCAGCTCTGGGAAGTGCTTCCTGCTGGAAGTGATGGGGGCAGTCTCCGCGGAGCAGTGGGAGCCAGAAAGGAAGGAAGAGGGTTCTAGAACTTTGCTTTCTGAGGGCTGGGCTGCCTGTGGGAGGCCTGGCCTGCTGCCCAGAGGGAGGTGACTGTGGGACCAGGTAAGTAACTGGAGTGAAAAAATTGAGTCCAGAAGCAAGGTTCTTATCGCCAAGAATTCAGGAAAATCTGTTTAGCATTAGGGAATTTCCAGAACAATGCCATGGAGCATGGATCCCAACTGTCTGCTTTGACCTTCTGAGTCTGTGTCCCAAAAATGTAGTAATTTTCAACCCAGGGAAGTATCAGATGTCATAAGAATCTTTTACTGGTGCATTAAAATATTTAAAATATATTAAAATTAAAAATATTTTAGAAAGATAAAAGCTATTATGTAAATGTGTCCTAAATGTTCGTGTGTTGAACTTTTAATTTCTCCATGTGGCATTGTGAGGTGAGGCCTAGTGAGGGAGCTTGGGGGTGCAGGCAAAGTCCTCAGACTCTGACAAACTTCTGTAGTCCGATGAGATTTGCTCCAGGAAGTGTATTTGTCTTACAGTGAGGTTGCCTTTTACCCTTCATCTCTTTGGTAGACGGCTTGCTTCACTTTAGCTCTCTTTGTGAATGGGAGCGTCGGTTACCCTCTCTAGAAACTGAGTAGATACCAACCACTGTGCTCCCAGATCTGGCAATCTCCATGACCATGAGCTAAAATAAATACTTTTCTATACAAATTACCTGCCATCAGGTGTGTTGTTATAGCAACTAAACAAATTATGACAGTATGCTTATCTAAAGGTTATGGATGCAAAGGGTGACTCTTGTATATCCACATATAGGTTAGGACTGGGGTGATATTCAGAGTCACTGGAATGTATATATGTAGACACATCATGTAATGTGTCTACATATGTATGCAAATATGTATACATGTACAAAGTATATATGTGTATGTTATTATATATGTGTATTATATATATATGAAATTATAGCCAATAGACACCATTACTAGATATTAGTGGACAAATTACTCAGTGCTGACCACTGGCAGATCTAGGCCTCTAAGTCTAACATACTAAGATAGCTCTGGCCTTAAAGCAAACCATTTTCTATGCTGAACTTCACTGAATTTATCTATAAAATGTGATCAATGAACTGACTAGGTGTTCTATACTGTTACTACTAGCCGTAAAAGTTTTATGATTTGGACTGATGAGATGGCTCAGTGGGTTACTTGCTGCCAAACTTGATGACCTGAGTTCAATCCTCAGAACTTACCTAGTGGAAGGAGAGAATTGTCTTCTGCCGACTCTGATCTTTGACCTCCACACCTGTGCCATAGCATATGCTCCCCTCCCCATGATAAATGTAGAAAAGTTGTATGATTCCAGTAGAGCCAAGCACAGGCCATTCACAGAGCAAACGTATTTAGCCCTTCAATTAGGTGACTTTATCCTTTTTAAGCAGCTCAGTACTAAAGCCAAGAGGTTCTGTGCCTGGCTCCTCATCTTGGTTCTGTCTCCTCTCAGTGTGAGTGTGGATGAGATGGTGTGCCTCTCTGAGCCTAGATTTCAGGAAAGCACGAAGTCATGGCCTGACCCAAGTCTCACATGCTCAGATGTTCCCCTCATCGTGACACTTCCTTGGATAAACCCCAAACTGTCCTTGGTCTCACTATGCTGGCTCCACCTGAGGAAGCAGGCATTTCTGAGTCTTCTGTCTCAGACACTCCATGTCAAAGAAACATTTGTCATCCTATTTCCTGACTCAGAGCGTGCCTCCAAATATAATCCCCAGGCCTTGAACAGCAGAAAGACAGAAAAGGAAGTTTCTTAGGGTTTTCTGCATTTGTGCTCATGTCACCTTCTTAAGCTGAGTCTTGGGCCCTGACCCTGTTTCTCCCTGTGGATAGCCAACACTGACAGGAGGGGAGGGCACAGACCCATCTCCAGCTGTCGACCTTCTGCGACCCTGAATTCTAGAACCAGAAGCAGGCGTCTGCTGAGTCTTCATTTCTTAGATTGCGCCTATTTGTCCTTCATGTTAATTCCTTGGCAATAGAACATGATTTGCCACATCCTTAACTCAGGAGCACAGCGAAGGATGCTTTCACAAGGAAACAGGCAAAACTGGGACAGTCTTCAAGACCTTGTCTCAGAACTCAGACTATGGGTCCAGACAAACTGAAGTTCTCAGTTGCTTACATGTTCACCGTGTGACCTTAGATATATACTTTACCTCTCTGAGCTTCCATTTCCTCCTTTATATATATCTGTTTCCCAGCAAGATCATGTGATAGGGCAGTGGTCTCAGTGCTGAGCATCAATAGCATGAGAAAAGACATCCATTAACTATCTGTCCAGTACTACCATGGAGCCATTATGTCAGGCCTGTATTGGGCTCTCCATGATATCCTTATGCCATTTTTTCTTATATCCTCCCATCTGGTCTCAGGGAACTACCCCATACTTATTCTCAGGCTCCAGGCTCCACTGTGCTGTTGCTTCCGTAGGGTTCTTTCTGACCACCTTGCCCCATCTCTATATGACTACGTCAGCCTTATTTTCCAAGGTCTACTTTGTTTGCCCTGGTTAGCACCCCTGGCTTCTGACTAGGTGTGTGCAGCGCCTATCTTGTCCTGTGCCATGCCTTTGCTGCATCTGCTTCCTGCTGCTACACAGGAACACTGCTCTTCACTCCTTCAGCTGACTGCTGCTCTTTGAAAACGATCCATGCTATCCATGTGTCATGTTGGAGCCCCTCAGGAGAGTACCCTGGGCAGAGCCAACTCTGGAACTATTATGAGGGGACAGGTGCAAATGGCTGGATTTATTTGAAGCAAAAGAAATATAACCTCTCACTTCAGAAAGGAACAGAGAAGTGACTGAAAGAGAATCTCACTCCCAAAGGACCTATTGCACGAGGTAGATGCCACAAGTCCTAACTCCAGGGGCAGGAAATGAACTGGTGGGAACTAAAGAATGGGGTTTAAGGCAGTTCTGTGCTTGGCATTGTTCTCAGGGTGCCACGTGTGTCCTTTCCTTAATACTCATGATGAACCTTGTGAAATGCTACTCTCCTCATTTTGTAGCTGAAGAAACTGAGATCCAGAGCAGCCATGCTGGTAACCCCAGTTTCCAAGGCCCATGTCACAGTGGGGCAACGTTGCAGGCACTGCACCACTGCTGAACGCTGAGGGTGTGTCTTTTATCTTGTCTTTTATTTTCTATCATTCATCATTTTGTCCTCAGAGGCCTATATTCCACCAAGGAGCAGAAATAAACCAGAACTGATTAAGGGTTTGGGGAAGATGGAGGAGAGTGGACAGAAATCTTTTTTTCCGCCCAGTTATCTTGGTTTCTTTTGGACAGTTATTCAAATGATGAATGCAATGTTCTACCATGTCTATTTCACTCTGTAAGTTTCATGACCTCTGCCTGTGTCCTCCCCACAAGATTAGTCCTTGTCCTGTTCTTCTAGTTTCTACTGTTCTAGCTGAAAGGGCCCCGGGTGTGCCTGCTCCCCTGGTGGGTGGGTGTCCAATTGCAAAGAAGCAGCTTGTGTGTTCCCGTGAGCTCAGTTGCAGCCTAGCCAGGGCTTGGGTCCCCCTGCTTCCTTTCTGTTCGGGGTACCTAGTTCTTATCAGCACAGCAGGCCAGTGCTCAACCTGTCCTTCCCAGCTTCTGCTGCAGACCACTCTACTTTTCAGAGTCTTCCGTGCTCCATGGTCTTGGGTTCCTCAGTGGGACCCTCAGTAGCTTCTGGATCAAGCTGGGGGCACTGCATAAAAAGCAGTTCTGCTCAGTTTATCTATTTCTGCCCCAGAGAGTACATTTACTCAGACTCCCTCTAGCTAGTCTCTTGGATAGCTCTCAGATCTGGACATCTGGAGCTTGCCGTACTGTCTCCACAGCAGCCTCCTCCTGGGACATCTCCAGCAACTACCAGCCCCATCTGAACTGACTCCTTCCAGTCCTTCCCTTTGGAGTTCAACCTGAGAGCAAGTCAGGCCCACACTGGTGTTTTTACATGGGACCTGGGATCAGAACTCAGGTCCTTTTGTTTGTGAAGCAAAGGCTTAACCCCTGAGTCATCTTCTCAGCCTCTGAAGAGGGTCTTTTTTCTCTTCCACAGTGCCACAGGGACTTTCTTTCTTCTTTCCCTTCCTGGAACTATAATGGCCTAAGGGAAACACATGAGAAATAGATATGGAATTTACTTTCCTCATTCTACTAGGCACTAAATGCAAATGTATCTAACTCTAAAGCTTTTCTCTGAAGTACCATTGAACATCCAGCAACTGTAGAACTACAGTAGGGCAGATCTGGGATCTGAACCAAGGTCTAATCCAACCTCAACTTCAAGTTTTTCCTCTGAACCATTTTTCTCTTGCCTGGCATTCCACAATAGCTGGAGGAGGCCCTGGAGTCCCACTTCAGCTCAGTTGCGCCTTATTCTCGCCCTGCAGGGATCTCCATGTTGACTCAAGAGAGCTTTAAGAGTAGAAATGCAAAGTTTGTTTCCTTGAAAGCATTTGCGCCTTTGCTTCCCTGCTTTGGATCACTTAAGGCAGATTCGAGTGGCCTTTTAATAGGTTTGTTTTGTGGTTGGCTTATTTCTCTGATGGGGTGAGTAGATTTCACTTAGCTGTGTAAAGGAGGAAAGGAGGCTTACGAGCCAAGTGGAGCAGCAGATGTCATCGAGGCTGAAGGATGCAGCCGTTTTCCATGGGCCTCACAACCATCTTGAGCAACGGACAGGGATGAGGGCTCCCAGTTGCCTGTATTTTGATTTTCCCTCAGCTTTTCAGGGTCTATTATACTTACCTGGAAAGTTACATAATCTTGGCAAAGCTCAGGGCAATTAAGAGATTCCTAGTCGCTGCTGCTATTACATATTAGCCAGGTGGAAGAAACGTCATTGGTCTCTAGAGTAAAAGACTGTGTCTTTACTGGTACATAGAAGTAAGGTCAAGGCCATTTTCCAGATCATTCTGATCAATTTGTTCAAAATATATTAGGTTGTAACTTTCAAATAGAGGTGAGAGTGACATAGCTCCTTAATTACATTAGTTCTGGTCTGGAGAAATTCATTCTAAAAATTTAATTTAACAAACGTTTGTTGAGTCTCTGCTGCACAGAAGGAAGGTCTTGGGCAAGTACAGGCTCACACATCCCTTGTAGTGGGACAGATGAGGCTATAACTACCTAATCCCTTTAGGAGAATGCTCCCTTGTCTTATCTTCAACCCTTCTCTAGGGTTCTACAGCCTGATTTCTAGGAAGACTGGTTGCCAAGACTGCCTCTCTGTCTTCTCTATTTTTGCCCCCTGCCTCTGCCTGCACAATACAGTCTTTACGTGCTAGGTTTACCATATTTATTATAGCAAGTAAAAAGTGCAGGAACGCCAGGTGTGGAGGCTCATGCCCAGGCATGGGGGCTGAGGCAGAAGGATCAAGTGTTTGAGGACAACTGGGCTACATAGCAAGACTCAGCCTCAAAACAAATCAGCGAGCAAGCAAATAAGGGACATACTTACACTAAAAAAAAAAAAAAAAAAAAGCTAGTTTTCATTTGTATCTGAATTCAAATTTACCTGGAGATCTGAAGATTCACCTGCTAGCTCTAACCTAGCAATTGTTCCTACTTTCTGGAATGATCTTCTGTAGCAGAGGGGGCATTGACTGCCACCACTCACTTCTGATCTTCCTTCTTTCCTGGAGCCTCACCTTAGACTCCAGCCTCTGTTCTCCTCTTTCCCTTACTTTTGCTGGGTTGTGTTCAACACAGTTATGGGCTCTGTCAAAGTGGCATCTGCTCAACATGTCTACTTCTAGCCCATAGAATATACTTACCCAGATCAATTATACCTCATACTCTCTTGGACATTTTCAAGAGCCCATAGAGTACACTTACATAGACTCTAAATGTCTATACCGCATGGTCTCGGATATCTGTAAGATATATCACAGGTTTCTCAAGTTCATTTACCAATTGAGCTCATTTGTTCCCTCTCCATCCTGTTCTCCAGTCTGAATTTACACCACTCTGCTTACTGTGTGTCAGAAACCCAGCAATGACCTTCAGTTCTCTGACCTTGTTCCCCAATCTAAATTGTCTTTTTGCAAGGATGGGTTCTGTTTTTTAAAGATCTCTCATTTGTCCCTTTCCTCTCTCTGTCACTGCCCTCTGGTCACCATCCTTTCTCAGGTAGGCCTTTCTAACTGTCCTGTCTCCAGTCCCCCATGGTGTCTCCCAAAGTTGCTGCCAATAGTCACACTATGCCTTCCTCTTGGTTCGCGTGATGTTCATCGACCATTGGGTAATTTGACACGTGGGACTCTTCACTGCTAGGTGAATCGTGAGCTCATCTGCTGACGTGGGGCACCCCTGCCCCCGTGAAGCTGAAAAGGCATTCGCTTCCCCCCAAGCACACACTGAGGTCCAGGAGCTGCCTAGAAGCCTTCCACAGTCTCCGAGAAAAAGTATCCAGAGGGAAGGAGGAATGATGCAAGGCTCTGTTCCTCTGTTAAGTCAAGAGCCTTGTACAAGTCTGTGTCAGGAAGCACAGGACTGAGCTCGGTGGCAGAGCCCCCGCCCCGCAGGAGAGGGGCCCCGGCTTTGATCCCCAACCTGTGCTCCAGTCTTGAGTTTAAAGTAAATATTTGTACATTATGCCACTCAACCTTTTAAACATAGGCCATATTTTTAATAGTATTTAGAACTTTAAAAATATCTGTAGGGCTATAGAAACTCATCTAATCAATACCCACATTTCAGTTATCCAGTTGACCAGGGCTAATACTTTGCTGTGTTTGTTTTCAACCTTTGCCCTTGTCCCATTCTTTTGCTAGAAGCCAAACATTGCAAATAAAAGGATCCCAAAGTGAATGTTGAAGACTTACTGAGCAGGAGGAGATAAGGGAGAAATAAGAAAGGGGCCAACAAGAATTAGTTAAAGCATTTATGACAGGATTTGAAATGGCAGAAAGCCAACTCCTCCTTTAAGCCATATTCCAGGAGGCTGGTGACCACTGACTATACACCCTGGTGACAAACGGAGATCATCATGTGAGGGGGAAAACACTTTATGGTAGGTTTTTCATAGGGAAAAAAAATTAAGGTGGTAATGCTAGAACTTTGGCATTGTTTTGCTTCTGTGGTTGTTTCTAAACTCTCTCTGGCAGACTGGAAGACAATGCAGTCAAATTCATGGCAACCTTCTCAGGGATGATGTCACTCAAGGCAGTCTATTCTGCTGGCTTATCTGCATTTAAAAAAATATTGTTTGTATGCAATGCCCATCAGGATGGAGTGAAGGGCATTGCAGGAGCAGCAAAACTACAAAAGAAAATCAACAAACCACAATCCAGAACTTCAGAGACTCTATATCAACCACTTAGAACTAGGCCAGACTAATCTCTCCCCATCCTGAAGCTCAGGGATATTTGCGGAAGAGAGGGTGGTAAGATTGTAAGAGTAAAAGGATGGGAGGAGCAATGATTTGCAAGATACTCCACACAAGTTAGGGCCGAAGCAATGATAATTGGACTTTGCATGCCCTGCGTAATGTCCAACACACTATTGACCTCACAACGTCTAGCATCTGCTAGAGGCACCAAGATCCTTGGAGACAAGGGATTGACAGCCATAGTAGTGTCCCTAGCTTAAGGGGACACGGAAAGGTTTCAGGGAAATGCCACTGGGTCCTGTACATCATCGGAGAGGAGGGCCCAAGGAAGTCTGGCATGCACATTAAAGGACTCTCTGGGGATTGGGGGGGGGCACTGGGGGATGGGGAGGGAGGGGTAAAGGTAAGGGGAGCAGGGGGTTCGGGGGGGGAGGAGAAGGGAGGGAGGGAAGTGGTGTACCTATTAAGTTTGTATGAGCAGAAATAATAATAAAAGATGTTAAAAAATATTGTTTGTATGTATGTGCACATGCATGTGCCTGGGGCAGCACATGTGGAATTCAAAAGATAACTTTCAGGCACTTGTTCTCTCCTTGGTGAGTGTTATAGTTAGTTGGATATAGGTGTCAACTTGACAATTGAAGACTGGAACTCTGGGCACATTTGTAAAGAATTAGCAGTTGAGTCAAGTCCTGAGTGAGCCTGTAGAAGATTGTCTGAATGATAGGGAAGATCCAGTCCGCAGAGGGTGGGGCTAGTCCCCGGGCAGGTGAATAAGATAGAAGTTTTCTTTAGCATGCTTAGATAGACATGCCATCTGCCAGGGGAAGTTGTTCCTCTGTCATCATCCTTATGGATGTAGTGTGGTCAGTTCCTTAAGCACATGGGGTTGGTGTGGACTCTTCTGCCAAGCTGGACAAGGAACTGTAACTGGGCAAATGTAAGTCAGAATGAAACCTCTTATTTCCCCTTTAGCCATTTAGTCATGAATTTATTGGTAACAGTACAGGCTAACTGTGACGGCGAGGTAGCATCTCTTTTGATTTTGCCGCACACTCCAGGTTAGTTAGTTCATGAGCTTCCAGCTGTTTCCACCTCCCATCTTTCCATCAGAGATGCATGCGACCTCAGCCTGCTTTTTATGTTGGTTCTGGAGACTGAACCCAGGTCATTCTTGAAAAGTTCTCCCGCTATCTGCATTTTTAAAAGCAAAGAAGAGGGAAAGTGTTTTGAAAAAAATAGATTCTAAGACTAGTGAGTAAAAGCACTTGCTATGAGATCCCCAGAAGAACATAAAACCAGATGTGCTGACATGTACCGATAATCCCAGTGCTCCTACAGCAAAAGAAGGGGCAGACACGGGAGAATCCCAGTACGCTTAAGAGCCAGCTAGTAATTTTGCCCTCTGACTTCTACATGTAATAACACAATCACACACATCCACAAGTACATGCATCACACACACACACACACACACACACACACACACACACACACACACACTTTAAAAATTACATTCTAAGCAATATTCAAGGAAACCTCAACAGTTTGAGAAACTTTTTCATGGTGGGTATGGTAGGATTTAAAGAGAGGGAAAATATTTGTTAACAGCCTTTTATTTGAAGCTTGGATTTAATGATGTTTCTCCCAATTAGGATCATTGATTGTTCCCGGTAGGAGACAAGCATCTGACTTCAAGTCACATGCCAATACAGTCACAACTGAACAATCACCGAAGAAGCTATACAGTGCACAAAATGCATAATGGTTAGAAATGATAAACAAACAAAGCTGTGTTTTCTCGCCTGAGAACAAGGGCCTGTTCTTCTCATTTTCATAATGAAATACTGAGACTCTGTGGAAGAAACACAGCAGCTGGTTAGTGATCTAAGCACAGCACCGCAGCACTTCACAGAAGCCGAGACCTGGGAATGCTCAGGAATGAACGGGGTGGGGGTGGGGGTGGGGGTGGGGGCACCAGCATGTGGCTGTGGACCTCCCAGTACAGGAAGTGGCCATTTGAAGAAACAAAATTTCACTTCTTTCCTTATGCAAAGTCAAATTTCCTAAATTCATTTTTAAAGCAGAGCTATTTCATGATGAGAAAGAGATTTATTTAGAACATTTCCACATATGTGGAAAAACAAAATTGTGCTTTGTCTCCTAAAATAACAGCTTTGTTCCAGAACAGATTACAATTGATAAAAATGGCTTTAAACAAATGTTCCTTAATGGTCCTGGTGAAATGGTTCAGCAGGTAAGGGGCCTGCTCACAAACCTGGTGACCTGAGTTCACCTGTGATCCTGTGATCTTTTTCTCTCTCTCTCTTAATTTTTTTTTTTAAATCTTGTACAATTACCGTTTTGAAAGCAGTGTGACTTCCTCCATTTTGTATAGTCTTGCACATTTGAAACAGTCAAAAGATAAAATGTCCAATTTGGTTTCCTAGGATTGGATAGTCACTTTCATTTAGTTGTTTCTAAACAACTTGCCAAACAAGCCTTGTTTCTTGAGGGATAAGAGTTCTGTTGTGTTGTGGGGTAGTTTCTGACAACCCCTGCCTAAACAGTCCTGGACTGTCTTTTCAGTGTAGGGTCAAAACTTCACATTTCCATGAGGAGGCGTTCCTAAATGACTTGCCAGAGTTCCTGAGGTGACAGTGAACAACACAGCATGAAACCGAAGAGTTCATGGAGGTATTTGTGTTTGACGTGCAGTGAACTGAGGACGGCAGGTCAGCTTGCCAACTCCCCAACCAATCTTTACTAGTCATCTACAGTGTGTTACACTTGAACAAAGGCAAGTCATTTGTAAAGAATATAAAGTGAGATGTGAAGATACTTCACAATGTACAATGTATTTTCACCTGTGTTGCTTCAAAGAACAGAACATGCTCAAAAGGTTTATGATCTGGTAGGCCAATATATTAGTCAGCTTTCTTTTTTTTATCATTATAACAAAGAACATGAGGCAAGCTAATGAGGGGGAAAAAAAAGGCCTTAGTTCTCAGTTTTAGAGGTTCACAGTCCAAGATTGAGTAGGCCCCATGTGGGGAAGGTGTAACTGCAGCATTACATCATGGTGGGAGTGTGAGCTTGGGGAAGCATCCAATTGCCAAACAGGAAATAAAAGAGAGAGAGGAGGGGGCCAAGCTTGCTCCTTTTAGAACATCTCTCTCTTGGAAACTGTCACTGGGCTGCAGCAACATAGGCTTCATCTGTTTTGGGGGCACACCTGCAATGAGTCAAGCGCTTCCATCTGGGCCCCATCTCAAGGTTCCATCACCTCTTAGTACCTCCACTCTGGGACCAGATTTCTAAACCCCATCAAACATTAACAGGGGAAGGGGTATGAGGATAAATTACAGTGCCATATAATATACATGGAAGATCCTGACTGGCCAGTGCTTTAGTCCAGAGAGCCAAGAGGAGGACAGCCCATCCGGTTTTGGTTGAGGTACAGTCTGAGTAAGCCTCTTTGGTGGGATCTGGACCGGTACACACAGAGGAAGATATGGTGGCTGTTCTTTTTTCACCTTCAAAGTATTTCAAAGTGGGTTCTCTTGATTTTCAGTTCAGCATCTTCAGGACAATGTGCACAGCAACAGTTTGGCCGCCTTGGTGAATCTGTGCTTTAAAGTTTGAGAGCGTTTTTCAAGGGGCTGATGAGATTGCTCAGCAGGTAAAGGCACCTTTTCATAAACTTATTTAAATTTGATCCTCAGAAGCCTACATGCTTAACGGAGAGAACTGACTTCAAAAGTTGCCGTCTTGACCCCTACCTGTGTACCATGGCATGAATACTTGTCCTTCCTACCCCCCCTTTTTCTTTCTCCCCTCCCCACTCTCTCCTCTCTCAAATAAATAAGTCAATAAGATATCTTCAAAAAGAGCATTTCTGAGCATAAAAATTAACCAAATCATAGCTGTTAATTCATGTGGAACTGAACCCACTGATAAAGCTTGTGCTAGCAACATTTTTTATAAAGCATTACCACTAAGGGCCTTTCTTTCTTTTTCTTTCTTTCTTTCTTTTTCTTTCTTTCTTTCTTTCTTTCTTTCTTTCTTTCTTTCTTTCTTTTTCGTTTTCTTTCTTCTTTCTTTCTTTCTTTCTTTCTTTCTTTTCTTTCTTGTCTTGTCCTTCTTTTCTTTTTTCTTCTTTTTTCTTTCTTTCTTTATTACTTTCCTTCCTTCCTCCTTCCTTCCTCTTTCTTTCTTTCTTTCTTCAAAAGGTGAAACAGATAATTTGCAAAGTTCAGTGCCTGAGGTCATTAAGTCATAAGTAATTTATAAACATTTTTTCCCTTTTTATTATAAAATTATTATGTTTATTTATTTTTTTTTTTTTTTTTCCAATCATACAAACTAAATTAGGTAAATACCCCCCACCGCCCCGTCCCCTCCCTCCCTTCACCCTCTCCATCCCCTCCCGGTTCCACTTCCCCTCCCTCTCCCCCACTTTTCACCCTTCCTTTCACATTCTCCACCCCTCCCCCTTTCTCCCAGTGCCCCTCTCTTTTCCTCCTCCCATTCCCTGGAGCATCCTTTAGTGTGAAAGTCAAACTTCCCTCTGTGTCCTCCACTCTAATGAGGTGTAAGGATTAGGTGGCATTGTCCAGAGCCCTTCTGAAATTTATAACTCTTTAATACAGTTTCGCAAAGATCTCACATGCCAATTAAAGGATGAGTCTCCATGGGCTAAATAAAAGTCATTATTCAGTAAGTGCTTTTTGTTCAGCTCTTTATTCTGATGAGTGTTTTGATGTGATGTAGAAAGATGTCTTGGTACTGAATATAAGTTTTTCTTTTTTTCTTTTGGTGATTCAACATCTTATAGCATCTCAAATTTCTCATTCTGGGGGCTGGAGAGGTGGCTCAGGGGTTAAGCCTTTGCCTTGCAGGCGGAAGGTCCTGAGTTCAGATCCTAGACCCCACATATAGATGCCGGGTGGAAGCAGGGGCGGCCTGCGTTTCTGGTCCTGGTAGGGCGGAGCCCGTGAATCCCAGGGCAGAGTAAACAAGGAGGAGATGGAGGCATCCATGGTGGTTCCCGAATTCGTCTGTGGTTCTACACACACATACATACGCACACGCACACATGCATACACACACAATTGAATAAATAATAAAAAAATTTCTCATTCTGGATGCCAGTTGCCACTGGGCTGGGCTATAGATAAGAAAGATGTAGGCGTTTGAGATGAATGTGAAATGACATCAAATAACTCTTTGACAACAAGGTACAAAGTGCCCTGTAATATAAACGTACGTAGTGTGTGTGTGTGTACAAGAGTGTGTGGACCTATGAAAACCTAAGGGTGACATGGGCATTCAGTCCTGGATTACTCTGCTCCTTACTTGCTTTCCTCTGGAGTTTCCCAGGCTCTGTGTTCCAGGGCTGTAAGTGCAGACCACCACCATATCCTCAAGGTATTTTTATATGGGACCCAAGGATATAAACTCAGGTCCTTTTGCTTGTGAGGCAAAAGCTTTTCTCTTGAACCATCTCTCTAGCCCTAAGAGAAAGTTAAAATAAATCATTAAATGTGCATTCTGGCTAGTGTGGTCTTTTGCATTTCTGCCTCTGCTGATAACTTACAACATTTATGCTGTTCTCATGACCCTCCTGTCCCGCTTGTCTGTGTCTAAGGAACTGAAATTCTGCCTTTAAAAAGTCCTCCATGTTCACACAGCAAGAACCCCTGGGAATTTGCCAAGTTAGGAACTTGATGCAACCTTTATTTCCCAACAGATGGAAACAAACAAGAAGTTTGCTTCTTTGGAATGCAATTATAAGCCTCTTAAGAATGTGATTATCTAAAGTCTTAGTTCCACTAGATAAAAATGTATAAATTACTCATATTTATTTGCAAATAATTTCTGTGCCTCTAAAGTTTCAACATAATGATTGCCTCCTAGAAACAAAAGCCATACAGAATGAGTCTTGTTCAGGCAGGTCAGAATGTTTCTGTGCATCTCAACCCCCCCACCCCCCCCACCCCCCGAGAAGGCAGAAATGAAAATGAATAACAAACTCAAAGTTGGCTGACAAATATAGAAAATTTTCTGTAGACTGCCTGAGTGTGTACATGTTTTTCTGTTTCCATCTGGATCCTTTTCAGTGCGATTACTTATTTTTAGGTTGGCATTTTAGACGCAAGATGAAATGGCTTCAGGAAATGATGTGAAAGGTTACGCTGACGGGTGAGAAGTGTAAGTCTATAGCCGTCACGAAGGAAACATAAGCTTTGGCTGTGTGTTCAGTGTATTTCTTGAGGGCAAAAGACTCAGTATCTATATTTCTGCCTCATCTATAAGCTGAAGTTGGTTAAGCCATAGTATAAGGATGACAGGTGTGATAAATGCTTGAAGACACCCGCCCAGGAAAAGGAAGTATGGCCAAATAATGAAGTAGGAACAAGATTCCCCAAACAAATTTATACTTTTTCAGAGCTGTAGAGTCACTCGGGAGAAGGAGGTGTGAACGAGAACAAAGGATAAACACTGTGTTTATTTCCACTGAGCTGAGACACCCTATTAAGCTGAAGTACATCATCTTCAAAGCAGTATTGGGGAAGGAAGTGCTAAGACTTTGCATAAATATTTACTCTTCCCCTAACATTTCTGAGGAGTCTAAGTAAGTTTAGAAACTTTCATAGTTTCTTAACTCCTTTGTGTGATTAGTACCCACTGAAATAGTCAGTTCTGACTGCCTTTAAGTCACACTAGGGCATGCAAGGCCCGGGAGCACTTCCACGCTGTGTGGACGCCCCAGACTTGTCTTTCAGCCAATCCTGGCTCTTCCGACACCTGAGTCTAGGCTGCCCTTGCATTCCACACCTGGCTTCTGGGTTGGGTTTGGCATCTGGTAAACTTTGATTACATCTGGGCTCTCTGTCAGACTCTCCTATTTGGGCTAGAGATAACTCAGGGATTAAGCTTCTTTCTTGCAAACAGAAGGACCTGAGTTCAGATCCAGATCCCATGGAAAAAATGCCTCTCTGAAATGGCAGCAGCCTGAATTTCTGGCCCTAGTAGGCAGAGCCTTGGAAACACAAGAGCAAAAGAGGTAGAGCAAGCCATAATAACTTCTCTTGTTACCCTTAGACCTCCACTGGCACACACACTTAAGTGCCCTCTTGTACACATGAAAGAAAGAAAGAGAGAAAGAAAGAGAGAAAGAAAGAGAGAAAGAAAGAGAGAAAGAAAGAGAGAAAGAGAGAAAGAAAGAGAAAGAAAGAGAGAGAGAGAGAAGAAAGAGAGAAAGAGAGAAGAGCGAAAGAGAAGAAAGAAAGAAGCGATAGTCTAACGGAAGAAGAAAACGACACCCAAACCTAAATAAAATTACTTTTTTGGATGTTGACCATTTTGGCTTTTTTTTTTCTTTTTCTCTTACTTTTCTTTATCATGATCAGTGCATTATGTCATGCAAATAGCATGCAAAGCTGTCATTATTTGTACTCACATATTGTTTCAGTTTAAGGGAGTATGTAGCTCCCCCATGTTATCCTGAGTATCCACAGTGGAATTGGCACCGTTAGACATTACAAGTGCTCGTGGGGCCATGGCAAGTGACATGCCCACCACAAGGTTCTCATGTTATTTAAAGACAGGTAAGCATCCTTATTTGATTATGAACATTCTTCAGTGCTTCAGCTATGCCTCACAGGTTGCTCGCCATGAATTGCAACCAGCCTCTCTGCTTCTCACTGCAGTGGCAGCTGTGATATGGAAGGGATCAAACCTGCCTGCATTCCTGTTAATTAATTTTCATAATAAAAGTAAAAAAATTATTGCTGGTCCCAGAATGGTTTCTATAGACAACAAAAAGAAACAGGAAAAACAAACAAAAAGGCAAAGGAAGGTCATTTAGTGGAAGGGGAACAGATGACTACTTCCTCGTCCAGGCAATTAGTGCTGTTTTATTCATAGAGAATTTCTGCAGGCTTTCAAAGACTATAGTTTGGAAAATGCACTACTGTTCAATTCGGTGTATATCAAACACCATGTCACAAGAACAACATAACTAAATGAAAAAAGAGTCTGTCTTTTCAACAATAAGATTTTTTGAAGTTAAAACTGAGGTTCAACAGGATAGCATAGTGGATAAAGCATCGATTTGCAAACTCAATGACCTGAGTTCAATCCCAAGAAGCCTACATGGTAGAAAGAAAGAACTGACTTCTAAAAGTTCTCCTCTGACCTCCACCCATGCTCCATGATATGCATATCTTCTCGCATTCTTTCTCTTTCTTTTTCTTCTCTCTGTCTCCCTTACCTCCCAAATAAATGAATAATTCTTTTAAAAAATCCCTACAATTCAGGTGAGTTCTATTTTAAATTAGTTATGTAGCAGCCTATTTAGTGCCCAAAAAAACAACCCTGTTTACCAATGATGAGTTTATTGAGTGATATATGGAACATGATAGATGTAATATGCCTGAAAGATAAGGAGAGATACTTCTAAAATCAGTTTGTGGCATTAGACTATAGTCAAGTGAATGGAACGAACTGTAAAATTTAGTGAAAGAAGTATGAAGAGTAGACCTGTGAGCTTTAAGTTTTTTGGATGACAACATATGACTTCAGTTTCCATTCAAACTTGAAGCCTGTCATATTTAGATATAGGCACCAATTTGTCAGCTGAGGGTTTGAGTCCTGTGCATATCTGCAAAGAATCAGTGGTTGAGTTAAGCCCTGAGCAGGCCTGCAGGAGATCGTCTAGTTGATGAAGAGACCCAGCCCATGCTGGGCAGAACTAGTCTCTGGGCAGGTGAATAAGATAGAGGGACTAGTTGAGGAAGTTGGCATCCTTCTGTATAATACTTGGCCAGACATGCTGTTCTGGCAAGTAAGGATTGTCCCTCTCATCAGTCCTGTGGATATAATGTGGCTGGTTCTCTTGGTCCTTATGTGTGTACGCTCTTCTGCCAAGGTGGACAAGAAACTAATTGTAACCAGATAATCATAAGGCAGAATAAGACTCCTTGTTCCCTTACACCATTTGGTTGTGAATTTATTGGCAACAAGCAGAGTAACTGCATCAAAGTCTGACTGTAATGTCACTGAAGGAATGGCTTCTGTTGTGCCATTAAAAGACACAATGAGAGCTCAGTGGCTAAAGCTCTTGACACATAAGCAAAAGGACTGGAGTTCAGATCTCCAGAGCCCACTAGGTGGGTGTGGTAATCCATAAGCAGAGGAGACTGGAGAGTCACAGAGAGAGCTGGCTAGCCAGACTAGCTCTGTTGGTGAGGTCTGGATTTGGTTAGAGACCCTGACTCAGAAAGAATAAGGTGAAAAAGTGATTGAAGATGACCCCTTATACCAACCTCGGTGCTCTACGCCAGCGTGGGCATGTGCACGTGCACCCCCACCCATCCCCTTCCACACACACATGAAAATGAGGAAAAAGGATGCAATGAATCTAGAAGTTTATAAGAAATAGTAAAACATATGTTAAAGCTATTTTCTTTGTGCATTATTAACTTATTTGGTATAATTACATGTCCAGGCACAGGTAAGTAAAAGAGAGGGACTTGTAAAATTACTAGAATGAGATACAATTGCCACCAAAACTCACATTTAATGAAACATCATTGCTCTGTATTTCAAGAAAAGCTTATAAGCAAAGCATTAAGAAATGGATAACATCACACGAATTGTCATCAAGACTGTGAATTTCATAAAAACCAAGGGATTAAATCATCGCAAATTTCAGGAACTCCTTAGAAGCGTTGAGGCTGACAACATTTTTGAGAGAACATCATTTACTCTTTGGAACTAAGATGGCTAACTTCAGGCCAAATGTTGAAAAGATTTATGTTTTGAGACATGTTACCAATTCATTTATGGAACCGAAAACAAAATTTGTGCCAAACCTTGATGGTTAATACTGGCTTTCAGCTTTCACATTCTTAGTCTATTCAACCACTCATTTAAATGAGTTAAGCATGTGTCTTCAAGGTGAAAGCCAATTTATCAATACAGTGTTTGAAATCCTAACAACATTCCAAATGAGATTAAAATTTGGCAAGCTCAAATTAAGGCAAACAATTTCATGCATTTTGACATGTTGGCTAAACACAGTCCTATGAACAGCAAAAAAATATGTAGCCTTACTTTGTGGGCTGTATGTGTATGTGCTGTGTGTGTTTTGTGTTTATGATGCATGTGTGTGCATGTGTGGTATATGGGTATGTTGTGGCTGTGATGTGTGTATGTGTGCTGTGTGTGTATATTGTATGTACTATGTTTATATTTTGTATATATGTGTGTGTATATATAATGTTGTGTGTATACTGAATGCATGTGTGATATGCATATTTTGTATGTTTATTGTGCATGTGTATGTTTTATATGTGCAGTGTCTCTATATGCCATGCTATCACTCTTCACTTTATTCCTTTGAGACAGGGTTGAATATAGTAGGGTTTTTTTAAGCCACTTACTCACTGGAGGACATTTGCGTTATTTCTGGTTTTTCTTACAGCTAACCTGAGCACTCATGTATAATTTTTGTGTCATGTAAGAATTAATTCTCTGAGATAAATGTCCACAAAGAAAATTCTCAAGAGTAACTACATGTTTAGTTTCATTCATGAAACAAACAAACAAAACCAGCCTATAGCTCAGAGGCTATAAAGCACTTGCATGCAGGCTTGGTGATCTAAGTTCAGTTCCCAGAACCTACATAGTAAAAGGAGAGAACAAACTTCTGAAAAGCTGTCCTTTGATTTCTACATGCCACGCACCTTTTTCTCTCTGTCGTCTGTCTGTCTCTCATAAATAAAATATTTAATTACTGAGGTACAATTGAATAAAATAAATGGCATATATTTAAAATATACATTTTTCTATCAAATAGTCAATTCCAAGGATTAGGAGCATAATTGGTAACAAAGAGGGACATTTGCTGATTTAGCAAGACATTTCTGGATCATGTGGTATTAATAACAGATGACTCTTTGGGCCTGCACACAAATCAGGCCCCCTGCATTTAATCCCCAGAGCTCACTTAAGGGAAGGAAAGAACCAAATTCTAAAAGATATTCTCTGTGACCTCCACACAGGGCACTTCTATGAGTGTTGCAGTTCACCTGCATGGTTGCTGATAAATGACCATCAAACAGAAAAACAAAATGACCATCAAACAAAAAATAAGGGGTTTATTTCCTTACAACAGTCTGCTTAACAGTTCTCAGTCCAGCTTGAAGGGAGAGCATGCACCAACACCAGGGCCGAGGGAACTGGCCACACCATCACCACATAACAGCTGAGAGATGGACAATCCTTACTTGCCAGACCAGCATATTTGGCCAAGTGTACAGAAGGATGCTGATTTCCTCAACCACCTCTCTGTATTTTATTCACCTATTCAGAGCCTAGTCTCACCCACCACAAGCTCCATCAACTAGACCATCTCTTGCAGGTTTGCTCTGGGCTTAGCTCAACCATTAATTCTCTACGAATGTGCCCAGAGCTCAACAGTCAAGTTGACACCTGTGCCTAACTAGGACAATGTGCCAGCTCTTTCTCTTTTGTTTAAATAAATAAATAATAAATAAAACATTAGAAGATAGAAACAAAACAAACAAACAAAAAACCAAAAAATACCCCAAAACATAAAACAAATCCCAACAAAGCTAACAGGAAAAAGAGGAGAATCACAGTTGATATTGTCAGTAAACTTTTCTTCCACTAATTGATAGGATAAGTAAACAGAAACATAGTAAGATTATAGAAAACTTGAGTAACTATTATCATCTGCTTTGATTCATTACTACATGTATGTTGCAATTTACCTGCATGGTTGCTGATAAATGACCATCAAACAGCTTAAGGGAACAAGGGTTTATTTTTCTTATGATTCCTGGTTACAGCCTCTTCAGGGCCTAGTCCCACCCACCATAGGCTGGACCTTCCCCATCAGCTAGACAATCTCCTGCAGGTTTCCTCTAGGTTTAACCCAACCACTAATTCTCCACAAATGTGCCCAGAGCTCAAACCCTCAACCATCAAGTTGACACCTGTGTCTAACTATGACAATGTACAACAGTATTTCCCCCAAACAATGTAATTCATAATTAAAATATGCAACACACATTCACCAACTGTCTCAGATCATAACAGAACTAGATTAGAAAATAATAGCCAAAGATGTCTGAAAAACTGTCATTTTGAAATAAGCTACAAGATACCTAAATGATCCATCAGCAGCAGAAAAAATAACTATTAAAACTTCTTGGAATGAGTAAGGTTTGCTTGTCTACTACAGGAGTCTTTTAATTATCTTCTTTAACTAGCTGGGGGATGAGAAAAAGGCTATTTTGCCTCTAGTCCTGCATCATCACCTCCTAGGTCCCCTCCTCCTTGGATATATATCTGAACCAGTACATCTAGGTTTTCAACATCTAATGAAAGGAACAAGTATGTATCAGGCAGTTATCATGCACCAAGCAGAAGATTAATTGCTTTACTGACTTCTCTCTGAAATCTTCAGAAAAGTCCTCTAAGATGGAGGCTATTGTTTCCCTTTTTGCAAGTGAAGGGATGGAACTACATGAAAACTACATTGCTCCTATCACAGAACCATGATGCTGAGACTCAAACCAGGAGACCGACACAAAGCTCACCATGTTTGGTACAACCCTGCACCAACACCACACAGTCCTAGCAGAAAGGAGCTTAACAGTTTATATTTTATGTACATATTACACATTGCCCACAAAATGCCCTCTTACTAATTTACAGCTTTTAATTGTTTTTTCCAAACCATGACCATCTCTTCTTGAACAAAAAAAGTCATGAATGGCATGGCGTGATGAATGATATGGTAGGCTGGTGAGGTACAGAGAGTAAGGTGATTAGTCACAAAACTCAGACTAGAGTTCGTTATCTAGAAGTCTATATAGTAGAAGGAGAAAAATGATTTCCAAAAGTTGTTTTCTGAGGGTATGTGCATCTCTCTCTCTCTCTTTCTCTCTCTCTCTGTTTCTCTCCCTCCTTTCCTCTCCCTCCTCTCTCAAATAAATAAATACACATAAAAATATCAAAAGAAAGAAAGAATAAATGGCCTGCTGGTAACTTCATGTAATCTTAGGACTCAGGAGGTGAAGGCAGGAGGAGCAGGAGTTCGAAGTGGAGACTAACAGTGCTGACTCACTGTGGTAGCCACTCAAGGGCTCACTATCCATCACATGTAACCTGAAAAACAAGGTAACTCAAAACAGAGGGCACGGCTTAGCTGCTTCGCAGCTTGTGACATCAGGGAAAACAATAATTAAAGGCATAGATAAGACATTATATTGGAAATCGTATATAAAATAAGAAATAGTACACAGATTTGAGAGAATTTTTCATATTTACTAGAGGACAACCCTTTTTAAATGAACTTAGCATCATTTGCATTGATTGAAAAAATTGAAGTGGCAAGACTTAGTCATTCGTTGCATTTATTACCTCATTTGTTATTTGAAACACCTCCCAAGAAGCTACATAAAAAAGAAAGGCTTTATTTTGGTTGAAGGTCCGATGGTACAATGTACCATGGGAAGAGCACCAGGCAGCTGGGCCACGCCATGTCTTCAAGTTTTCTTCTTTTCCTCTTTTTATTCAGTCTGGGAACCCATGTGATGGGACCTCCCCCATCCAGGGCAGGTCTCTCCCAGTTCAGTTAATCCTCTCTGGAAATACCCTTGCAAATGCACCCAGAGTGTGTCTTACTAGTGTCTTAGGTGTTTGTGAATCTAGTCGAGTGGAAAATCAAAATTAACCATCACATTGATTTTGTTTACTGTCAGTAATGACTTACATTATACTTTTCACTTCTGAATAAGAATTTTGATATAAAGATACATTTCCTAGGTAAAGTTTAGGGAGACCTCAGATCCTTTATGCTACTATTACTGGCCCTGGCAACTGAGACTGATATTCCACAAAAAGAAGTTTCTAGGAATTTGTGTGTGCATTGTAACTTATGTATCACAATTTTTTCTTATTTTTATTTATTTTTTATTTTTACAAACATATTGAATATTCATCCCAGCTTCCCTTCCTTTCCCCTCTCTTCCCTTCCCCCCTTCCTTTCATCATTCCCTCCCACTCCCTTATACCCTTCTGCCTGTATGCTTCTATGGACCCCAGAGTTCTCTCTGGCTTGTCTACTCCTGTGGGGCCTAGGCCTCCGTGACATATCAAGTTACCTCTCTTCAGGCCACTCCAACGGGATGTGCATTTCCCTTCACTCATGTGTATCACAATTTTAAAAATGCACACTTTTAACCCAGCAATTCTATGTCCAAGAATTTTTATCTTAAGGATGAAAATTTATTCACCTAGCACTACTGTTAATAATTTAAAAAAAAATCAACCTATTCAAGAAGTATGGTTATTTGGCAAAACAACCTATGAATATTTTAAAAAGTTTATAAAAGATTGGTTTATTAATCTGAAGAAGATAAATATAAGAAGGAACAGTTTAAAAGTTTACAAAAATAGAATTATCATATGATCCAACAAGTCCACTTCCATATCTCAACCAAAAAAATCAAAAGCTACGTCACAAAGAGATGATTTGTACGTCTTTGCTCACGACAGTATTGTCCTTAGCAAACGAGAGATGGAAGCAACCCAAGCAGTCATCAGAGGATGCTAAACACAATGGACCTGCTTCTAGAGGCACTGCACAAGTGGCTGCTGTGTCGCATGTGCATCAGATGGTGGCAGAGAGGAGACAGACAATTTCTACACCTAGTGTTCTGACCTGCAAACATTTGAATGATTAGAAGTCTGGAATACTTCACTGCCTGCCAACTCTCTGAACTCCATAACTGTATACTGACAATGTGAGTGGCCTCCCATGAACTGAGCTCTGGGTGCTCACAATGTGGACAGCCTCCCTGGGCCAGGGCTCTGTGTATCCTCAACCGCAATGGCCTCCTGTCGGCTGAGGCTCTATGTGTTCACACCAGGAACTTAGTATCACAGGAGATGGACAATTAAAAAAACGAGGACATAAATGTGGGAGGTGTACATGCAAGGAAAATGTCCATGGGAAGGAGAAGGAGAAAGGGGTACCTATCACCAAAATGAATTATATACATGTAGGAGATTCTAAATGAAAAAAATATTATTTAAAAACACAATGTAATACATACATATGGGTAATATTATTCAATCTTAAAGAGAAGGGAAGTTCAGTTGCATGCTTTAACACACATGAATCTTGAAAATATGCTGAATAAACCAGTCACAGAGCAATAAATAACATACAATTCCACTTAAATGAGGTATCAAGAATAGTCAAATTCCTAGAAGTGAAGAATATTTGCTGCCAAAGGCTGGAGGTGAGGGAAATTGTTACCAGTGGGTATAGAGTTTCCATTTTACAAGATGAATGTACTGAGCATTTAAATGGCTGGTGAGATTGTTGAGTGGGCAAAGGAAGCCTGAAAACCTGAGTTCAACCTCCAGAGCCCATATGGTGAATAGAGAACTGACTCCTGCAAATTATCCTCTGATCTCCACACGCATGTTGTAACGAAACGCACTCACTTACACACAAAAGTATAAATAAATGTAAATTTAAAAATTCATTTAAAGTGAGATGAGAAAGAAGTGTTTTAGGCTTCTTCTCAAAAAAGTTATGTTAAAAATATGATATATATTCTGGGAAGTAAGTGCTATTGTTACGGTTGGATGGACCAGACAAAAGAGAACCTATGATACCTTTAAGAACTTGGGTTTGGGTTAGCGAGATGGCTCAAGGATTAAGACTCTGCCTCAAAAGCAGAAGAACCTACGTAAAATTGCCAGGCAGAAATGGCAGCAGCCCACACTTCCACCTCTGGACGGCAGAGCCTGGGAAATCCCAGAGCAGAGCAAGAAGGAGGTAGAAACAATCCAGGATGATTCCTGAAGTCAACCTTTGTCCTCTACAGGGATGCACAGTACCGTTTGAAAACACACACACACACACACACACACACACACACACACACACACACACACTTTAAAAAAAAGTAAAAGAATTTTGGCTTTATCTAGAAAAGCAATGATAGGTTAATTTATTTATTAAGTAGAGGGCAGCATATTAACAGACTCTCTCAACATTCCTAACTCTCAGCTTAGAAACATTTTTGTAGACACATGATATATATATATTCAATAATGGGGAGCATCTGTACAGAACACCTTCATTGTATATTTGATGTTTAGCTCATGAACTATATTATAGCCTGTATGTTCTAAGGAGTTAATATCATTGAGTTACATCTTTAATTTCTTGCATTTATCATGAGCTAAGCCCCTTCAGAGATGAAAAATAAATATAAATTACAGAAGAAAAGGAGTCTTTAAAATAATGTGTATGATACTAATTTTGTAAGAACATGTATATTCATGGAAAATACTAGAAATATCTAACAAATGTTAGTTGGCAGTTATCTTTAGGTTATGTAATTTTGGTTGATTTCTCCCCTCTCTCCTTGAATGCTTGTATTACTTTTCTTGCTGGGATAAAATACCCGACCAAAGCCACTGAAGAAAGGATCACAATTTCAGGGCATAGTCAATCATGTCAGGGAAGTCACGGAAGCAGGAATATGAGGCAGCTGGCCACATTGTACCTGCAGAAGGAGATGAATGCTAACACTAGCCTCACTTTCTCCTTATTCGATCCAGGACCCAAGCCCATAGAATGATGCCACCCTTAGTTGAGGCGGGTCATTTCGTCTTAGCCCAATCTACATGATCCCTCACAGACGTGCTCAGAAGCCTGTCTTCCAGGTGATTCTGGATCCTGTCATGTTGACATTATAAAGCATCACTGTGCTTTTCTGCTTTTTAATGTTTCTTCATTATATACAAAACTAGGCCCAAAATGTTAATAATGCCTGAGTTCACTCTACCAGGTAGTAAATTTTTAAAGAATACTTTGATAAATTTATCAACCTTTTTTTTTTTTTTTTTGTCCAGGAACTAATCTCACCTACCCAAGTCCACAGAAAGAGCTGAAAATGTCAGAGAAGCTGCTAAACCCCTCCTTCACTCCCTTCCTCCGTTCTTGACAGTGCCATCTAATCCTTTCAGGCTCTTGCTCAATTAAGTTGTCTTTTTAAAATCTAGCATTAGCTTGATAGTTCACTCCTCAAATAGCTTGTTGTCAAGATTTTTTAAATACTCTAAGCATAAAGCATGCTGGGAGCTCCAGTGTTTCTCATTGAATGGGACTGTCTCAGAGACCTAAATTCAACTTAATATTCACAGCATTGTGAAGTAAGGATCACGCTGAAGATACTGGGTAGGGAGAAAGGAAGGAAACAAATAAGATTGTTGCAGTTCACCCGTATTGCTGCTGGTAAAATATGACAAAACAGCTTAAGGGAACAAGAGGTTTATTCTCTCTTACAGTTCCTGGTTACAGTTGTTTGTCCAGCTTGGCAGGAGAGCCCACATCAACACCAGGGGCCAAGGGAACTCCACAGCATATCCACATAAGGGCTGAGAGAAGGACGATCCTTAACATGCCAGACCTGCATATCTGGCCAAGTATACAAAAGGATGCCAACTTTCTCAACCAGCTCTCTGTATTTTATTTACCTGTCCAGGGCCTAGTACTACCTACCATGGGCTGGGTCTTATCCATCAACTAGACAATCTCCTGCAGGTTTGCTCAACTACTAGCTCTCTACAAATGGGCCCAGAGCTTGAGCCCTCAACCATCAAATTGACACCTGTATCTATCATAGTTAGATACTAACTATGATACTTCACCCCTTATCAACGTGACACAAAAACATAGCACTTTTAAACTGTAACCTCCAATTGTTGTCCCCACAGGTATTAAACATCTTATAAAATAAATACATTTAACATTATTAAGTCTTAAACTTTTATAATATAAATGCATTTAACTTTATTAACTCTTAAACTCTAAAAATTCTTATAGATAAATTTTAAAATGTTCTGTCGCTTAAAGTTCATTTATTAAAATGGTGTACCTGGAAATCTTTTTTAAAAAGGTCCAAAATAGGGCTGGAGAGATAGCTCAGGGGTTAAGACTGCCTCACAAGCAGAAGGTCCTGAGTTCAGATCCCAGGTATGAGGTAAAAACGCCAGGCAGAAGTGGTGGCGGCCTGCATTTCCAGCCCTGGTGGATAGAGCCTGGAAAATCCCAAAGCACAGCAAGAAGGAAGTAGAAACAATGCAGGATGATTCCCAAAGTCAACCTTGGTCCTCCACAGGGACACACAGTGCAGTGTGATACACACACACACACACACACACTAAAATATTTTTTAAATGTTCAAAATCTATCACATCAAAATAAATTAAATACTTAAAACAGATAAAAATATCAAAACAGAAGCATCATGGCACAATAATGTCCATCTTCTGTTGCTCATCACATAATCACAGGGGCTCAAACATTCTAGGCAATCCCAGTCCCTCTTTACAGCTCAAAGTTGTACAAATAGAGTTTCTCTGGACCAGGTTGCATCTCCTCTTGCAGTCGTCCTCAGCATGCAGCCCATGGTTCTGACATCTCCAACATCACTCTGGGTTCACCTCTACAACTGAAAGCTTCTCCTGCCCTTGCAGGAACTCCACTAAGCTTCTGAACCCCTTAATTGTGCATCAAAACCAGTACCTATTGGGTAATGCTGTAAAATTCCGCAGTGAGGATGAAACATAACTTGGTCCACTCAAACCACAGCTATAACAACTTTTGCATGCTGACTCTGGGAAAGCCCCTTCCTAGGCAGCCAAAACTTCTGAAGGGCAAGAAAACACTTCAGCTTAAGCTTGTGTCCCTTGAGGGAATGAGAGTTTTAAAAGCACCAAATCTCTATATTGTGGATTCATGTTTTCTACCATGCCAGTACAAAGCATTATGCTTTTCTTCAATGATGTTAATCTTTTCACTACCTTCAAGTTGTGTGTGTCTGCCCTTTCCACATCCAAAGTTTCAAGGCTGCCAACACAGCTCTCCTGTACAAGCAAACTAGTCCATCATTTTTAAATTCAATTTCGCCAAAATCCTTGTTCCCTTCATCACAAACTGGGCCAAAACAATCTAAAACTCTCTCAGTATTTCCATTATCCAAATAGCCCATCAAACTCTCAGATCGGTATTTGTAATCCACAGTTTCAAGAGTTTCAAACATTCCAAATTTCTCCAACAAAAATGTTCAGAATCCACAAAAACCACATAGCCAGATTTATCAGCAACATCCCACTTCTCTGGTATCAGATTTTGTAGCAGTTACTCTGCATGGTTGCTGATAAAATCATGACAAAACAGCTTAAGGGAACAAAGGGTTTATTCTTTCTTACAATTTCTGGTTACGAGTCATTATCTAGCATGGCTGGAAAGCTTTACACCAACACCAGGACTGAGGGAACTGGCTATACCATATCCACATAGCAGCTGAGAGAGGGATAGTGATTTTATTTGCTAGACCAGCATGTCTGGCCAAGTATACAGAAAGATGTCAACTTTCTCAACCAGCTCTCTGTATTTTATTCGCCTGTCCAGAGCCTAGTCTCATCCATCCTGGACTGGGCCTTCCCCGTCGACTAGACAATCTCTTATAGGTTTGCTTCGGGTTTAACTCAACTACTAATTCTCTACAAATGTGCCCAGAGCTTCAGCCATCAAGTTGACACTTGTATCTAACTGTGACAAAGATGGAGAGAAATGTCAAAATACACAAGAACTCAAAGGGCAGAAGGAAGAAGGGAAGAGCTAAAGCTATATCCCAGCCTCTGTGTAGGAGGTTGACTGCGGTCACCGCTTCCACAGGGACTTCCTGGAGATGCTGAACAAAGCTCTCACCATCTTGGCCATGATGCTTCCCATGTAACTGGAGAGACTCAGACCCCAAAAGTTCTTGGAAGAGGCTCAGATATATCAACTACATCCTCGTCTCACTAAAGAAGTCCAGTGATTAGGGAAGAAGCCAGAGACATCCAGAATATTTAATCTGCAGGACCAGGAAGCAGTATCTGGGTGACTAGCTTGCTTCTCACTTCCAGGCCTTCTTGCTGTCGTGCACTCTTCTCACTTTAAAACCAACCAACCTCCCTCCCTCCCTCCCTCCTTCCTTCCTGCCTTCCTTCCTTCCTCCCTCTTTACCTCCCTCCCTTCCTTCTCCTCTTCCTTCTGATGTGTGTGTGTGTGTGTGTGTGTGTGTGTGTGTGTGTGTGTGTGTGTGTGAGAGAGAGAGAGAGAGAGAGAGAGAGAGAGAGAGATGTTTCTCTGCTGGGTGGGAGAGTTGAGAATGTAACATAGACTTACCTGAAACTCAAGATCTTTTCACCTTAGATTTCTGAGTGCTGGGATTATAAGCAGCCCAACCCACGCTGGGCTTTCTTCCTTAGACTAATGCATCCCTCTGAGATCAGCCTAGGGTTAGCTATATCACATGTACTCATATTATCTGTTTTTTGTTGACCTCCTGAGGGCAAGAGCTGGTCATCCTCAGCTTTGTATTAACATTTGTCAGAGTGCTTGAACTGAAATGATTGAAGAGCTGAGGCTTCCTTGTCCTAACAGGTTCACTACTTTGCTTTCCACTGAGAGGTGAACTTAAGGGCATTGCCCAACCCCTGGAGCCTCCAGAGACCCAGGCTGTTCTTAGAGCCACCAAAGGCAGCATCAGTCAGCACCATCCCAATCACATCCTGTGCAGGGCCTGGGACAGGAGGCATTTCCTTAGTGCAGAAGCATTAGTTAACTCAGTGTCCCAGCCACTGGCACTAACTGGAACGGCCTAGTCTTAGGTATTCCTGAATTCCAAACCATGGAACTCATCACTTCACCCAGAAAGCTTTCTTTTGCATTAACTAAAGGTGGAGTCGGCCTTTCTGCCCCGTACCCAGACCCGGCGGACTCCCTGCTCCTTAGGAGGTAACCTTCGATACCAATCAGGATGGAGCCAGGGATGATTCAGGAAAAGCAAGACTGGAAATAACAACAAGACATAATTCAGAACACCAAAGAACATACATTATTCACCTGGAACCAAATCCAGCCAAATCCTTCCCCATCCTAAATCTCAGGGAACCTTGCAGAAGAGGGGGCAGCAAGATTGAAAGAGCCTAAAGATGGGGAGGACCATCGATGTGCAGGATACTCCACACGGGTTGGGGCTGCAGTAGCCATAATCGGACTTTGGATGACCTGCACAATGACTGACATGTCAACGACCCCCCAAAGTCTAGCATGGATCACAGGGGAGAAGGCTCCAGGCAGTAGAGGCAAGGGATTAACAGACATAATAGAGTTCCCAAGAAAGGGCTCTGGGCTATGCCACTGAGTCTTTGCCCCCTCACTAAGATGGAGGATTCAAAGGGAGTTTTGGCATTCACACAAAAGGGATGCTTCGGAGGATGGGAGGAAGGAAGGGGGAGGCACTGGGCGGGAAGAAGAGGGATAAAAGGAGGGTGGAGGAAGGGGGAGGATGAGAGTGCCTGTTGAGCTTGTATGATTGGGATAGGGGAAAAATGTGGGAGGAGAAAAAAAAGTAAAAATATTTGACACACATACTGTAAAAGAAAATTTAAAAAAAAAAAAAAAGGTGGAGTCAAGAATTTTAAAGCATTCCTCTCCTGGCAAATGATAGATTCTGAGACAAGAACTTTCTCTCAGTAAGAGTCGCCCTTACCCTCTACTGCATAACTTCTTGACCTGATCAAACATGCAAGGCATTTTGCAAGACTCTGTGCTCAGGACCAGATCCAACCCACAGTACAGTTTTACTGATTGTGTAAACTAGCTCAGCTCTAGAGAACTGATTTTCCAACCCCCAGCAAGCTGACGGTGCTCTTCAACTGAGCCCAGCCCAAGCACACATACATGGTTAACAGGTTGACCTCTGAGTTGGCCTGGCAGAGCTTGCTCTTGACCTCATCTGAACCTTCTGGTACTCTGGACCTGGACAGCACCAGTCACACTCGAGCTTCCAACATCAGATCACAATGGCAAGGAAGAAATCAAAAACCCTGGTCAAAAGAGAGATTAAATTAGTTGTATTTTGTTTGGGGTTTTTATTCTCTGCTGACTTATCCACAATTAACTTGCAAAGTTGTGCTTGAACAGACGACTTCGTGAACAGCAATCACGAAGCCTAGAGCCCCGAATTACATTCTGGCTCAATATAGAGAGCTACCAAGGCACAGAATGGGAATGATTCACCAAAAAAAAAAAAAAAAAAAAGAACACCACCAAAAAACCTTCTGCCTTTCTTTTTCTGGCACTTCACTTAACTGGTTTATACCTCAGAGTAAAGCTATTATAATAACATTATCCTCCTAATGAGCAATGGTGTAATCTTTCTTGGTGGCAGTACCCAGAATTATGCAGTATTTAAAAGCCACCATGACTGTAGGGAATACTCACTAATTTTTCTATTGCAAACACTGTGGTCATATTCAAAATGAATGAGTGTAATTCTTTTGGAATTTTTTCACACTTTTAATTCTTTTAATAAATCATAATTCCCCAAAGAAATAAGCATAGTTCATTAACAGCACTAATGGAAATGTCCTCTTTAGTAAAACTTACCCAGAATAGCATTCCCTCGAGCAAAATTTTTCAGAAGCTTTAGTTGCCAGCTTTATTAATGAAAAACTTTGTGCACTGGATTAACCAAATGAATAAAGGACAGAGAGAGAGAGAGAGAGAGAGAGACGAAGACAGAGACAGAGATAATGAGAATCATTTTTAGACAAGTAAGTATGTATATAATTTTTATTTTTAAGATGACTTGAAAATATTCTCACAGATTTTCAGGAATAATAAGGTGTTTTTAATAAAATGGGCAGGATTAGTAATACTTTCTGGAGCACTATATTTATTGCTGAAGCCTTTTCTTCATTCATTTGCAAACATGGATCTTTCCAGAAGTTTTATGGTAGGAAACTTCTACTGATAGTAAATGGTTTGTCTGCTATGAACCATCAGCATAGGCTTAAGATTTGAACTTCCAACTCTGAAGGCTTTAGCTATATAGTTTCCTGGTTTCTGTCCTAGAGAAACGCAGCTTATTTTAGTGTCTAGTTCACAATACATACATAATCCATGCTAATTATGCAAAGGACCTGATGAATAAGGTTGTCCTGGAAGTAGCAGACTTAAGCAGCTATCACTCTCACATTTGATCTTTTGGGGAACTTCTCACTCTCATTGTGGGACTACAGGTGTATGAAAATAGGCAGAGGCTATGCATGTAGACTTTGTGACAAGGAAAGACAGAGACACTTGCCTTCAGTAGAAGCTCAAAGGCAGGTAGCAGAATGGGAAGCCTTGCAATGCAAAAAGAGAAAAAAGGAAAAACAACAAAGGAATCTTCAATGTTCTGATTGGAGGAGAGGTTGCTAAAAGCAGGGTCTTTTACATCGTTGACTTGAGTTTTTTTTCAGTCCTAAGTGTTGTTATGGCATTTTGCCATACAAATACCTATTCACTCCAGATAGGAATTCAACAACAAACCAAAAAAAATCATACCAAGAACCAACTTGATAAACCAAAGAGTTGATCAGGGTTACTTATAGGAGTAGGGATGAGAGACGAGGGGTGACTCAAAGGCAGCTACCAGAAAGTCACCTCAGCAAGGATGACACTCATAGCAGCTGCAGTTCTCTGCCACATGACTTGCTCTTAGGAGAGTATCTTCCAGGCTCTGGGCTGCTTGGAGCCTCTTTCAGACTTCTGGACTGTTCCGACTCTTCCAGACCGCTTGTCTGGCCAGGGAGTCTCCTCTCCTGGGCAGTTATTTACTGCTTTCTATGCCTTGGGAGAAAGCCCTACTTCTAACCTTGGGTTCAGGAACTTCCTGACACTAATAGCTGTTTGCTTTCTGAGCTGTACTCAGGGAGACTACTTTTCAAAGTGCTAGGCAACATCCTCCTTAGGTTAGACTCGGGAAAATGCCCAAGACAGTTAATAAATGTGTGCACACTTGTCCATGTGTGTGCATGTGTGTGCATGTGCGGTGTGTATGTGTGTGTGTTTTGGTAAAAGACAACCTTGGGTGTCTGTCCTTGACTCTGCCTGTTTGAGACAGGAAGATCGGAGACATTGGATTCTGCCTCCTCCTCCCATTTCCCCTAGGCAGTCTACAGTTACAGATGCTTGTGCTACTTACTCCAGCTCTTGCACGGGGTCTGAACTCAGTTCATCAGGCTAACATGGCAAGTACTTTATTAGCTGAGCCATCTCTCCAGCTCCTAAAATTTGATTTGAAATATGTTATAAAAAGTATCAAGGTATAAATGATGGAGTTGATGAGAATGTCAATCACAAGTGATTTTACCTGGATGATGATGATGATGATTTTAGAGTGAAGAAACTTGACAATTTTCACCCTCTGAGGGTTTTCTATTTGATTCTAGGAATTTTAGCGTTTCGCACATACTGCATTTGGAAAGAAATTTTAAAACTTTGTACAGGCAGAACCACATTTTAACCTTTGCAGAGAAAGTGCTACAGACTCTAAACAAGAAGACCGCCCTTTTGTCCTTGTGTCCTGCATGGTGGGAGGAGCTTCCTCCAGTCGAGTCACTCTTCAGGGGTGTGGTCACCGCACCAGCAGCATGTGGGCGGAGGCAGAGCTGGGGTTTGTTAGCCTTGTAGTAAGGAATGCAACTTGGAAGTCAGTGTGTGTGTGTGTGTGTGTGTGTGTGTGTGTGTGTGTGTGTGTGTGAATGTTGGTTCAACAGAGTGTAAAGAACAAAACATTAATATTCTACTTCCCTAGGAAAATATTACATTGAAATAATCTATTTTGGCTTCATAATTTTAATTTCTAAGAACCTTTCTTTCTATATGCGCCTGCTCTCTTCTTGCCTCATGGGTAGAGTATCGGCTTTGAAGATATTATAGTTGCTTGAATTTTTGTGTATTCTCTATATGGCTCTGAACTTCTATTTTCTCTTCCTAGTTTGTCCATTTATGGCCTCCATCTTTCATAATGGAAGGATTTCCCCCGGATGTCTGATGATCCTTGCATATGTCTTCCTGCTGAAAGTTGAACTGATGGCAAACTCCACGTGTATGAGGCCTTTAGGGACTCATCAACATTCCTTAAGGACAGTAAAACAATTTTTGATAAACTCCTGTATTGCTTACTTTTTAAAATTATTTATTTGTTTACTTACTTGAGAGAGAGAGAGAGAGAAGTAGCAGTCAGACACTAGCTGCTCTCTTGTAACTGGTGTTGTTCACTTAGCATGATACTTTCCAAGCTTATCATCATTGTAGAGTGCATCAGCATCTCAACATCTCTGTACTACTGAACAATAGTCACTGTATAGACATGCCTCATCTTATCTTTCCACATTGTATCGTTTCCACTTTCTAGCTGTTCTGAATAATGCTATGTGCATTTCAGGGTTTCACATAGACACACATTTTCAGTTCTCTTTGAAGTAAACCTAGAAGTGGAATGCTTACCTCATAGAGTGAACTGAATTTAACTGTTTGAGTAACTGCCAGAGGGTTTCCCAAAGCGAATGGATCAGTCTACATTGCTATTAGCAGTGAATGAGAGTTCTAATTTCCCCATATCATGCTTACGATAAAACTCATTTGTTGTGATAACAGATATGTCTTTTGCATATCCTATTGGGTTATGAAGTCATATTGTATTGTAGTTTTGATTTGCATTTTCATGATGGCTCAACTTAACTTCTGTTGTGAACTTCCCAACTCTAAAACTCTAACTGCTTTCATGAAATGTCAGTTTTTCTTCCAGAAGGGCCCCTCTACTGTAGAAACTGCTGGTTGTCTCCTTGGTACTCATGCCACTATCACACTGTTGTTCACCTGTTGCCATGGTGATCTATATTGCAACTTACAGATCTTATGTTATTGATGGGTTTGTGATTATTTCTCTCTCCCAGCAGCTTCTACAGTATTCCTTGATACCATATGAGCTATCCAGCAAGGAGAAAATCCTCAGACTAGTTCCAGCTGACACACTTTGCCCATGTACTGTAATCAATTTCCTCAGGCCTTTTGTTTTAAGTACTGCAACTCAGTGCCTTTGAGTCTGGTAGTCCCGAACCTGAAGACTTCCAGTTCTTCAGTAAATCAAAGTCACATCTTTTGGAGGTTGGGGGCAGGTGTCACTTGACTCTGTGGGAAGCTGGGCATCTTGCTTCTCTATATAAATATGTTTAACCATTTTCTGTTGTTAGCCCTTTATCCTGCCATAACTTGCTGTACCCCAACTTCAATGGAAGCCAGAGTTTTAGTTTGTGTATCTCTTCAAGACAACCTCCTGGGCTTTGGGGTGATGAGTATTTTAAATTGTCACAAAAATACCCAGATTGCATAAAACAGTTCACTTTATATTTATCACACACAACATTAATGTGTATTGTGTATCCAACTTATGACCTTTCAACTTTACAGTGGTGAAAAGAGAACATGTGTACTTTGAATTTTTATTTTCCTGGGCCAGTAATATGTCCTGAGATGCTTTCTTGCAATGCTACAGCTTCCAGTCAGCAATTCAGAAGGTAAATAATAGCATACAGTAGATCAGAGCGATACAGAGAGATAGCTCAGAGGCTTGGGTGCTTGCTTGCAAGCCTGGCAACCTGAGTTCAATCTCCAGAAATCCTCATGATGGAAAGACAGAACTGACTTCCTCTTACCTTGCACCATGGAATACATGTGTACTCTCTCTCTAACAAATAAATTATCTATAAAATAGCCTACAGTGTATTATGCTACCAATAGTTTTTAGAGATATGTATTCCATAAATTCCAGGGGCATTGAGCCCTTTGCTATAAAATAGGCTTAGATAACTTTGCCTGCTGCAGATTAATGTAAGGGTTCTGAGCATGCTTAAGGCAAATTAGGTTAAGCTCTGTTGCTCAGTAGCTTAAAAGTATTGACTATATTTTGGGTTTTTTTTTTTTGTCAACATATAGTATTTTTATCAGGACAGAACCCCAATTTAAGTTTGGGAATCTCTCCTCCAATAATTTTTCCCTTCTGTTTTTTTTGTTTTTTGTTTTTTTTTTTTTACTCTTTTGACCCTTAACCTAAACACCTAGATTTATCAGTCTCTACTTACTTCTGTCTTATTGGTGTTCATGTAATACACTTATTCTGAGTATATAGGAACATCTTTCTTCTTCTAATATTTGGGGAATGAATTTGTGATAGTTAAGCCTGGGTGTCAACTTGACACACCTGGTATTAACTAAGATTGACTGAGACCACACCAGGAAGGATCAACTGAGACCACCTGAAAGGATTATACCCACCCTAGATCCTATCAGAACTTCCATAGATCAATAAGAATCTCCCAGTAATGGACTATATAAAAGGGACCACAGAATATAGGTGGAGAGACATTTCCAGGAATGCCGGAGGTATGTGGAGGTCGGCCGTGACTTAGTCTGCCAGTCAACCAGCCATGCCATCTCTGCTGTGAAGGTTCTATTTTCCCTCTGGAACTGTAAGTTGAATAAATCTCCTTTCTCCCATAAGTTGTTTGACTTTGGGTGCTCTCTCACAGCAATAGTAAAGAATAACCATTACAGAAATTGGTACCAGGAGTGGGGTATTGATGTGAGATTAAGAGCATCTGGTATCACAACATGAAGTTGTTTTGAAGCTGAGAGAAGTTGATACCCAGCAGTATGGCCAATGCTGTGATGTGGCTAGTGTGCCTTTGGAACTGTTTGTTGGGAGAAATATGGAGAACTTTGGGACTTTGTGCTGGGAAAGTCTTTGCATTTTGGCAATAGGGCCAAATGGGCCTTTCTCATCAGAGCTCTGAAGAGAACAATGCTGTGATGATGGACCAAAGGGGAACAGAGACTATGTTTGTAACTGTGACACATGGAGCCATGTGTTGGCGGACAGTTTAATGAAATTTTGCCCTTGTCCTGAAAGCTTGCCTGAAGTTAAACTGGAGTGCTTGGCAGAGGGAATTTCAAAGCAATGTAGTCTTGACAATGTGATATGGCTACTTTTTAGTTGTCTTCAGAGTTATGAAAAAGAACAAGGAATCAAGCAGGAAGAAGTAGTAACTGTAAGATCTGGTGATAAAAAAATGCAATGGCAAACTTTAAAGAGTTGAGCCGGGAAGAATCAGAAGACAAAATGTCTGCTGTTAAAGACATTAGCTCCAATAGTAAACTAAAGCCTGCTCTCAAGTTGGATAATAGGAGAGGCCTTAGCCTAAGGGCAAGATTCTCAGAGAAACCTCCCGCCATAAGAAATCGGATTCTTTTGGAAGGAATGAGCTGAAGGTTGAAGTTCCAAAGCAAGACTCTGTCCCCCTCCTCCCCACAAAGCAACTGCCCAGGAATGAAAGAGAAGGGGGTCAATCTCTAATCCAAGGCAACAGCAAAATTTGGCAAAGTTGTCCACATGGTTCTGGTTTTAGAGGGAGGATAATTCCTCCAAGATTTCAAAAAATGCGGAATCCAGGCATCATGAGGCAAGAAGGCCTACAGTTTAGAGGCCCAAGAAGGGCAATTTGTGCTGGGGAACTAAAGCCTGGTTTGCCATTGAGAAACGAAGGGGTTAGAGATGCCAGAGACAATGTGGGACATCTGCCAAGAAAAGCTGTCCTTGGAAGGAGTCAGCCCAAGAGAGCGATGCTGTTCTATGGGCAGCTGTATTGGAGGGGTAGAACCGAAGCCCTTTGGAACTGAGATGACGTCAATGAGAGGCTCACCTGTTGGACTTGGAGCTACAGGATTTGCAGTTTATCCTACTGTTTTTTTGATCTTGCTATGGACCAGTCTTTCCTGGATATGCCCCTATTCCTTCCTTTTGGAATGGGAATGTTTATTCTGTGCCATTGTATGTTGGAGGTATGCAACTTTTTGATTTTACAGAAGACTTTGGACTTTAGACTTGGGACTATATTAAGACTACTAATGTACACTGTACTAAAACTTTTATAATGCGTGTGTGGTTGTACATGGATAGCTATATTAGTAAGCGGAACTACTGAATCTTACTGTTTTTATTTGGAGATCTTTAATGGCCTAAGGAAATGTAATCTGGTGTCAGGTTGACAAGGGGTGGACTTGTGATAGTTAAGCTTGGGTGTCAACTTGACATACCTGGTATTAACTAAGATTGGCTGAGACCACACCAGGAAGGATCAGCTGAGACCACCTGAAAGGATTATACCCACCTGTCATGGTTTGAAATGTGTCCCCCACAGTCTCATGTGTTTGGCAAGGTCATGGCACCTTGAGAGGCGGAGCCTTGCTGGAGGAAGGCAGTCATAAGGGGTGGGCCTTGAGGTGGATTAGTCCCACTCTACCTCCAGGAGAAGTCAGCCTTTGCTGCAAGCAGTCTGCAGCTCTCTCTCAGCTTCCAAGATGTCTGTGGTGACATAGCCTCCTCCAGCTTTGGCCAGCCAGCCATGCCACCTCTGCTTTGAGAGACTGTACCTTCCCTCTGGAACCGTAAGCTGAAAAAACCTCTCTTTCTCCCTTAAGTTGCTTGACTTTGGGTGCTCTCTCACAGCAATAGTTAAGAGTAACTGTTACACCACCCTAGATCCTATCAGAACTTTCATAGATCCATAAGAACCTCCCAGGTATGGACCATATAAAAGGGGCCACAGAATATAGGTGGAGAAACATTTCCAGGAATGCTGGGGCTATGTGGAGGTCTGCCATGACTTAGTCTGCCAGCCAGCCAGCCATGCCATCTCTGCTGTGAAGGATCTATTTTCCCTCTGGAACTGTAAGTTGAATAAATCTCCTTTCTCCCATACATTGTTTGACTTTGGGTGCTCTCTCACAGCAATAGTAAAGAGTAACCATTACAGAATTTCTGAGCAGAAAAAGAAAAGAATATTTGCTCTCTTGACCCAAGTGTCTCTAAATTATAACACTGAAAAGTCTTGTTAACCATTTCCAGTCTTTCCATATTCCTACTGTATTTGCCTTCATAAATAATTGCCAATACCCCTTTTTCAATTGTTGATTTGCAGCTCTTATTACCTTATTCCCCGGTTCCTATTGGACAAGTCCAACAGGACATTTTATTTGTGTGGTAATTTGTAATTTGAAGTGGTATCCAATTTGGGAATATTTTTCTGATATTTTGGAAGTTGCATCTGGAAGAATTTCTTCAACTGCAGCCTGACTTGCTTATGAATAGAGCATATTTTAGTCATGAATATCACCAATGGTAAAGTTATCTGATAATTAAATAAATCTAAATCCAAAGGAAATTTAAATAGAAAGTAAAATTTTGATGATTCCTTGTCTTTCCTGTTCTTCCTATAAGGTTAAAACTTGAAAGGGAATAATAAAGGAATTTATGCTATGCAATGAGAAGTAGGAAAGTTATAGTTCTAGCAAGTATCACTTCCCCAAATGAAAGGCTGCTACAGAAGTCTGTCTTTTGGAAGTCATGGCAGCTTTTCATCCTAAAGGTGATTGGTCACATGACTCAGCCCACATACAATTTTGAAAAACCTTTTAGCGTCTTTTGACTTATCTGAATTCTGTTAAAGACTTACCTGAATTCTGTTAGTCCACATCTCAGAAATGGAACACAAATGACTTCATAAAATCTAATAACATTTCTTCAAATTCCAATTCAGTTTTCATCCTCTAACATAAAAAAGGTCATCTGACTGAGGGGCCTTGTGCAGGACATTCTTGGAAGAGACACTGGTAATTCTCCTAGCAGAGGGTGGGGCGAGGATATCTTCTTGTGTAAAGAGATTTTAGTATAATCCTTAAGGTGTCTGTGTGAGATCCTTCTATGGTTTTGTCAATACTGCGAGTGCTTCAGAAGTGAAAAGACCTATTTGGCTTAACTTTAGGTGTATCTTTAGAAAATGTGGCCTACTGTGGAAAAGGAAAGTTGATTCTTCCTGAAATGTTGTTGGCTTTCTGCTTTCATGAAAGTCTTTTGAATTGTGTCCTGTTGTTGTTGGGAAGCTCTTCTGGATTACTTCACCTGTCAGTCAAATGAGGCTTGAGCAGATGGCATCTAAGGGCTCTTGGGTTTTAGACATTCCATGTATCTAGAAACTGATTTAAGGAAATAAAAGAAACTACAATGTATTTTAAAGATTTACTATTGCATGGAAAATAACCACTACCACCAAAGCAAAGACCCAACTCATTTAGTTATATAGCATGTGCTAGGACAGAGATAGGCATTTCTTTAGGTAAGTGATAACATCACTATTTCCTGTTCTTATGTCCATTAAAATTGTCTCCACTGTTAAAAGTATTTGGTGATATTGTAAATATGCAACAGAGTAGTCCATTGCTTACACTTTATCTACATCTCTCAGCCTCTCCTTTTCTTTTTCTCTTTTAGTTTCTCTTTCTTTGTTTCCCTCTTGTTCTTGTACTCCCCCTGTACCCGGACATTTTTTGTTTTTGTTTTTGCTTTTAGCTTAGAAAATAGCCAAGTAGAGGAAAGACAATACAGACCAATGGAAAAAAGCAAAAGCAATGAACATTAGTTCAGACCCAGTTTTATTACCAACCAACTGTAATGCCTTAAACTCTTTCTGTCTGTCTCTCTGTCTCTGTCTCTCTCTCTTTATTTCTCCCTCCCTCCTTCCCTCCCTCCCCACTCTGTAAAGTGGGAGAGCACAACAAAGTAAGTTTATTTCTTAGGTCATTTATAAGACTAAGATGAATTTAATCTACCTGTGAATGTTATAAGAACACTCTACTGGCAATACCAGTGTAAGGGTATATACAAGCAAACGAGAGACTGCTATTAATCCAACCACCACTTACAATCTTTATAATATAAAGATTTGGTGATTTTCCATTAAAAAAACCCCACAAAATCAATACTTCATTGCTTAACAAAGAGAATGGCAACTATCCAAATTTTAAAAGGAATTAGTTTCAATGAGAACTTTTTATTTTGATAATTATCCTTGAGCATGAGGCCAGTCTTGATACCACTGAAAATAGGTAGACTGCATTCTTAATGTAGGTGATACAGTACTAACATTACTCTAATATTCAGCAGGGTCTGACATTTCAGGGGTTGAGAGCTGCAGCCACAGCAGTTTACCCTTCTGTCCTGGCTCTCTACTACTTGGTGACAAGGAAGTTCTACTGGCTCATTCAGCTTCTGAGACACTTCCACCACCTTTTGGAATTTTGGAGCATTTGGACCAATTGTGTAAAGAAAGAACTGTCAATATCTATGGTTAAAGATCTGTCCCCTATATATACGGCATCAGCCTGTTTGAAGAGCGAAGCTGACTTTCCAGGACTTCTCTCTTTCCCCTAATGAAATAGCTCCAGATGGCACAACCCTTTTCTCCTGGAATAAAACAAGGTTTTATAGCTTGGATTGTTCTGTTTACTCTTCTTTCCAAACTCTGGCTTGTCTAGATGCTTTTAAAGTGTGCTGCCAGGATATGCTCCCTGGACTCTCATAGCAACCTGACCCTGTGGTCACTCTCAGTGCAAGCCAACATGTGGCTTTTTAATAGAACCACATCCTTACCTTTTAGTGATCACCTTGGCATAGGAAGTACATTGCTACTGTGCTGGACTGAGAGCTAATCATGCAGTGGAGAATGGCAGGCATACCTTTGTAGAGGACAGGCTGAGGGGCTAAAGAGGGAAGAGAAAGGCAGATGTGGGATTGTAAAGGCAGCTTGGGTAGAAGAAGGTTAGGAAGAGTTTTTTTTTTTTTTTTGTAATTAGATCTTTGACCAATGGGAAAAAACAAAAGCAATGAACATTAGTTCAGACCCAGTTTTATTACCAACCAACTGTAGTGCCTTAAACTCTTTCTCTCTGTCTGTCTCTCTGTCTCTGTCTCTCTCTCTTTATTTCTCCCTCCCTTCTTCCCTCCCTTCCCCACTCTGTAAAGTGGGAGAGTGTTCAGGAAAACAATGAGAGGTTTCAACTGTTTCCTGTGGTCCTTTGGCTTTTATGGCTTCTAAGCTATTGAAAAGTTAACTTGGGAAGGAAACATTCTTGATCAGTTCTTTAACTTCTTTTATTCAAATTCAAACTCATTTTTAATGAGGTTGAAAAAAAAAGTAATCAGATCATTCATTGATGCCTATCCATTTAATTGCATAAAGGGTTTGTGAAAATAAAAATTACTTGGAAAAAACCCCAAAACCAAATACTGTTGTTTTTTCATGTTGTGATAAGGTAGCCAGGCTTCAAGATGATCTCTAATAATAATCTTACTTTCTGGTATTTATATCTTTGAATACCTGCTTTTAGGAGGTGATATTGAGCCATGAATGCAGAGTTCTTATGCAAAGGATTTCTGCCCTTACTACCTCTGTAGTAAGGAGCTTATTAATTCTTATTAATTCTTTCCACATGATATAGCAAGAAGACACCAGTTAAGAGGAACAGGTTTCTCACTATACAACAATCTGCTGATGTTTGGATCTTAGACTTTCTAACTTCTAGAAGTATGAGTGATGAAATTCTTATTTATAAATAAGCCACTCGTAGCCTGAATGGACTAAAACTCAGTGTTATGATGTGACATTTGCCTTGAGTTCTTGTTCTGTGAAAAGTCGGTGACTATGTCATGAAGACACTCAGGCAGTGCTATAGAAAGGTGGTGAGAAACAGGTATCCTGCAACAGGCCTTCAGCCATGCTGAAAGAGCCTCATGGTCCAGGCAGGATAGTGCACACCTGTAATCCCAGTATTTTGGAAGCAAAAGGAGAACAGCAAATTGGAGTCAGTTTGGTCTTCATAATGAGTCCCAAGTCTGCCAGGGATATATAGTAAAACCTTGTCTAACCCCACTGTGCCCATTTAAAAATAAATAAATGCCTTTCTTGGTCCCATTTAAGACTCTGGATGACTTGTGCCTTGATAGAGAAACTGACTGCATCTTCTTCAGATCCTGAATCTGGGCCATCCAACTGAGCTGCCCCTGAATTCTTAGCCCACAGAAGCTGTGAGATAATGTCTATTGTTTTAAGTTACTAAGCTATTGTGTTTAAGCTCCTAAGTGTTGAAGAATTTTTATACAGTTACACATAACTAATACAGAGGGATTGAAATGAAGCATGAATAGTAAAGTCCCTCATAGTATGTCTGGACCTCCTCTAATCCCTAAGGGAAGAACTACTGCTGGGGTCTGACTTATGGACACTGTTTACAATAGGGTTATCACAGGAGGTGGCAACATGCTTTTCCCTGTCTTTTGTTTTTAGGGGGAGATTAGGAAAACATAACATCTTTTTGTTTTGGGTTGTACATGCTAGAACAGGTAGTCCACACGTGTCCAGGGATTCTCTGCCTCCCACTTTCCTATAAGAGCATTGGAATTACAAACGTTTATGTTACATGTCAGGCATTTAGGTGAGTTCTGGGGGTTTGAACCCAGGTCGTCACGTTTGCACAGCCAATATTTTACCCAGTGAGTCAGACCCTTAAACATAAATTTTTATTTTAGTCCCTGGTGGCCCTTGGGAAGAACTCAATATCTTGTCAATCTGTTCTTAGGCCTTTGGTCTCTGTAAAGCGCAGGAGTTAGGATCTCACTTATTTCTATCATTGCCTAACCTACTATGTGAACCTCTATATGGACAATGAGAAACAGCCAGGGAAAAGACAAACGCATTGTCTCTTGAATTCGGAAAGAATTCTATTGGAACGGCTCGTTCTTGGAATCATATTATCAGCCATTTTCACCCTTAAATGACCTCTATCGCTCCATTCTGATTCCTTTATTTCAAGAGTCACTGCCTTCTCTCCTGCCCTATCTAGTCCCTCTATGCTGTCTCTGAGAAGCCGCTATGGCCTTGGGAGAGTTACCGTCCTTCCCTTCCGGACTTGAGTTTTTTACTTTTACTTGAGAGAAGATCTGCACGAGCTGCAAAGTCGTGAGGTTCTCAATAGTTAGGATTCTAAGGTACAATCCAAAAGCGAAACCCAATGCTCAGCATGCCTCTGGGCAGTTATGATCAGAGAGGAAGGTTCTGCGGGCTTCCCTTCATTAGTTAAGATCACCGCCTCTCCGGGAAAGAGGAAAGCCTTTCGGTTTTGACGGTCGTGGATCTCTGGGTTCTCAGTTTGTTCTTATTAACTCTGGGTGACCTTGGGCCAACTCTTCTCCCCAGGGAGCAGCAAAGGGAGGTCCTTGTTATTCGGAAGCTCAAAGAGCAGTGACTTGGAGTCTCCTTTCTAGAGTCTCCTTCCACCAGGCAGTGTCGGCTCAACTGGGGAGCAGGGTCCCCGCAGACTGTTGGTCTATTACTAGAACAAAACTTAAACCAGTCCGGCCGGCTTGGAGCGGTTCGGCTTCCGAGGTAGCTACAGGTGAGCTCTTAAAGGGACCGACCAGGCGTTGCTAACGCCTGGGGAAGGACACACACGTGAAGGAACGGCGAGTGGGAGAGTTAACGAACAACCTCTCTCGCACTTGGAAACTAACCACTAATACTTCGAAAAGCCTCCGAAAAACCTCAGGTTTTTATTACATTAACTAGGCTCCGTCTTGCATTTCTTTTCTTAACGAAACTCCTCAAACCTTTTTACTGAGAAGGGAATAACGTTCCTTTTTTCTTTTAAGTCGGTAGAAAGTGGCAGGCAACACAGAGGCGCCCCCGACCCCGGCCCCTAACGTGAGTTGGCAGCGGGGCAAGCAGCTCCAGTTCATCTGTCCTCCATCTCGGGGTGCCAGGCACTGTCCTGTCCTGGAAGTTGAACAGCATGTGTTCAGTCCGGCAGAGGGGCGTCTTCCATCCCGTGCGGGCGACGTCACCCTCTTTTCGTGCACCCCGACCCTCCCGGCCTGGCGCACGGTTAAGTTCGGAGCCGCCGGATCCAGCGGCCGGCCGGCCCGGAGCCACTCGGGACCACCTGTAGAGTGTGCGCGGCACGCCTTTGTCCTTCCGCCACTCGGATGGCAGCCCCTTCCAGCGGAGCGCCGCCTCGGGTTTGCTTTCGGGGTCCCCCTGCCGGCTCCGCGAGCCCCCTCCCGGCCCTACTCCCTTTCCCCACCCCAAGGTAGCGCCGGGAGCCCCGGGCGGGGAGCGAACCGCCTCCTCACTTCTCATTGGCCGGCAGCGCCGGGAGGGCGGTCACGTGGGAGCGCGGCAGGCCAGCTCTGGGGCCGCCATCTTGGCGGAAAGTTTGGGGGGAGCGCGACTGGGGGCGCGGAAGGAGGCGAGGCTCCGGGGGTGGGGCGGCGCGGCGGCGCGAGCGCGAGCGGGGCAGCGGGCCGCGGCGAGCGGGCGGCCGGCGGGGCGGCCGGGAGCAGGCCGAGGACGCGCGGGGGTGCGGCCGCCGAAGGGAGCTCCTCCCCCCGGGTCCCCTCACCCCGAGGCCGGCCGAGAGCTCGAGCCCGGGGCGGGGCGGGGGTACGTGGAGCGGGCCGGGCGGGGGGGCGGCTCCGCGTCGGCCCGAGCGCAGCCGGCTCGGGGCGCACGCCGCTCGCGGGAACTTTGTGGCGGCGCCGCAGGTGCGGGGGTCCGCCGCGGGGTGCATGTGCGGCGCGGGGCGGCGCGGAGAGCGGCCGCGGTCCGACCCGCCCCTGCTGGAGTCGCGGCGAGGCGGCGAGCGAGCGAGCGAGCAGCCAGGCAAGCGAGAGGAGGGGGCCGGGCGGGGGCCCAGGTCGGGGCTCCGGGGCACGCTCCCGCGCGCGCCTAGCAGGTGGGGGCGTGGGGGCCGCGCCGTGGGAGTTGCGGCCCCGTGCGTGCCTTTAGGTGCTGGTGGGGAAGGGGAAGAAGCACGCTTTCGAGGAAAATTGGGAGGTGGACTTAGGTCCGCTCCTCTTAGGCGGGGGTGCTGAGCAGGAGGCGGCGGCTTGGTGCTTTGTGGGACGCCGTTGGGGCTCTGGGCGCCTGCTCTTCACTTAGGAAAACTTCGGAAGGTGGGCAGTTCCTATTAATGGGGCTGAAGTTTCTCGATGCCCTTTCTTTTAATTCTTGTTTTCCCTTCCTGTTTTTAAAGGTGTACGGCCTCTTCCTGATTTCTGAGAGAGAAAATGCCGGTCCGGAAGCAAGGTGAGAGTTTATTTTGGAACTGCCTTGTGGATGTCATTTGCTTTTACATGGATCAGTGTGATGACTGTTTCAGAAAGGTTTGTGTAACTTTGATCTATCAGCAAGGTCTCCTTTATTGCTTAGATTCTAAACCTCACATCTTAGAAGATGGAAATACCCAAAAGTTTGTTAAACTAACTTTCTGGACCAAACGATTAATCCCCTCACCTACGACTTTTTAAAATATTTAAAATTGCTACTTTAATATTTCACTTACTGAAACACTTTATGAACAACCGTGGAGTACTAAAATCTGATTTTTCAGAACAATTAAAATTTGGGTAATAATGTCAAATTGTAGGTAATTTGTTTTGCCATTAGGAAACTTGAATCCAAGTTGCTAGTATTTTAATCAAAAATTTGTGGGTTTTTTTTTAACCTGTTGTATGACAGCCTGGGCTGCTGTGACATAAAATGTTTAAAATTTTTTTCCTGACCATTGTTGGGAATGTGTTCTGTGAATGTAGTGACAGCAGTTGACCTGGAGGATTTGGGGGACTGTTTAGAGGTCTTGTAAATGTCAGCTTACAGATGTTTGTGTATACATGTGCTTGTGCATGCTTTGCATGCATACATCTAAAAAGTTTTAAACTCTTTTCTTTTCAGATACCCAGAGAGCATTACACCTGCTAGAAGAATATCGTTCAAAACTAAGCCACACTGAAGATAGACAACTCAGAAGTTCCATAGAACGGGTTATTAACATATTTCAGAGCAACCTCTTTCAGGCTTTAATAGGTAGGAGTTACTATATTTGTGGCTACTATGTGTCAAGAAGACTTAATGCTTCTTGGAATTCAGTTATTTTAAACTTAAGAAAATAGTGTGCTGGTTCTCTGTGAGAGCATTCAGTAACTTGGACATCCTCAGTGACTTATGTTTTTCAGTTAAGCCAGTGTCCTTTCTAAAAGTATTTGATAATTAGAAAACTTACTACGTGATTATTTCTATGCACTTTGAGACAGCATCCTACATCCTAGAATTAACTAAAAAAGGATGGAAAAGTTGTAGAAATGTTTCAGGACCCAAGAGATAATAAGTGAATTCCTTCACTGTGTCTCTGTATTTGACTTGTATTTCTCTGGAGCTCTTGAAAATATCTGCAGAGTCCTGCTAGGTTTAAGAGCACTCCTTTCTTTTATACAGACCTGTGATAAATTGGGCATTTGTGGAGTCAGAATTTTAGATGCAGAAAATGATCTGAGATGATGTTTTCTAATGATTACCTTTACAGGCAAGAAAGTAAACTGTCTTTTTCCTTGTCTATAACTTAAATTCAAGGTGGTACATTATTTTAAAGAATAGATGAATGGTCAATAGTCCTGAATTCAGTTACTGGCACTGTTAATAATTGAGTATCAGGCAACTCTCTCAGGCCACCACTATGTTTACTGTAGGATGGGGTGGAGAATTGAAGCATTGAGTTTTTAAGACTTTAAAAAAAGTATTTAGATTCATTTTAAAAACAAAATGTGCCTCCCTGTGTGTGTGTGTATACAGCCCCCATTATATGAAGGAAGTTGGTTTGTGTTTGATACTTTTTTTTTTATATGGGATCTGGGATTTGAACTCAGGACCTTCTGCTATGAACCCTGAACTCTCTCTCCAATTCCGTCTTCAATACTTTTTTAAAACATGCCTCAGAAAATTCACAAACTGCCGGAACTAGAGTATTTCATTACTTCCAGGTTTAAGAATAAAAGTTCTTTTTTGAATTAAGCATCGATTATATAACATTTGAAAATAAGATATATATTTTGTTGTGTTACATTTATTTCCTCTAACTTTCCAGCAGTTGCAGCTTTATATATGTATTGATAGATTAATTGTTGGTATTAGTCAGTGTGCCTTGTCAAATAACTTACTAATAAATTGATGCTCTGCTAAATTTAGAATTCTGGAGATAATTTAAATCCATTTATATGCTTAGCTTTTTTAAAAATTCAATGTTCTATAGGCTTACGGACATATACATTAGAGTGATAATGAATCACCATATAACTGTCCTCCATCTTCAAGAATTATCAACATTTTGCTAATGTATACATTTGTGGACATTTGTGCATTTTTATTTCTAAATTCTAGAATTTAAAGGTCCAATCAGGATGGTTCCTCGGTGGGGATGTGGGGAGAGAAGCAAAAGAGGAAGAAAGAAATAGATTTTTAGGTTTTTGGTTTTCTAAATAACATTAAACTGTGAAATGTTTTACTTAGTAAGGGACACTTAAGTATCACACAGTATGACTTATATGTCCTTATTTGCCTGTATACATATATCACATATAGACTGTAGTCTTAATGTATGGGAAAGCTGTAATTTAAGGACGCAAAGTTGGTTAGTAAGCAATCGACACATCTTTTATTGGGAGTGTACTTGATAGGCTTGGAGACTTTTTTCCTGTTTATTTACATTTTACTGTTTTCATAGTATGTTGTGTAAGATTTTGGTGTAAGAAAAGGAGTAAATTTTAAGGACTTTGAAATAGGTAAATTTAGCAGAAGTTTTTGTATGTTTGCATATTGTAATTGGACTGTTGACACTCCTCAGTTCTAGTCTTTGGGTTCTGGGGAAGGCCCTTATGTTTGCACAGCAAGGGTTTTCTCCATTGAGCCATCTTCCCAGTCCTTTTCTTTGTTTTTACTTTGCACTTTGTCATTGTTTTCAAAGTAGTGTCATAATGCGTTGTAAGCCTGTAAGTTATACTATATTATAAACCTGTCCATTTTGCCCATAGTATGTATTGAGAAGTCATTGGTTGACCTAAAATTTTCCTTAGTAGGTAGCACTTTGACTTCTAAGGTGGCATGAGTCTTGATAACCTGAGTTAATTGAAAGTCACTTGTTGGTTAGGTTCTTGACCTCATAGTTTGGAAATAATTTCTTAGATATAGGGAAATTATTTTGGGGGAGGACATGCCATGTGGTTTCATATTTTTATTAGCATTGATTATTTATTGATTTTTAGTTTGTAGCGCTGTCTGTACAAGCATACAAATTTTTATCGGGCTGTAGGAGTTTTGGTGGTGTAGAAATATTGATCCCTGTTCCACTTCCCAATTGATACATAGATTAGATTTCTCATGTTGTTATTCAGAGACAAAAGTGTTTTTATATTTACAATTAAAACATTAAATATTTTAATATATCTGAATTTGGGTGTCATCTTATAAATTGTATGTTCCCTTTCTTCCCTCTTACCTTCCATTTTATTCTTCTCTCTCCTCTTTCTCATCTTTATATCCCAGGCAGTTCTTTTCACTTGAGATCTCTGCCACAGCTTCCTGAGTGCTGGGATTTCAGATGTGATCCACCACACATGGATGATGTATTTTATTTTTAATTGGCTGTGGTGTTTTGTTTTCATTCTTTTCTGGCACATGTAATAGTACAGTTTATAATTGACAATATTCTCAATGAAATTTAAAAATCATTGTTCTAATGTTTGATAATATCCTTGAATGATGCCTCAAAGATTTAAAAATTATTGAAAGCAGTGAAATTTTTAATAACTTTGGAGTTTCTTTCTTTAGAGCCAACCATTTAAAGTTATATCTTAAAATAAAATCTTTGAGCTGAATACTTGTTTAAAGTATATGCCCAAAACACATGTGGTGATTTTTTTTTTTTTTTTTATAAATCAGAATAAAGTCTGCTTAATGTCAGAGTAGGCAGGAACATCTTGAAAACAGCATGTTTGATTTGCTGTTCTTAAATCTATATAATTAAGTATGAAAATTTTGTGAGTAAAGCAAACTGGACATAGTTTGATTTTATGCAGAACCCAGGTGCTCAGGTTCATGGCATAGGTTTCCTGCCAGTCTATATCCCCGTAACTATCTCTTGTGGAATCAGAGAAAACATCTGCTTTCCTTATGTACAGGCTTCTGGATTCAGCACCAGATGCCTTTAGATTCTAAATTAAGTTGAGTATATGAATTGTATATTTTTTCTGCAATAATTAGCAAGTTTTTTGGGAGTTTTACATACTGGGGATCAAACATAAGGTCTTTCCCACATTAGCTGAGCTCCCCCCACTCCTGGACTACAGTTCCAGCTCCCAAACTTCTGTTTTGCTTTATTTTTTAAAAAAAATTTTTTTATTATTATTTATTCAAGTGTGTGTGTGTGTGTGTGTGTGTGTGTAGAACCACAGGCAAATTCGGGAACCACCATGGACACCTCCACCTCCTTGTTTACTCTGCCCCGGGATTCACAGGCTCCGCCCTACCAGGACCAGAAATGCAGGCCACCCCCCCCCCTCCCCCGCTTCCCCCCAGCGTCTATACGTGGGGTCTAGGATCCGAACTCGGGACCTTCCATCTGCAAGGCAGAGGCTTAACCCCTGAGCCACCTCTCCAGCCCCGTTTTGCTTTATTTTTTAAAATTAAATTTCAGAAGCTGGCAGGTTTGTTCAGTGGGTAAAAGTGGTTGCCACCAAATCCAGGTAATTGAGTTGTTTTCTGAGTTTGTTTTCTGGAACCCACATGGTAAAAGAATAGCGGCCCCAATTCCTACAGTGTGCCCTCTGACCTGTAAACATGTCCTCCCTGAAGATAAATAAATGTAAAAACTCTTTCAAAAAGTAATCTTTTTTGGAGGAGGGGAGGAAAATCTGCCCAAGCACACTGCCTGAAAATTGCATTATATTATTACCTAATACTTTATGTACAAATTTTAAAAGCCGTTATGGACATCACCTTATACTTAAGGTGGTGACTACCAAAGACAGGAACCAGAAGGTGGCTCAGTGGGTAAAGGCACTTGACCTGATAAGAGGAGAGATGGACTCTTCTGTTCTTGTGCCTCCACATGTGTGCTGTGGAATATATGTGCATGTACACATAAATAAACTTAAAAATCTATTTTTTAAAAAGGAAATTTAATGTGTATGCTTGAGATTTACAAAATGGTAGTATGGAATATATCTAGGTAGTTAAATGGTATTGTAGTGAAACAATTAACATACTCTCGCATAGTTTTTTATTTTGAGACAAAATCAACTAAAATCTATTTAATAAAAATCACTAATATATACAATTTTATTGGCTTTAGTGCTCATATTGAATATTACTTTTCTAAATTTGTTCATCCTACATATCTGCTGTGTTGTATCCTTTGATCTTCACCTCTTCCTCCCAGTGTCCTCTAGCCATACGATTTCATCCTCTGTATTTGCATATTCCATATATAAGTAAAATCAGGCAGCATTTTTCTTTATGAGTCTGGCTTGTTGAATATGATGCCTTCTAGGTCCATTCACATTGTGGTAGATGCAATTCTTTATTAAAAGCTGAATAATATTTGCATGTGTGTATATTACACCTTTCCTTAATCTGTAGTCTTTTTGTGGCCATTTTGGTCTATGGTAAGTGAAGTTGCAGTGAACATGAGAATGCACATGTTTTAATAAGATGGTGATTCTATTGGTGCACTATTCATTCCTGTGGAATCTACATACTCCTTTCCATAATGGCTGCGCAAATGTACAATCCCACCCAATAGTTTGGTAGTGCTCCTTTTTACTGTTGTCAACATTTATCTTTCTGTCTTTGGTAGTCACCACTCTAATAAGTATAAGGTGATGTCCCATAATGGTTTTAGTGATTTTGAGAACTTTAGCATATTATCCTTACAACTATTCACCTTTCCTTGTAGTCTCTGATAATTATCATTTTACTTTCTATGTCTAAATTTGACTGTTAGAAATCTCATATAAGTAGAATTACATTTTTATGTTTCCATGATTGGCTTACTTGGCATAAAGTCTTCAGGATTTATCTAGATTATAGTATGATTAGGTATTTTATCCATTCATTGGGGGACATTTGGATTGCTTCTTCCTCTTGGCTGTTTTGAATAGTACTCCTTTGAGTATTAGCATACAAATATTTCTTTCAGACCTTGCCATCAGTTCTTTTGGGTGTATGTATGGAAGTGGGATTGTATGATCATGGCAGTTGCATTGTTGAGTTTTTTTTTTTTCCTGAGGAACCACTTCACTATTTTCTATATTGACTGCATCATCTATAATCCCATAATTCCCCAGTGCACAGGGTTTCAATTTCTCCCCATCTTTGGCATCACTGGTTTCCTTTTTAAATATACACATAGCCATCTTAATCATTGTTGAGGCTGTGACTTCTTGTTACGTGCATGTAAAGAGCAGTAATAGCTATCATCAGGTATTTCATTTTGTCTTCACAGTTCTGTGATGTATGTTTTCACCAATGAGCTGAGTGTACCAGTTTTTAGATTAGAAGACTAAAACACTAAAAACTGACCATTTTTAATGACTGTTTGCATGATTGATTTTTTTTCTTTTAATGATTTTCCAGGAGAATTTGGAGTTTTTGTATTTTTAAAAATGATTATTATATACATATGCACACATCCACATGTTTGTTTTTTGTTCCTTATTGTATTCATAGGGTAAATTCCTAGAAATGAATTACTTGGTAAAAGGATTAGGCAGTTTAAGACTTTTATTGTAATACTCTGTGTATTACATCGATTTAATTTTTTTTGGATAGCCTATTGACTATTTTAGTATACCTCAAATAATATTATCTGTTAACATTTTTATCCTCTGATGCATAGAGTATACTTTTAGAATGTCATTGTATAGCAACACTTATATTGTTATATGGTCATAGTGATTTTTTTCCCCCAAATCTTTGTTTTGATTAGTGATATTTATTTCTTCTTTCTGTTTGTCTCATTATTTAGCCCATACTGGCCTTACACAGTCCTCCTGTGTGGAGAGATTCTAGCGTGTACCACCACATCTGTTTTTGAAGAAGTGTTATATTCTTGTGGTACTCTAAAGATGAGGAAATGTGGACAAATGAAATAAAATGTTTAGGACTTGAAGACAAAATTTGTGTCATGATTAAAGATGATATATGTGCGCATATTTATATTATTTCTTATCATTATTGAGAGACTGAGAGTGCATACATGTATGTCATGGTACAGAATAGAGGTCAGAGGAAAACTTAACTTTTACCATGTGTGTTCCAAATTTGAACTGAGATCACCAAGGTTGGCAGCAAGCACCTTTTCCTGCTGAGCCATCTTGTGGGCCCAGCTGGTGAATTTTTGAAAAATTCACCCTTCATTCCTTGATCATAATGCTTAAGTAAAATGTCAGTCTATTAGAATGATAATAGCCTAGATCTCCATTGTCTTACACAGTAGTCTTTAGCCACTTGTGGCTACTAAAATTAATCGTGCCTAAATAAAATCATAAATTTAGTTCCTCACACTAGTCACATTTCAAATGCTTAATAATATATGAAGCTTGGGTAGTGCGGGTATATCATTTTATGATTGCAGGAAAGCTTTTTTTTTAACAGTAGTGTCAACTTTCCTTTAGGGAATACTTTTGTTCATTTTGCAATAGGAAGTTATATAGAAGTTTAGGGGTTGAAGTTTTATTTACAATAGTTAACATTTTTCATAGTATAATTAGATATTGTTAACTATTTAACTTAGAACTAAAGAAGTGTAATGTAGGAATTCAAAAGAGTTAATATATGTATCATGTATAGGAGTTACTAATCTACTACAAATGAGCCATAAATATATCTCCATATATAAAACATGTTTTACTACGTAAGTGCACTCCCTCATGTTACTTCTACTAAAATATTACAAATAGTCCCTAATACTTTGTGGAAGGTAATTCATATTCAAGTTTTTCTGCTTTCACAGCATCTTTTATAACACTGGCTGCGCCACCCCAAGCTGCCTTTAAGACTCAAATTACTACAGTTTAGTTTTCCTTATGATGTCGTGTTAAATACCCAGGCATAACTAGCTTAAGAGAGAAAGGATTTAATGTCATAGGTTCATCATGACAGAGAAGTCACAGCTGCAGAAGTGTGAAGCAACTGGTCACTTCCCATGCTTACTAATGCCCAAATTGCTCTATTTTTATATACTCCCAGCCCTAGCCTAGGGAATGGTGTGTCCACAAGCAGATAGGTCGCCTGTTTCAATGAACAAGACAGACTTTGACAGACATGCCCAGAGGTCCTGCTCCCAGGTGATTGATTCTATATCGTGTCAAGTTGACAGTTGACACCAACCATCACAGTGTTATGCATTTACTTAATTTATCAGAATGCAGAACAGTCCTGTACTGAAGTGTTTTTTTTTACCCTTTTGTGGTATTGACTTTCTAAAGAGATTAGGCCTACTGTTTTGTAGGTGTCCCCTTTTGGATCTTGTTTCATATCTTGGTATTTGGTATCATTTAACTTGTTCTTCTATATATTTCCTATAAACTAGAAGGTAGTTCTAAAGACTTCATTTAGGTTGAAGTTAAATAATTTGCAGTAAGAACTCTTCGTAGAGGATGTATTCATAGTAAATTTTCACTTCATGATGTTTAGGTTTCAGTTTCATACAATTCCTGACATAAAATTCGTTCATGCAGTTTTCTCTGGTAACATTTCTTAACTTCCAGTGAGAGAGAAGAATCTTCACCATGTAAACATTAGTTTCTAATTAGTTTCTAATACTTCACTGAGAATATTCTATAATTTCAGTTGCTAAAACTGAAAGGGGAGATACTTGGTCTCTACTGTTTTGTGAGATGTATTCTAGAGGTACTAGTAATACTTGACTGCAGTGAAAATCAGCAACCAAAGTTACTCTTTCTAAATGTTACTTGGAGTTGTTCATGATTCTATGTAGGATAATGTCCACATTCACTTTCTTTCATATAAAATACAAAGTTTAGTCTCCTAATTTATTGAATGAAGAGCATGTACTGTGAATCTAAACATATAGTATTCACTGTAAAGAGCAGTGTAACTACTGTTAATGTTGTTAATATAGGAAGTTTATATAATTCCAACTGATAACAAAGTAATTTGAGTTTTAGAGAACACTGCTATTAACAACAAGTAAAGTTTTGGTTTCCTTTAGGGTCTCGGCATATCTTTAACTGATTGTTTCAGAAATACTGTAAAATATTTAACTTATTACTCTCTAATGTTCAGGCTAGACAATATCCAACAAGTCCAGATCTCTGCTTTTAACTTTTTAAAAAAATATCTTTACTTTGGCTAGAAGAGCAGCTAAAGCCACTTGAAGGGTTTATATTCCTAGTTACTGGATGATAAAGATGTAAAATATTACTAATGACTCCTATCTTGGCAATTATGATAATAGTTAATACTTGTTAGGAGCCTATTTAGATGCTAGCATGCTGGGCACTGTATTGTATATGATCTCTGAAATAATTCACAATAAGGCAAATTGTCAGAGGGTAAGTAACTTGCTAGAACACGTAGTTGGTAATGGGTGGGATTCGAATCCAGCATTAACTTTTGAAATACAAAATGCCTATGACTTTCATGCTGTGCCCTGTAGGTTTTAATGAGATCGTGATATGATGACATGGGGGAAAACTACTTAAAAACATTATAAAAGTGAACTTATTTTTCTAATTGGATAAGTTTGTTTTTGGGTTAGGTTATTTTAGTATTGTATAATTTAAGAAATACAAATACTTAATTTGTTTTAAATCTATAGATATTCAAGAATTTTATGAAGTGACCTTACTGGACAATCCAAAATGTGTAGATTCCAAGCAGTCTGAACCAGTTCAGTCTGTGAATACTTGGGAAATTTCCAGTCTTCCAAGCACTACTGTGACTTCTGAAACACTGCCAAGCAGCCTTAGTCCTACTATAGAGGTAAGAAAACCTTGTTTGAAAACAAGGGTTTTGTGGGGGTTTTAAACCATGATCAATTTGTTAGGCTATCAACTTTATATTCATTTTGCTAAAATGGGTATTTTGTGGAAATATTTATAATGGAATAAAGAAAATGAATGAAAAGCTTAGAATCTTTCTTGCTTCTGTCTCAAAATGTTGCAACTTGTGTGAGATGTGATATACTTGTTTTAGGCCATTATAAAGTACTTTGGAGGTTTGGGGAGATGGCTCAGTGGGTAAAGCTCTTGCCATGTAAGCCTCATAACCTAATTTTGGATCTTTAGAACCCATAAAAGATCAATAACAATGTGGAAGCATCTATTACCCTACTGTGTCTTCAGGAGATGGGAAGTGGAGAAAGGAAAATCTCCGAAAACTCCCAGGCCAGTTAACCTGGCTTATTAAGGAGTAGACTGTCTCAAGTAGGTAGAGGGCAAGGAACACTACCAACACCACCTGTAGGTTGTCCTTTAATCTCCATGTTTAGATCTGCACTTACATAAAATGTCTACACACTACATTGCAAATAGGCCTCATTGAGACTCCATTTGTATGATGATTAATATGGCAGTTGTAGTTTGAAAAAATGACTTTTACTTTGGTGTTCTTTCATAGGAAAAGAATATAGTTCTGTGGTCAGAAGTCCTTAGGTAGCCCCAAGAATTTTGTATTGGCTTAAAGGATTGCATCAACAGTAGTAGTCCTTACAATCACCATTGGTTTTATATTCATTAAAAACTGTTCACTTCTGGGGGGAGGGGGCATTAGTGGTAAGGAGATGGCATGTCATGGCACATAGGTAGAGGACAGAATAACTTTTGGAAGTTGGTGCTCTCCCTCCACCATGTGAACTTCTGGGGAGCAAATCAGATGGACAGGTTTGCGAGCCGGGCATGCCTTACACACTGAGCTTGTCAGCCCTTTCTCTTGAGTTTCAATAACTGTATTGGTGATGTTCTTTTGGTTGTGCTGTAGTGTTGCTAGTGGAGTTTGATATGGTAACTGTCTCTGATTTTTTCTTTAGTTGTGCTGTAGTGTCGCTAGTGGAGTTTGGTGTGGTATTATCTCAGGGATGTTCTCTTGGTTGTGCTGTTGTATTGCTAGTGGAGTTTGATGTGGCACAGCATTCTATAGTGAGGATTCTGCCTGAGAAGCATGAGTCATTTGAAAGTGGTTGCCTGTAAATTTGATTCTGTTCCTCTGATTAGTACTAGGCATCACTTTGAGTTGAATCAGCTTCTGTTTGGTGAATAATAAGTCAGGGAAAAGTAGTAGGTAGCAACCTGCTAAAACATTGGTAATGGAGAATTCAGTTGTTTTTTCTCTCATATTAAGTAGTATGTAAGTAGCATTCTAGAGCAGGACGAGTGAATACCTCTGACCCCTGACCTGCCAAGAAAATGACTTGTATCAGCATATTTGGCTAATTTGGCAAGTTTGTCTTTGGATTCAGACTTCTTACCACTTAAGTCATAGTTCTTTTAAGTAAGCTTGGGATAGCCTTGTATTTTCTTTGTATGTGTATTCTTTCTTTCTTTATTCTTTTAGTTTTTTTTTCTTGGATAATTTCCATTACTATCCTTTTCTTTAGTTGATATGTCATTTGCTGTAATGATAGTTTATTTATTTCCATGTTATGTTTCAAATGTAATTTTAATATGTCTGCAGTTAGTTATTGTAGTGATTAAAATAATCATGTTGCCATAAAAATTCAGGTGTTGTCAATATGTATGAGGAGATGAAAGTTTTAAAGTTATTGTGTAGCATACCTGAAGCTCTGGATTCAGTCCCTAGCCCCATGGGGAAAAGGATGTGACTGGGGGCTGAGGATTCTCCCTCATGAAGAAGATCAAAGTCTGAAAAAAAGGCTTTGTGTAGTATTTAACTGTGTCCTCTGCCTTATGAGGGGGGGAATGTAAGAAGACCCTTACTGCAACACATGCCTAGACTGTGAAAAATGCACTTATAAATTACTCTCAGATAGTTATTTTTAGCAGCCCAGAACATACCAGGACAGGCAGTTTGTATTTTACATTGAATATCTTAGTCTCAGTTTAAAAACCTACATGATTTTTGAAGAAGTAGTTAAACTTTAAAAGCACTTATTTTTATGTTTAGTTATTTTTTTCCTATTATTTAATTTATAACATCTCTGATTATAAAGCATAGACTGGTATAATTCACTAAGTAAATGCATACTTTCATAAGGTAGAAGCTTATTTCCACACAGAATTCAGTGAGAAAAATCAGCAGTGTATTGAATTCTATTAAAAATGGCCTTGAAGAGTGAGAGGTATGATTTTCATGGCAGAATGCTACCTGTCATGCACAGCCCCCTCTGTTTGATCACATACACTGGGAATAAATACTAGAAGCATTGCATGTTCTACAAAATTACAAAGAGCTTATATTTAGTGTGTACATCCCTAGTTTCTTTACTTCCTAAATGACATGTTCTGGACATTCCAAAGACACCTCAAATAAATAGAAGAAAATAACTTAAAGATCGTGTTTACTGTATTTCTTTGGAAAATTAGTAAGAAGAGAATATGCTCACAAAGTGGTATGTATGTAGGGTTTGACTCCAAGTGATGTTTGAAAGCTGTCCATTCATGGAGGGTCTCTGAGGGAGCGTTGAGATACATCCATCAAATCCTGGATTTTTAAAAAAGAGGGGAAATTGCATGTGTCATATACTTGAGTAACTGTTACTAGGAAGTGCTGTTTCTGTAGCAAACTACTTGAGAGATGTGCATCTAAAGTGTAAGCAGTTTAAATACTGATGGATGGCTCTTAAAAACCCTTGAGATATTTGAAGATTTAAGTGTAGTTTTTTTGAGGGTGCTGTAGAGAATATAAGTATACTCACCTATTGTCCACCTATTTATGATCGATTTGGATGAGGACCCTGAGTGTTCATTGACTTCATCTTTCGTTTGGGAAGACTGACCAAAATTAATTAAAAAAAAAAAAGGCAACCCCCCCCACTTTTATTGGACTGCAACTTGAAATATCTGAAAACCATAAGATAATTTTGTTTTATGCAAATTACTTTATTATTATAGTTGTGCACTAAATCTTGGATAGAAAATTAGTGTTTCTCTGACAGAGTGCCTTCCAGCATAGTCTTGACTCTTTAACATGATGTTTGTTTTTCAGGACAAATTAAGAGGGTTAATTTTGGAGAAAGCACTTGAGGTTGATCAGTTTCTACATATCCTTGCCTGTTGTGTTCTCTAAAAATGATGCAAATCTGCATTATAAACATTTTTTGTTGTTTACTTTAAAAATTTTAATAGTAACTAATTTAAAACTTGCCAGATCCTCATTTATCAGTTAACTTTATGACCTTATTACAATATTTCTTCAGCTATACTAGAATTAAAGTTGATGTCATTTATTTTTAAAGTGATACTTTAAAATAAAGTCACTTTTTTTTCTTATTTCCCAGCAAGATGTTTAGAATGATGTTTGCTTAATTACTGTTTCAGGGAATTGGGGATTTGTATGTGTGTAGTTCTGGTAGTTTGTTGTGCTAGGCAAGCATTCTACCATTGAGCTATATCCCATCGTCCCTTTTCCTGTTTTGTTTTTATTAGTTATTAAAAATAAGCATGTCATTTTTATAAACAAGCTCTATTCTAAAATAGGAGTGAATTACTTTGAGAGTTTTTAGCTTAAGTGTATATGAGTCTAAAGAAAGGAAGCCAAAAGGAAGAGAGCCCACGTAAAGGTGGAAGGAGAAAACCAACGTCACAAAGATGTCTTCTGGCCTCCACACGTGTCATGGCTGAGGTGCATAGTATCACACATGAGATTAGTTGTGTTATTGACAAGTGGTTGTATAATGCAAGCAAATATTTTAGCTTATGTCCTTTTTTAAATTACTCAATTGTGTGTGTGTGTGTGTGTGTGTGTAGATAATTTTGTTTTATGCAAATTACTTTATTATTATAGTTGTGCACTAAATCTTGGATAGAAAATTAGTCCACCATGGACCGCCTCCACCCTCCTCCTTGTTTACTCTGCCCCAGGACTCACAGGCTCCGCCCTACCAGGACCAGAAACGCAGGCCGCCTCCGCTTCCATCCTGTGTCTATACGTGGGGTCTAGGATCCGAACTTAGGACCTTCTGCCTGCAAGGCAGAGGCTTAACCCCTGAGCCACCTCTCCAGCCCTCGATGACTTGAGTTCTATCATTAGGGTTTTCTAGAGGAACAGAACCAATACAGTGAATATATATAAATAAATAGAATGTATATATAAAATACTGTATTGACTTAAGAGATAAGGTTTAGGTAGTCCAATAATGGCTGCCTGTAGCTGCTCAGTTCAGAAGCTGTATATCTCAGCAGTCCCAATCAATTGCTGAAGGCTGAAAAAATTCCTAGAGAATCTCTGGACTTCAGCTACATTGGAAGGTAGAAAAAGCTAGATTCTGATGTCAGAGAAGAATGATGGTAACAGAGCAAATAAGTTTTAGAGAGAGAGGGAGAAAGATAAGCTGTTTCTTGTACTTCCTTTTATCTAGTCTGCCACCGGAAGGTATTACCCACATTTAGGATGGCCCATTGCATTACAGATACCTTAATCCAGACAGTATCTTCAAGTGGTCTGATGACTAATTTGTTAGTTAGTCCCAGGTTCAGTCAAATTAACAACCAAGATTAACTATCACAGAACCAATGTAAAGGTGGAAAGAGAGAACCAGCTCTACAAAAGTTGTCCTGCGGCACATGCCCCTCCTTCCCTCATCATACATAAATGCAACAATATATAAGATGAATTTAGTGGCTGGAGAGATGGCTCAGGAGTTAAGCCATCAAGAAAACAAGTAAACTACAAATGCTAGTGAGGAGGTGGGGAAAGAAAGCTTATTCACTATCGATGGGAGCTTAAACTAATGCAGTCACTGAGACATCAGTGTGGAAACTTCTGAAAAAAAAACCCAAGATAAAAAATAAACAGCCATATGGTCCTGCTCTTCCACTCCTGGGCATTTGCTCAAAGGACTGTATAGCCTACTGCAGAGATACCTGCACATCCATGTTTATCTTTGCTCTTTTTACAATGGCCAGGAAATGCAAGTAGCCTAGATGTGTATTTACAGATGAATGGATAATGAAAATGTGGTCCATAGACAACATGAAATTTGAAAGGAAAAGGAAGGAACTCAAATATTCTAAGGTGACCCAGAGCCAGAAAGACAAATACCTTAAATCCTCTCTCATATGTAGATTTTAATCTCAGGCTGTTGAATATGTGTATCCTTGTGGGAGTAGATAAAAGATAACTGGAAAGGGGAATTTTCTCATTCGCCAGGAAACTGGAAAGGGGCTCCTGTGGACTGTTGAGATGGCCCAGCAGGTAAAGATGTGATGATGGCTTTTTTGATCCCAGGAGCTCCCTTAGGTGGAAGGAGAGAACCAGCTTCTTAAAGTTGTCCTGTGACCTCCCCACACGTTTCCTGGCACAAATGTACCTGCTCGTGTGCTTGGTAGCCCTTCCCCTGCTTTATTCTTTCTTTTTTCCTCTCCCTCAGGCTCTTAAATGAGTAGTGTTTTTAAAAAGGACAGAGACATACTACCAGAAAAAAGATTTTAAAGAAGGGATGGGTAGGACAGTAGAACAAAAGTGAAGAGTTCTGGGGGTGAAAAGGTGAGAGGCTAGCTAGAGGGAGAGGCAACAAAACTGATCTGTGTGTGAAAACTACATGTGGAAACCTTTTGCTCTGTAACCTAATTAACCTATAAATGATGTGTAAAAATATTTTTTTAAATGTAGCCGAAGCCCCCTGGTTTTCTGCTGTGATCACCGTCTTCCCTTTTGTCCACCAGAGTTAACTTTAACTCTGGCCAAAATTTGGTATTCATTATTCCCATGTGCTGTGAGTTTTTCTGTTTCTTTTGTTTTTCAAGTCTTGAACTTGGGATTCATTGAGTTTCCTGGGTTTGTAAGTTTGCACTTTTTATCCATATTAGAAAAATTTCATCCATTGACCCAGACCTGTTGGCATAGACCTGTAATCTGAATTACTCTTGAGTTCAAGTTCAGGGACATTCTGAGAAATTTAGTGAGACCCTGTCTTAAAATAAAAACTGAAAACGAGAGCTAGGGATATAGTATGCTCAGGGGTAGAGTGTTTGCCTAGCATATACAAGGGCTTAGGTTAGAAGAACTTAGAAGAAAAAAGGAATAAAAGAAAGGATTTTAACTCATATCAGATGTGTTTTCTTCCGGGAATCCAGTACATAGACATCTATCTGATTAGATTTGTCCCACAGCTCACTGATGTGGTCCATCTTTTCTCAGTTTGGTTCTCTGTCACGTTTTATGCTGTTGCTATTGCTGTCTTCAAGTTTGTTAATGTCTTCTTAGAAGTGTCATTCATTCCATTCAGAAACATTTTCATTTCAGATACTTTGAATTCCAGAAATTTAATTTTTTAAAAAAATTTTCTCATTGACATGCACATGTTTCACTCTACACAAACACCTAGGGCAGAATCAAAGCAACTTTAAAGTGCCCTTATCTGATATTTTTGTCATTTGTCATTTTAGAGTTTCTTTATTGATTGGGTTTTTCTCCTCTCTGGTTTTAATTTCCTGCTTCTTTACATGCCTGACAATTTTTAATAAACTTGCAGACGTTATAAATTTCACCTTTCATAGTAGGTCTAGATATTTTTGTATTCTTGTAAATATTCTTGAGTCTTGTTTTGGAATACAGTGAGGTTAATTTAAAAAAAGTTTTGATTCTTTTGTACTTTTAAAGCAAGACTGGGGCTGGAGAGATGGCTCAGGGGTTAAGACTTTCTCGAAAGCAAAAGGTCCTGAGTTTGGATTCCAGGTTCCACATAAAATGCCAGGCAGAAATGGTGCCACGCTTCCAGCTCTGGTGGGTGGAGCCTGGAAAATCCCAGAGAGAAGCAAGAAGGAGGTAGGAAGCAATCCAGGATGATTCCCAGAGTCACCCTTGGTTATACACAGGGACACACAAAATAAATAAATAAGACATTAAAGCAAGATTGGTAGCCTATAACATTTTGTTCCCAGATATTACTCTCTTAGTGTTTTGCTCAGCATCTTGCCTATTATAAATTTTTTCCATTGTTTGTGGTTGCATGGAAACTTAGTGGACTACTTCCACTAGGATTCTTTTCTAGGATTCTTTTCCTAGCCTCCTTTCTTTGTATGTATGAACTGATCAAAATGATGAAGACTTGTTTACCAGTTTCTCTTTTCTGTTGCTACTGCGAGACACCACCCAAACAACTTAAGGGGAAAAAGGAAGATTTATTCAGTTTATGGTTCCAGAGGGAAGATACAGTCCATTATGGCAGGAAAGGCATGGCTGGCTGGCAGAAGCTGGCATGATGGAAACTGAGATTTGATGCATGCAATCTCAATTCACTCAAATAGGGCAAGGCTAACCAACCTCAAGGCCCACCCCCTGTTAACTTCCTTCTTTCAGCAAGCCTCCACCTTCTAAAAGTGCTATGACCTTCCCAAATACTGTCAATAGCCAAGGGTTCAAACACATGAGCCTGTTGAGGCAACCATGTTTCAAACCATGACAGCTTGAGAGGAGAGCTCTACAGATTTTGGAACTCTCACAGTGCCATTCTGTCCTTTCTGGTAACTGTGAATTAGATACCTTGGCTTCCCTGAATTTTGTCTCTTCACATGGTACTGCTGGACCTTTTTTTAATCCCCCCACTCCCTTTGTTGTCCTAAAACTTAACCCAGGGAGTTATAGTGCTTACGTCGTTTTTGTTTCCCCTATCATAAAGGGCCATTATTTTGAACTTCCTTTGTCCAGTATCTGAAAATTAGTGTTTAATATTTATCCACTGTTTCAGGCATATAAGATGGTCAGTTAGTCTGTTTTTTGTTGTTCTATCATAGTTGGATGCAATTATCTGCGTGTAAAAAACCATTAGTATTTTAAGGTATGTTAATTATCTAAGGTGTCTAAATAATAGGTGAGGTATTGTTATGCCCAAACCTGTGTTTAAATCCTTCTAAAGTTCCCCATATTACAGGGTGACTTCTAAATTACTTAACATAGCAAATGACTTATCAAAGGAAACAAATTGGTTTTTTTTTTTTTTACAATTTCATATACATATACAATATTGTTGTACTCTCCCACAACCCCTGCATTCCCCAACACACATCCCCTCCTTTTATGTGCTCTTTTTTTTAACCCACCAACCTCATTAGTGCGGCCCACACATGTACATGTGTGTTGGGTCATACACTGGAGGGTGGGCAACTGTCGTAGTTGGGTACAGGTGTCAACTTGACAGTTGAGGGTTTGAACTTTGGGTATATTCGTAGAGAATTAATGGTTCAGTTAGGCTCAGAGCAGACTTGCAGGGGATTGTCTAGCTGATGGGGAAGGCCCAGCCCATGGTGGGTGGGACTAGGCCCTGGAATAAAATACCGACAGAGTGAATTGGCATCCTTGTGTACACTTGGTCAGACATGCTGATCTGCAAATAAGGATCATCCCTCTCAGCCATTATGTAGAGATAGTGTGGCCAGTTCCCTCAGCCTGGTGTTGGTGGGTGCTCTCCCTCAAACTGTTTATGTTTGTTCCCTTAAGCCGTTTGATGGTCATTTATCAGCAATCATGCAGGCAAACTGCGACAGCAACTTACTAATGGTTATCCTGAAAAAAATGACTCCCCTTTCCTCAGCAGTCAAGCTGCCACTAGGTCCTAGGCTTAAGAGTAAGTTCTTGTCAGTTCCTTCCCATCCACACCGGAATACTGATTGGCTGCAGTGAGTTAATGATGCAGTGGGCACATGTCTCGAACACAGTGCTCCACTGCACTCCTCCCTGTCTTCTAGCTCTTACATTCTTTCCACACCTTTTCAACGACTGGAAACACATTGATTTAAAATGTCCTTGGGGGACTGGAGAGTTGGATCAGGAGTTAAGACTACCTCGTAAGCAGAAGAACGTGAGTTCAGATCCCATATAAAAACACCAGGCAGAAATGGTGGTATCCTGCACTTCAGCTCTGGAAGGCAGAGCCTGGGAAAATCTCAGAATAAAGCAAAAAGGAGTGAGGTAGAAGCAACCTGGGATGATGCCTGAAGTCTCTCTTGGTCCCTCATAGGAACACACAATGCCCTTTCACACACACACACACACACACACATACCACACACACATAAAAATAAAAAAAGTCCTTGGTTAGTGTAGGTTTGGATGTTGACAGAGGATGATGAACTGAGGATAGAGTAATCATTTCTGAGTGTGACCTTAGAACTCAAGGCATTAGATAGGATATGCGAGCTTTTTTTTAAGTACTTAATTGGTTACATTATAAAGCTTGTAAATATGCAGCTACTGTCCTAGTGGAAAAATAGGGTTACATAAATTGGTCCTGCTAAGAATTTTAGATGAATGGTCAGGTGATATTTAAATTCAAAAAAGGCAACATTTTAAGCTTAGACCTTATACTGGTGTTCATAGTCAAGTTTAGATTCGTGTGTGTGCACACTACGCATGCGGGTTCATGAGCACGTGTGTGGGTGTGGCTGCACACACATGCACTCATGTGTAGAGGCCAGAGGGACAATCTTGGTATTCCTTAGGAACTGTCAACATCGAATTTGGAGACAGTGCTATAATCCCACCACTGTGTAGATAGAGACAGGAGACTCTGGGGCTTACTGGCAAGCCAACCTAGCCTACTCTGCAAGTTTCAGGGCAGGGAGAGACCCTATTTCATAAAAACAAGGTTGACCTCTCCTGAAGAATGACCCTTGAGGTTGACCTCTGGCCTCCCACATGCAAATTCATATATATGGAAATACACATTCTCTCTCTCTCTCTCTCGCTCACTCTCTCGCTCTCTCTCTCCCTCCCCCTGCCCCTCACCCCCCCCCCAGCAATCATGAACTTTGGATAGACTTTACTCTTTCATGTCAGGAGGAGATGAGGGGTGGAGACAGGAGAGGGGAGCACTTTCAGTTTTCAACAGCTTGTCATTGTTTTACCTGGAAGAAGGGATAGGTGACCCATAAAGAAAGTTTCTTCTTTCCACTCCCCAACCTTGTAGTTATATCACATGCGTATCAGTCTGAAAGGCAAAAGCAAACCATACCACACAGTACTTCTACAGTGGACACAAACTGGGTTCCGGTAAATCATTTCACTTCTGAAACTCTCTTAAGTATAGAGGTAGTGTCAAATCCTCAAGTTGTGAACGACTATATATTGTTACCTATACTTCTGACTATTTATAAAATCAGACTTCTCACAACCCCTTCCTTTATTTCAATAACTTTACTAGAATTGCTCATCGTTATGGTTTGAATATGATTTGTCCCTCACAGGTTCATGTGTTTGAATCCTTACTTAGTTAATGTTTAGGAGAGTTGTGGCAACTTTAGGAGGTGGAGCCTTGCTGGAGTAAAGCATGTCACAGGGGGTTGGCCTTGAGGTTGATTAGCCCCACTCAGCCTCATTGATGGGCATGACTTAAGCTGCCTCCAGTTTCTGCCAGCCAGCCATGCTTTTTCCACTATAATGGACTGTGGCTCCCCTCTGGAACAGTAAGCTGGGTAAATCTCACTTTCTCCCTTAAGTTGCTTGAGTTTGAGTGATTTCTCAGCAACAGAGAAGGCAAACTGCAACACTCATAGAATTCAAGGAAATATGCACCTATTTGTGAAAAATGGTATTAAAGATAGGATATTCAATTGGTTGGAAAGATACATGGGGCAGTCTGGAAGGATCATGAACACATAAGCTTTTGTGTTCCACATAAGCTGAGGAAGCTGGGGCGTTACACCCTCCTGGCATGTAGAAGGTCATCCAAGCTTATTATTTTAAAAGTTTTTATAGAGCTCCACTTACTTCATTTACTCTTTTTTTGAAGGTTGGTGGATAACTAAAAGTCTCAGCTGTTGGTTTTCCTTAGTGTTGTCTTGTTGGTAGAAGTGCAAATGTAATGAAAAAACTTGTCACTGACAGGAGATGCTTATAGTTCTCAGAAGTCTGCAAGATTTTTTTAAGTATCTCTCTGACAAGTACAAAATCAAATGTATTACATATTATACTACAATAGTTGACATTTTTATTGAACCCTAAGAATCAACATTATTCTAAGTTCCGTGAATGTATTGTTTAATCCTTGTGCAGTAGTCCCTTTGTGCTGCATTCAAGGTAAAATTCCATAGGATCTATGTATGGTTGTACAATATATCTAGTAGACTTTAAACTTATCACCTGGTAAATAAGTAATATAACAGTAATAGTAATAATGCTTACTATTTGTTGAATACTGTCTAAGTAGAGTTGTGTATATTCGTCCATGTGTGTGTTCTTTTTCATACATAACTTTATTTTCTTGTGCTGATGATCTAACCAGGACCTTGTGCACATTAGGCAAGTGCTGTATTAAGCTAGGTCTCAGATCTTTTCATAATCCTTTAAGTTAATAAAATTTTGCAGTGAAAATTGCTGATTGCCTTATGTATCTGAAATATTACCAGTAGAAGCTTATATAAAGTAAGTGGAGTAGTTTAGTTGTTTGAATTTGAGGTTGTTCGTAAAATCACACTATGAAGAATCATTGTGGAGCAAAAGCGGGTGGTGCTCTTCCTTTCTCTACATTTTGTAGCCTATGCAGCTGAAGTCTACTCGCCATCCCAGTTCCCTGGCCCTTCCCTCTTGGTCTGTCCAACTCTGTTCCTGATGATCTTGAGGACCAGATTCAATTTGCAAAGTTAGGTGAGGTCTGGGTTAGAAAGGCTTACTGAGGAGTTTGAAATAGAACAGTCATAACTATCTTTTTGTGATACTTTTTTTTTTTTGGTGGGTGGGTGGGAGAGCCAGAATAGGTGAGATGGTTTTAGTAATACACTACTGGTAAAACCTGGCTGCATTTTACTTGCTTTAGCAAAGAGAAAGAGGTCAGTTTTAGAGATATTTTAGATTATTGCTTTTTGTTCTTCCTGCTCCCCTTCTGAAAAATAACACATGGAATATTCCATTCATTACTGCCTGAGAAAGTCATTACTTTGTAGGCTGCAGTTGCTGAAATGGTTTAGTGAGAGAAATGTTTCCTTGCATCTTTCTAGTGATTTTTTTGGGGGGCAGTGTTTTGAATATCCAAACTGTAGCAAACAAGGACAAGCATATTTAAATTTACATCAGGGAAACCTCCTTGTGGAGATTTTTATCAGATGACTCCCTGTCAGCTTCAGCTCTTGAAAAGAAGGATTAATGAAATAGCACCTGAAGCAGCAGTGAGCTCTCACGGAATAAATCCTGCCGCTTTCCACAGTGTTTTGTGGGATAATTTTATGTTCTTCAGTTACAGATTCTACAAAGAAGATTGTAGGACACGTGACACTTTCTGCCTTCTTATATTTCAAATACTAGAAAAATTGCTACCTCTAAGAATGGATCCTGGTGTGATCTTATTACAATTATAACTTTTATCTATGATTTTTTTTTACAACTTACACATTTTTTAAGTTTTTTGGATTAAATAGGCAATTAAAATAATTTTGCTTTGTATATAAATACCATTGTAATGGTAGAATAATGGATTGCCTGTGCATTGTAACTACAAAGGTAAGATACAGTATGCTTTCCTGTTTCATTCTTTTAAAACTAAGATATAACCACTGTTGAATACTTGAAAACATGTTTGAATATATGTGATGCTTAGCAAAGACAAGTTTAAAATATATTTCAGGTAGTTAAAAATGAAGGTGTTAAACAGATTACTTTTTCCTTTAGATTTACAAGAAGCTTTTCTCCTAGCAGCATAGGTCTATAAGCCATGACATGTTTAAATCTCGTAAACATGTGTTTTATACTTTTCTACTTTGTGTTCCAACTGTGTGTGTTTTGTGTGTGTGGGTGGGGTGGGGAGAGAGAGAGAGAGAGAGACCACCTGAAAACATTTTTCTGGATGTTGTCTTCGAGTTCTATGTTGTTTTTGGACAGGTACCAATTTGGATTTAATTGAACTTTCATAGGTGCTTCTTGAAGCAATGGTGTTAAGCCTGTTTTGCTTTTAGTCTTCAAAGTACAGCACACTTCATTCACTTCATCTCTGGTTGTCTACTTTCATTTCTGTGTACCAGTTTGTGGACATTGTGATTGTGTTTTGAAAGTTCCAGGTGCTTATATTTAAACTTTATACCTTGATTTTAAAATACAAAGTAATTTGCCATTTTGATTTTCATTTCTAATTCATAGTGATTGTCAGATGCAGTTGTTAAGATTTAAAATTATATTCGGTGATAAATGAATAAGTGTGTGTATAATTTCTGGAAGCAGGCTATCACTATTCCTGTGTAGTGAATTATTTCTCAGGATAATTAAAGTTGGAGAAAATGGAATTTAGTTTTGTTATAACATACAAGGTTATATAGTTCGAATGGTGTTCTATAGTTAGATACCAACATGCTCATATGGGGGCTTATGATAGGAAAGTAGATGTCTAAGTAATCTATTTATTGAAGTATTCTCAAAGTATGTTTAAAGAGCACATAAGACTGGAGACAGATTTTTGTTTTTCTTTGCTTGCTTTTTGATTTTACAGGTTCGTTTTATGGACATCTGCTTATGAATTACTTTACCATTTCATGCAGTTTAGATTTTATTTCTGATGTTATAGCAAGGTTATCTGCTATACTTCTTTGGTCTTTATTTGATAGATAGAGATTTTTTGACTCTTTCTCTTTCTAGCAAAGGAGAACTTTTTTGGTTGCTTAGAATCATTGGATGTAATCACTATCCCTAAAATATTTTTATTTTATTATGTAACTGTTAAAAATAGGAAAAGATGTAGGCTGAAATTAGGAAGCACAAAACATTATTTGTAGTTACTTTTGAAAAAGATAAATTCAAATAATTTGTTCTATTATAGAAATAAATGCTTTGAACTATTTTAGTCAGTTGCTACATCAGATGAACAAAAATCTTGATTTTTTTTCTCTTTGGTTAAAGGCTACAGTGTGTCGTCCATCCCCTTCTCATCTTCTTACTCTCGGGTCTTTTCTTTCTTTTCTGATCTTTGAAAAGCTTTATATGTGTTTTTAAAGTCTGAAAGTAATTCAATCATGTTAAACTAAAACACCTTTCAAAGTGAAAATCTTTTTCATCATCCGCCTCTCCGTTCTCCCACTTGTGTGGGCACGGTGGCTCGGTAGGCATGTTGCATCGCTGCTGCCATGGATACCCTTAAGAACAGGCATGTGGGTTGAGCTAAAGCAATGATGATTAGGCTTTTAGTTTTTTTCAACCCCCTTCATAACTATAATAGCTATACGTTCTTCACAATGAAGAATCTTATTTTAAAATGGTTTCATATGACTAGGCTGAGATGTGATGACTAAATGTTCACCGTTATTGAACTGCTAAATTTTGACCTTCATTTACAATAATATAATTGGCATTTGCTAATTTAAGGCAATCATAAATAACCCCAAATTCCTCTTCTGATTAATACATTCCTTAGAAGGGAAGTCAGGTTTTTTCTTTTTCAGAGCTGGAAATTGAACTTAGGACCTTGCATATGTTAGGCATGCTCTTCCACACTCAGCTATAAATTCAGCCCTGCTTAATACATTTTAAACAGGAAAGTGGTACGTTTGAAAGTATATTTCATCTTTAGGTTAAATAAAGGTATCTTTCTGGGTTTAGATACATTGCCAGAGAAAAGATAAGAGCATTTCTATCATGGCATTATTCCTGATTATTATTCTGATATTAAGGTAGAGTTTATGTTATTTGATTGGCTTGGATACAATAATTTATTGTGCTTTTACACAATGTGTCTTTCTAGAAGATAACCTATTTTGTGTTTGTGAGTTGTTAGGTTCTAGTTAGTTGCCTTATAAATATGTCAGTTAGTGTGCAGTTTATATTAGGGACTAAGCAGAGAAGTATGGCTTTGTCAGGCTTATCATCACTGTATGAAAGATAACTGGGCATGGAGAGTCTAACAAGAATGGGAAATATTGCTAAATATACCATACTTTCATATGTCAGCTGTTAAATGCTACATGTGAACTGCAGCTAAGGACATTTATATTCTTTATCGGAATAAAGTTTACCTGTCTAGTAATTTCAAGGAGAAAGAAAATGAAGAAGAGGATAGCCAAGCATAACTTCAATATCAGAACTTCTTTAGGATTGTGTCTTTCTCCATATTTTGCTACACTGCTGCTTAATCATGTAAGCAGAAATGTCTGTTTATTGTAGAATCATTTAGTTGAACTGTATGTGGCAGAGAAAAAAATACAAAGTATATTGAAAATTGAAAAGAATAAAAGTTTTATATATGTGTTTTAATTAAACTTGGGAAAGAGAAAGTAAACTCCAACTTAGGAAATTTCACTTATACTCAGTGCCAGTTATTAATACTTTTATCATTTATCTTACCAAAACTTGGAAGTCATGCCAAGTGCTGTTGGGGGAAATTTTTGAAATATATTCTTTCTTGGATGTTTTCCTAAAAGTTAAGGCATTGTCAATGTTTTAAGAACTACAAATCAGATTTTCATTATTTTTGGTTAATGGGTCTTTTGCAGTTCTTCTGAAGTGTTTGTTCCCTTCATCTTTGAAATCTTTGTGCAGAACAGTTTACCAGCTCATTGAATCTTAACCTTCTAATTCTAGTCTACAGATTACTCCACCAGAGAATTCTTCCTAATTTACTGATAAAGTTCCTCTACTTCATAGACATGAACTTTTTCTTTTATAATCCACAGTGTATCGTGTGTTTGTATGATTCTTTATTACCATGTGCTTCTTGTATTCTAAGTATTACAAAAGCAAGATTGTTTTGTTTTCCATGGCATTTCTGCCTGACTACATGTCTGGAATACAGTAGATATTCAGTAAATATTTGTTAAAAGGATAAAAGTTTTGGCATAGACAGTCCAAATTTATGAATAAAAAGATTTATTTTTCTTAATAGTGCATTTTTGGGTATTCTAGAAAATGGTTAAGAAAATCATTAAATTTACTTACTCTATATTGTTTTATATTTATAATGAGTTCAGAGGACTCAAAGTGCTTATTTTTCACACATTTCTTAGTTTATCATCTTGACACTTAACTATTCATAGCTTATGAAGTTTGTATTTGTTTCTGGGTTTTATACTTGATTCTGGGTTTTATACTTATAAAGCAGAATACTTGCTTTATAGTCCTTACTTTCATCTCTGAGCTGCAGGTGTCCACTAGAACTTTGTGCCATAATTGAAATATTCTGTATATGTGCTGTAATGTGTGCTAATGCTAAAGTTTGATGAAGAAGTTGAGGTTTTTTATTTTTAATTTAACCAGCCTTAAGTTATTGTTCTGTATTTATCAGCTAATCTCTTTTATTTGCTCTGGAGGCAAATAACTGTAATCCCAATGTTTGGGAGATGGTACAAGAGAAATTGCCAACTTCTACGTCAGCCTAGGTGACATAGCAAGACCATGTTTAAGGGGGAAAAACAACAAAATGAAAACTGTTGTTAAATAACTTAATACAGGCAGGCATGATGGCTATATATTCCAGCACTCAGGAAGCAGAGGCAGAAGGAAGACTGCATGCAAGTTCAAGGCCAAGTTGGTTTATACATAGAGCTGCAGGCTAGCCTGGGCTACTTAGCAAAAATCTGCTTTAGCCTCTCCCCCAAACATTATACAGATGCACCTCATTTCTACACCTTCTCCTTGTGAATCCAAAGAGAGTTTTTGTGGGTTGTTTGTGGTGTTTGCGTTTGTGTGTATGAGTATATGCAAGATTTGTATATTCCAGAGATTGATGTCCATTGTCTTACTAATCATTTCTCCACTTTATCTTTTGAGTTTCTCACTGAACTATTTACTGGTTTGTCGAAAGTAACTGACAGCAAGCAAAGTCTCTGTTCCCTAGTGTGCCCTGCATTTTATTGGATGTTGGGATCGAACTCAGTTCTTTATGCTTCAGTATCAGCAACTTTACACACTAAGCCATCTCCCCAGCCCCAGAAATGATTTCTGTGTGTTCTATTTTTTTTTTTTAGTACTTAATGCAGCTTTAAGTCAATGAGAATATTTTTATTTCTTTTCTTATACAGTTAATGTTTTATATATTTATATGATCCTTCATCTCGTTATTTTTGCTTGTAAACTTTTCAATGATTTTTATGAAATACATTCATGTGATTATACTTTTGCAGAGATTTAGATCCCATACCTACTTCATGAGTAGTTCATAACCTCAAAAGATACGCTCTCTGGATTGTATGATGGTGTGCCTTCCAAAATGCATGTTAAAATTTGATCGTCCAAGTGGGGATTTTGAGGGTAGTGACTTTTAAGCTATGTCCTGAGGATTTTGATGAGATTAACACCCTGTGAAAGGGTACTTTTTTGCCCTTTAACCCTTTATGCCACGTGAGGATTTAGATTTCCTTCCTCTGGAGGGTGTAGAATCAAATACCTACATCAGATACCAATTCCATAGGTGCTTTGATACTGGACTTTCCAATCTCCAGAACCACAAGAAATAAATTTTATGTTGTTTATTAATTATACAGTTGTGGTATTGTATTATAACAACACAAGTGGACTAAAACAATATAATTGTATTTTTTGCTGTACAGTAAGGTTCTTTCTAGTCTTTGTTACAAACTACTTCAGTAAATGCTTTGTATGTAATTTAACATTTGTGGAGATCTGTGTGTATGATATGATGTTGCTGGTTCCAAGATTGAATGTAAATGTAGCTTTGGAACTTTGAAGCTTTCCCCACAATTTATCAAAAGAATGTTTTCATATTTTTGGATTTTTGCCAGTATGCTACATGAGCAGTAATGTATAAACTTGTTTTAATTTGTAGTTCTGCTGCATATTTAATCATGGTTTAATCTTATTTTTTCTATTTCTATTCCTACTCTTTTTGTTCCTTTTTCTTAGTTTCTAGGAACTTTTCGTATAGCAAGGAAATTAAATTCTATCTATGATGTCAGTTGCAGTTATTTTTTTCTCTATACTTTGTCATTTGTCTTTATTATGACATTACTGTTTCTCTTCCACTTTCCTCCAGCAAAATATTTTTTCAAATTGCTACTTGTTCCAATGTCATTTGTTAAAATGTTGCTGCTTATCCCCACCTTCCTACCCCCTTAATTTTACCTTTTGACAAGCGGTAAAAGCCCATGTGTACTTAGATCTATTTCTGGACTTTGAATTCTGTTTCACTGATCTATTTATGAATCAGCTTGACAGTGTTTTACTAATTGAAGCTTTATATAGAATGCCTTAACATCTGATAGGGTTATCCTCATTTCTTCTCTGTTGTTGAGCTTTTCTTTGAATTTTAACTCTTCCTTTTCCAACTCTTGGTTGGTTGGTTGCTTTGTTATATGTGAGTCTTCCTAAAGGAAATACACTTCACTAAGAAGTGTATTTCCTGGGGCTGGAGAGGTGGCTCAGGGGTTAAGCCTCTGCCTTGCAGGCAGAAGGTCCTGAGTTCGGATCCTAGACCCCACGTATAGACGCCAAGTGGAAGCAGGGGGCGGCCCGCGTTTCTGGTCCTGGTAGGACAGAGCCTGTGAATCCCGGGGCAGAGAGAACAAGGAGGAGTCAGAGGCGGTCCATGGTGGTTCCCGAATTCGTCCGTGGTTCTACACACACACACACACACACACACACACACACACAATTGAATAAATAAGAAATAATAATAAAAAAATTTTTTTAAAAAAGAAGTATATTTCCTGCAGTGTTTAGGCAGGCAGGTGTGATCCGCTCTTTGCAGTTATGCCTTGCTGTAGGAGACCCTTTTGCATTATACTGTGTACCTATTAGGGATATTGGTTGGAGAGAGTGTGATTCATAGTGGTATTTTAAAATTTATTTTATTTTAATTTTAAAATTTTATTTTGGCAAAGAGGGATATAGCATGAGATAGAGGGTATATGGGCTGGAAGTATGAGAGGTAGTAGTGGGACTACTTTAGATGAAACGATGTAGAAGAGAAGTTTTTTGTAGGTGTAAAGGGTAGAACAGTAATAGAGGTGTATTTTGGTGAGGTAGAAATTAAAGCACAGTAGGTTCTAGATGGGCCAGTCACAATTGCATTATGGATAGAGGGAAAGCTCACGTGGCTTCACCATGTCTCAGTGGATACTGATGGTTAACATAGATTAGAAAGGAACACCCAGCTGCTTTCAGTTGTGTTGCCACTGATATGTTGCCTATACCTCCAGGCACGTGCTACTATATAGGCAGTCCTTACTAACTCAGTGAGTCACACACAAAAGAAGACATAAAAAGGAGGGAAGCATGTTGGGAAGAAGAAGATACCCACTGGGTGAAAAAGAGAGAGATGAGGTAGAGTAGTATGGGAAGAAATTGACAAGTTCATTATATAAAACTATCAAAGAAACTAAAAAATAGTGGGTTAACAACACACAAAATTGCAAATAGGTTTAGAAAAATAACCCATTAGAAAGAGAAATTAAACTATTAACATTTTTGGCAAAAACAGACCTCATACAGCACAAAATCCAAGCATGTATATACATAAACATGCATACCAACATGCCATAAAAGAAAAACATAATAGGGCAATCCTGTACCTCAGTCAGTACTCCTTGTTTGTTGATACTCAGAGAGAATATTTAGGAAAGTATTCTCCTAGCAGATTGTTGTCAGTTTGTAGGTAGAGGTGGAGCCTTGTCCCATGCACAGTGGATCCTAGAACTTCTCTTGTTTAAGAAGTATTTGTTTGTTTAGTTAGTGTTTCGAGGCCTTCGAGAACTGTGCATGGAGTACGACCTTGACTTCAGGTTCTCCTGCCCCTTCTCCCAAGTGCTGACTGTGCTTACCTGGCTCCATTTGCTTTTCTACAGAACCTTTTAACTTAATTTATCTAATCTGCTTAAAATCATCTTGGTATTGAGAAACTCTCCAAATTTAAAGAAATAGCATGCTATAGGAGTGTTTTTTCCATTGGACAGAGAAGCAAGATAGCTTATACACCTTCCCAGACTGCCTGAAATGACTGCTTCTCCCCTCTAGAACTGTAAGCTGAATAAATGTTCCCTTTTTCCCTTAAGTTGGCTTGATTTGGGGTGTTGTCTCACAGCAACACAAAGAGTAGCCAGTTCACAGACATTAGTTAGTATAAATTAGCTGTAAGAGACTACTGTAGTTTTCTTGGTTCTCTATCATAAGTTTTTCTTTTTTGCATTAATCTTGGATTTTGTTAATAGGACAAAGTAAGACAGGAGTTACAGACACAACACATTTTACCTATTTTATGTTTCCTTAGCTTTTTGTTTCATGATTTTACTAGTTAAATAAGTCAAAACCTATCTTCTGGCTGAGAGCGCATCTTTTTTTTCTAGTGCCGCTCTGTTGGCATTGGATGCCAGGAGGTTGAAGGCAAGCCATCAATTAGTAGTCCTTGGTATGGCTGGGAGGTTGGGGAAGATTTGGATTGGGAATATTTGTAGTTAAATGTATTTTGAAAAGCCTTAGGTTGTCATTAATTTTTTGCAACACTTAAAGTGGCTTGATTGTTTGGATGTTTTATAATTTCATCTGCCAGTGTGTAGCATATTTATATTTTTTTCTCTTATGATAAATTTGCCACTAAATCTGAGCTTAATTATGATGATCCTTTAGATGAAGATTTTCTAGTATAATAAGATTTTTAATGTTTTGTGAAGATTGCCAAAAATTTTTCTCCAAATTAATTACCTTAAGACCATCATTCTGATTAATACCATAATTTATATTGACTTTATTTTCATTAAATTATTTTTCTATATCTGGAAGAGTTCATGATTACTCCTAATTTTAACCACAGTGATGTTTAAACCTCTCCACAGTATGTTGTGTATTTCACTATTTTCTTAGTTTTTAGCATCAAATAATGTTCATCCACCTTATTTGGGACCTGTTGAATTGAAATGACAAGCATTGCTTATTTATGACCCTTTTATAATCAACTTTATTAAGTGAATAGCTAAGGTTTCCATTTTTTCTTATTTTGCCACTCTCTCATTTTTAAGATTCCTTGCAGTTTTGTTTCTGCAGAAGTTACTAAACAGAAGTTGCACCAGTTAGAATAGACAGGAGAATAAAGGCCAAGAGCTAAGACTCTGGAGACAGTTGGGCTTTAATCCCAGTGCTTAATTCCTAAACAACTTGCTTATTATTCTTTCTGGTTTTGTTTCCTGATGTTAAACATGGAGAAATTAATGGTACCTTCTTTACAAAGTGGCTAAAGATTAATTGAATTGGTTTAAGTCTGATACATTGGGAAGAGAATGGTGGCAGTATAAAGAGGATGGAGGACGGATCTGAAGACTCTTCCGCTCATGCCTGTGTCTGCTCTGTGGCCTCTCTGTGTGCTTGTGTCTTGGTTGCATTCTGAGATGGTCCTAATCTAGTCGCCAAAAGTTTATGACTATAGTAAATAGGATTTTTTTGGTGATTAGTACAGTTATCTTGATGTAAAAATAGATTTTGGTGATTCCAGTGGATACTTAGCAAGTACTTGTAACTGGATAATAATGAAATTCCAGATAGTAAATCTACACAAAATTTTAAAATTATTTTTGTTTTGCTTATACATTATGAAATAAAAATCAATTCATTTGGGCAAAACTTTCAATATTTATGTGTAAGGACACTTTTGCTTGTAGTAAACTGTATTGATTAACATTGCATCTTAGAAATTGTGAAGAGTTGAGTTTCTGAAGGTAAAATGAATAGAAATGCTGCCCTCTACTGATGATTAATTCTTTACAACCACATGAAAATGTTCATGAACCTATACTTTTTTTTTTAAGTGTTCATGTTGGCCATGTGGACATTTACATATGTGCACATTTGCATGTGTTTATGCACGTGGAGACCCAAAGTTGCTCTTGGATATCTTCTTCAATCACTCTCCACTTTTATTGTTAAGAGAGACTCTGAATTGAACCTAGAGCTCACCAAATGACTAAGCTAGCTAGCTAGCCAACTTTCTCTGGGGATTCCCTGTCCTTCCTAAGTGCTTTGGAATGCAGAAGTCATGTGTGTACAACTTTTAGGAGAGTTCTGAAGGATCCAAACTCTGGTTCTTATACTTGTGTTACAAGCACTTTATCCCCTGAGGCATCTCCCCAGCTCAGAGGGTTTTGTGTTTTTTTGGTGTGTGTGTGTGTGTATATATATATTTGGTATATATAGATATATTACAAGTTTGAATTGTGGTCATATAAAATACTGTAAAAATTTGGCTATTGCAATATAATTGCAGTAGTACTAACATTGATGATTTTTCTCTCCCATTTTGACCCTTGAAAGAACTTAGGATCCTAGAACAGAAAATTTTGTTTAGGCTTCTAATTTTATATCTTTAAGTACTTGTTAGACTGATTTTTTTTTGGCTTGTATGAACATATGCAAAGCATATGTGAAGATAACTTTTCTAAAATAACTTATTTTAGTTTATGGTATGTATTTAGAATTTTGAAGCTTACATGGTTAAATAATTCAATTTTTAAAAATTTGAGATTTTTAACAGCATTAAAAAGGATCTTTGTATAAAGATCTTAAGAGAGACATTGCTTTAAAAATGCTTTTAAAATGAGCTAATTTCAACTTCTGACTTTATACTTTTCGCTATAAAACGGAAGCATTAGAAATAATTTTAAGATTACTTTTAATCTTACTATATCTCAAGTTGTTTAGTGTATGTAAGGTGAAGGTGGAAAACAAAGACTACACACATAGTTTTGCTCTAGATTAGAGGCTAACATACTGACCCATGGTTCATGTTCTTTACTGTGCATAGCTGCTTTTGTGCCACAATGGCAGACCAGCAGTCCCTGCAAATACTGCATGACATGTAAACTTCAAAATATCTACCCTGCTTTTCCAACAAATGTTTGCCTGACCCATCCACAAATGAAATTTTGACGAGTATGGAAGATTCAATAGGAAAATTTCAGGTGGAGATTAAAGGTCATCTGGACAAACTGCCAGTCGTAGTGTAAAACAAAAGTACTGTGCAAGTTAGGGAATTGCTTGCTACATTTGGTACCATTCTTCCAGTATAGTAATGCACTACTATTCTTCAGTAATTCTCAGAGTTACTTTCTTATTGGCTATTAGCAAATGTGCTGCTCATAGCTGGACTGTCATCTCTCCTCTCCAATTTCATTTTTTGTGATGTGCACAGATCTACATAAGCAGCTTGATGCTGTTTTATAACTGTGTCATCACATTTCCAGGACCCTAAAAGACTGTTTTTTGTCTCTCCTATGACTGTACCCCTCCTTAGAGGTAATCTTTTTTTTTTTTTTTACCTATGTTTGCATTTCATGTAAATGGGATTATACTACATAAGTGATTACTGTGGTTTCTTTTTCTTAACATCTGTAGTACAATCCATATCAGTAATTTCTTCCTCTTTATTACTCTCTAGTATTCCATTACATGAATATCAGGAATCTGGATTTGAACATTGAAGTTTCTTTGAATACCTTTAAGTTTTGTGGCCATAGGTCCTTGTTTTTATTACATGTAGCTGTAGTAGAGTTATATAAATTTATTTTGTAAAGCCCTTACTAGAAAGTTTTTGTTTAAAAGGACAAATTATGAGAAAGGTGTCAAAGACACCATTTTCACCTGTTCATATGTTTCCACTCCTCCACAGCTTTGTTAAAAAAAGTGGTAGTTTTGCATTTCCTCATACAACTCTGTTACTAAGGTAACCTACATTTTGATGAAATAAAACATTTTGTTTCTGATACCAACTTTTACTGGTATTAGTGTCTAGAGGTCTTTGTTGTAAATTCTTGAAAGGAAGAGTGCTGGACTGATTAATAGTCTTTACCATGTTCATGAGGTTGTAGAAGTATGGATGTTTTGGTAGAATAAGGTCATTTACACTTAAAATACTTTGAAAATTCTCACAGATATGTTCCATAGCACCTAAGATTGCTTTAAAATAATTAACTTCTTTGTATGTATCATAGAAATCTTACTTGGATTTATTTCTTAGAATCACTTTTTAAAATGTGTTTGCTTGGGGCTGGAGAGGTGGCTCAGGGGTTAAGTCTCTGCTTTGCAAGGCGGAAGGTCCTGAGTTCGGATCCTAGACCCCATGTATATACGCTGGGCGGAAGCCAGGGTGGCCTGCGTTTTTGGTCCTGATAAGGCGGAGCCTGTGAATCCTAGGGCAGAGTAAACGAGGAGGAGATGGAGGCGGTCCATGGTGGTTCCTGAATTTGCCCGTGGTTCTACACACACACACACACACACACACATGCACACGCACACACACGCGCGCATCGCACAATTGAATAAAAAAATATATAAAATGTGTTTGCTCCCCAGTTTTCTAAATTTTCTTCTTTCTAAATTTATTATTTTGAGTTTTGCACATGATTCTGCTATCATTTTATGTATTTTAAATTATCATTTAAGTTTCTTTCTGTACGTGTGTCCCTGTCATCTGATGTACATCATCGTTTTTTAATTGCTTTTCTTTTTACTTGTGTTTTCTTGAAATTTTCTGTTATGATTTTGCATAATAAAAAAACCAATCTGATGAGAACAAGGAATTAGAAGGCAAATTTGTTTGCAATTTAGTTGCTGCTTCAGTGACTTTGAGGATTATTTTTAAAAATTAACACAGGCACACCATTTTAAATTTAAATTAACTTAATATCATCAGTTAACATACAAAACTTTTTAAAAACAGTTCTGCCCCATTCCTTCTTGTTATTAGTATTCATATTAATGTCTTTATGTCTATAGTATGTCCTAAAGCATAAATTAATAATTATATCTTAAATTGTGTAAGAAGTAAAAGAAGTACAAATCAAAACCACAATAAGATACCATCTCACCCCAATTAGAATGACTCTTAGCAAAAACAAAAAATAAGTTGGTGCAAATATGGAAAAGTGTTTTCTTAAGCTTTGCTAATGGGAATGTAAATTAGTATAGTCATTTTTTTAAAATAACATTGAGCTGTAGCCTAAAAATCTACAGATACAACTACCATACTGAGTATCTATTCAAAAGAAATTGAAATGAATATAGTAAAAAGACATCTGCATTCACATGATTATCACAGCACTATGTGTAGTAGCAGGGATATGGCATCACTCTAAATGCCTCCTGATGGATGAAAAGATAAAGAAAATCTTGCAGAATGGAATGTTACTCACCGAATACAGAAGAATAATTCTGTTATTTGAAACGAATGGAACTGCAGACTATTAAGTGAAATAAGTCAGGTATACATATGCTAACTTTTTTTTTTTAAGATACTTCCATATTTGTAATGTTGATTTTGAAGAAGAGAACAAAATAGTGGCTGCCAGTGCCTCAATATGCTACAGGGAAGGAAAGGATGGGAGAGAGGGATGGCTATTGAGAGTAGGGAGCACAGCTGGAAAGGAAGAATGCCTCCTACGCTCTGTAACATAATACATTTCTAGATTTGTTCCTAGGACTGGTCTCCTCCTGGTGACAACAGACTTTTCTCCTTCTTTGCATGCGTAGTAATTTTTCACTGGAGCCATATATTATTATTATTGTTGACGACTATCCTCCAGTACATACAGTAATTCCTGTCCCTATACCCATGATAGATATGTTCACAGACCTCCAGTAGATGTGTGAAACTGAAGATAATACCAAACTCTCTCTATATTATTTCTTCTCTATGTACCCACAGTAAAGTTTAATTTTTGAATTAAGCATAGAAAGTAATAGCTAATAATAAAATAATAATAATAAAAATAATAAAAAAAGAACGGCTGTGTTACAATGTGATAAAATTGTCATCTTGTCACTTTGGAACCGTTAAGCAACATGAGTTACTTGAGCACAAGCACTGTCTTACACAAGCAGAATTGGGAGAGATTTCATTAATTCATACGTTAAGCTTGAGACCTGATCGTTTTTTGTTTGGTGTTTTCATCGAGGCAGAATCTGGCTATGTAGCACAGACTGTTTTGAATTTGCAGTCCTGCTGCTGAGTCTTCCTAGTGCTAACATTCAGGTGTGTATTGCTCCCAGCTTGGGCTTTTTATTACAGGAATTGGTGTTGTAACCAAACCCCAGAAAGTGAAATGTTATTTAAGGTTAGATATTCTATTGTTTTCTCTAAAGAGTATTTGTTAATAATTGTTTCAGGAAGGCAAGAAAAGTAAATCCTTATTTTTTCCCCATGACATAAAGCAAAGTGTTTTCATTAATTTGTTAGTTCTTATGAAGTTACATTATTTACACTCTCCATTGACCAGACACATTGAGGTTTTGTTTACTTTATACTGATTTGCACTGCTGCTTGAATCCACAGTTTAAATTTGTTCATTTTTTCCCTTATTTCCTGTCATCTGAAACCATGTAGTCGATTGAAATTAGCCAAGGTATGCAGTTTGGTATAAGATTAATTGAACTTTTATTTGACATTAATTTTAATCCATTACTCAACATTTTGTCCTACAGAGTGGTAGTAGTATGTCAATATTTTTATACCCAAGTGATTTGTTACTAAATCAACTTTTAAGACTATTTATAAAGACATGTTCATAGTATTTGGACTACTACTTGCTAGAAAAGTTGCTAGCAAATTAGTGTATATATAATGTTATTGCTAAATATTGCTTTAAAAAAAAACAAATAAGCAGAATTGTTGCAGTCCAACGCTGTAACCTTGAATCCAGGGCTCCCCTCGACAAGGTAGGCAAGGCTTCGGTGAATGGAGACAAGACACACAGCTCTCTGGGCTGAATAAATCTGAACTCTTTATTGAAATTTTTAGCAGCATTTATATACTTTAGAAAATCCGAGAGTAAAGGCCAGGGGTTGTGTCACTACACCCATAGGGAAAACATCAAAGAAAACCAGGACCAAATTCTTTACAAGATTATGTAAAACATATTCATTCCAGGTAACAAAGGAAGAGCAGAGGTGACATATATTTTCTATGTTGGAACAGACATGATGTTTCCAAGTAGAGTTAAAACAGGCATGATATTCAGTTGCTAAAAGCAAAAGGACAATGAATGTTTCAAAGCAGATTTTCTCTGGTTTATGTATGAACATCAAATGTGTGGGGAAGGGACTGTAAACTAGCTAGTACTGAGAAAAACAACAACAAAAAGATCCAAGAATATGCAGGAGGTAGAAGGGAGGAATCCTCCTGCCAGAGGCAAAATTTAATTTACATAGGGAGAGTCTAGCAACTGCCCTTTTAGATCTGAATGCCTGAACTAGAAAGTAATACTAAGCCAGGCAGTAACACTAAGGCTTGACTATTCCCATATTTTCCTTACGTTTCTTATTTAAAATATTTCAAATAATGCCATGTCTTTTATGCAGAAATTGTTTCCTTGAAACAGTATTTTGCCGTGCTGGGACCTTGTCCACCAGGATGTTCGGATAAGAAAGCAGGACAGAACTCCACAGTTGATTTTGACTGACAGCTTGAGGAGATCTAGAATCACTATAGAACAAGTCTCTGGAATTATCTAAATTATGTTAATTGAGATGGTAAGATCCACCCTAAGCACAGGCAGTAGCACCATTTCATTGGCTAGTGTCTCAAAATGAATAAAAAAGAGAAACGTAAGCCAAACACAGGCATCCATCATCCCAAGCTCTCTGTTCCAAACTGTGGATACAATACAAGTCACCTTCTGCTTCTGTCATTCCTTTCCCGTCATAACTGTACCCTTGACTCTCACAAACCATAAGTCAAACAAACCCTTCTTATTTTAACTTAAAGGAAGGTATTTTGTTGCAGCATTGGGAAAAGTAACTGATACAGAGATTGGTACTGAGAAATGGTGCATTGTGAGAAAACAGACCATGTGGTTCTTAGGCTTTTAGAGGTGGTTTGTAGGAGGAACGTGGAAGACTTTGGAACTTTAGGCAAGAAAAGCCCTGTAAGCAGAGTATGGTAATGTCAAGAGAAACATTAAGAGGGCTCATGATATCTCTGAGGGGTACAGGGACGTTAGGAACTATAATTGAGGCCATTATGACAATATGCCAGCAAAGAACCTGTATTCTGCCTGTGTAATGAGGACTTGGGTGAAACTGAATTTAAAGTCATGGGTGAATTTGTTTGGCAGAGGAAATTTAAAGGCAGGATAACATTCAGACTGTTAATGGGTGTTGCTCATGTCTCTAATCCAGTCTATTGAGAAAGAGCAAAAAGTGAAACAGAAAGATGAGAAAAGCATAAAGATTGTGAGGAAAATTGAGCAAATTCAAAGTTTTACACAAAGAGTGCAGATGGCAAAGCACTTGTAGTTGCTCAAGAGATTAGTGGCATAAAACAAAGCCTGGGCAAGGTGTCCAGAGGATAGAGATCCATCAAAAGCTCCATCTTGTGAAAATGCAAATTAGTTTGAAATTAAGTGTGCTGCCAAAGGATTTCCCTGCTCAGGAAAATGTTTCTCTGTGTCCAATGCATCCAAGTATACTAGGCTTCATCCTGTGTTAGCAGCAAAACTTGGGAGTGTTGTACCTGTGGTACTGGTCTTGTAGGCTGAAAGATGCATAATTGGGAAAGTCATGGAGCCTCTTCCACACTTTTAGAATGTTACTGAAGTCAGGCAATGTGTAATGGCAGGATCAAAGTCTGTGTAGGGTAGTCCCGAGAGGTCACTTCATGAGACTGTGAAGGTGAGATCTAAGTTATAGGGAGACCCCAGTATGATGGAAATACCAAGTCCATGGGATATGTCCACTAAGGAAAGCTAGATCATGGAGTGGAGAATGTATGTAGTATGGGTAGTAGAGCTGGAAAAGTCAGGCTGCTCAGATCTGTGGAGCCGAGGATTCTGTCATGAGCCCCACATGCTGGACATGGAGCTGTAGGATTTGATATTTGCCCTCCTGAATTTTGATCTGATCATTCCTTATTATGCCCCCATTCTTCCCTTTTGGAATGGGAATATTTGTTCTGTGCTGTCGTCTATTAGAAATTTGTAATTTTTGGGCTGGAGAGGTGGCTCAGGGGTTAAGCCTCTGCCTTGCAGGTAGAAGGTCCTGAGTTCGGATCCTAGACCCCACATATAGACGCCGGGAGGAAGCGGGGGCGGCCTGCGTTTCTGGTCCTGGTAGGGCGGAGCCTGTGAATCCCAGGGCAGAGTAAACAAGGAGGAGGTGGAGGCGTCCATGGTGGTTCCTGAATTCGTCCGTGGTTCTACACATACACATCACACACACACAATTGAATAAATAATAAATAAAAAATTAAAAAAAAAAGAAATTTGTAATTTTTTATTTTCTTATTTTTAATTATTCTTCGATTGCATACATGAATACACTGAGTTTATGATAGTTTTATACCTTAATTCCCAGTCCCATCTTTCCTCCACTTCCCAATACAATTCCAATACAATTCCTCTTCGCTGCCATTCTTCCTCTTATTATCTTGGTTTTCTTTGTTGTTGTTGCTGTTATTTGTTTGTTTTTCCCCCATGATTGGCCCATTTGATTTCATTTGGGTAGCCTTTGATGGCATGTGCCTGAGCACTTGCTGGAGCATGAATTGTATCAGTGGGTATACCACTGAGGAAAGCATCTCTCCCACTCCCCTCCCCAATCAGGGTTGACCGTCATCAATCTCTCTTGGTTTTGATTTTTATGTGTTCACAATTAAAGGAGTTTGCTTTCAATCTCAGATGAGACTTGGACTTTGGACTTTTAAAGTATGTCAAATCTATTGACTATGGGGATTTTTTTGAGTTGGACTGAATGCATTTGGCATTGTGACATACCTAGGAGCCTATAAAGACAAGAGGTGTGTGTGTTTGGGTTTCAGGTTAACACAGGGCAGAGTTGTGGTTTTTCTTGATCATCAGCTTGATGAGATTTAGAATCACCATGGAAAGAAGTCTCAATGCTTATCTATGAGGAATTATCTAGATTAAAGTAATTGAGGTGGTACCATCATCCAAGAGCTGGGATCCGGGACTGATAAGAAAGGAAAAACTAAACCAAAATAAAACCTTCCTTCCTTAAGTTTTTGTCAGATATTTTAACAGTGAGAAAAGTAACTTGTGTATTCAGACATTATTAGTTCATCATGCAATTTAAAAGAAATGGCAGTGTTTCTCCAATTCTATTAAGAATTTGAATCACAGATAGTATACCTAGCAGCATTTTCTTTGCTATGAAAATTATTAGATGAGTTTCTATCAAAGATAGTTCCTAATTGTTTAGTGTTAATGAATGTTCATTAAAATTGCATGTTCAAACTATATGGAAAATCAATTACATTAACTGGTTATATAATAGAGCTTTAAATCTGCTAAGATGAGTAAATCAATAGTTGTATGTCAAGCAATTGGAAGTTGACAAAATAATGCCATGACAAAGTGATGTTGTTTTGGCCTTGGTTTTCACCAAATGTGAAAATTAACATTTGAAGTTCTGTGTGATATCTTTTGAGATTTGACTTAAATACTCAATAGGAATTGTGTTTTTCTAATTTTGTGATACATATTGAGAAAACATCAATTTAAGCAGGTTAAACTAAGTTTTTGATGATTTATGTATTTTATTCAAACATTTTTATAGTGACAACATTGTATAATTTTAGAGTCTAACATTTTTAAATTATAACTTTTTATTTGTTCCATTAATATGGGAAATTATATTGCTAGATTCCTACACTAAAAGTGCCATTTGGATCAGATGATAAATCTGAACAGGGATATATTGAACTGTGACATTGGTTAAATTGCTTAACCTGCCTAAACCTTGAGTTCCCTACTGGAGGATCTAGAAGCAAAACACAGCTATTTCAATACCCTTGACTAACCCTTCATCCTCTTGTGTAGGGTTAAGTTCTGTTCTCTGAGCATACAGCTTTGGGAAGGGACATATGTGACACAGCGAAGAGCACATTCAGCCATCCATATCTCTCTCACGTGTCTCAGTCACTTAACTACAATGCAGATAATGTGTTTAGAATACTCTTAACATAGTAAAGAAAGTAATTATATACCCAGAGATATTCCTTTCACTATCACCCAGTCATATGATATCATCGGTTAATTCACTCTAAGTTTAAATCAGTGTCCATTTTGAGTTATAACAAAGCTAAGATGGAAGATATAACATTGTGTATAAAATTTTAAATGAAAATACTTCACAAATATTTCCATAATGTTTTATTTGTTGATTTGGATTAAATTAGGTGTCATTGCAAATGAGTTAAACAGCCAAAGCATGGAACATCTCTAGAAGAGTGAATAATAAGTCAGTGAATTCAAGTTGTGCTTTTAAACTTACTTTATGATACTGGTAGTCTCTACCTTGATTCAAGATCAAGAGTCATTAATCCCCTGGCCCTAGAGGTACTCGCATGTAAATGCTGTATCACATGTGTGTTAAATGGTGGCAGGGAAGAGGTGAGATTATTTTTACATTCAGTGTTCTAACCTGTGAACATTTGAATGATTAGTAGTAGCCTGCTATGCATACCACACTACCTGCCAAACCCCTGAATTCCAACATGAGCCTCTCAAGGGCTGGGCTCCACATACCTGCAGTGGGGATGACCTCCCTGGGCCAAGGCTCCAAGTTCCTACAATGGGGAAGGCCTTTCTGACATGGGCTTTACATGTCCACAGAGGGGATGGATGGTTTCCCGTGGGCTGGGGTTCCATGTGCTCACAATGTGGATGGCCTCCTGTAGACTGGGGCTCCATGTGCTCACACCATGAATTTACTCAGTCTCATGGGAGATGGATAAAGCTGCTATTCTTTAACTTTGTCTTGAGTTCTTAACCATGTGGAATTGGGAGCTCAATCCTAATAACTAATGTGGATCTACATCCTAAATGTATTTTCTTTTATTGTTCACATATTATTTTATATTATAGTCCAATTTAAAAAACAAGGACACAAAAGATAGGAGGTTGACATTCTAAGGGGACGTCTGGGGAAGCGGGAAGAAGAAAGGGGTAGATACATCAAATGCATTATCTGCATGTATGAGATTGTAAAATAAAAATATTTAAAAAGATCAGTTAACGGATGGGTGGGTGGGTGGATGGATGGATGGATGGACTTTTCAGCTTTGGTACATGCTAAATAAGTGCTCTATCCCTGAAACATTCCCAGCAATCCCAAGGTTTTATTTTGATATGTTCAGAAGAAACATTTTTATCTTATTGAACTTTTGCACTAAGATTACTTTTACTATTCTACTTAGTTATGTCAAATAAAAGATATTTTTGTTTATTTTATAATTTAGAAGTATCAAATAACAAAATATAAGTGACTAAGATGCTGTTTGTAACAATTGAAACTGTATTTTAAATCAGACAAGAATGTTTAGTAGAGTATCATGCACAAAACAAAAGTCTCAGGGCTCTTATTATTTTACTTTATTTTTTTAAATCAAACTTTGTAGTAAGTCCTTTCTTGGTCTTCTGCTAAAGCAGTCTGCACATGTTGGAGCATAGATCTGCTGGGTGTGTCTTATTCTCATGGAGTAGATAGCAGTGCTTACATTGTAACAAGTAGAATCTGGTGGTTACCATGCTAGATTAAATTTTAAGAACATTAGCAAGGCTTTGGTCCTGACAAAGTCAAGCTGAAAAAGTACTTTTATTCTGAGAATTTAATTGTAATTTATTGAAGCAGCTTTATCATATAAGAAAAACTGTAGTATCAGAATGTGGGCCTGTTCTCTGCTTGCAGGAGTGGAAAGGATTCTTTGGGTCTAGATTGTATGTTTAAAACAGCCAGAAAACATTTACTAAGAGATTTTCTGGAATTTGTCTTGGATTCATTGAAGTGCTCATGGTTCAAAAAACGTCACCTAACACCAAAAACTCAGATTGCTGTTCTGTGATGTTATGCCACTGTAAAATGACATGCACCAACAACACAATATTCCTTTAAAAAATGAGAGAGAGAGAGAGAGAGAGAGTCCACTGCACACCTGTGGAGATTATAACACAACTTTTGGAAGTCGGTTCTCTTCTTTCCATCATGTGGACTGCAGAATCAAACTCAGGTTATCAGGTTTGCATGCAGCCACCTTTACCTACTGAACCATCTTACTGACCTCTGTACAGTACTTTTAATGTCTAAATGTAAGGTGGGTTTCAGTAGTTGGGTTTTAGCTTGGTTCTAAAATCCAATAGTATTTTAACAAATAATTACGATTTAAATAAGGTTTTTTGATTGACTTGAATTTCCTGCCCTTTGTGCATCTAACACGAGTAAAGAACTGCCCTGTGAATAGTTCTTTACTTTATGAGATAGAAAAGGCTCTGGTTTTTATGAAAGATGCATGTAAAATGTTATTCTCTGTCAACACAGGATTAATTGTGGGTTGGTTTTTATGTTTTGATACCATAGAGAATTAAATTTAACAGGAAACAACATTTAGATGCAGAATTAGAAATTGTCTTTTATCATTTTGATGAAATTGTGTCTTGTTGATAGGTTTCACTATTTAATGTAATAGTCCTTGAGACTTTGATTCTAAATTTTGACTTTTGATTGAATAGAGGATAAAAAGCTTTGTCCAAACCAAAAAAGCATGAATTCTTACCTTTTCTTCTGTAAATCAAATAATGCTATGCTAATGTAGTGGTATGTTCCGTATGTTGTAAAGCACAAATGCTTGCCATAAAATTAAAAGGTGTAAAGAAGTGATGCATTTTTTCCATAATTTGTACACTTTAAAATGTAGCTTAAGGGGCTGGAGAGGAGCCTCAGGAGTTAAGCCTCTGCCTTGCAGGTGGAAAGTCCTGAGTTCGGATCTTAGACTCCATATATAGACGCAAGGCGGAAGCCTAGGGCGGCCTGTGTTTCTGGTCCTGGTAGGGAGAAGCCTGTGAATCCTGGGGCAGAGTAAACAAGGAGGAGGTGGAGGCGTCCATGGTGGTTCTCGAATTTGCCCGTGGTTCTACACACAAACACAAATACACTGCACAATTAAATAAATAATAAATTTTAAAATGTGGCTTAAAAGGGCTGGAGAGAAGGCTCAGGGGTTAATACTCTGTCTAGCAAGCAGAAGTTCCCAAGTTCAGATCCCAGATTCCCAGTAAAACCTCCAGGCTGAAATGCAAAGGCCTTCACTTTGGCCCTAGTGGATAGAGCCTTGGAAATCCCAGAGGGAAATGAGGTAGAAGCAATTTAGGATAATTTCCGAAGTCACTCTTGGTCCTCCACAGGGACACACAGTGCCCTCTGACACATACACACACCAATTAAATAAATAAACAAATAATAAATAAGTAAATAAAAAAAATTTTAAAATGTGGCTTAAAACCAGTTGAAAGTAGAAAGTGCTCTTTAATAGACATAGTAGATGGGGAACTATTAGTTGTTCAGAAATATTATTTTCAATAATATCCTTTTCTTAGTTTTTGAAAGACTGAAACTTCCTAGTTGATGGTGTAAATATTTCTCAAATTAGGATGAATGAATTATATGGAAACTTAAAAACCTCTATTACATAATATATTCTGAGGCTGGAAAGGTGGCTAAGTGGTTAAAGCCTTTGCCTCCCAAGGAGATGGACTTGAGTTCAGATTCCAGATGTCATATAAAAATACCCAGATGAATATATGGAAGTGGCCTACAATTTTGGCCTTGAAAGATGGAGCCTGGGAAACCCCAGAGCAAAGCAAAAAGGAGGTAGAACAATATGGGATAATTCCTGTTGTCAACCTTGGGCCTTCACAGGCGTACACACACACACACTCACTCATACCTATGCAAAAAAAATTCTTTTTTGGTCACCTGAGTGTGTATGTGTGCACATACATGTGTGTAGAAAATAAGGAGGACTTTAGATACCCTGTTCTTTTATCTTCTGTCTTGAAGCTAGGCTGGCGACTGACAGCCAACAAGCTCCAACGATCCTCTGGAGCTAGAATGTGGAGCCATATCTGACATTTTGTGTAGATGCTAGAGTGGAACTGGAACTGAAGTCCTTACTTATGCAAGTTTTCTTCTCTAACCGCTTTGATTTTTCATTTTCTTTCCTTTATTTTAGTTTTTTTTGTAATATTAGAGAATTCTTTTCTAATATTTAAGAAGTTCCAAATGAAAATAGTCATATGGGAAAAATACTTTTTATAGGAACAGACTGCTAGTTCATTTTTTAAAAAAAAATTTTTACTGAGCATTGAACTATGAACCCATATTAAATTCCATTGAAAGTACTAGAATACCCAGGTCATGTTTATTTTTTTCTTCCCTGAGCATTAAGTTTTTTCAGGTGTCATTTCCAATAGGATGTTTTGGAAAAGAGGTTTAAATTTTATTTTTTCATCATAAAAATTAATCACTGAAAATTTTTTTTCTTTGTATATTTTTAGGCTAGGCGTGCTGTAAGGTCCATGGGATGTCTTTATATGAATGCTATTTTTTTCATAGGGTCACTTTTACGAAGTTACATACCATCGATCATAATTAGTCTAATACTCTGTGCATGTCAATTCCCTCCCCTAACCTCTATCACTTTTCATCAGTTAGGATTCTTTGATCTCATTCACAAAATACCATTTGAGATTCTTTGTTGCCCTCTAGTGGGAAAGTGAAAAATATATTTTATTGAAAGTATCTTTTGTGTATATATAGTAATTAAAAATCATTTAAAAAGCTATCTTAAGTTGTACTTTAACAACTTACAAAGCCATTAAATATTTTACTTTTGAAAGTAAAAATTATATAAGGCAGTTAATGTTGCTGGAGGAAGCCTATTCCAGGACCCTGAAGCATTGACTCTGTTGTCTTCTAGCAATTTCATAGTTTCAGATTTTACACTGTCTTTAATATGTCTAGAGTTGTGATAGGTAAATTGTTCATTATTTTTCATATGGCTATCCAATTTTCTACACGGACAGGTCGTTTAAATTAAAAATTTAAAGTTCTGCTTTGTTCCTGAATTGTTCAAGATTCCTTGGCTACACAGAAGTTGTTTATGATTCCTTTTGAATTTCAGGGTTTTTTTTTTTTGCTAGTTCAATAAATCCTGCAACTGATACTTTGATAGAGTTTGTATTGAATGTGTGAACCATTTTAGCATGATTAATCCTTAGTAAATACTATAACTGATATTTGATAGGGTTTGTATTGAATGTGTGAATCATTTTAGTGTGACTGATCCTTTCATTCCATGACCTAGTGATGCCTTTACATTTGTATATATATAGCCTTCAACTTTTTTCATGAATATTTCATAGTTTTCTTTGGAGGTAACTTTTACATCTTTGGTAAGATTTAGTCCTAGCTCCTTTTTGAGACTTTTATAAACACTATTGATTTGCTTTTTGATTTCTATTTTGGAGAATTTTCCATTGACATACATTAGCACAACCAGTCTTTTTTATTCAATTGTGCATGTACACGTGTGTGTGTGTGTGTGTGTGTGTGTGTGTGTGTGTGTGTGTGTGTGTAGAACCATGGGCAAATTTTTTTCAGTAATTTTTTTTTATTAAAAATGTAATTATACATTTAAAAATTTTTTTACCAGTTCCCTCCCTCCTCCCTCCTCCCCCCCCCACGGGCAAATTTGAGAGCCACCATGGACGCCTCCACCTCCTCCTTGTTTACTTTGCCCCGGGATTCACAGGCTCTGCCCTACCAGAACCACAAACGCAGACTGCCCCCGCTTCTGCCAGGCATCTATACGTGGGGTCCAGGATCCGAACTCAGGACCCTCCACCTGCTAGGTGGAGGTTTAACCCTTGAGCCACCTCTCCAGCCCCAGCACTACCAGTTTTTTATGTTGACCCACTATTCTGAAATTTTATTTCACCTATTTATTCTAATAGATTTTTCGTAGACTCTTTAGGATTTTTTTGTATATAAGGTCGTATCTACAAGTACAGCTTTTTACTTCCACTTTTCCAATTTGAATGCTTTTGTTTTTCTTGTCTGATTGCTCTTGTTACAGTTTCCAATACTACATTAAATAAAAATGTCAAAAGTGGGTATCTTTATCTTATTCCAGATATTAGAAACTTGATTCTTTTTCTCCATTCACTAAAGTTCTACTTAACTGTTGGCTTAACTGTTGTGTCAAAGTGTGTTCTTCACTGTTTTTAATCACAAAGTAATGTTGGGTTTTGTGAAATGCCTTTTCTGCATGTATTGACATGGTCATGCGTTTTTTTGTCCTTTATTCTGTTGATACAGGATGCTAGGTTTATAATTTCAATGTGTTGAAATATGAAGATGACCATGTAATCATAGTGAATAGCTAAATATGTGCTATTGTTTTAGTTTCATAGTATTTTGTGGAGGATTTTGGCATCTGTACAGGATATGGACCTGCAGTTTTTAATTGTTGCTGACTTTGCTGTGAGGGTAATAATGGCCTCTCAGAATGTTTGGAAGAATTCTGTCTCAGATTTCTTTTTTTAGAGGAGAATTACTGATGGGGAGGAGGCTGGCCAGTAAATACCAAGTTTCAGTAGATAAAAATAAGTTCTGGTGTGCTATTGCACAGTAGGTTGACTACGGTTTACAGTTACGTATTAATGTATTTCAAAGGCTAGAAAAAAGACTTCTAGATGTTTTCACCACAGGAAATGCTAATATTTGAGGAGTCAAGTGTCTTTAACTTGAATTCAACATTACACAATGTGCATTGTACTGAGTATCACAAGATATGTCCATCAATATGGCAAGTATTTATGTTTTTATTAATTAGTTAAAAAATAAAGTTGTGAGGCCAGGCAAATACTCGTAATCTCACCTGCTGAGGTGAAAGGATACACAAAATCAAGGCCAGCCTGGGCTACAGACAATAATTACTGGGAGCCATACCCTTTAATAGTAAAATTAAATGCCATTGGCAATTAAACACAACCTTTTTCTAATGTCATCTTTCTTATTCTAAGATGACATGTACTTGCTCTTAATTATTCTGCCAAACATTATGTTGAATTGGCATTGTTAGAGTTCTGTACCATTTTGGAATCCTTTTCTTATAACCGTATAGTTTCTCCAAATGAAAAGTAGTATTCTTTAGGAATACTGGAATTCCTGCTATTTCCTCTTACAGGATTTTTTTTAATTCTTTTTTTAAAATATTTTTTAAATTTTATTATTTATTCAGTTGTGCGTGTGTGTGTGCGTGTGTGTGCGTGTGTGCGTATGTGTGTATGTGTGTGTGTGTGTGTGTGTGTGTAGAACCACAGATGAATTCAGGAACCACCATGGACGCCTCCACTTCCTCCTTGTTTACTCTGTCCCGGGATTCACAGGCTCCACCCTACCAGGACCAGAAACTCAGGCCACCCCCACTTCCACCTGGCGTCTACACGTGGGGTCTAGGATCTGAACTCAGGACCTCCACTTGCAAGGCAGAGGCTTAACCCCTGAGCCACCGCTCCAGCCCCCACTCTTACAGGATTTTATATAGATTCCATATATTATTTTTTTCTGCTTTTACAAGCATATTGAGTATTATTACCCTCCATCCCCCCTCCCTTCCATCTCCTCCCTTCCTTTCTTCTGTCCTCCCACTCTCTCTCACCCTCCTGTCTATGCTTTTATGGACTGCAGGGTTCCCTCTAGCTTGTCTACTCTTGTGGGGGGTTCAGGCTTCTGTGGCATACCAAATTGCCTTTCTTTGGCCACCCCACTGAGAGGGGCATTTCCCTTCACTCATCCAATTTTAGTCCACTGTATGTTCTTATCTTTCTTGAGTTTCTAGGTAGATCTATGGGGGCATGTTGGTAAACCAGTCATTACGCAGATCTGGTAAGTCTCACCTTAGTGAGTTCCTAGATGCCATCTTTAGGTTCTTATAATCTCACCGTCATCTCTTCTCTGAGGTTCTCAAAGCCTTAGGATGGAGAGAGATTAAGTTGGCCAGATTCTTGGTGAGCCTTGCTAGGTTGCTGGTGTGTACTGCATTATGTCTGGCTGTTGTTGTCCACCTCCCTGCTCTTCTACTGACCTAGGCTGCATCCTGTCAGGGTGCTAAGATCCTCTACGTCTGTTGTAGAAGACTTGTAGGCTGGGTTTTCCAGTCTATGGGAAGATATTTTTCCGTGAGTGTTTTTCCAATCTATAGGTATAATAACAGCTTTTAACAGGGCAGTTTGGTGTACTGTCTTCCTACCTATAGGTTCATTGGTTGCTTTTCCCTGTTGATCTATTTCCTTCTCTTTTTTGAGTTCTTGTTTTAGTTTACAGTAACAGGAATGTATCCTATTCTGACAAGTGGGTTTTGAGTTCAATAAGAAAGCTCTTGGTTATTTCCTTGATACTCATGCCACTATTACAGTGCTGACCATGGTGATTTTTGTTGCAACTTACAGATCTTATGTGTTGATGGGATCTGTGATTATTTCCCTCTCCCAGCAGCTTCTACAGTATTCCTTGGTACTGTGTAAGCTATATATCAGGTTCTAATTGATGTATTTTTTAAATTTTATTATTTATTCAGTTGTGCGTGTGTGTGCGTGTGTGTGTGTGTTTTGTGATCCACATGTGTTGCATCTTCAGTAATAGGGTCTATACTGGACAGCTTTTTGGAGTGCAAGCAAGAGCAATGGCAAAAAACTATAATATTTGGGGGCCTTTGAGACCTCTCTGATCAACATTTTATCAGAAAGTGTTACTTCTAGTATAAGTTTGTCATTGGGTTCTAAGCGGATCAGCTCAGGGCTTTTTCTCTCTCTCTTGTTTTCCTCACTATGCTCCTTTGCTTTGGGACTGCCCATTCTTGTTCCTTTCTTTAAAAGACATGTTTTGGGGTTTTTTTTTGGTTTTGTTTTTTGACATATTACTAGCATAGGAGGTTCCTTTGGGGTTACTTCCCACAATCCTAGGGTTTTTCTGTGAGTCCCTCTGTTTCTCCTATCTCCCATAACCTCATTTTCTGCTACGTATATTTCCCAATTATTTCCTCCCTTACTCTACTTGGTCATGGTAAAAGGTTTCACCCTAACCATTCCTTCCCACTCATCTGTCTTTTTCAAATTTTCTGACTCTTACACCAATTCCAATCCAAATACGTTGACAAGGACACTACTGCTAGCATCCATATATGAGAGAACGTAAGGTGCTTAACTTTCTGTATCAGAGATACCTCACTCAACATTAAATTTTCCAGTTCCATCCATTTACCAGCAAATTCTATAATCTCATCCTTTCTGATGGCTAGTAATATTCCATTGTGTATATGTACCACATTTTCATTATCCATTTCTCTTTGATGGGCATGTTGGCTGGTTCCATTTTTTTCTCCATTGTGAATAGAGTTGCAGTGAACATAAGTGAATATTTTGGGAGTTTTCCAAGTAGTGGTATAGCTGGGTCATGGCAGTTCCATTTTTAACTTTTGAGGAACCTCGACACTGATCTTCATTGTGGCTGTACCAGTTTACATTCCCACCAGCAGTGAATAAGTGTCTCTTTTTCTCCACAAGCTTGCCAGCATTTTCTGTTGTTGATCTTAGTCATTCTGTCTAGGGTAAGATGGTATCACAGGGTAGTTTTATTTTCTATCTTTTTGATAATCAGGGAAGTTGAACATCTTTTAAGGTATTTGTTTGACATTTCAATTTCTTTTTGAGTGAAGTTCCTGTCTAGTTCCAGGGTTATTTTTTAATTGAAATGGTTGTTGTCTTGGTGTTTAGTTTTTTAAGGCTCTTTGTATACTCTGAAATTAATCCTTTGTCAGATTCATAGCTAGCAAAGATTTTGTCCTATTCTGCAGGTTGTCTTTTTGCACAATTAACAGAACAATTAAGCAGAACAGAAGCTTTTTAATTTCATCAGGTCCCATTTGTTGCCTATTGGTCTTAGTTCCTGGGCATTTGCTGTTCTGTTTAGAAAATCTTTAGGCGTATCAATTCAAGTGTACTTCTGCAAGAATAGGAATAATAGTTCTAATAATTTCAGAATTTTGGGTTTAATATCAAGGTCTCTGATCCACTTAGAGTTGACTTTTGTGTAAGGAGAGAGGCAACAATTTTTTTCTCTTCTACATGTAGATGTCCAGTTTTCCCAACACCACTTGTTTTATTCCATTTTTGACTCATTCCTCATTCAAAAATGTGTTATTTAGCTTCCATGAGTTTATGGGATTTCTATTGCTTCGCTTGTTGTAGATGTCTGTCTTTATTCCATGATGGTCAGATAGTATGCAGTGAATGATTTTGATTTTTCTGTATATATGGAGGCTTGATTTGTGTCCTAGTATATGATCTATTTTTGAGAATGTTCCATGGGCTGCTGAGTAGAATGTGTAATCTTTAGTGTTTGGATGAAATGTTCTGTAGATATCTGAAAGGTCCATTTGATTTATGATTCTATTTAACGCCAGTGTATCTCTGCTTAGTTTTTGCCCCATTGACCTGTCCATTAGTGTGAGTGGGGTATTGAAGTCTCCGGGTTAATTAGTTGTTTTGTCTCCTGTAGTGATGAATTTGGGTACTTCCATGTTTGGTGCATGTATGTTTAAGATCAAGATCTTCTTGCTGGAATTTTCCCTCTACTAAGATATGGTATCCATTTATGTTTGTATCTCTTATGGTTTGCTTTAGTTTGAAGTCTGTCATAGTTAAGCACAGGTGTCAACTTGACTCTTGAGGGTTTGAGCTCTGGGCACAGTTGTAGAGAGTTGATGGTTGAATTAAGCCCAGAGCAAACCTGAAGGAGATTGTCTTGCTGATGGGGAAGACCCAGCCCATGGTGGGTGGGATTAGGCCCTGAATAAATCAGAAAGAGCTGGTTGAGAGAGTTGGCATCCTTCTGTATACTTGGCCAGACATGCTAGTCTGGCAAGTAAGGATTGTCCATCTCTCAGCCGTTATGGTGGCCAGTTCCCTCGGCCCTGGTGTTGGCGTGTGCTCTCCCGTCAAGCTGGACTATGAACTGTAACCGGACTGTCGTAAGAAAGTAAACTCCTTGTTCCCTTAAGCTGTGTTCTGGTCATTTATCAGCAACTATGCAGATGGACTGCAACAAAGTCTATTTTGTCTGATACTAAGATGGCAACTCCTGCTTGTTTCCTCTTTCCATTTGGTTGGAGTATTGTGGTTGGAGGTGGGTTTCTTGGAGGCAGAGAATTAATTGATGGGTTGTGATGTTTGATCCAAGTTATAAACCTCTGATTCTTGATTAGGGAGTTGAGCCCATTGACATTTAAAGTTATTAAGATGCTTAATGGTTCCGGATATTTTCCTGATCTTGTAGTGTTTGCCTTTTTTAGTCCTTCATTCTACTCTTGTGCTGATATTATTTATTTCCTTTAGCTTCTTTGATGTGTTTATTCTTTTCTTTCATCTTGCACATTTCCTCCAGTATTCTCTGTAGCCCTGGCTTAATGAACATAGTCTTTTAATCTGTTTCTGCTATGGAATATTTTTCTTTCACGTTCTATTATGACTTACAGTTTTGCTGAATATAATAATCCGGGTTGTTGGCATTTGTGTTTATTCAGAACTTGTATTGTGTCTCTCCAGGTCCTTCTGGCTTTTACCATTTGTATTGAGAAGTCAGTTGTTATTTTGATGGGTTTGCCTCTATATATAACTTGTTCCGTCTGTCTTGCAGCTCTTAAGATCTTGTCTTTAATGTGTATATTTGCTGTATGGCCTGTCATATATTGTGGGATTTTTTTTTTTTTTTTTTTTTTTGCCCTGAGTATTTGGTGTTCTGTATGCCCCTTGAATCAGAATGGGTATCTTTTTTTTTAGGTCAGGGAAAATTTCCTCTATTCTCTTATTGATTTTACACAATGGATCTTCCTCTTGTGTGTGTTTCTGGGCTACTCATGATCTGTATGTTGGCCCTTTGGTGTCCCAGAGTTCCTGTATATTCTGCTCAAGTGTTTTTCAGCTTCAATTTCTCTCATCGACTTAGGAGCCTCTTCTATCTTACCTTCAAGTTCTATTTTTGAGACTCTCTATTGAATTTTTTATTACACTGTTTAGATTTTTTAGTTCCAGTGTTATTTCAGTCTGGGCTTTTTTCAGCATTTCTATGTTTGTAGATCACTTTAGGTGTTGTTCAGTGTTTCTAGATCTGTTTTTAGGATCTCTGTTTTCATTCCAGTTGTATCTTGTTTGTGTTTTCTTGCTATTCTTTTCTTGAATTTGTTTTGTTCTTCTTGAAATGTGTTTAGCCATTTATTCATGTTCTCTTGGAGCTGTTTGAACATATTTATAATTGATTTTTGAAATTCATTGTCTCGTTACTGTTCTCATGAATGCCATCCAATGGACTACCCTCTACGCGATCTGAAGACTTGGATTGATGATGTTGAGGGAAGATGTTTTTTCTTGGATTCTTGTGGGTTTTTTTGTTTTTCCTGTGAGGGTGAGTAGATGTTGATTGTAGTTTTATTTGAAATCCCTGTGTTTGTGGAATAGTGGTCTTATCTGGGATGCTGTTTTTCAGCACTTAGATGATGTTAATAGTTTCTAAGTTTTTCTTTGTATTACCTACAAATGTTTGATCTTTTACTTGGAAATAAGCAAAAAAAGTTAGTGATTCTAGTGTTCTGTGGCTGCAGAATCGTTTTGCTGCTTCTCACATGGGTCTTCTGAAGTGATATGCTGTCTTTCAGAGGCCTTTTACTCTATATTTTTGAAGGTCGGTGTCGTATGAAATCTACTTGGATTTATTTCCTGTATGTGTGATGGAGAAGGCTGCTGAAGCCTACAGACCGACCCACCCAGGGACCAGCTCACCCAGGCCATAGGCGTGACACATGAGCAACTCTTAGCCTTCTTGAAATGAATAAATAGTTCTTCTATGTATTGATAAATAGCTTCAACTAGTAACTGCTAGTAGCATTGGTCCAACAATATGTCTATAACCCATGTAGAACTCTGTCAATAGCCTTTTAATTTATTTGAAAATCTGTTGCTTTAGCATCCAAGTTTTAACCTTCCTTTAAGAATGTACTTACATTATTGTAAAATTTCATTTTTAGAAATGGGAAACATAAGATTTTAAAGAACATTTTGTTTTACAAACACTTTACTTAATTGAATATAACAGAAACAGGAAAATAATTTCAGGAAGTTACAATAAGATCTGTGTCTTTATAATTTTGGCAAGGAAAATCATATTCATTCATTTGGGGTCTTTTTCCTCCTTCATTCATATTATAATTTACTGAGCACCAGTGACCAATGTTAGTCATAATTTATATTATAATGGAATGTCTTATTGCAACTTTTCTCCTCTCTAGTTATTGATTTACAAATTCTAGATTGATTTAGTAATTGTGTTTTAAAGTCCTTATTATCTTTTAAGGGTTCCATATCATGATACTACAGACTTACTGGCTCAAACATCAGACCTGAACTTTTTCTCACTGTTCAGAAGCTGAGGGCAAGATTCCAGCAGGGTTTCTTCTGAGCCTTTCTCCTTAGCTTACAGGTGCATGCTGTCTTTCTAGCACCTCTTCATATGAGCATTTCTCTATCTCTGTGGGCATGCATATGCCTGGTGTACATCTCAGTGTGTCCAAACTTCCTTTTGTTAGAAGGAAGTCAGATTGAATTATAATCTAGTCACCTCATTCTTAATCATCTCTTTAAAAGTCTTGTCCAAATATAGTCACATTCCTTGGTACTGGGAATTGAAATTTCAGTATATGAATTTGAAAGTGGGCATGGTTAAAGCAGAACAGGACTTCTTCAAAAGTCAAGCTTTGAATTTTTTATGATATAACATGTTTTGGGAAACATTATATAATTTAGTGATTTAAATGTGTTAACATCAGTGGAGATTGCCAAATGAATAACTAAGGGTGCTATAGTATAAGAATATTCAACTTAAAATTGCCTGAATTTTTAAATAAGGTCACTGTACTTTCTGTCTCTCAGTTTGGCTGTCTTCTGCCTATTTGCTACTATCAGAGAAAATGTTGGGAATATAGCTCAGTTGGTAGAGTGCCTTCCTGGCATGCACGAGGCCCTGTGTTCATTCCCCATAAAAGCATAAAGCATAAAAAACTTAAAGAGTTCATAACCGTGCTTTAGAATAGTAAAAACTCCTGGAAGAATTTTCTTATGGTGCTCTCAGTTGTAAGGGACAATGCAGTGCATGTTTGATATATTCTGTAACTTTAAATATAAAGTAAATTATGATTAGCATAAGTTCCATTATTGTGCTTTGCTTATTTTTATACATCTCAGTTATCTGAAAATTCAGACTGCTTTGATCATTTTTCTCAGTTGCCAGTAACTTAACTATTGGTATATCTGGAGAGTTTTTCATTGCCCTTTTTTTTTTTTTAACATTTTTTATTATTATTTCCGCTCATACAAACTTAATAGGTAGACCAGTTCCCTCCCCCCCTCCTCCCCCCGAACCCCCTGCTCCCCCTCCCTCCCTCCCCATCTCCCAGTGCCTCCCCCCCAATTCCCAGAGAGTCCTTTATTGTGTATGCCTAACTCTCCTCTTGGTCCTCCTTTCCGATGACATAAAAGGACCCAGTGGCATTTCCCTGAACCCTTTCTCGTGTTCCCCTTAAGCATAGGAACACTTCTGTGGCCATCAATCCCTTGCCTCCAAGGATCTTGGTGCCTTTAGCCGATGTTAGACTTTGTGAGGTCAATAGTGTGACGGACATGGCGGAGGGCATGCAAAGTCCTATTATGATTGCTTCAGCCCTATCTAGTGTGGAGACTCTTCAAATCATTGCTCCCCCCATCCTTTTGCTCTTACAATCTTACCGCCCCCTCTTCCGCAGATGTCCCTGAGTTTCAGGATGGGGGGAGATTAGGCTGGCTTAGTTCTATGTGGATGATATAGAGTCTCTGAAGTTCTGGATTGTGGTTTGTTGATTTTCTTTTGCAGTTTTGCTGCTCCTGCAATGCCCTTCACTCCATCCTGATGGGCACTGTATGTCACCCCCTGGTCAGAGACAAAAAACTGTTAAACTGGATCTTGTTATAATAGCACATTCAAGGGTAGATGTAATAAAAGCAGGAAACCTCGGTGAGGGAGAGATCAGTCACCCATTTGCAAAATGATCTCTTCTCATCTGCCAGACTATATGCCCTCCCCTTCTGGTGAGATCATACCCCCTGTACTACTTTTTTTTATTGCTATTCTTTTCATTTTTAAATATTTAAGTCAAGTGTAATTTATAGAGAAATTTTTAAAATGATAAAATTTTAATTAAATTCAAATCCTAGCAGGACTAACAGTGTATTTGGGTTGAGGGCTGTGTTCCCAGAGACTAGCATTCGTTCTGCCTTAAGGGTTTCTGTTTTAGTACCTAATGTGATGGGGGGGGAGGTCCCTAGCCTGCTGCCTATGCCTGTGGTCTAGCCTATAGAGTCCAGCTCCCCCAGGCTGAGTTTAGATGTATGTTGCCACAGAAAATGACTCTGGACTTCCCCCCGTCCCCCAAAGACCACATCTCTTCATGGCTCTTGACCAGGTATGTCTCCCTTTATTTGACAGTCGCTACCTCTTGATAAGAGCCAGCAACTGAAATTGTTGTCAGTGATTATGGAATACTGTATAGTGCTTATGTTTCCTACAGTAGCCACTATGTGACCCTCAAGAATGTGAGTGTCTCACAAAGGAGGATCCAAGGGTGCCTTTCTAACCACTTTCTAAGCATAGTTGTTGAGGTAGTTTTACTGAGAAGTCTAGAGACTTTTAAACAGCCTAATGTCTGTCTTTATCACTTCCAGAACTGATTGGATGGGGGGGGGGATCAAGATAACCCTAACATGTAGGCCAAGGATTTATGTAGACAAGGCACCCCTACCAGATTTCCCAGTTGAGAAAAATCAAAACTTGGATGCCAGTTTCTGGGAAGCTAGATTTCCTTCATGCCAGTTGTCATGTTAGTCATCTGAACATTTTGATCACAAGTGGTGAGATAATCAAAGTGGTTGATTGACCTGATCAGAATCTCTAGGTACCAGATGGCTCTTACACCTATCCATGTTAATTATGCTCTGAAATTGGCATCACACTCTGAAAGTTTTACAGTCCATATACATCATACCTGTGTGCATGTTAGAGACATGACTTTATCTTTGCAGTTATTTACTTAAAAAATTCTCTCCTGGGGAAATTTTGAAGTTGACTATTTAGGCAAATCTTTGATTATTCTGTCCCTTGATATGGATCTCTGCTCCTAAGATTCCTTTTCCTGCAGAGGACCTTGCCCAGTGCATTTTGTGACATTAGTGATGGAGGAGTCTGATCTCAGTTACTGCTGGAAATGTTTAGTCCAAGCCCTAAAGAAGGTAATCCAAGTGCAAGTGAGCAATGGTTGTCATCTCCCCTTTTCTGGATGATGGAATAGAGAGATCCCCATGGAATAGATTATCTCTGCTTTACTCTGAAACTGTGGAGGTTTTTTATAACCTTCCTCCCTTCCCTCCTTCATCCCTTCATTTCCTTCCCTTCCTTATCTGAACCAGATTCACTTGTCTTGCTACATTCTTCCAACTTTTTTTTTTTTTTTTTTGCAGAGAATACTTGATTGTCTTGAATGATACCATCTATCTTCTCCTATTATGTCTTATTTTCCTCTCCTTTATTTCTCCTATTCTTTGTCAGGGTCCCTTTTTATATAAGAAAATAATCAAGTCTTAATGAGCCCAGTTTTTAACATCATCAGCTTTATTGAGATCAGGTGATATCTGATAAACTGTACATGTTGAAGGAATACATTTAGTAAGTTTTAACAGATGTGCATGTGTGAAACCATCAGGATAGTACATCTATCCATCGTTCCCCAAAGATGTTTCATGGTTCTTTTGCATCCTTCTCTGCTCTTTGTTTTATATACCCATTTCTTCTAGACCACTGTGGGTTTGATCTCTGACATTTCAGGCTGAAATTTTTAGAGTTTTAATAAATGGAATAAAGTATGTTTTCTTTCTGGCTTTCAGAATAGTTTGAGGTTCATCTCTGCCTGCCTGTCAATATCTTTTTAATCTGTATATAGTACATTTATTTGGTGGTAAAGATATACCCAGAATGTCTAGTATCCTTTGACTATAACCAGTCACAGCTATCACACTTGATTATGGATTATTTATTCATTTGGCACATACTTATTAAAATCAAATAAGCTCTGGTTTTTCACTTGACATCAAAGCATAATACTTTTACAAACTTAATGCTTCGTACTTACAAAGCTGTGATGAAATTCCTCCTCTTTGATATATAATTGTAGAACAGTCCATTTCTATCCATTGCTGATACAATCTAAGTGACTCTCCAATGGGTTTTTTAATATTTACATGTATTTTCCTCCATTTGCCTTTGTATAACATGAGTATCCAGCAGTTGTTAATTATGATCTATGTAAAACAAATCATGGTGCTTACATATAAAAGATGAGGTAATGTCATATCCTCTTATGATGGTATGACCCAAATGCTTATCACAAAATACCATTTGATAAAGTTCTTGCTTAATAACTAAATAAATAAAAATGCCACATTTCCTTTTTTTTAATCCTATTTGTTCACTCATCTATTTTAAATTTGAGAAAAAGTTCACTTAGAGTATTGTTATGTGAAGACTTACAGTTTCTGATTTCAATTATATAATCAAATTTACCTTTTGCGTTAAACTATAGTAATGATATTTTCATTCATATTTTATCTGCTAGCAGTTGTACAATGTCTTTTCTGTATGATTTTCTTGTTATTGGTGGTATGCAGCAAAGGGTTAATGTACTCTCAGTTGCTGTCTTTGAAAGGATTTTTTTTGTGTGCTGGAGAGATGGCTCAGGGGTTAAGACTCTGCCTCCAAGCAGAAGGACCTGGGTTTAGATCCTGGATCTGATGTAAAAACACCACGCAAAAATGGTGGCCTGTACTTGTGGCTCTGGAAATCCCAGAGCTAAGCAAAAAGGAAGTAGAAGCAATCCAGGATGACTCCTGAAGTCACCCTTGGGTCTCCAAAGGCACACACATTGCTCTTTGATTACTTGTACACACAGAGAATCTAGAATTTTGACATGTTCTAGGCAGGAGCCATGTGACACTCCACAAAGAAAACTTAACTGAGACTCTCTAACACTTGCTGGCAACATTTCACATATGTCATTACACCTTGCTGGGAAAATTATGGAGATCCTTTGTTCTTCCACTAGGTAGAAGACTTTGGGGAATAAGTCTTTCCCCTTGTTGGGTTTTGCTTTTTATTTATGTGCCAAAATAAAACACCCATGAGAACAATTCAGTTTAAGTCCTACTAGCAAACTGTAAAAGAATGCTCTATAATTTTTACTTCAATAACTTAATTAAAAGTCCCAAACTTTTTGAAAAATGAATGATAATCTTGTGGCATGTCTCAAAAGATAGAAACTTAAAAACTGAATTCTTAATTGTATTCAATGAAAGTATAAGAAAAAGACAACTGAGGTAAGTTGTGTCTGAAAGATGATAAACTAGTGGGGTTTAAGAATGAATGAATTTTATTCATATATTCAAGTTTGCCACATTGAAAGTCTTACAAATATCAGTTGTTGAAAAGCAACCTTACTAATATTTAATGTTATATTTTAAAAAATAAAGTTCAGTGAACATAATGAGTTCAGTGAACAGTGGTGGTGTTAAGACTTACTTAAGATATATTTGTTACTTCATGATTTTTAAAATTTGCTTTTTCAGGGCTGGAGAGATGGCTCAGGGGTTAAGACTCTGCTTTGCAAGTAGAAGATCCTGAGTTTAGATCCCAGATCCCACTTAAAAACACCAGGCAGGAACTTCCACTCCCTGGGAAATGCCAGAGCAAAGCAAAAAGGAAATAGAAGCAATCCAGTATAAATCCTGAAATTATCCTTGGTCTGGTACACACGTGTACACACAAAATAAAGTTAAAATAAGAGTAATGTATAAAGAATTGTTACATTAACCTTAAAAATTAGTGTACTATTTGCTTACAAGTCCCTTCTCTTTTGGGCCCCTCACATTCCTGATTAAGAGATATGACTCAGTGACGAGGATGTAAAGGTGGGAAAGTGACATGCTAGAGGAATGTTCAGGAGAAAGCAGTATAGGATCAAAATGCATTGTATACATGTATGAGATCATAAAAGAATAAAAAAGTATTAAAAATTTTGTGTGTGTATCAGAGGGCACTGTGTGTGTCCCTGTGGAGGATCAAGGGTGACTTCGGGAATCATCCTGGATTGCTTCTAACCTCCTCCTAGTTTTGCTCTGGGACTTCCCGGGCTCTGCCCACCAGGGCCAGAATTCTGTGCAGGCATTTTTACGTGGGACCTGGAATCCGAACCCAGGCCCTTCGGCTTCTTCTCCCAGCCATCTTGGTATGGACAGTGGCAGGGCTGCAAAGGCACCGAGCACCCTGGGAATTGTCCCTAGATTATTTTTAATAGTCAATTTTTACTAAATTATAGGCTTTATCTAAAATGTTAGTCCTGTTTCTTTCAGAATTGATGTGTTAAATCTTATAAAGCACATTCATGTTACTGATATGAATTAAACTCCCTTTCATATTTACAGCTTCTTTATACTTAACAGGTGTTTGGGGTTTTTTTTGTATCTCACAGAAGTACCGGTATCAGGATGAAGATACATCACCTCAAGAACACATTTCTCCACAAATCATTAATGAGGTGACGGGCCCGGAATTGGTTCATGTGTCAGAGAAGAACTTGTCAGAAATTGAGAATGTCCATGGATTTGTTTCTCATTCTCATATTTCACCAATAAAGGTAGGTTATTGCTGTGAATTATATGTGACTTTTGTTAGGAATAATAGCTTGTGCTTACAACTATTCCTTCGTGATGATTTTTCTCCCTTTTACTTGATTTTAGTTTTGTGGTTTCAAGGAATTTCATGGTACTTACATGTATTTCAAATTCACTTTCAAAAATGAATGTTATAAATGAATTTTATTCATGGGCTTTATCTTTAACTTTTATAGTTTTTTTTTTTTAATATTTAAAATTTATGAGGATGGGAGAGGGAGGGAAGGAGCACACATGCATGCCATGGTGGAGATCAGAGGACAACTTTCAGAAAGTTCTCTGTTTCTCTCCTTCGGCCATGTGGGCCTCCAGTGATCAAACTCAGCTCAATAAGTGTGCCAGGTTGGTACCTTACTTGTTGAGTATATCACTGACTACTTTAAAAACTATGTGTTTTAAATATTAGTAGATATATTAAAAATATTAACAGTCTTTGAAATCTAAAATGTGACTTCTTGATCTATCACCTCACCTTTCAGAAGTAAGTAGTCCTGAATTTGATGTATCTTAAAGCATTGCACTGTACATCTAGATCTCTAATCAGTGTATTTTGCATATTTTGAATTTCATATGGTGGATTCATACTTATAATCTTCAACTTGCATTTTGGGGGAGCACAACATTTATTCCTGGGATTCATTATTTAATTTCAGTGTTTTCTATTGTATAAATACATTATAATTTCTCTCACTTTTAATTGGTGTTAAATTATTTTTGGGTTATTGCTAGCTGACAGCATAGGACATAACACACATGCCCTTCCTAAATGACATCAAACTCCTTTCCCATATTTCTGTAATTTCTACTTTCGAAAGCAAGGTACCAGTTTTTAATTGCTCTGTATTCTCATCAGTATGTAATGTTCTTGTTTTTGTTTTGATTTTTAATCTGCATATTCTTGCTTACTGATCTGTGGTATATTATTGACCATTCACACTTCCTATTTTGTAGTTTACCCATTTAAGAGTTTGACTTGCTTTTGTATTGGATTTTTTTTTTTTTTTTTAATGACTTCTTGTATTTCCCACCTTGAAGAACAGAGCAAATCCCAGAGCAAAGCAATCAGGAGGTGAAGCAACTCAGAATGAATCTCTGTCACTCTTGGACCTACATTACTCTATTACATAGCCTCACTGTGCCCTCTGATACATATGTGTGCCCATATATGTATACCCATCCACATGTAAAACATACACACACACACACACACAAAAAAAAAAAAAAAAAAAAAAAACTGGCAAGAGAAGACAAGGGGAATCACCTTCCACTTAAAATTACAATTTTGTGAAATTACAACTAATAGAGTATGAATTTAAAGATTATTTGCATAGTTAAATGTATTATGGTGTAGATTAACACTAATATAAAGACACAACACAATATTTATAGGAATATTCTTCCCATTGTGAAGAAATGAAGCCCACAATTATAAGTTTTGTTGCTGTTTTTGCACTGTTGCAAATGCTTTTAGTATATAATTCTTTAGCCAGATTCATTTTTTAGATCACTCTCTGGCTCATATTTCTCTTTACCAATAAGTGCCATGACATCTCCTTTCTGTGTCTAGACCATGTGACTGTCCCTTCCTCTCATCTGTCCAATTAGCTTCATAGCCTTAGTGATCACTACCCTACTGCCTTGGAACCTGTATATGAAAGTTTCTTCTCTGAGGCTGCTCTGTTCAACAGAATTCTAGCAAAACTTAGGTTTAAATAGTTTCCTATGGAACATCTCCCATGGATCATTCTTTTGACTGATAGATTCTGAGTGGCAATACTTCGTTAGTTTGTTTACAATGTCTTTGAGGAACAATTGTTCTTTTTTATTTAATTGGCACAGTACCTTGGTGTATCTCAGATTGACCTAGAATTTGCAGTTTTGTGGTCCCGTCTCAGCCTCCTGAATGCTATTGGAATTATAGGCAAGGGCCACCATCCCCAGTATTGTATCAAGTTTAAAAAAATTAATTCAAGGCCAGTTTGCCTTGTATTTAGTAGTGACTTCAAGGCTACTCTGTGCTACATAGACCTCGTCTCGAAAAAGAAAAACTTGATATATATCACACAGCATATTTGTACTATAGTTTGGTGAACATATGCAATCTTTAATATATATTATTTCCATTTTTTAAGATTAATAAGGATATAGTATATAGTCTTTGGAAAAAAATGCTCTGGCTGTTTTTCTAAGATGGATTTTCAGAAGTCAGAGTACTAAGTCAAAAGCATAGGAATGTTTTTGTGCATTCTTCACAGTTGACAGACTGTATTCTGTAACACATCTGTTGTTTTAGGAAAACTTTCGGAATTTCTTTATACTTTTCTACTTCATGTACAGGTTACTGTGCAGATACCTCATAAGGTAATTGCTTAGGAATGGAATAGAGTAAGAATGGGTAAAAGCAATATTAAGTAAAATTATTAGGTTCCTTTAGCATTTTGTTAGAAAGCAAAATCTGAAAGAAAAAACTTACTTTGACATATATTAAAAGAGATATTGTAAGAAACTCATGTGTAAGTGTGTAATAATCATCTTAGTAGCCTCTTTAAAAAAATGTCAATGCAGGTGCCTTTCCTACTTCACTGCATTGCAGCTTATGATGGAGCCAAGTGTCTGCTCCACCATTAGGGACTCAGTATCTGAATTTTTATTTTTATAATATGAAAAATCATATTTGAATAGTACTAGCTTCCTAAATCAAATGTAAATTTGACACTGTTTCAGTCTTCCTAATTTTTTTTTTTAAAGAGAGAAAGGGAGATTTATTTGGCTTTTGGATCTAAAGGGAACTTGGTCTATTATGACAGAAAAAGCATAGCAGGTAGCAGAAGCTGGAGGAGGCCTAGGTCACATCCATCGTGGAGGTTGAGAGAACTAGCTGCAAACTTCAAGAATAGACTCCTAGGGGAAACAAGGTGGGACTAACCAAACTCAAGGCACACCTCTGTGATGTGACTTCCTCCAGCAAAGTTCTGTCTCCCAAAAGTGATTGAAAAAATGATTTTTTTTCAAACATTAACTAAAAATTCAAACACATGAGACTGGGGGGGGGCAACTTATATCAAACCATGATATCTTCATCCCTGCCCCCACAGTCTCATGGTCACCTCATGTTGTAAACCACATTTAGTCTAACTTTAAAAATCCCAACCCAGTCCAAAAATCCAAAGTTCAAAACCTCTTGTAAAATCTGATAAAATCGTAAAACAAGCTACATACTTGTAACATGTGATGGCACAGAATAAAATTTCCCATTCCCAAAGAGAGGAATTGGAAGGGAGGGATATTCAGCAGGAGAAACTGGATCCTGTAACTCCAAAGTCCAGCAGATGAAATTCCTGTTGAAAGTATCTCAGTTCCAAAGGGCATTGGTTCTATCCCTCCAGCACAGCTACCTTCTCAACATATCACTCTCTTGGGCTGACTCCTCCCATGGTATACAGCTCTCCATTGCAGATGTCCCACATTAGTTCTGGCATCCCTAACATCTTCATGTCTCAACAGCAAAGCAAACTTCAACTCCATAGTACAAAATGTCTCTGCCTATGACACACTGCCTGGTCTCAGCTGCTCTCTGAAACCTTGGAGAAAGGATCCACATCTTCCTCCCTCTTGCATCATTAATAATACCAAGATGTTGCGGATAACTTTGCAGGTTCTGCTGTAGCCTTGATTTGGAGACTGGCCCTCTTGTACCACAGCTGGTTTAGTTTCTCTGTGCTGAAGCTGGGCAAACACTCTGTTGGGTCTTTGCTTTAGAGGAGCAGAAGCAGAACCTTTCCTTTGGAGTTCTGCCCTTCAGCTCTCCCTTCCAAAAGAACTTGCATTTTTAGGGTTCACTTAGGAGTTAATATCTTGAACAATAGCTGCCACTTTACTGTCTGCATCCTCTTTAAATTTGCCTTTGCATTTTTCTTCACCAATTCTTACAGTTGTCATCTCTCTTTGCCTAATTCCTTGCTCTTTTTCATCATAAATCTGAACAAATGTGCTAAAAGTAAAAAGTAGCCATATCACACTATCAAGACTACATTGTCTTGAAAGGTATTCTGCCAAGCAATGGAATTTAACTTCAGGCAAACTTTCATTATGAAGACAAAACTTGATTAAACTTTCTGTCAATGCATTACTCCATTTGCTACTTGTCCAGTTCCCAATGCAGTCTCTGCTCCCCCTTTGACCATCAGAAGTTAGGCTTCCAACTGTCTGCATCTCTCACAGCATTACTCTCTTCAAAGTTCTCTTTAGAATAGTGCATTAGGCCCCGCCTCTAAGACACAAAAGCTTTCCCAGCCCAAGGTTGCAAGATTCTCATGTTTCTTAGAACAAGTAGTTTTAAAGGCACACTAGCCATATCACAGCAATGGCTATACTTCTCTGCTTCTCAGTACCAAGTTCTCTTAGCTTCACAACACTGTACTTTCTGGTAACAGATTCTTAGTCTCACTGCAATATTCCTCTTCGTGGTACTAATTTGTGTTTTAGTTATTCTTCCTGCTACTATGAGACACTAAGAGAGCTAACTGCAAACTGTCTTCTTAGTTCTTATAAAAGTTTGTGGTATAGTAAAACTCGGAGCCAAACATGAGGAGATGGAAGCAAGAGCATCAGGAAATTCAAGGCCATTCTTGTCTATGTAGCAAGTTTGAGGCCAGAATGGGTTACATAAGATTCTGTCTCAAGAAGAAATCAGTGTGTGTTGGGGGAGAGGGGAGGATTCATTTGATGTTTGTCTTAAAAATCATTTGCTATCTCATAACTTGGGAGACTTGAAGCAATAGTACGCCAGCCTAGACCTGACAGCAAGTCTTTTAAGAAAGACTTGAGGATTAGTTTTGCTTTTTAAGAATTACATTTACTCGACATACATAGACAGCTATTCTTGGCTAATAATTTTTCTAGACTTCAATGATTAGTACTTTTATGATAAAATCGTTTTAACATGGTTGTGATCTTAAGTAACATAAAGGGAGAAATTAAATTAATAAAAAGGTTGCCGTTTGAGCACAATGTTGAAAGGATGCCAAGTGAGAATTGGGGGAGTTCCTCAGGCAAATAAATCTGTAGGGATTGAGATAGCTGGAGGAAAGTACAAAAGTGGAATAAAATTTATTGCACTAGAGAGCTTGTTACAAATAAGGAGGTGGTGGTGTAAATGACCTGTATCCAAGATTATTTGTCAATATGAAATATTCTAAGAAATTACCTTAACAGTAGTCTTAACAGTAGTGATGATTCTCGTTAATAGGTGGTCAGGTAAGATGATGATTAAAGGTTCATTCACAGCTTAGCAGGGAAGTAATTATGATTTTATAACTTAAGACTTTGAAAAGGAGGCTTTCTGGCCTTGGAGCAATATATGAACCATTAAAAGAACATGATAGATAAATTTTGGGGCCAACAACAATATCAAATTCTTATTTCAGTTTTTTTCTATTGTGACAACAAAAGCCATTTAAGGGAAAAAGGTTTATTTTTACTCACAGTTTAATGCATAGTATATATATCATAGGAAAACCAGCTAGTCATATTGCAGTCATAAAGCCAAGAGCATTGAATTCCGTCTCTCCATTTATATGATCCTGATCCCAGTCCAGAGGGTCTTTCTACCTCAGTTAATGGAGTCATGCCCAGAGGACTCTTGGTAATCTTGATCTCATCAAGTTGACTAGGAAGAGTAACTGTCATAGTTTTAAAAATTAAAAATGAGTTGGGACTTAGGTTAAATAGTAAATTAAAATAAGCAGACATTCAGCCTTCTTTGAAATAGTTTCACCTAGATAAAGTGACAAAGGAAGAAGTTGCCAGGTATATAGGAAATTTCACTGATCTTCAAGAAGCAAAAAACCCCCTCATGGTTCTTATTGTGACTTGAAATTTAAAGTAAAACGGTATATGAGCAAGTAGTTCTCCTAAATGAGTACATACTAGATACTTGTCATCCAGTTGTAATAATGTAAAAAATGTAAAAAGAAGCCACTAGCAGTTCTTGATGACTTTTCAAAGAAAAAAGACAGAAGCAAGTATAAGCTTTTCGAACTGAATGAAATGAGAATATAATCTTTCCTTTTCCAAGTAAATGATTCAACTTTGAAATGAGCTTAATTTCCTCCTCCTTTCCCTCTCCCCTTCCTTCCCCCACTTCTCCCCCTCCTTCTCCCTTTTCTTTTCCTCCTTCCCTCTCTCTCTTTTTTTTTTTTTTAGCTTCTTGGAATAGCCTTATGTGAGCATATAATTTCCATGCAATTTGACCACTAGATGGTGCTCATACAGAAGGGATGTGTGTATGTGTGTGTGTGTTTTCAAGAATTCTCTAAAATCTACATTCATATTACTTTTCTCAACTCAGTTTTGTTTTACAGTTACATGCTTCAAAATTCAATGCCCTAGATTATAATGGAAAATAATAAGAAAATTACCTATTACATTGTTTTTGTAGTGTGTTGACTTTGTAGGTAGTTGTTCGTTTTCTTAGCTTTTGAGAGTTTCAGTATTATTTGCCCTCATCCTCTTGGACCACTAAATTTTTCATAAATAGTACTTAATATTTGCCAAACTCTATTCCTAAAGATTTCTGGGTTCATTCGTTTAGAAGTGTGTCAAGCAATTGAGCTCCTTTTCTATAAAATTTTGAACCGTCTTTCCATATATTTGATATTTTACATATATATATCTCGCATCTATAAATTTAGTATACTTGAGGTTATATAACAAGTATTGAGGTCCTTTTCTATATAATTTTGAACCGTCTTTCCATATATTTGATATTTTATATATATATATATCTTTTTTATTATTTATTATTTATTCAATTGTGCATGTATGTGCGTGCGTGCGTGCGTGTGTGTGTGTGTCTGTGTGTGTGTGTGTGTATAGAACCACGGACCACCTCCACCTCCTCCTTGTTTACTCTGTCCTGGGATTCACAGGCTCCACCCTACCAGGACCAGAAACGCAGGCCGCCCCTGCTTCTGCCCGGCGTCTATACATGGGGTCTAGGATCCAAACTCAGGACCTTCCACCTGCAAGGCAGAGGCTTAACCCCTGAGCCACCTCTCTAGCCCCTATAAATTTAGTATAATAATTGAGGTTATATAATAAGTCATAAATATATGTACTTTGTTTACTAAATTAAGCTTTCTCTGTTTAACTTAGAATTCTGTAGTTTATTATTACATACAAAAAGAAAACTTTACAGAAAAAATGTTAACTCCTTTTTGATGTTTTAAGTTGCATTTTTTATTCATTATTTTAAATAAACTTTCCAGGTTTTTCTGTAATGAACTTTAATCTAAAACCTAAAATTTTGTTTTAGTGGAGTTCATCTATCAGCTCTGTTGTATAATGAATGAGACATTCTAAAGCACAGAACCTTTGCTTGCTTGCTTCTTCCAAACATAGGAAACCAGCTGTAATTTAGGCACATAGGTGGTTTTGTGTGTATTTACTTTTGGGCAATGGATATGCTAGTAAATCAAGAGCCTAGGGGTTTTTTTTGTTTTGTTTTGTTTTGTTTTGTTTTGTTTTTTTTTGTTTTTGCATTTCAGGTAATAGGACATTTTCATAAAGAAGTCTTTCTCAAAATTGGAATTTGTTTTCTTGATGGAAGTAGATATAAATTGTTCATATGTTCTGTCTGCATTCTGGAGAAATAGGGGATGGATGATATGTCACCTTTGTATTGTACTCAGGCTGTTTGGTTTTCTAAGACAAACCTGTGTACAGTAAAGGGTTACTGTTCTGTGTTGATGATGTTGGAAGTAGATTTGCATTAAATATTTTTGTTCAGTGTCCTCACCATAATTACCCACAATACCAAAGTTTGTATCAATTCTAGGCTTTTGTTTTTCTGTTCACTGGGTTTTCACCAGAACATAGGCACATATTTTGGGACCATACTAATTGCTATAACATCTCTATAAACCATATCCATCAGTTCTTTAAGCATCTGGCCCATCCTAAAGCCTTTTTTTTTTGGCAGCTTTTCTTTTTCACTTAGGAAGCTCTTGGTTCTAGATCTGCTTTTACTGTTTTCCTGTTCTATTTTCAATTAAATTGAATGAATCTAAGATCACAAATTTCCAGCTACTCTCTTTGTCCTTGGGAGGAAACACCAAACTTACAGCTTTACATTGTCTGGTAAAATATCCCCATTTATGGCTTTTAACCCATGGGCATGTCTTAGGGAATAAATCAAAATGTAGCATGGACATCTTTTGCTGTCAGATTTGCAGTGGATCTCAGTTGTAGTTTGCAGTACTTACTTAGTAGATTGCATTTAGTTGCTTCCAGTCATATAGATGAGCAAGGTTTTATATACATTTGAAAAACATTCATGACTGAGGTTGGGACTTGGATGTACTCATACTGAATTGCTCAGTTATTAGTACCATTTGTATTTCTGTATGCTTTTTAAATGACCAATATTATTATATCATAGTATTCAGAGGACAAATTTCAGGATCTAGCTCTCAAAGGCATGTTTAAGAGTCAACTTAGGGAGCTTTTAAACTAACACCCTAAAAAAACTTTAGTGTGTGTGTGTGTGTGTGTGTGTGTGTGTGTGTATGTGTGTGTAGCAAAGGACTCTCTGTTGGTGTGGAGGATCAAAGGTGACTTCAGATATCATCCTAGATCACTTCTACCTTTTTTTGCTTCACTCTGGGATTTCTCAGGCTCCACCCACCAGGGTTAGTGTGTGTGTGTGTGTGTGTGTGTGTGTCCGTCCGTGTCCCTTGTAAGGCAGAGTCTTAACCCCTAAGCCATCTTTCCAGCCCCACCCCAGGCAAATCTTAATGTTAGCTACTATGTTGAAAACAGACCTAGATGCTAGGAAATATCTACTTAGCAATCGAACAGCATTATTTCACAAGCTAGAGTAGTATTTACACAGTTTTTATAAGGCAAAAAATGTATAAATTTAACATATTTGCAAATTCAATCTTATAACTCTAATAATTACACGAGTATTTGTTAGTAATTCTTATAAAAGTGTCAGTGACTGTGTTTATTTTGTTAATTAATTTGTTTCTGTCTCCAGCCTAAATAAAGCATTAGAAATCAATGCATTATGTAAACGATCATGCTACATTTCAAACAGTTCCTCCTTGTCATTAGATTCACAGAATTTAACACAGAATGTCTTCTAAAAACTTAGAACTAATGCTAAATAATGAAAAAACCTTTTTGATGTCAAAATTTGTAACATTTTTTTAGTAAAAACTATTTTAATAGAGCTATTGGAAGAAAGACTCTTCCTCTTGTAAAATTTAAGCTCATATTTATAATTTATGTAAGCAGAGAAGATGCCATTGGATTTTACTATAGACTGGTTGAGACTTAGTAATACAGGGTTTCTCCACCCAGTGCATTAAATCAGGCAGCCCCAAAGGGTCTTGGTAGTCCAGTGTTTATAACATCCTTCTTTACCTGCTAATCGACCTCACTTCCTGGATTTCAGTCCGTCTAGTTATCAGCTAACAAAAGAACAGCTTTTGGTTCCTGCAGACGCTGGTGAAAAAATAATCACGAGAAAGAAATCCACCTTATGTCGTCTTTTTCTGTCTGCAAAAATAAACTCAGCCATCATACAGCTAACAGGTACAGAGAGGAGATGCAAGCTCTTCCACAGGAAGGAACTACAGAGAAAATGAGCATCATTTCTCAAGGTTTTTGTTTTCTCTGATCTACAAGTGATGCTGCTGTAATTCTAGCTGCAGTTTTTACCGATCATTCACCACTCAGCAGCTGGTAGAGAAGTAAGACTGCTTGGCAACCACCTGCAGGGCTGCAGAGATGAATTACATTTTCGGAAACAACACACTTCTATACTCTCGCGGCAGTCGAGGAGGCAATACTAGCTCTAGCCATGGCTCAGTAGGCCCAAAGCAGAAACACTGGGCAAAAAAGGGCTCGTCAGATGAACTGCAAGCTGAGCCAGAACCTTCACGCTGGCAGCAGATAGTTGCATTTTTTACTCGAAGACACAGCTTTATTGACTGCATCTCCGTAGCCACCAGCTCCACCCAGGTAACGCCACTTGTTGAAATTATTTTCAATGTTATTTCTATTTACATTTGCTTTGTAACAGTGTCTTATTTATTATTAAAAATGAGTCTTCATGTATTGAAAGCTTGGCACAGAAATTTATGTTTTTAGTCCATCTATGCAGGTCTTTAGCACAAAAGAGAAAACGAAAAACATTTTCCCTTATGTAATGTTAAACAAAACAGTTTCAGATTCTACTAAATGACTTTCCTAAAAATTTAAAGCCATCAACATAATTTAAAATATAACTTAATATTCATCATCTTTTTAGATGATGTTAAATGCTATAGAGCATGATGTCTGAACAAAGAAAATGACTTGTTTTTGCTTTTGTTTATTAAATAAATCTAGAAACACCCTATAGTAAAGAAACAAAAGATAGTTTAAATATTTTCATTTTTAGTGTTTTAAGAATAAATTACATTCAATATAGTTGGTTGATAGTGTGTATGTTAAAGTTATATTAAGTCGACTTACTCAAAAAATTAAGTGAATCCTTCCATTTTATAAGCTTATATATGTACTATTTAAAGTGAATTTTGGATTAGTAAACTTGGGCAATTGCATGGTCATGGAATATTTTTATCATATATTCAAGTCATATCTTAAAGAAACTAGCAAATATTATAAGTCCCAATTTTTTTAAAGTCCCATAAAAATCATTTGTTTTTGAGGAAGTGAGTATTGTATAAGAGGAAAATACAAAGCCAGCAGTTGAATAAAATGTCTTCTTTGATATAAAGGTAAAAAGAAGTGTTATTTTCAAATATATTCTTTGAAATACAAAAAAAAAATAAGAAATGACTTAATTTTAAAACAAGTTGAAGATGGTTTTGTCTTTCATTAGCAATAATTCTTAAGATGCATATAGATACATATGCATTCTTTAAGGCATTTTTTCTGTAAGACATTTTAAAAATAAATTCACTTTAAGCATTTTAATAATCACCAGAAACAGCATAATAAATATAAACTATAGGTCACAATTTATTGTTTTTGATTTCTGAAATTGTTTTGTTAATAGTTTCACTTTTAAAATACTAACTTTTTAAAGTCAGAAATCCTTCCCGTTTTTTGTATGTTTAAGAGAAATGGAATTATGAAGGTAGGAAGCATCATCATTTTACATATAAGCACTTAGTTTATTTATAGTCAAAACTTCTTGAAGGGCAACGATTGACTCTTAAATTGAATATTTTTCCAGTAGTTTTTCCATCTTTATTCTGACTATAATTACATATATCATGAAGGATTTAAAGATTAAAAACTACTGTTATTATTTGCTGTAGACTATTATTAAATATTTTTCCATTATCAACAAGATTTTAGTCTAGATGTTTTATGTAAATACATATACATTTGTTCACAAATATATTCTACATTAATAAATATGTCCTTCATTTTAAAGATGTACAAATAGTAAAACAAATAGTTCACATGTAAAACTATTTACAGTATAGTTACTTAGGAATTAGAGCAAAACGTTGCTATTGTACTAAAATAGTTGTGACCTCTATTAAATAATTAAACTATTCCCCTCTAAGTTGATTCTTGGCATTTTTATATAGTAAAAAATGAGTTAGTTTTTCTTCCAGACTTGAATAACTCCTTTTGTCTTTCCATTCCTTTTGAATTGCATCTGGAAGTATAAACTTAAGACAGAAGTTTTTAGCTTCTATTTTCTCCTGCTGTAGAATATTATTATATTACCTTTTATTTTAGATATTTTTCTGACTGATGAGTTGGACAGGTTATAGTTCACATATAAAACTATTACAATTACTTAGTAATTGGAGCAGTCACCATCCTGTTATATGTTCAAACAGTTGTGACCCCTATTGAGCCATTTTAGTTATTATTCCCCTCTCCACAAGTTGATTCCTAGCATTTCTCACTGGATTTTGCTTTGTGAACTCAGAATGCTTCTGCTGTACAGCTCTTTGGATAGAACAAAATACAGTAGTACTGAAAAACGTCTTGAGGTATATTTCCATCCTATTTGATTCTGGAATCCATTTTTTTTTCCTTTCATCTCATAACTCACAATTGAAAGTTTTATTTCATAGCACTAGAGGAATTTGTATATTGTTAGAAGTAAAGTAGATTGGTGAGATTCCATGATTTACTGAATATGTATTATGTAGCTATGAATATGACAAGTATGATAGTGTTTTGTAATATGACTGATGTATATTGGAGTCTTCTGTTTTGGTATTATTAGAAATGCTGTTTATAATGATGTAATAGGAAAATTAACTTTCAATTTAAATCTAGTTTTTTTTTTTTCACTAAACTGTGTAATTCAGCAGATTGGAAAGTTGATAGTAAATTAAATTTTATTAGTATATAAATCAGTATTCTGATTTAATGCCCCTAAATAGATGCTATAAATAAAGAGATTTTTGCTTTAAAGATTCATTTTAAGTACTTGACTGTTGGAATTATTCGTATTCAAAACTTAAGATTTTTGTGCCAGGTTCTACTTTTTATCTGGAACTTAGTAGGAAAGCATTTACGTTTTTGAACATTAGCCATATGGTTATAAATGTATGCAAAATACCTTTCTTCCTTCATTGATACTCAGTAAGTCTTTATGGAATTAATTTCTACTTCAACCACCTGGAATGTAATTGCCAAATTTGAGAACCTAATGTAACACCTGTTGGGTTACTATTGCAGGGTCTGTTTTCTTCCCTCATTGGTATCTTTAGCTCTTCACAGTAATTTATCTCTTCTTTTCACCTTTTCTTTCCTCTCATTATGTTATCTACAAGTCACATTAAATCCCCTATGAATTTCACCTATTTTGACTTTCACCATATGACAATGTATAGATTACAAGTTTATAAGCAAATATAAATATACAGTTAGGAGTTATAGTACCTAAGGATAGTGTAATACATTTAAGCATTCAGCAAATACTACTAAGTTCACTATAAGTCAAGCTACTACTTTTTTTAAGAACCACAGATCTCAGTACTTTAAATGTAAGGATTTAAGGGAAAGTCCCAAAGTTTCTCAGATTCTTGATGACACTCGTTCTGTTGTTCTGGCCTGATCTCCCCCATCCACCTACAACTTGTTGAAAACTATTCACAGTCAACTGAACTTTACTTTTGCTAAGCTCCCCCTAAATAATATCAGAACCAGTTTTAGATCTTATTTCCTTTTTAGCACCCATCACCACACAAAGATTCAAAACATTCACAATCCCTCACGCTCATTTCTGTGCCCTGTGTGATTCTTCTGTTTGCCAATTTGTCTCTAATCACCCCAGCGTATATCCTCTTCTAATGATTCACTGCAGTCTCCATTATGTACAACCCTTTTTAGGAGGGTTCATTTAGTGACATTACTCTGAGAATACTGCTTTTACTACAGTCCTCATGGAAAGCAAACTTTTGATATAATCCAAATACCATGGGACCACAAGGTAGGATTAAGGAGTTTTTGTTGTGTTTTTTTTGTTTTGTTTTGTTTTGTTTTTGCTTATTATAAATACTTTGTGGACATCTATACCCCACCCCTGCGAAGTCCTGACTACAATAACTGCCTTTTATAATCAAAACTGCCTTTAACTTCATTGGCAAGATTGTGGTGTCACTGATCAGTATTTTCTTTCCCTCCTCTTCTAATGATCTCCAACTCTCCCAACCACATGACTTCCTCAGTATTTAAACAACTTTTTTTTGTTTTAGTTTTTTAGATGTATTTGTGTATGTGTTTGTTTGTTTTTCATGTATGTGGGGGGGTATCTATATGTTCAAGTGCACTTGAGCACCATTTGCCTATAGAAGCTCAAGAGTGATATTAGGAATCATCGTCCATCACTCTTCCATCTTATTGTGAGCCCACATCTCTGATTTAACCCAGAGTCTCAGGCTCTTGTCTTCCAGGAAAAGCCTTTTGCTTAAGAGGCAGAAGCTGTAACCACCGATCCATCTCCCCAACTACTTTGTTTAGTTGTGTAATTGCTCTTTGTGACTTTTAATATCCTTATGTGATCTAGCCAGAATCTTCTCTTTGATATCTTTATTACTAAGTATCTCATATTTTTCCATGTGAACAATCTACTCAAACATTTATATTTAAGGCTTTTCAAATCGACTTTATCAATTAAATAATCTAGTACAAGCATTTCAAACTGATTAGCACTTTTTCTTTCCAGCTCACTCTGTTCAGTACTCCCAGCACAATGATTTTTTAAATCTCCTCTTAAGATCTCCCCCCCCCAAGAATTACTGCTTTTTACTGTTTTGCCATACACGTACATTCTTCCTTGCTCTAATTCTTCCATAATCTAGATGCCCCCCTGCTCTGTCACTTTATTGGAAACATCTACACTTCAGCTGCAACTTTGCGTTCTCCCCAACAGCTCACTGGGTGCCTGTTTTATGGCCATTTTTCTGAATTAATAATCCTATTCTGTGTTTTAGCCTGCATAAGTAAATGAACATTGATGCTTCTAGTGTCACAGTATGCATATTACTGATAATTTCAGGACAAAATGTCTTAAGGAAACAAGAGGTTTTATTTTTTCTTACAGTTGTCCAGTTACAGCCTTAGTCCATCTTGGCAGGAGAGTTGGTACCAATACCAGGGGCCCAGGTAACTGGACAGATGGTGTTCATTGCTGAGAAAGGGACAATCCTCACTTGTCAGACCAGCATGTCTGGCCAGTTATACCTAAGGTCACTAACTTCTTTAACCAGCTCCTTCCTTCCTATTTACCTGCCCAGAGACTAATCCTACCCACCATGGGCTGAACCTTCCCCTGTTAACTAGACAATCTCCTGCAGGCTTGCTCAGGGCTTAACTCAACTACTAATTCTTCACAACCGGGCCCAGAGCTCAATTGTGAAGTTGACACCTGTATCTAACTATGACACTAAAGCTTATTTTCACTTCTGGACTTGATCCCGATCCCTTGACTATTTAGGTCCTTCTCAAATTCTGTCCTTCAAGTTGCATCTTCCATCTTTTCCCGTATCCTAGAGAATTTCTGCCAGCTGTTTCTCAAATGAAGTATAGGTTACCAGATCCATGATCAGTTCTCATTCTTTCTTTTACTTGACTGGACAGCAGGTTTTAACACAGCTCATTACTTCTTTCTTTAAATTCCTTTTCTCCTTTGACTCTTAGATGCTTAGAACCTTAAACAGTGTTCTACCAATTTCAATTTCCTTTGCAGTATTTTCCTCGTTTCTGCTGCTAAATAGTAGACTGTCTTAGGGTTCAATCTTGGTTTTCTCTCTTGTATTTCGAGTCATCTTGTCTAGTCATGCAACTTACTTTCAAGAATTCCATCTTTAGCTTAGGCTTTGTAGCTCTAGCTCTTACTTAGCATCTTTACTGGAATTAAACATCTGAAATATTTTTAAAAATTCATTCTATTTTGTTATTTGACATCATCATCATTGTGGTCTTTACTTTTTAACAGGGCTGTGCACTCGCTAAGAGTGTATTCTACCTCTAAACTGTATGTTAGATCCTGAAGAGAACTTTTAACTTCATTTTTCCTTCTCCTTGTGTACACTGAGATTCTAAAGATGGAATAATCTTGGAATAATCTTCTTTTCCTTTGTTTCACTTCTGGGATAATAGCAAATCCTTTTGACTTATGGCTTAAGATGCTGGACCTCTCTCTTATCTTTATAGATTTTTCTTCATAATACCAAAATACCACATGATTGTTTACTGCCATGAATTTTTATGTCATTTTTTGAGTTTTTTTTCTGTTTACATTGTGTTGATCCCTAGCTTCTGTAACATTGTTGACAGCATAGTAAATACCAGAGGAAATACTTGATGAATGAGGCAAAAGTCAGGGACAAACCAGCTTATGCTGAAAAGAGCTAAAGCAGATGCATTTATCTGTCTTAATTCTCCCACAGACCTCTATGAAACATGGATTACTTTTGTGTTAGGCTGATTTTCTAGCTGATAATTTTATCTCTGCTTCTTGTAGGAGGTAAGCCAGAGAGAAACATTTCCTCACAGTTATGGTGACAGAGTAACTCATACACTTTTGATAGAAAGAGGGAACTGTTAATAATTAAAGTAGGACAACATTCACAAATGCAGATTTCTTAGGCAGGCAAGCGCATATGGTTACTTAATTATATACATTCATCTTCTGACTATTTCTGCCAAGACATCTCTGTTCTGGGGTATCCTGGATCTTAAACTTGTTATCTGTACATTTTTCAATGCATCTTGTCCCAGAGAGAGAGATGATTTTCTTCATCCTTGAGGGAATGCTAATATTCACTAGCGTAATGCTTTTGCATTAAGCTGGAATATAAGCAAAGTAAGTAGGCAGAGTATTTTTAATTACTTTGGGCATGTTGATTCTGATAAAAGAGTTTCTAGGAGAAAGGAGTAGAAGTTGAACTGGCTGTAAAATAGTACATTTGGTAGGAACATTTATTCCTTTAATTTAACATGACTTACAGTTATAAGTCAGTTGTTCTCATTCTCACATGAAGAATATTGTGGGTCATTGTTATATCTCCATTTGTCTAAAATTTTCGCAGAGTATCTGTATGCATTTGTAAAATGTACTTATATTTAAAAATTAGGACACCTTGGAAACACAGATGAGAATTAAAGAATATTTGCTTTCAGTAGTTGTATAAGCTTTACAAAATTACATTTAATTTACAAAAAGTAACTGTGTAACAGTGATGAAACTTAATGGTATCTACCCAAATAAATTGCAAACTTAAGTATATATACACAAATACCTACCTTGATGTTTATAATTTTGCTTATGATTGTCAAAACTTGGAAGCAAATAAGATGCCCTTTAGTAATATTATCAGACAAAACTACTTATTATTAAATAAAAACAAAAATCTATAAAGACTGTAATTCCAACTCTGTGACATTTGGGAAAAGTCAAAACTATAGAGACAATAAAGTATCAGTAGCCAGGATTCAGAGAGGAGGAAGGAATGAGTAGGCAGAGGATAGTAAAGTGTTCTGACACTATAGTGGAAGATACATTATATTACACACTTCAAACAAGAGTGTCGGTATAAGCTGTGGACTTTAGTAATAATGGGGTATTGACGTACATATGGCTCATGCAGGAATGAGAGTGGATATATATGGACAGAGGATGTTTTGGAGCTTGCTCTTCCACTCAATTTTACTTCCTAAATGTAGCTTATTTTATAAGCCTAAATTTGGCTAATTAGCTAAATTATCTTGATATACATTCAATTTATATTGGCTTAATTTAAAAAATAAATGAGTAAGAGTTTTCCTTTTTGTAGCTTCTATATAATGTCTTGATTTAGTTGGCTTTTTAGGACAACTATATAGAAATTTCATAGACTACAATTTGCATACTTCAATATATTCAAGCAAGTATTGAAGTAACATTTAAAGAAAATAGTGCTGAAAACAGAGCTACATGTTTACAGGATTTATGAGATTCTGGAACTACATTTTACCCTTTGTTTTCATGACTTCGCACTTTATATATCTTATCACAGTTGTACTTGAATAGTAAATTGGATAATGATTTTGTTTAGTATCAGTTCCTTAAATTTCACAAGAACTGGCATTACAGGAAGTGCAGTTTTTTCATCTGTCTCCCTAGAGCCTGACATGGGAGAATGCATATTTCTTGAATAAATAAATGTTAATGAATAATAAAGGTGCTTATTTTCAGTTAATCATACGATTGTTGAAAGGAAGTTTGGAGTGTCTAACTAAAACTTGGCCTTTGTTAGTTTCCTAAACTTTTTATGTAGCCCTATGGCTTCTAATTTGGCACATCTATATATTGTAGGATTTTGTAAGATCATATGCATTTCAAAAGTAATTCAGAGTCTTCTGCAGGGGAAAAAGGGGGAAGCATTTATACTTTTATCATTAAAAATTGGTATCAGTTTCTTTATACTTCCTGACACTTGTTACTAGATAGTATTTTGGAGTTTTAGATAGTATTTTAGAATTTTGATAAAGGCAAAAATAGTCGTAAAAACCACGTGAAAAAAGCAGCCTACAATTATCACCTTATTTAAGAAACTTAAAATAAACCTACTGATGTGATAATTTTACAAGTCATGCAAATGCAAAACAAAAATTGAACCTATTTTATGTACGTGCAAATTGAACTGGTGTGAAGTCTGTCAGCAGTGGAATTTGAAGTCTGAGTACAGCTTCCACTTCTGGGGCCTTTTATTTAAAAGATACCCCACCACACACTCTTAAGAGAGACCATGCCTACTTGCTTTTTTTCTTTTACAAAACCCCAGGTTGGTCCCATTTCTAAGCATAATTTTTAGTACTTGTAAGACTATTGCCTCTGTTAACTCAGCCAACTATCTCTAAAGAAGTTATGGTTTTGTTGGCTTTTTATTCTACCATGACATACTTATAGATGGGAAAAAAGAACAAAAATAATACCATTTTAATCACATACCCTATTAAAAGCATCCTAAAAGCAGGTTTCAGTACACTGTAACCTGCAGATCAGATGTAGCTGTGCCCTGTTTTGGTAATTAAGTTTTTTTGGAACGCCATCTTGCCTGTTTGTAATTGTGTATTGATGCTTTTGAGGTATAGCAGCTGAGTTACATATTTACAACAAAAGCTGCATGGTTCACTGCCCTGCCCCAAATTTGCCAAACTTTAATATGAGGATTGGTGGGACATTTATTTTTTTGGAGTATTTTAATATTTCCTGTTGCAGTCAGCCTGCATGGTTGCTAATAAACGACCATCAAACACCTTAAGGAAACAAGGGATTTATTGTTTCTTTACGATTATCTGGTTACAGTTCTCAGTCCAGCTTGGCAGGAGAGCTTATGCCAACACCAAGGCCGAGGAAAATGGCCACACCATCTCTATGTAATGACTGAGAGAGAAACAATCCTTACTTGCCAGACCAGCATGTCTGGCCAAATGTACAGAAGGATGCCGACTTCCTCAACCAGTTCTCTGTATTTTATTCACCTGTTCAGGGCCTAGTCCCACCCACCATGGGCTGAGTCTGCCCCATCAACTAGACAGTCTCCTCCAGGTTCTTTCTGGGCTTAACTACTAATTCTCAAAAATGTGCTCTGAGCTCAAACTCTCAACTGTCAAGTTTACACCTGTGCCTAACTATGACATTTCCTTTGCTTACATTATCATCCTATAATTAGAGTAGTTTTCCGTATTTCCATATTCTTTTTTTTAAAGATTTTTCTTTTTTAAAATTTTTTTATTTTATTATTTATTCAATTGTGCATGTGTGCGCGCGCGTGTGTATGTATGTATATATGTGTGTGTAGAACCATGGACGAATTCGGGAACCACCGTGGACATAGTGGTTACATAGTGAAGACAGAAAAACCTCCAGCCATTTATATTGTAGTGTACCGGTTAAGTACTCCACTTTCAGAAGATGACATGTCGCCTTATTTAAGTCTGTTTTCAACTAAGTACTACTCATAATGCTTTGTAAAAGTTGCCTAAACTTTGAGTCTGTTTGTTTGTAGAAAATAGGGATTGATGTATTATCTGCATCAAGATTTAGTGAAAATTAAATGAAACAGTACATGTACCACATTTAAAATACTTGATGTCAGTGCTATCATTATCATCTTCATTAATCAACATCAACATAACATCAACAATAACAGTTCCACAAAATATTTTGGTCTAATAAATAAGAATATGGAAATATGGGGGCTGGAGAAGTGGCTCAGGGGTTAAGCCTCTGCCTTGCAGGCGGAAGGTCCTGAGTTCAGATCCTAGACCCCACGTATAGATGCCGGGCGGAAACGGGGGTGGCCTGCGTTTCTGGTCCTGGTAGGGCGGAGCCCTGTGAACAAGGAGGAGGTGGAGACGTCCATGGTGGTTCCCGAATTCGTCCGTGGTTCTACACACACATATATACATACACACGCGCGCGCGCACATGTGCATACACGCACAATTGAATAAATAATAAAATTTTAAAAATTAATTAAAAAAAGAAAAATCTTAAAAAAAAAGAATATGGAAATACGGAAAACTACTCTAATTATAGGATGATAAAGAATTGTCTCAATTTTTTAAATGAATGAAGTTAATTATCTTAGGTATATGATTTCTAATTTTAACATGGTCCAGCCCTGTTAAGGGGAAAAAAAACATAGTTATTTTTAAGATAATATAAAGAAATAAGCATATATTGAAGAATTAAAAAAGCAAGTAGGAAAATCTGTCTACCATCAAAAGGGACTTAGGTCCAAGTTGAGGTAGATAAACCTATAAGCAAAATGAAAGATACTGTGGGTTTTAAATTTAAAACTCTGTTATATTAACTTCTTAATCCAGTTTGAAAAGTTAGCTTATGAAACTCTTCTAAGCAAATTTGTGTGTGACCACGATGCTAATTTCAAAACAGAATATTAATTAGCTATTGCTAATTCTTGCATTTTAAAATTTCTGTTTTAAGGTTATTAAATGGTAGAATATTATGAATAACTTGTGATTGGTTGTAGCCAGCCAAACACACAAGAGAGAACTTTGAGTTGGTGTCTGCTATGTCTACCATGAAAGAGGATAAGAAGATGAACAAGTGAACAGAATCTATTCTGAGTTGCTTTAGCATGCTGTTTTGACAGTCCCATGGTTTTGTTCCTCTATCACACATATACATATGATTCTTCTTATGTATACTTTTTAAGACACTGGACATAAAGAAACAACAGAAATCCTAGGTCTTAAGGAAGTTATATTAAAATAGAGAAGACCCAAATAAAGTAATTAGCAAAAATTATGGTATGCTGAAGGAAAAATATCAGGAGAAAATAGTAGGAATATAAAGTTTTAGAATTTGTGGTAATCTAGTTTATAGAGCCTTTAGTATGAAGTTGATATTTGAATAGAGACAGGAAGAATTTTATGGAATCGAGTCATGTGGCTATCTGGGCAAGAGCATTCTTGATAGAAGAATAAATAACAATAGAAAGGCACAGAATATTTGAGGAGCAGCAGGTCAGTATGGCTGAAGTAGCAAATTGTGGAAGAGTAGAAGGCCACAAGGTCAGAATGCTAGCACAGACCTGAATCATGAGGGCTTCCTGGAGAGTGATAGGGAGGTAGAATTACTAAAAAGTATTAAGAGCTAATATTAATTTATTAGAATTGATTAGACATGTACAACTATGGGCTTCATAACTCCTCTAAGTACCAGGTCTCAATATGTAACCATATCTTTAATTCAAGTTTTAGGTCTCTTTATTTTCTTTAAATTTCAGGAGTTGGTGCATTCTTTTTTTTTCTTCTTCTTCTTTCTTTTTAAGATGTAAGCTGAATGCTGCTAGCATGCCACCTTAACAAAGGAGTAAAAAAACCTTAACTGAATGAATATCATGAATCTTGTGAATATTCATGGGTTAAACTATCTCATTCTGTAAATAATCAGCCTGTTGTCTATGTTTTCACAGTAGAATTAATTGCTGGATGTTTTCCTATTTTCCATTAGCTATTTTAAAATTTAAAAGAAATTTATTTTTATTTTCTTGATGCTTTTTTAAAAATGTCTAGCTTCATACATACTTCCTTTTAAGACATTATCTTGGATGTCATGCAGCTGGTTGTGATTTTGTTTTTTAGCTCATAAGTTTATATTAAATGTACCTATATACAGAAATGGTGGCTTTCAAATTATAGGGAATAGATTTGACTCATGAAAAGCACCTTTTTTTCTCCATTTATTTTGGTCCTCTGTGCATGGCAGGATTCCCTAACAGAGTTGTTTGCTTGCTTGTTTGTTTTAAATAAATCTACTATATTTTAATCCCTATGCATTCAAAAGACTTTCAATATTTTCCTGGTTTCTCTTGTACTGTTACATACTTTCTTTAACATTTAATCATAGAAGTTTGTTTCATTATAGCATAGTAAATCTTTAAACAAAAGATAAAATAGCTTGGATTAAGAATTTAAATTATGCCTACAAAGACAGTAAGACCCTTTTTGGTCAGCAGTGGAATAGTGGCTTAGAGAAACTATGTTTCTGTCAACTAACATAAGGATACCAAAATATTTGCTAATTCATTTGTTTCATTTTCCCTGAAGTGTTGTTATATTTTTTTAAAGAACTGAACTTTTTTTAACTGAACTCTTATGTCCAGTCTGAGTTCATTTTATTCCTTTCATGTAACATGTTAATGAAAAATGTAAACATTATTAGTTTCCTAGTAGTATGGTTTTAGTTGTCTTTTTTTGAGTTCCATCTTATGCTAGAAAGATTACTTTTTGTTACTGTTTTACTTTTTTTGTCTGTGAGGTGCTATGGACTAAGCCTACTACAGCTTTGTGCTTGCTAGGCAAACATTCTGCCACTCCCAAACCTGAAAATCATTTTAATAGTTTGAAGATAGATAGATAGATAGATAGATAGATAGATAGATAGATAGATAGATAGCCTTATAGTTCTCTCATGCCCAAGTCTAATTATTATATAGGAAATAACTTTTAGTTGCTCTTGTGGATGTTCTTAACAGTCCCCACTTCCCATCAGTTCCAAGGCACATCAGCTCTGTATTAGAAATTTTTTCCATCACTACTATCAGGTTAAACTGCCAGTCACCCTTCAGCATTTAATTAAACCTTTTACTGCCAGGATTCTTAATATATGTATAAAAAACCTCACAGGATAAACATACACATTGCTGAGTGACTGGAAGTGAGGGCAGTGCCACACACTGCGTGTGACTAGACCTACTAAAGGCTTCAGACCACTTGTAAAAATTTACTAATTTTCCTAATTTTCAGGTCAGAGATTAGTATAAAATATAAAACTACATAGAAAATTAGTAAGGATTTATTAAATCATTTTAGACATTTTCCCAATACCTGTCAACTTGGTGCTTGCTTTTAAAAATACTTTTTAAATGTATATAATCCATCAAATTATTTCATAGAATCTACAATTTTCTGCAGTGTTTTTTTGAGACACTGTTAATATTATAACCTCTGTTGTCATGGAAACAAGTCTCTGAAGGCAGCCTCAGAGGCTATGATTCCATGGTGTTGCTATGGATAGAAACAGCTGAGACTGTTGCTAGTCACATGGTCAAGATTTTAGAAAACAATAACAAAGCCTCTTGGCTGATCATACTGAGTGACACAAATAGAACTAGACAGGAATGACATAATGGTCTAATGAGCTAATGATAGAAAAATTTTCAAATTTAAAATGCCATTTTCCTTTTCTGTAATAATCCAAACATAATTGTTACTTTATATTACCTCATTATATGCATTATTGTATCTGATATTTTCCAATTTAGACTCTTACATAGCTCTGCAACATTCTACCTTACTCTTAGCCCTGTATTTAGGTGATTGAAGTCCCAAACCCATAAAGGCTTTTTTCATAATGTACTTTTTCTCATTATAAAATACACATAACATACAATTTTCAACTTAACTATCTTTTAAAAATATTTTTATTTTAGCATGTGTGTATGTGCGCGCACGCAAATGGGTGTATCAGAGGGCACCAGGTGTCCTGTAGAGTACCAAGGGTGACTTAGGAAATCATCCCGGATTGCTTCTACCTTTTTCTTGCTTCTCCCTGGGATTTCCCAGCCTCCATCCACCAGAGCTGAAAGTATGTGTCTGGGTGGCACCATTTCTGCCTGGCATTTTTATGTGGGACCTGGAATCCAAATTCAGGACCTTCTGCTTGAGAGGCAAAGTCTTAACTTCATTATTTTAAGTGTACAATTCAGTGGCATTAAGTACATTCACAGTGTTAAGAAATACTTGTCATCTCTTACTGTCGTGGTTTGAAATGTGTTTGGGAAGGTCATGGCACCTTTGACAGGTGGAGCTTTGCTGGAGGAAGGCTGTTACAGGGGGTCAGACTTGAAGTGGATTAGTCCCACCCTACCTCTGGGAGAAGTCTTGCCTTTCAGCAGGAGTGTTTTAGCTCTCAGTCTCCAAGATGTTTGCAGTAGTTTAGGCCACCTCCAGCCATGCCACTTCCACCATGGAAGACTGTTTCTCCCCTCTGGAACCATAAGCTGAATAAATCTTCCTTTCTCCCTTAAGTTGTTTGACTTTGAATGCTGTCTCATAGCAACAGGAAAGGGTTAACTATTACACTCGCCATTTCAAGAATTGTTGAGAAAGAGAAAAAGCAAAAAACAAAGGCTAAAAACTTTTCCAAGAGAAATAAAGAATATAGATGCATATAATGAAGTAATATAAAGTAACAATTATGTTTGGGTTATTACAGAAAAGGAGTAGAGAATGGTATTTTAAATTTGAAATAAAGAATAAAGATAGTCTAGCAATTCTGACTTCTTTATAACATTACAGCATTTCTTACATTACTGAAACTTGTAGTATCTTTAAAACAAATTTATTTTCTAGAGAATGTGATGGTAAAATGTTAATAGTTTTGTGTTGATATCCACAGATCTTCGATCCGTTGCCCTGCATTTGTAACATCTGCATGTATTCATAGAATTCAAAGTAAACAAATAGAGAGTAAACAAAGTAAACAGTCAAGAGAGACAAACCAATCATTATCTTGGCCTAGAGGTTAATTTTTCAAACCTATCTGTACATTTGTATGTGAGTTTCATCTTCCCTCCTCTTCTGTTGTTTCATAAACTATGTTCCATGACAATCAGATCATTTTAATTGCTATTTAGTATTACTAAAGCTAAATCTTACTTAAGGTACTTTTGTATAATTTAGAGTACTCCACAACCCCTCAGTTACAAAAAATGATCAAGTGAATATCTTAAAATCATTACATTTTCTTTTTAAATTGTTCCTTGAGGGTAAATTTCCTGACGTCAAGGAGTTTGGACTTTTTCTTAAGAGCTGTTAATGTTTGCTGATGGACTTGTGTATCTAGTAATAGTGTGGTATGTTCTGTTTACATTTAAAATTAATATTTAGTATGGTGAAATTATATAGTAGGGGGTCTGGGGAATGGTAGGAAAGAGCATATGGTCTGAAAGCATGAGGACCTGATTTTGAATCCCAAACTTCCATATTAAAAACCAGGCATGGCTCTGTGTATATTTAATCTCAGCATGGCATAGTGACAGATGAAACCTAGAGTAATATGAGAGAGCTTAGAAGAACGACCTCATGTCCTACTTTTGATTCTGCATGTGGCCACATGGGTACATGTACTCCACTCACTCACTTGAAAACACCATGCACAGTTAAACTCTCCTTCAATACCATCTTACACCAGACAGAATAGCTAAGGTCAAGAACACAAACAACAAAGATGCTGGCAAAGTTGTGGAGAAAAAAGGACACTTACTCAATACTGGTGGGAGTGCAAACCGATACAGCCTCTATGGAGATCCGTGTGGAGGTTCCTCAGAAAGTTAAAAATGGAACTGCCATATGACCCATAGACCCATATACCAGCACTAGCACAGCTACTTTGGAAATCAGTCTGGAGATTCCTTAATAAACTGAAAATAGAACTACCATATGACCCAGCCATGCTAACTTCTCGGCATAAATTCAAAGGAATTTATTCTCTACTACAGAGATACTTGTACATACCTGTTCATGGTAGCTCTGTTCACAGTAGACAAGAAACGGAATCAACTTCTATCAGTGAATGGATAATGAAAATGTGATACATATACACAATGGAATTTTATTCAGCTATCAGATAAGATGAAATTATAAAATTTAAAGACAGACTTCTCAACATCAAAGAAGCCTCTCTTCACAGTGAATGGAGGTGAATAGAGACCCATGGCTGTACAAGATGTGGATAATAAGTGATAGTTTAGGCTTAACCCTAAACAAGACATTTACAACATCCCATTAAACCTCAGGAATCATTGCAGAAAAGGGTGCAGAACAAATGTAAGAGCAAGAAGATAGGGAGAAGAGCTACTAAATGCCACCTTCTGAGCACAACCCAGTCATGTGTATTGAGGTTGCAGCGACTGCTTACTGGCTCTGGGACCACACAAGATTAGCCTCAGCCAGCAGTTATTAATGGGAGAGGGACTCACAAGACCCTACCACTCACTGCTGAACAACAACTAACAATTATGGGAGAGGGCAAGACATAGTATAGTATACCCTTGTGCACTGCCTGACTGCCACCAGGTTCCAGTGGATACTTTGAGGCCTATGCTCAATCAGACAGCTCTGATTAAAAACTCAGTGAGACATGAAACAAAACAAAAAGTGATATGGAAAAAATATTTGTAGAAAAGAAGGCGAGGAGGAAGAAGAATACTCAGTATGTGCATGAAACAAACGTTAATACTTATTAAGGATCATGTAATAATTTTCTTTTTCTGACAGTTTGTTTCACTTAACATTAAGTTTTCAAGGTTCATCCGTGTTATCTTGTATCAGAATTTGTTTCCTTTTAGTCCATATGAACCACATTTTGTTTATGTATGTGTATATGTGTATACATGTGTGTGAATGTATGTATGTATGTACATACTTGGTAATGTTCACCTTTTGGCTGTTGTAAATAATGCTGCATTTGTCATACAAATGTTTGAGCTCTTATTTTCCATTCTCATTGGTATTTAGGAGTAGAATTACTGGATCATATAATTCTATGATTAAGTTTTTGAAGGGTTATCAAACCCAGAGTCCCAGATACTGTACCATTCTGTACCAACAGTGTTGCAAAGGATCTAGCTTCACCTTTGCTACCATTTGGTACTTTGTGACACTTTTGTCAGTTTGTTTTTATTACACATTCCTAAGTAGGTATAAATTGGTAACTTGTGATGCTTAGATTTGCATTCCCTAATGATTAATGATGTGAAATATCTTTTCATGTGCTCAGTTGGACATTTATATCTTTGTAGAAATTTCTGTTCTGAACCACCTTTGGTTTTGGTTTTGGTTTTGGTTTGTTTTGGATTTGGGCTTTTAAGACAGGGTCTCATTATTAGCCAAGGCTGACCTGCCTCAGCCTTTCTAATATACCACCACATCTGGCTCCACTCATTTTTAGTAAGTCTTGATTGATTTCATAAGCAACACATTGTTTTGATTTCGTTTTTATTAGTTCATGATCAAAATGGTTTTAGTTTTAGCAATCTTTTCTTCCTACCCTAGGTCTCTATAATGTTCTTTTTCTTATCTACTTGCGCACGCACGCGCGCGTATGTATCACAAATATGATTTTAGTTAATAGTAAGGGAGCTGCTGAAAAACACCTTTTCTGTGCTTATTTTATCTTTTCAAGGTAATTGAATTAAGTAAATTTTAAACAAATATAAAAACGTACTCACTGTAAATTACTGAAGATCCTTGTACTTTTTCATTGCTTTAGAGTTGATCTGACATATAGCAGACTGCAGTGGTTAATGGGTTAAATTTACATATACATTAGGCAAATTATTTCTGTTCTCAATAACAAAGTAATAGTACAAATTATTAAGGTAGTACAAATTCAGCTTTGGAGTGTTTCATTGGTTTGTGAATTTTTAAAGTGTCATTGTTTGCATGTTGTTAATAAAATGACTTAGTTCTTAGAAAAAAGGAAAACAGTCATACATTCTGAATGGTAGGGAAGATTTTTTTTTACAATTTTTATGAAACAAGCATCTCAGAAAGAAGTAGCGTTCATGATTATCTTTTATTATTTAATCATTCCTTTTAGCTATAGAAACTTTAAGATTATGATTAGTAGTATAATTGTTACTAAATTTCATGAAGGATTTTTAATTATTTAAACTAAAGTAATATATTTTCCTATAATTTACTTTCATGATACAACTTTTGTTTGTTTGTCTTTCATTTTGGTGTTTTTCCTGATTTTTTTCATTGATGATTTTTAGCCAACAGAAGCTGTACCTCCCTCCTCTCCCACTGCCCCTGTGACCCCTGTCCTGCCAGCCCCTGCTGAGAACACTGTCATCTTACCCACCGTGCCGCAGGTTGTTACTAGTTTCTTTTTCTTTATCAAAATTTCAGTTGCTTTTAATGTTTTGTGTTCTTTTAAAATTGTTTAGTATTTTTTGTTGGATGTGTTAATTTACTTTGACTTCAGTTATCTTTAAGAAGTTAAATATTTAGAATTTAATAAAAAATAAGTTCAGTATTTTATTTGGTAGTCAATAAAAATACTATATTCCATACTTCATAATATTGAGCTTCCATAGAATTATTATGTCTTTCATACTTACAAATTTGTTTAACACAGCTTTATATTTTTATTATAAAAATTTTTGTCCATTTATAAATACAATAAAAACTGCTGTAGTTTTAGCCTTATGCTGATGTATCATTTCATGTAGTACTTTGTCGTTATGTATGTGTCTTTAGAAATATTTATCTTTTTCTCATTAGGTTAGATTCCATATTTCACTTTTATTAGTAAAAAGCAGTTTGTATATCTAGATTATATGAAACCCTTTTTTGAGACAGTCTCATCTAGCCTAGCCCATGTAAATACCACTCTTTATTTTATTATTTTGTGTGTGTGTGTGTGTGTGTGTGTGTGTGTGTGTGTGTGTGTAGTGTGTCAGTGTGTCAGAGGGCACTGTATGTCCCTGTGGAGGACTGAGGGTGACTTCAGGAATCATCCTGGCTTGCTTCTACCTCCTTTTTGTTTTGCTCTGGGATTTCCCAGGCTATGCCCAAAAGGGCCAGACTCTGCCATTTCCGCATGGTGTTTTTTACATGGGACCTGGGATCTGAACTCAGGACCTTCTGCTTTCAAGGCAGTCTTAATGCCTGAGTCATCTCTCCAGCCCCATAAATACTACTCTAAAATCTGTTTTTTTAAAATGTTATATGAAACAGTAATAATAAAACAATAGCAAGTTAAAAGACCAATCTTTTAGTTCTTAAAATCTTACTAGTTGCAAGGTGGGATTTACTGACATGAACTGTCTTACAGCAGAATAACTCAGTCATATTAATAGTTGGCATAAAGAATTTCAGTCTCATTTAAAATGTAAATAAATGTGCTCATTGATATTTTGCTAAATTTAATCAGTATAAAATCTCAGTAAACATAGTACATTTGAGCATAAATGCAGATTCAAAATAAGCCCCGTCAAAATAAAAGTGAGACCATCTCAATATTTCTCCTGTTAAAAATAGAAAATCAATAGGACCATTCATACAAAGTAGGATCTAGGAGGATTACCCATGTTGAATGAGACTTCAGTATTGTAATGACTGCTAATATTACTATTGAATGAGACTTCAATATTGTAATGACTGAATTCTACTAATATCACTACTTCTATATAATACCTTCTATGGAAATCATTAAGAATTAAATCATTATAAAACTGGACAGGGTGGCTGGAGATATGGTTCACGGGTTAAAGCCTTTGCCTCAGAAGTAAAAGATCCTGAGTTCAGATCCCAGATACCAGGAGAAATATTAGTCAGAAATGGTGGCAGCCTGTACTTCTGACCCTGGAAAGCAGAGCCTGGGAAATCCCAGAGCTAAGTATAAAGAGGTAGAACAATCCAGGATGATTCCCAAAGTCACCCTTGGTCCTCCACAGGTGCAAACACACACATCCTCAAGTGCCTTCTTCTACACACTCACAAACACATATCTACATTTGTACACATGCAAATAAAAGGGGAGGGGCAGGAAAAATGGCTCACTGTTTAAAGCACTTTCCATGCAAGTACAAAGACCAGAGTTCACATCCCCAGATTCCATGTAAAATCCAAGTGAGTATGATAGCTTAATTAATTCCACACTTGTAAGACAGAGACTGGGAATTCCTAGAGCAAGCTGGCCTGCCAAACTAGCACTATCCATGAGTTTTAGGTTTCATTAGTAACCCTGTCTCAGAGTACTGTGGAAAAGCAATTAAAGGATGATTCCTGAAAACAATCTTGAGCTTCCATATGTGTGTATACACATATATATGAAGACACACATATATGTATAAAGCATATGCATATATATAGAAAAGAAAAACCAAGAATAGAAATGATTATATATTTCCATATTAGTACATGAAGTAATTCTGAGTTAAAAGTTTAAAAGTTCTATAGCAAGGTGAAAACATAACATCATTTTAAGTATTTAATGTATTTACTAGCATGAAAATTTTTGGAAATAAATTTGAATATTTTACTCATATAAAATATAGTTTGATAGAATCCTTTGGAATTTTGTGTTAGTCTCTGCTATGTTTTCAACTGGGAGACTTGTTCAGAATTATCTTATTTACTCAAAGTATCTCTAACTTAGCTACTTACCGTCTCACTGTTCTTGGAAGTGGTTAAATATTTGCATAGTTTCATAGTTAAAAATAAAAGCTGACTGCTGAGATAAGGCTTCCCCAGCCTGCCAGGTCAGAGCTAAGGTTCCAAGACATCCCCCTGACTCAACTTCCCTTTGCTGCACCCTGCCCACAACTGAGATTGGAAGGGCACTCAGCATCATCCTAGGAGCCTTGTTCTATAATAGAAGGTGTTATTACTGAAAAGCACAGCTTTCTAAAACTCAGAAAATAAGGGATTGCCTTGCCCACTCCCATCCCAAGGCTCAGGGAACATTGAAGAAGGGACAGCAAGATTGTAAGAGCCCGAAGTGGAACAGTGGTGGGCCAGATATCATCTGGACATGACATGGTTGGGATACACAAAATTTCATGACAGATATGTATAGTACACAAGAATTGCACGAGAACAGTCTTAACAACAAAATCAGAAAGATCTCAAGAAGCCCTCACCTCTCTGAGAGACCAATGAGGACTAACGCGATGGGGAAGAAAAGGAGGATACTTTCCTCAGTGGTATAACCACTGATCTATGATGCTTGCTGGAGCATGCATGAATCTTGTCATATGGAGCATGAATATGTCCTCAAAGACAAACTAGATAAAACACACTAGGCCACACAAATAAAATGATTTGAAAATAGGGAATCTGGCTGAGGAGGTAAAGGGAGAAAAGGAGGAGGGTGGAATTTGGGACTAACGGGTGAAAATATTGTAAATTCACTTTATACATTTAAGCAACATTAAAAGAAAAAACATATGTCATAGCTATCAAGTGTCAGGAAAATACAGAATTATAGAATTTTCAGGGAAAAAAATGAACGCTTGAGGATTAATTTATTGAAAGTCATTGGATTTCAAGCTAAAAATAGAAAAACTATATGTATTCTCAATGTTGAATTAATGACCTAGGGTCATACCAATATCCATAGTTTACAAAGATACCCTTCAATATATGGACTAGCATCACAGAGGACAGAGACTATAGACATTTTATTTTTATAACTTGAAAGATATATATATATATAATTTCTCCAGTGAAATATTCTCATACTACTATGAATGTGTATACAGACACCCACATATACATGCATGCACAGTCATTCATATACACACACATACGCTCATATTTACATACATTCATATGCACCCCCACGCATATACACAGACAAATTAAAATGTAATGTTCATGTCATGAATTCCTGTTCATGACTAGTAATTTTTAAAATCAAGCATTCATACTTATTCAGCTCATGTTTACTAGTTTGACTTACTTGCTAGACTTTTACAACAGCATGAGCAGATAATTATACTTTTAGTTCCTTGTATTTCTAGTTCACAGGACAATGAGAACTATTTAATTCAACAGATGAATGAACTTATTAAAACAATGGTTTGAATCTTGGCTAAAGGTGAAAACCTGACCCCATTTATTTACTGTGTAAATAAATGATGCTTACTGGAACATGCATGAAAATAAAAAAATAAAAGCTAAAAAATTTAATTGATCTGATTTAGAATCAGCCTTATCACTTCCTGCTGTGTAAGTTTCAACTTAGCAGTGCTGAACTTCTTTAGACTGATTTTATTACTGGAGAAATTACTGTATATTTTATGATGATTAAGAGCATGACTAATGTAGGAGATACATCTAAAAGTCCCTGATTTCAATATCCAGCAACCCTTCCTCAGAAATAAGAATAATGCATATGAAGTCCACTACACAGTAACTAGCACATAATCCAGACTATTATGTTTTAGTTTTTTTCTAATCTAATAAAGTGTAAAAATAAATTAGCTTTATGTATACAAGAAAAGTAATGTCTTTAAGTTTCATGAGTACTATCAAACTCTTTGGAAGGTTGTAATACATACATAATGTAAAAATCTGATGGATATACCTCAATTTCCAGGAACAGTACGTTCCCAATTGATTGAGTATAGCAGGTGCATTATGAAAATAGCATAGCATTGAGATGTTAATCCCAAATAAATTTTGAAATATATACTTAAAGAATGTGTGACTAGGACTGAAGAGATAGCTCAAGGATTAATCTTCTGCCTCAAAAGCAGAAGGTCCTGAGTTTGGATCCCAGATCCATCTAAAAACTCTTAAGTGGAAATAGTGGTGGCTCATCCTTCTAGTCCTGGAAGGTGGAGCCTGGGAAACTCCAGAGCAAAGCTAAGAGGAGGTAAAGCAATCCAGAGTGATTCCCAAAGTCACTCTTGGACTCTATACACACACACACACACACACACACACACACACACACACACACACCAAAAAAGAAAAGTATGGCTCACTTTGACATTAGTTTACAAAACAGTCCCAAAGGCACAATAGCCACAACACAGAAATGACCTTATTTCTCAATACCAAATTCTTTCAGGCCTCAAGACCCACCCGCTATGACTTGCCTTCATTCCAGCAGGCTCTATATCTTAAAGGTGATACAACCTTCTCAAAACATTAATACCAGCTAAGAATTCAAACACTGGAGTGATATGGCATTCTCGTCCAACTTGAAACATTCACAGCATTATATTCGTTAATAAATGATAATACTTAACTGTTTGTATAACTTCCTGTGGTTTATGATAAATTTACATTACCTTTGGAGCATTACACAGTCCTCTTGGATAAAGTTTCAGCAATACTTTATATTTGCTATAGTTACATATCACCTGATAACAGTGAAATCGAGAGAGGTCTTAGACTAGGTCTTTACATACAATGTCACTTGAGTGAGATATAGGGAATGTTTATTTCTTCTCTTCAAATAAATTTCACATAGATTTTTCTCAAGTACTTCTGTTATTTGGTTTCATTGTGAACAGAGTTGATAATTCCATGTTACCTGTTTTCTTAGTTAGGGTTCTCAAAGCCTTATATTGATCAGAGTAGCTACTGCTTTCAGTTTTCTTATTTAGCTACCTAAAACCACGTTATTTTCTGTAGCTACTTTTTCTCTTCTGTCTAAAGCAGTCTATCCTTCATCATTTTGAATTATCTATTCAAATTGTGCTACCCCCATTCACTCTTATTCATCCATATACCAACTTGGGTTATCATTTCTGCAGTTTTGTAATTTGTAGAATTAGAAAACTTCAAAATGATTGATAAGTATATAATGTGTTCCAAGATGTTTTAGTTCCCCACCCACTTAAAATATTAATTATGTTTATCATTATTTTAGATGGCCACACACACAGGGTGATTAAACCACTAGTACTTCATTTCCATTGATTCATATTTTGAGCTATCTTTGTGATAGTTTTGAGATTATTTTTGACCTTAGTTTAACTGAAATTTTTTATTAAACCTTTACGTGTGCACTCATGGTTTTTGTCCAGTTTCAAGTCAAGTTTCCTATGATTTATCTTTACATATGGTTACTCATTCATTTTACATCTATAGTAGACTTGTGCATATGTTGCATATCAAATATTTTGTAATCACCAATTACTTTTATCTATCTGTATTAGAGTCTTTGTTCTGAAATGAACTGAAACAGAAAAGTCAGTTTTTTGAATATTTGAATGATTTTAGTCCATACTCTGTCATAATTTCCTGCCCACTAACCTTAAAAACTGAATATTTGGCTCATGATTTTGCTTTAATTTTATTTTACTAAATTTCAAGCATATGCAAATGTATCATATAATATAATGAACTCCATGTCTGCCTACTATCCAACTGCAGTCATTAATCTGGGTGTACTCTTATTTGGCTCACATGTTCTTCTCATTTCTCATTGCTTGATTTTGAAGTAATTTTTTTTAAGTATTAAGAAGAATAAGACTATATTGTTTTGTTTTTATGTATGTTCCATGTTAACAAGACTTTGAATGATAGCTTTTAAAAATAGCATATGTACAGTGATGATGAATTGATGCTGACAACCAGATAACATATAGTAATTATTGTGTAAGTTACATTTTCATAAATACCTACTTTTCTTACTGCATGATTGACATAAATAAGCAGAGGAAACCAAATGGCTTTCCTCCCACAATAGCTAAGGAATGTAACTTTTTCTGTAACTTTAAATATCCTTGTTCTCTCTTGATCTCATCCCCCTCAAATAGCTTATACAGAATTTGGAGAAGTTGTGTCATGAATGGAGGGAAAATTTGCATCATCTTGGTATGCCATCAAGAGATGAATAGTTTCAAAGTGCATAAAATCTCAGATGTCTGTATGCTTTGCTAGCAGTTTTACTAATAAAATTTTGGTTTGTTAAATTTGATTTTTGCTAAGTGATCAAAGGTATGCTACTTATTGAACATGTAACTAGTATCTTTATATACAGCAAAATAGAATCTATTCATAAGCAAATGCTACTACTTATGTATGTAGCTCAAATGCATATTGAGTAATCGTTTATTAGGAAACTGTTGTCCTTATACATCTTATCACACAATCATTCACATTCAGCATTTGGCTGAAAATAATCTACCGTTTGAATTCCTTTTACAACTCAAGCTGTTCTTGAATTTGAGGTCCCCACCTCAGAGTCATGATTGTATGTACACGTACTTCTACTTCTGGCCCATAGTCACCTTTTGAGACATCGTGGTTCACACCTGTAATCCTAGTACTCTGGAGGCTGAGATGGGCTTTCCTTCAAGTCTAAGGTCAGCCTGGGCTATGTACAGAGTTCTAGTCTCCCTAGGCTATATCCTATAAGACCCTGCCTTTGAAAAGTAGTAGTAGGGCTGGAGCAATGGCTTGAGTTTAGACTCTGCCTTATAAGTAGAAGGTCCTGAGTTCAGATCCCAGGTCCCACATTAAAAAAAAAAAAAAAGCCAGGCAGAAACCGAGAAGGAAGCCTGCACGTCCAGCCCTAGTGGAAAGCTGGAAATCCTAGTGGAAATCCCAGAGCAAAGCAAAAAGGTAGAAGCAATCTAGGATGATTCCCAAAGTCACCCTCCACAGAGACATACAGTGTCTTCTCTCTCTCTCTCTCTCTCTCTCTCTCTCTCTCTCTCTCTCTCTCTCTCTTTCACAATAAATGGTTAAGTAAATAAAGTTTTTAAAAAATAGTAAAAAAATTTTAATTTAATAAGTAAATATCAAGTCTCCATGTTTGGAAGAAAACTGTTTTGTGTTGCAATGTATTTTGAATACAGCTTTTCTGTGTAAGTTCCTTGGATGAGAAGTATTAATGTTTATTACCAAGTATTGTCTCCTAAAATTTTTAAAGGATAGTTTCCTAAAATTTTTAAAAGGTAATTATCTTTCTAATTTTATAAAAATATTATTTATTTTAGCACTTTTATAAAATTTTAAATATTCTGAAGAAATCATTCTAGGGTACCATATTTTTTGCTATGCTTTTCATTTGATAAGTTATTTTTTGTAGCATCTACAGAAATTACTCCTAAAATAATCTGAAGCTAAATTTTTCACATTCAAACTTAAAAATGGATGTTTATCATTCTATTTGTTTTATTGCTATAAGAAATTGTTATTCTGTGAATTTTCTAGAATAATAGTGAAGAGAAATTACTTTAGCTTAAAATAACCTGGGACCCTACCTGGAGAAGGTGTTTCATAGTTTTGTAAGAGATTGTAATTGATTACTTTCTGTTGCAGGAGGTTTTCTGTTTTGGGTTCCTTTATTTTTTCAACAAGTGTTCGGGGAATTTTTCCTGGGTGTTAAACTTATTGGAATCTTTATAGGATCCCTGGAAATATAAAAACCTGAGTTTCTACAAAAAAAGTTTTTTTTTCTTGTACTGAGAATACACATCAATTTTGTGAGAAAGCTACGGAGAGCTTATTTTTCAACCATAAAACACCTGTTTTAATAAAAATGGTATCTTATTTCTCAAAAGCAAACATAATGTATTGTTTTTTTTTTTCCACTTGGTTATATTGCTTAACATTTCCATATGGATTTATTTGTATAGAAAGGTTACATAAAAGAACTACTTAGGAAATAGCAAAGCTGTGAAATCCAGCACTTGGGAAACCAGAATAATAGGACCAAAAAAAATTCAAGGCCTTCCTGGTCACAGACTGAGACCCTGTTTCTCTCTCTCTCTCTCTCTCTCTCTCTCTCTCTCTCTCTCTCTCTCTCTCTCTCTCTCTCTCTCTCTTTCTCTCTTCTCTCTCTCTCTCACACACACACACAAAGAAAATAACAATCTCTTTCTCTCACCATTTATGAACACTAATATACAATGTGTTGATTTTCTTGTTAAACTAACACATATACAATTCTTTCTTTAAAGGCAAATCCTCCTCCAGTCCTGGTTAACACTGACAGCTTGGAAACACCAACTTATGTAAGTTCCAATTTTTCTCCTCAAATTTAAATAACTCTGCCTTTCTTGTTCAATTTTGGATGTATCTACAAGGATCACAACATTATTTTCTTTGGTACATTTTGCTCAAAACTTTCTGCCACTTGAAAGCTAGACATGGTGCTGTGTGAACATATGGAACCCTGGTCCCTCAATGCTGAGGCAAAAGAAGCAGAAGGTGAAGCAAGCTGAGTTACATGAGACCCTGTCAGAAAGAGCATTTTTTTCTTGCCACTACTTGTCATTTATTATTATATTAAGTATAATTGCTATAATTAAACAATGCTACCTTGTTTTAGTTGTTTGTTCCCATACTTGCACAAAGCAAAAATGTTGAATAGGAATTTATGATTCAATTTTTAAGTTGATTACGTTTGCTACAGGCTTGGCATAATGGTACTAACTTTGTATCAGTTACATGATAAAATCATTTTAAAAATCTACTCGAGTGACTAGATTGTTAGCTAGGATATGTATGTGTCTGTGTGATAGTTACATCTTTGTAATTTTAACAGACAGGCAGATCCCTAGGGTTTACTAGCAAGGTTAGTAAGGAAAAAAATTAAAACAAGCAAGCTAGAAAGCATCTGAGGAATGATTCCCCCCCCCCATATATATGAGAGAGGGAGGGAGAACACTAACAGCAGCAGAACTCCTTAATACAACTAGATGGTAAATGACATTTTTACAGTCACATCATAGGGTTACATGTCTCGAAGAATTCGTGTCTAGGTTTTCTTAGGCTTGCTTCCTCCTGACACATAACACTCTGCTATCCCCATCCCCACCCCTCGGAAAATGTAGCAGTTAGTCACATAGACAACCTTTACCTAGCATCTACCAGATCTGTCCCTAAAAAGGAAAGCAGATGTTTGACATAAAATGCATTAATTTTTATTAATCTTTAGGAATAGTAATTAAGGACTAGCAAGAACATTTCCATAATCCAAGTTCCTAGAAACCAACTCAGACCCAGAGCTGCACTTGGACTCTTTAGAAGTTAGAAAAGCTTTGCTGTTGTGCAGCTTTTTTGTACATAAGGAAGTAAGTTAAATTCCCGTTCCCCTTGCAAGGTTTACCAAGGATAAACCATCATCCCTATAAGAGAATAATGTATGAAATGTTGCAAGGTAAGTTACTCTTTGTGATTATTATAATTTTGTATGTAGGCAAAAAAAAAAAATTGTTGAAATGAAACTTTAGACCATCTGGAGACTAAAGACTTCTGAGGTTTTAAATATATTCAAAAGTAGTTTTTAAACTCACTTAGCCCTTGTTAATTTTTAATCACTTAACACTAGCTAGGGACTGATTATAAATAAGAAAAACTGTGCAAACTACCTAGCCAGGAAGTGAGTAGGATGGGGTGCGAGAGAAGAAAGACTCTGAGGTACCACAGTTGCTTCTTGGGAACATGTTTCTCCAGGCTGCAGGCATCACATGTTCTAAAATTGAGTGGTAAGGATATATAGACATTTTAAAATCCCCCATCCAGTTTCTTCTATCCCCTATTCCTACTAATATATTTCCCATTGCCTAAAGGATAAAGTGTTAATAATTTCATAAATATCCTTCCATGAACATTAGATATACACAAGTCTTTCTAAATCTAGTGCCTCAGTTTGTTGGGCTGCATTGTTACAAACATATCTAAAACAAGGGCCTCATTTCACAAATATTTTCAAACTTGTGCTTTTAAAGTAAAATGACTTATGAAGGATTTATTTTGGCTCCTGGTTTGAGAGAATTCACTTTGTCATAGCAGGGAAGTCATGGTGGGGAGTGTAAGGCAGCAGGTCACATTGTGTCCACAGCCAGAAACAGAAATGCTGGTTGCTCAACTAGCTTTCTTTTTTATTCCGTATAACTCAGTGTAGGACCCAGCCTGTGGATAGTGCCCCCCACATACAGGGTAGGTCTTCTCTCTATTAAATTTCTGTGGAAACATCTTCACAAACAACCCAAGGTGTTCCAAATCTAGTCAGGTTGAGAAAGTGTTCAAGTGGTAATTTTGAAGATATTTTTGTGTGTATATAAGTACATAATTAGAACATATTAAAATACATACATTTCTAGCCACACACATACCTAATGGCTGACACTGATAATCTCAGAACTTATGAGTTAGAGGCAAGAAGATCAGAACATGCCAGCCTCAGTTATATATCAAATTGGAGGCCAGTCTGGGCTACAATAAGATCCTGTCTCAAAAAATATACAAATAAATAAAATTGTTACAAATTATATTTATATTTGATCATTATTGCTAAGTTGTATTTCATAAAATTCTACCCATTTAAGCTCAAGCAAGAATTACTTCACTGTTTTTATCCCATCTTGTCACCAGCACAGTATTATTAAGAATTTTGAACATGTTTAATATCCCTGTTACAATGTGGTAACTCATTTTTATGTACATTTGTTATTACTATTTCTCTTAATTTGATAGATCCAGAATCAGTGGCATGTTTGTAATATCCACACTCAGTAGGCAGACATAGGATAGTATGTTTGAGATCAATCTAGAATGCATAAAAAGACTGTGTTTCCTACATATTTCAATAGTTACATGCCACGAATCCACTTTTTTATATTTTATTTTTTTCCTAGTTTTACAAACATATTGTGTAATTGTCCCCTCCCTTCCCCCTTTTTTCCTCCCTCCCTCCTCCTTTTCCTTTCTACTCTCCCCTCCCTTCAACACATCTCACTTCCACCCGCCTGTCTGCTGCTTCTATGGGCCTTCAGGACTATCTGCTCTAGTGGAGCTCAGGCCTCTGTGGCAGATTACGTGGGTAAACCCATTGATAGGGGTACTTCCCTTCACCTCGCTAGCCCTAGCCCCTAAGGTTCCCACTACATGTAATTATTTCTCCTAAGATCCTTTCTAGTCTATAAAGGTATGGTGGAATGTTTTATCCAACAGTAGACCTCCCCATCTCAGGCTCTTACGATCCTATTTTGTCCCCTCTTCCTCAAGGCTCCCTGAGCATTAGCATGGAAAGAGATTTGGTTGACCTGATTCCAGGTGAGCAATGCAGGATCACTGGTGCTCTGCATTCTGGCTGGCTGTTGTCTATTTCATTGCTTGTCCATTGCACTAGGCCGTCTTGTTTGGGTGTTGAGATCTTTTCTTATCTAAAGACAAAATGAGAAGTGTTTAGATGAAGTTTATGCTTGGGTGTTTGTGGTTAGTATTGTCCACTGTCAGTTTTCTCCCTGTCCACCGTTATTTAGATTGGTTTACAATGCTGGGTATGTGTTCCCTGTCATGGACCAGGGATGGGAGGTGGGGATTGTTGGGAGTTAATAAGCAGCAGTTGGCTACCTGGATGCTAGCCTTACTCTCTACTGTGTCCTATTCCTGTTCTTCCATCCCCTTTAAGACTTTTCTTACATAAAAATCTTTTAAAATTGTTTACCTGTGTTCTTTATTTCTGTTCTTTTGGGATCTTCTCCTCCCCTCCCCCCAGCTTGTGATCCTTTGTGTTTGTGGGTGTTGTAAGAGTTACTGTTTGATTTTATCAAACTGATAGTTTAACTAGGATCCACTTTATGGTCTTACCTTTCTGCTTCTGGGATATTTCACTCAATATAATCTCTTCCAGTTCTGTCCATTTATTGGCAAATTTCATTAGTTCATCTTTCCCGACAGCTGAATAGTATTCCATTATATATATATGTACCACATTTTCATTAACCATTCATCATGGTGGACATCTAGGTTGATCTCATTTTTTTTGCAGTTGTGGAAAGGGCTGCTGAACAAGGTTGTACACGTGTCTCTGATTTGGGATGCATTATTCTTCGGGAATATTCCTGGGATTGATGTAACTGGGTTGTATGGAATTTCGATTTGTGACTTTTTTAGATACCTCCAAATTGATCTCCAAAAGGATTGTATGAATTTAGTCTCACTAGCAATGTATGAGGGTCCTCTTCTCCCCACATCCACACCAGTTGTTGCAGTTCGTCTGCATGGTTGCTGATAAATGAATATCAAGTGACTTAAGGGAATAAGGGGTTTATTGTTCTTGGACATTGACTGAATGAAGCCAGAGTCTTGACTGTATTAGGAAATGTCCCTGATCCATTACCTAGTAGAATCCTGTTCTCTTTAAAAAAAAAAAAAAAAGTTATTTTTTAAAAAAAAAGTGTTCTTGGCATTTCTCTCAGTATTCTTTTCTTCAAAACTCCCACTAGAATGGCTCCTTAAGCTCTGCTTCCAACATACTAAGGCTTTAAAAATGTGAATTTCTCACATTCTAGCCACAAACCATTTCCAGGGGCCTAAGAACCACATGGTGAGGTTTATCATCAAAATAACAGCCCCACTTCTTGGTGTCAATTTTTGTCTTAGTTTCTTTTCCTGTTGCTGTGGTAAAGGGTTTATTCTGGCTCATAATGTAAGAGAACAGTCCATGATAGCATAGAAATCAAAGCAGCAGCAGCTTGAGGCAACTGGTCACCTTATATCTGCAGTCATCAAACAGTAATGAATGTTGTGCTCCAAATTAAGAGTTTTACTTGTTCTTTGCTTCTGTCCAATTTCCCTTGAACCTTCATTACTATATTTAATAGAAATAATGAAACAAAGCATCCTTGTTTATTTTTGATTGGTTAAAAAAAAAAAGGTTTTGGTTATTTGCCATTAAGTATGATTTACTGGGGCCCATAGTACTCAATTGCAGTTGACACAATTTTATGGTTATTGACTTTGATTCTTTCTCCATTCATCCTTACTCCATCCTTAGATAGTAAATATGTTAACCTAGAGCAAAATTAAGGGAAAAGGATTTTACAGTTCTTTCAGGTTCCATTAAAGAGGAAAAAAAATGAAAATAATTCGTTTTTTTCCCCTGTCTTTATTCTTCTCAATATCCTGGAGGGAAAGGTTAGGAAAAATTATTCAGATAGTATTTTCTACTTTTCTTGCATATAAAATCTTCAGGTTTTTTTTTTTACATGTAATATAATTGATAGTTAACAACACTTTAAAATCAGCCTAGATTCGTCATTTAAGGCAAATTTTGGACAGACTCTAGTTTTTATTGCTTTTATTTAGTTGTACTAATTTTTCATTAGGAGGAATCTTTTCTGTACATTTTTATTTTTAGATTCTTGGTTTATGGTGGTATATAGTCTTTGAGGTTTTTAATTGCCTGAGTTTAACCACTAATTTTGAGTAATGAATCAGGAGTATTGATGGGTAAAATCTCAAATGTCAGTGTATTACTTAATTATGTGAAAGATATACTTCATGGAACCTAAATAACATATTTGTAAGTTACATATCTTTTTTGTCATCCTTTGGCAAAGCCTTAAAGTAATGAAATGAGATTTGTCCTATCTGAATATATTAATGTTGTTTAATGAGAAAATCAAAATTAAAGTCATTGTTAGTAAACGACTAAGGATCTGTTACTATTATGTTTCTCATGAATTTATGTGATAGTAATGAAAATATATGTAAGTTAAATACTATTCTTGCATATAAGTCATGACTACTTGTATCATAAATTATAACAAAAATTTGGGGCTGGAGAGGTGGCTCAGGGGTTAAGCCTCCGCCTTGCAGGCGGAAGGTCCTGAGTTCGGATCCTAGACCCCATGTATAGATGCCTGGCAGAAGCGGGGGCGGTCTGTGTTTCTGGTCCTGGTAGGGCGGAGCCTGTGAATCCCGGGGCAGAGTAAACAAGGAGGAGGTGGAGGCGTCCATGGTGGTTCCCGAATTCGCCCGTGGTTCTACACACACATATACATATACCCACGCACGCACACGCACAATTGAATAAATAAAAAAATTTTTTTTAAAAATTATAACAAAAATCTGAAATACCTAGCAGTCTTTTAAAAAGGAAATCGCATAACCTATAGTAAAAAGAAGTTTATAGGCAGTAATTCTGAATTCAAAGCACATTAAAAGTGTTCACTTGATGAATGGGATTTATCTACCACAATATAAAGGAAATTTGCTTCAAGTTTTATTGAGTTTCATTCAATAAATGTAATTTCAAACATAAGCAGCAACATGGCTAGTGGATAGTCCACTGTCAAATGAGTCTTTTAATCTGTCATGATTATCTGTGATTGCATAACAGACCATTGTAAAACCTAATGGCCTAAAAGATAAAATCATTACTCCCCATGATTTTATAAACTAGGTGATAGTTCTGCTTTCATAATTTTGGGTTGGACTTCAGTAAAAGCTTAAATTCAGACTAACCTGATTGCCATAAAAACAGTAAGAAAGCGATAAATGAAGATCATTTCACACAGAAACTGATAACCAAGCCATAGACTTATAATTTTAGAAAAGAGTTTGTGAAAGTTTTGAAGGAGTGGTTATAGCCCGCATTTTAGAAAGATCTGTTCAGAACAAAACAGTTATTTTGTTCAGTGGGTAATGCTAATATAAATGATCAGGTAGATTGTATTCTTTTGCAGTATTCCAGAGGAAGTTAAGACAAAGTCTGAATCAAAAGTAGTAAAAATGAGAATGAGAAAGTGATAGTTTCTCGAAAAGTTAACATTTAAATTCAGAACAGCTGACAACTGATTGAATATGTTATCAAGACAAGAGAGTTCAAGAATAGTTAAAAGTGAACTGCATCCTTCCTGTATTTGAAAATCACAGTACTATGAATGATAGATACTTTATGATAGAACAACTTAGTACATTGGCTTTTCCATTTCTTGTAAATGGGGTTATATTATTTATCACTATCACATTTAACAAGTTTTTATTAATAAATCATGCAAATGTTATCTTGCCATTTCAATCTTTTTTACTGAATTTCTAAACTACTTCTCTTTCTCTCCACTAGGTTAATGGCACTGATGCAGATTATGAATATGAGGAAATCACGCTCGAAAGGGTAAAAACTTACTTTAATCTGTTGTTTGGGAACTTACAATTATACTAAATAGAATCCAAAGGAGAAGAGCTTTCAAAACCAATTTCAAAAAATAGGCAACAGTATCTTCAGAATGTTTATTTCTCTAATACAGTTTTTTTTTTTAGATTTACAGAAAAGATATAAATTCCCATTCACCCTGAAGTCAGTGTCCCCTAGTGTTGATATATGATTTTATTACAGTGCTTTTGTTCCAACTAATGAACTAATTAATGTATACTTTTATGAACTTGACATCTTCATTATAGAATGATGTTACATTATAGAATATTATTATGTCTACTTAAGTTGATTGAAGACTTTAATAGTTTCTCATTATTTTCTTTTTAAATATTCTATTTACTCCTAGAATATGAGTAGATATATTTTAATAAAGTAGCATGCCAGCTAAATGTAGTATCGCACACCTGTAGTCCCCACCACTTAGGAGGTGGAGGAGGCAGGAGTTTAAGAAGCTCAAGAGCATCTTTAGCTATATAATGAGTTTGAAGCCTCTTTGAGCTCCATGAAACCCTATCCCAAAGAGAGAAAAAGATGAAAAAGCAATGTACTAATTAGCATTGTATCCAATTTTTTTACTAGCAAAATAGCAACCATAGTTCTGATACACTAAGCTGTCTCAAATTTATCATGTACCTTTCCAATCAGAAAAAAATATATACTTTTCCAATCAGAAAAAAAAGTAGCTTAATGCTACAGTTCAATTTTGCAAAATATCTTGAACTGTATTTTTCACTTAGTAATATCTGCAGTTAAAGCTAGACATGGTGGTGCCCACCAATAATCCCAGCACTCAGGAGGCAGAGGACCAGTTCATTCAAAAACAGTCCTACCCAGAGATATTTCAAGGCAATCTGGTATACCTGAGACCCTGTGTTAAATCTTTATTTTTTAAACAAACAAGCTGAAAAAAAGTCTACTGTGCCTTAGTAATGTCTCCTTTTCTAACCAGTAGTTCTAGAAAATTGTGTTCTACTTAAGCAAATTCCCAAAACAATAGAATGCCTCCATTTTAAAAACTAAAATCTTATGTAATGAAACTTGATGGTTTGAAGCCAGACTAGACACAGAGGATAAGTAGACCTAAGGGTCTGTTATACATGTAATTAGTCTTTATTGTCTTCTGTTTAAATTCATATCACCTCAGGTTGAGTGTATGTCTCAGTAATGTTACACTCAGCATCAATCTGTTGAACATATTTTAGTATGGTATTTTTGGCATCTCTTATTGTTCAATGTATTCATTTTTTTCATCCTTCCCTAGTGCCTTTTCAATTCCTTGTATTTAATTTGGGACCATACATTCCTTATATTTATCAGTTTTATTTATCATTGTCTTAATTTAATTTATATAAATTAAATTAATTTATATAAAATATTTATCATTGTTTTAATAACTTATTTCTTGGCAGCTTCCCACAATCTGAAATTCTGCAATTCCTTAAGAGTTATATTAGGAATTTATGATGAGCATAAGAATTGGATGCTTAAAACTAAAGTTGCCTGAAAGTAATAGAACTCTTTCTATCAGTGAGCATTACTCAGAAATTCAGTTTATCCAGTTTATAAATCAAGAAAAAAAGGACTTCTCCAGCAAGATTTACTTTGCTACCAAAAAGCTCACTAATATTAAGTTATCAGATTGGGCTTTCAGTACTGAAAAATGCCTTTGAGTAGTCAGGCATGTTTGTTAAACATTTCAAGAATCAATGGCAGCCATCACTTAGCTCCAGTTTAGTCATTTCAAATACTCTGCTGACAAAATTAGAAAAAAAGCACCACCGTTCGTTCATTCATTCATTCATTCATGTACTTTCAAGTATGTCTGTACCTGTGGAGATTCAATGTTAACATCAGGAATCATACTGGATTGTTCTACCTCCTTATTGCTTTGCTCTGGGGTTTCCCAGGCTCCACCTTTCAGAATCAGAATTGAAGCAGCCCATTACACCCACCTGGTATTTTTATATGAGATCTGGGGGTTCAAACTCAGGTCCTTTTGCTTATGAGACAGAAGCTTTAACCCTGAACCATCTGTCCAGACCCACCATCCTTTCGTTAGATGCTGAAAAAATATGTCTGACATTCAGAAATATGATGGCACGATAGTACACACTTGTTGATCCAACCCTTGAGTGCGTTACCTACCTAATGTGTGGAGTACAGGAGTAATCCACATACTTCTTAAAAAATGAACTACAGACTGTACTTCAGACATACTTGATACATTTTTTTCAACCTCACCAACAAAGTAGGGATATAACCTCTGTAGATTTACCTTACATGGTAGTCACATCGGTTTAATTTAAAATCATCTTTATTGTGTTCTCTGTTGTAATATAGTTTCTGGGTCCTATGGTGACAAGAACTTATTGCCTTGCATTTTCTCCTCTATCCCTAGGGAAATTCAGGGCTTGGTTTCAGCATTGCAGGAGGTACAGACAACCCACACATTGGAGATGACTCAAGTATTTTCATTACCAAAATTATCACAGGAGGAGCAGCTGCCCAAGATGGAAGATTGCGGTATGTCTTAGACTTTATTTTGTGATGATGATTCTTAGACTTTATTTTGTGATGGTGATAAAAGACAAGGGATAATAACAATAGGAAATATTATCATAATAACTAGTGTAGGTAAATGCCAAATAACTTTCAAGTGAGTTAATAAAATAATTTTAGTCTTGGTGTTGGTTTTTAGCTTTTCATTTAGGAATTAAGTTTTATCTGGCCTTATGATGGTCTATTTTATATGGTCTGCTGAAAACAGTATCTCATTATAAAGCCATTTTGCACCTTATACAGCTGTTCAGACTTTAAACTGAACTTCTTGCTGGGTATGACAGGTAACATTATCAATGATATTAGAAGCAAAAGTTAAGAATTCAACTTTCTGATCATGTTTCAACTCTTGTTTATGTTGCTCGTGTTCTATTTAATTAACTGAAGAACATACCTAAAATACTAATTCTAGTGTCTTGCTTTGGGTAGAGAATTTTTTTCTCCCAAAGAAAGTTCATTAGGACAGTTTTATCATTTTTATCATGTTTCAATCCCATCCCTACTAATTTGAAATTATCTCCATTTTTTGTTTCAACTTTAGTGTGTGTGTGTGTGTGTGTGTATGTGTGTATGTGTGTATGTATCAGAGGTCACTATGTATGTGTCCCAGTGGAGGACCAAAGGTGACTTCAGAAGTCATCCTGTACTGCTTCTACCTCCTTGCTTTCTTCACTCTGGGATTTCCCAGGCTCCGCCCACCAGAGGCTGGAAATGCAGGCCACTGCCATTTCCGCCTGGCATTTTTACGTGGGACCAGAGATCCAAACTCAGGACCTTCTGCTTGTGAGGCAGTCTTAACCTCTGAACTATCTCTCCAGATCCCTCCCCTTTTTTTTCCTAATGGACTATCATACAGTCAAAAACAAAAGTAGAACTAGTGTAAAAATATTGAGAATAGGAACAAATCAAAAAATTGTTTAGCTATTACTTTGTCTAATTGCATTATTATATAAGAAAGAAACCTTTGAATTTCAAAAAGCAACTTAATTATTTTAATTCTAGAATCTAGGGTGGAAAAATCTTTTTAGATAAGTCAATTTGAGTTTTGATGCTACCTTGTGACCCTGTATTAGCCAATAAGTGTCTCTCTTCATTTTTCTTACATTTAGGTACAACTCTGTCACCTATTATGTGGCATTGAGAGCATTATTTAAACTTATCAGCCTTAGTTTCTCTGTGTATAAAATTTTTTTAAATATACCTAAGGTGTGGGTTGTTTTAAGAGTTCAAACTCTTAAACAGCATGTAATTAATATCAAATAAATATCAGCTATTTTTATAAAGTATCTTAAGGTCTATACATAGTAAGCATGAGAATTCAATGTTTTTCATATAATCTATAATTTGAGTTGTTTGTTTTCTACCTTTGGGAAATATTTGTACTTACACTTTAGATTTAACATGTAGTTTCTTCAGTTTTATTTTCTGGAGTAAATAGTTATTTTAACAAAACTAACAAAAGAAGGGGAAAGGGGGTGAACTGATATTTAAATGCTTTACTATTTAACTTTTTTCCTCAGAGTCAATGACTGTATATTACGAGTAAATGAAGCAGATGTTCGTGATGTAACACACAGCAAAGCTGTTGAAGCATTGAAGGAAGCAGGGTCCATTGTCCGATTGTATGTAAAAAGACGGAAACCAGTATCAGAAAAATTAATGGAAATAAAGCTCATAAAAGGTCCTAAAGGTAATGTCATAAATTAAACGAAGGCAAGTTACTAAGTGCAAACAAAACATCCAAGTTGAATTACCAATACTTGGCATCCTCTGTAAAATTTTAGTGGGTTTATAGAATTTTTTTCTGTTATTTCTTCTAGTTTTTGACTCAAATAGAATTTCTAATGTCTGTCTTCCTACAATGACAGTATTTGAAAAGATATTATGTTAACTTATATATACTGTTTTATTACTGTGAATATGTATCTAAATTTAAAATAAGTTCCTGTAACTTTGTGTGTATGTGTGTGTGTGTGTGTGGTGAATATGTGTGTGCCTGTGGAAGCCAGAGATCATTGTTGAGTATCTCCTCCCTTATGTTCCATATTATTTCTTAGACAGGATTGTAAGATTGTTCACTAAATAGGTTTGATTTGGCTGGCCAGTGAGCCCCCAAGATCATTTTGTCTCTTCCTCACAGTGCTTTGGTTTTAGATGTGTGCCATTAAACCTAGCTTTTTTTTGGTTGGGTGGGGTATATGATCCTTAACTCAGGTCTTCCTATTTCCCACTGAGCCATCTTCCTAGCCTCCATGTGATTTTTATATTCAGGGTGTTTGCAGCCTGTCTTTAGTGGTCTTAAGAAATAAAGAACAAAATATCTATCTGCTTGTAAATAGATTAGCGTTTTAAGTATTATTTTGTTAAGGACTCTTAGTAATAAAGGAAATATTCTAAACCTTATAAAAATCATTTATAGTATATTTATATTAACTTTTATAATCTACAAAATATTACAAAATATAGAATAAGTAAAAAAAAGAAAATGATATAATGTATGTCATGGGCAGTTGTCCGTGAAACGAAGACTCCTAAGGTATGAGTTTTAAATTCTGAAAATGTTGATGGTATTAAGAATAAGTGCTGGGGCTGGAGAGGTGGCTCAGGGGTTAAGCCTCTGCCTTGCAGGCGGAAGGTCCTGAGTTCGTATCCTAGACCCCACATATAGATGCCAGGCGGAAGCGGGGGCGGCCTGCGCTTCTGGTCCTGGTAGGGCGGAGCCTGTGAATCCCGGGGCAGAAGGAGATGGAGGCGGCCGTGGTGGTTCCCGAATTCGTCCGTGGTTCTACACACACACACACACACACACACACACACACACACACACACGAACACACGCATACACGCACAATTAAATAAATAATAAAAAATTTAAAAAAAAAAAGAATAAATGCTATAATAATTCCAATACCTGGCTTCATGGAAGAAGTGGAATTCTAACAAATGAGCAAGTGGAGAATTTGGTGTTGAAGCTGTAGAAATATTTTAAAATATTAATGCCAGAAGATAGCTTAGCAGATATAGGTACCTACTCATAAACCTGGTGTCCTGAGTTTGATCCTTAGAGCCCACATGGTGAAAGGAGAGAACTGACATCCAAAAGTCCTGACTTCCACACACACCAGTGACATGCACATGCCAGCTTTCCCTCTGTCACAGTCTCTCTCAAAAGTAATAAATACATGATGAAATAAAAGTGAAACATTTTATGTTTCCTTGAACTCTCAGAACCAATTACAGAAATATTTTAATAAGAAACCCAAAGAGGAAAAGGAATGTTTGTGATTTTAGGAGTGCCTCTATTTATAATTGTCCCCTGTTTAAAAAATAATACTTAAAATTTTTTAAATAATAGCTAGATTAAATTAGTGTGGTGGAATTGTCATCTAATTTTCATCTATTTTTTCCTGAGATCTAATTCATCTTGACTAATGAGAATCTAAAATTGCTTATTTCAAACAGGTCTCGGATTCAGCATTGCTGGAGGTGTTGGAAATCAGCATATTCCTGGTGATAACAGCATCTATGTAACCAAAATAATTGAAGGAGGAGCTGCACATAAAGATGGCAAGCTTCAGATTGGAGACAAGCTTCTAGCAGTAAGTATAAGAAATGTACTGTTTTAAGTTATGTTCATATCTTTTTTTTTTCCCGACTCTAAAATTTGCACACATGAAAGTCCTTAAATGAGTGAATTCTTTTCCTTGATTCTTCCCTCTGTTTGACCTCATCACCTCCGTGCAAGAGTTGACGGCTCGAAAATGCAGAGTTGTTAGGTTGACAGTTTTTCTATAAATCTCTTCTCTTCCTCTCTCTCTCTGTCTCTCATACTTGTATACATGTGTGTGCAATCTCATGTGTTAATGAGTAGACAAGCACTTGCCATGGCATCTGTATAGAGGTCAGAGCACAACCAACCTTGGAGCTCTATCCTCACTTTTCACCTTTTTGAAACAGAATTATAGCAGTGAGACAACACTCAAATTCAAGTGACTTAAGGGAAGAAAAGGAGATATATTTGGCTTATGATTCCACAGGGGAAAATTGTACAGTTATTCCTCCTCCTGCTGTGAGACAACACTCAAGCCAACAACTTAAAGGAAAAAAAAGAAAAGTATTTGGCGTAAGGTTCCAGAGGGGAGGTACAGTTCTTTACAGTGGGAAAGGCATGGCTGGCTAGCAGAAGCTGGAGGAGACTTAAGTCACTGCAGAAATCATGGAGGCTAGCTGCAAATTGCAAGAGCTAACTACTAGCAGAAGCAAGGTGGGGCTAACCAATCTCAGGCCCGCTATCAAGCTGGCTCTGGGTACTCTCAGGCTCCACTTTCTGGAGCTGGAGTTACACATGGCTTGCCACTTCCTCCTGGCCTTTTAAGTGGGATGTGACTACCTGAACTCCAGCTCTCTTTCTTAAATGGCAGACACTTTAACCTTTGAGCCATCTCCATAGGCCATCTCTATTTTTCAATTAATTTGGTAATTTCTGTGTATATTATCATAGGAAAGTCTCTAATGTACTTAGCATTAAAAATCCATTTCCAGAGCCTATGTTTTGTTCTTTAAACAAAAATTAACTTAAAGTGTAACACATTTTCTTGTAGCATTCATGCATAGAGCGATCCTTGTTCCATTCCACCTCCATTATTACCCTTCACTTTCATGTTACATGCATTCTATTACCTATCCCACCCACCCTGAGCATATTTTAGTATGGTCTCCCTTTAGAATAATTAAAGTATGCCCATAGAGAGGAGATTAAGGCTGGGAAATAGAAATAAGTATTTAGAATCAAGATTGTCTGTTTCATTAATGTATACAAACAATTCTTTGTATCATAGACTATAGGAATAGGTGTTTTCTTTCCACATGCTTGTATTTTTTTAAATCACTCCTTGTTTCCCCTGTCTTCTGATATACTTGTGTCTCTTGGAATTTTATTTTAGGTAAATAGTGTCTGTTTAGAAGAAGTTACTCATGAAGAAGCAGTAACTGCCTTAAAGAACACATCTGATTTTGTTTACTTGAAAGTGGCAAAACCCACAAGTATGTATATTAATGATGGCTATGCACCACCTGACATCACCAACTGTAAGTCTGTTTGTTTAAACTTTTTTTTAATCTCAAAGGCAATACATTCTATAATGTTCATAGGATAATGTAGTAGAAAAAGTTTAAGCATAAAAAAGCCCTTGAGCGTAGTGGTATATACCCATAATTCCAGTGCTGGATCCCTGGGAGTGAGAGGGAGACAAAGGATGAGACATTTAAAACCATTCTGTTGCACCCATCTTAAAAATATTCTAAGATTGACTGGAGAGATGGCTCAGGGCTTCAAGTCTTGGCATGCAAATGAAAGGACTGGATCCCACGCAGGCAAGTGTGGCAGCCATCTATAACTCCAGCCTTAGAGTTCCCGAAGTAAACTGGCCAGCCAGTCTGGGCCTATCAGCAAGCTCTAGGCTTGATTAAAGATCCTGTCTCAAAAAGAATAAAGTAGAAGAGTGAATGAGGACAATTGTAGATTTCAGTCTCAGGCTTTCCATTCATGTGTGCAAGTACACAACCACATGCATACATACAAAGATGGAAAAGGAAAAATAAGAGAACTATTAGTAATTTTAATCTTGCTGATTATTAAAATATGTTTAAATCTTCATAGACTGGGATTCTTTTTCACCTTAATTCTTAAGCTTGTATGTAAATAATTGCTACCAAGGGTATTTAAGCAGGTTTATGTTGTGTGCTTGAACACAGAAATAAGCAAGTAATTTTTTGGATTAGCAAACAAACTGATCAGATGCTTTTTGGTGCTGCTGGCTCATGAAATGAATTTTGAGAATTTATGTGCTGTCTTCTATTTTTATTATATGCTCATTGATTTATTACTCAAGTATAATTTATTTTCTTGATAGTATTCAACCTTTCTAATAGACATAGAATATATCTTACACTTCTTGACAAATAACCTTGCTACTTATTTGAAGTTCTTACATATCCTTGGTTGTATATATAAACCTCATATAAGGAATATATGTAAATAATATATTTGTAATTATAAATGAAATTTCAAGAATGATTTGATTTATCAATTTAATCAGTCTGTCTTGGAATGTTTTTTGCTCGTGTGTGTGTGTGTGTGTGTGTGTGTGTGTGTGTGTATCAGAGAGTACTGTGGATTCCTGTGGAGGTCCAAGGGTGACTTTGGGAATCATCCTGGCTTGCTTCTACCTCCTTTTTGCTTCACTTTGAGATTTTCTAGGCTCCACCCACTAGGGCCAGAAGTGCTGGTGTCTGCCATTTCTGCCTCATATTTTAATGTGGGAGGCAGAGGCTTAATCCCTGAGTTAATCTTTCCAGCCCTTGAGATGCTTATCTTCCCAAGATTTTGACAAAAGTTACGTGAGGAAAAGGTTTGTTCTATCTAGTTCACAGATCCATCATGACAAAGAAATCAAAGCAACAGAAGCTTAAAGCAGCTGCTTGCAATGCATCCACAGTTAGGAAATAGAGATCCATGATTCGTGTCATGACTAAGTTCCCTTCTCTATTTATATAGTTCAGGATCCCTGCCAAGAAATGGCACCACTCACAATAAGCATGTCTCCCCACTTCAGTTCACCTAGTCAAGATAATACCCTACAGACATGTTCAGAGCTTGTCTTTCAGGTGGTTCTAGATTCTGTCAAGTTGACAGTTAACATTAAGTCTCTGCATTTTGATCAGATGTGATTGAAATCCTTTACAAAAGGAAGCTTCGTGGTCGAAGTCTGACAGCTGGACTTCCCAATAGGTAAAATGAAGTATAAAGTGTTTAGAAGGCAGTTTGAATATCTGTGTTAAATTTAATGTGTGAGTGAGTATGGGGCATATGTGTTTGTGTATGGTGTGTGTGTATGCATGTACACAGGTACACTTACATCATGACATATTTGTGGTGGTCAGAGAACAACTTTCAAAAGTCAGTTCTCTTCTACCACATGGACTCAGTTCACCACATTTGCATACAGACACTTAACCTGCTGAACCTTTCAGTGGTCCATTCGTTTCTAACTTAACTAGTCTATGAAGTGTGACTTGCTAAGTTCTTTAAATTATTTATAGATTTTTTTTAAAATCGGTTTGTAACTATGTCATCTGCTTATAGAACAATGTCCACTTCTTTGCCATCTTTATGCTGTTCACTTCCTTTCTTCATGTCTGAAGCTCTCACAAAGGCTCCTGTTCATTGTGGAAAGGAAATTGCTGATCGTGCACATTGCTGTCACAGTCTCAGTCTCTGCCTGTGGTACTGCCAATAGGTCTTCTGTACAGCCAATATCAGATTAAGAAAGCCAGTTTTTGTGGCTGAATTTATGTTTTCGTTTTATGTTTAATTTCAGCATTTTTATGGAGATTTTTCTCCTTTATTCCATTAATATGATAGATTACATTGATTTGTCAGTTAAAATCATTTGGTTTACATCTGGATTTTCTTGTTGGTAAAGATTTTATTTCCAAATTCAGTTAGCTTTGTAATCTCTACAGAAAAGATAGTTGGTTTGAGGGGACAGAGAGATTAACAAGGACTTGGGGAGAGGATATTACTGAAGGAGGCACCTCTGCAAGTGAGTAGATAACACAGTTAAAACAATTGATTTGCAAGATGGAAAAAAATCCTTTAGGAAGAATATTAAAAGAAATATTTATTTAAAAAATTTTAAAATAAAAAAAAGAAATATAAGAAAATTATGAATGAACTTCAGGAATGAAAAGGCATAACAGTTGTAACCGAAATAAGATAATCAAAATATGGCACTTGGGAATAAAAGTAGATTTGTTACTGATGAAAAGGTTCATTGTATGTAAAGAAAATGTCATTTCTCTGATACTGAAATTGAAATATCCATATTTTTGTATTATCTCTCTCATTTTTAACTTTGATTCTCTCTGTTTGGAAGGCCTTACTAAATTTTTGATTTGACCTCCAAACTTCTCACTACCATTTCAGGTGTACTTGTTCTTCTCTGATGTTAGAGATCTTGAGTTATTTCTCTTGATCTCTCAGGGTAATAATAAATTGGATGTGTTTCATCTTCTTTGGGGGACCTTGTTACCTAAGATATAGGTGAAAGAAGCAGCATTGGACTAGGGAGATGGCCCAGGGGTTAAAGCCTTTGCCTCTAAATCAAAAGGACCTGAGTTCAGACTCTTGAGATTCCATATAAAAATGCCAGTCAGAAAGACAGTGGCCTGCAATTCCAGCCATGGAAGGCAGAACCTGGGAAACCCTAGAGAAAAGCAGTAAGGAGGTAGAACAATTCAGGATGATCCCTGATGTTACCCTTGAGCCTCCACAGGCACACATATTTAAGTGCCCTCTTTCACACACACACACACACACACACACACACACACACATACACACACACACACACACACACACACACACACACAGCATTGTTTGACCTTTCTTTGGGCTGTCATTTTTATAGAAATGTTTTGTCCTTCCTATATGAAAATAACTGTTTCTGAAAGGATCTATTGAATAAGGAGCAGATGGTGGAAAAACTATATTTTCTGGTTTTGGCATTTAATGAAATTTTTTGTCTAGTTCGTTTGGGGTTTTGTTGCACACAGACGTGATAATGTGGCAAAAGGATTTAAGAGTCAAAAATTAGTAAACTCCAGATATATATATACATATATATATGAATATATATATATATATATATCTCCCAGGAAGACTTTGGATTTTCAGGGTTGAAAACTGTTGTTAGAAAGGCTTTTGATGCAATTGTAAAAGAACACCTCAGGGACTACATGGAAAACAGTTGCTATTGAGTTCTACATATTTGTGATACCAACAGACTGCTACATCCAAGATTATATTGCCAGTACATATCATACACTCTTTTTTTTGTATAGTTATGAGACATATAAATGTAGGTGCCCACCCCTTTTTACTAGAATACTCAACACCCTGTAGTTTAGTCATTTCCTGTTGTCTTCCACTCAGATCACTTCATTCCTTATGTCACCTCTACAGCCACTATGGATACTTGAGCTAGCAGTCCTTGCTTTTTTATACACCTCAATTCTTTGCCCATAATTGAAAATGCTCAGTAAGAAAATACAGAGAAATGTGTATTTCATAATAAAAGTTGATAAATATTGTAGCTAGTTTTGAAATGTTTTAGAACATAACGTGTGGTTTCATGAAGATTGAATATTGCTTTTATGTGTTTTTGTGGCAGTTCAGATCATTTTAAGTGTGTTCTCTTTCCAAGCTATAACGGGCTATGTTTCATACCTGGGTCACTGGGAAGCATTGTCAGGAATTGCATTAACTTTTGTTCTTCGTGGTTTCTACTAGAAAGATGACCTAAGTATAAAGTTACTATTATGAAAATGAACCAACATACAATTTTTATTCTTTTTAAGTTTTGTTTTTTACCAGGTTTCCATTCTCTTATGGCATATTAAAAAGGGTAAATATAAATTGAGTTAGTAGTTCTAACCCCCAGTATAAGACTTTTCACACCAACTTACATGCTTCTGGTTTCCATTATTCACAATCAGTTTTTGAGTCTTTTTTTTTTTAAAGTAATGTACAAAATGCCTTCCTAGAAAAAGAAAAGTTACTATTCTTTAGGTTTATTTACTTGTGTTTTTCTATAACCATTTTTAAATGACATTTCTTGGATTTCACCATGTAAACCCAATTAGTGTGTTGCAGTCCGGCTGCATGGTCGCTGATAGATGATCATCATACAGCTTAAGGGAACAAGGAGTTTACTTTCTTACGACAGTCTGGTTACAGTTCTTATTCTAGCTTGAAGGGAGAGCATGCACCCAACGCCAAGGCCGAGGGAACTGGCCACCGTCTCCACATAACAGCTGAGAGATGGACGATCCTTACTTGCCAGACCAGCATGTCTGGCCAAGTGAACAGAAGGATGCCAACTCTCTCAACCAGCTCTCTCTGATTTATCCAGGGCCTAATCCCATCCACCATGGGCTGGGTCTTCCCCATCAGCTAGACAATCTCCTTCAGGTTTGCTCTGGACTTAACTCAACCATCAACTCTACAACTGTGCCCAGAGCTCAAACCCTCAACAGTCAAATTGACACCTGTGCTTAACTATGACATACTGTAAAACTCCTTTTTTAGTTGTATTTTCTAGAAAGAATCTAGAAATTGAAGCTATGCCATTTTTTTTTAAGATATACGAACTAGCAAAAAATTCTGTATGTGTGAGATACTGAATGACATCTTTCGTTTCTGATATATTTCACTTTTTTGTTTTGAAGCGTCCTCTCAACCTGTCGATAACCACGTTAGCCCATCCTCTTACTTGGGCCAGACACCTGCATCACCAACCAGATACTCGCCCATTTCTAAAGCAATGCTTGGAGATGATGAAATCACTAGGTAAGGAACTGAACATCCATTTTCGTGAATACAGCCGTTGACTTGGGGAATTTTGATTAGCCACAAAAAATAGTCACAATTTTTTTAGCTTTATTTATTTACCTATTGTACATGTTATGTGTGCCAGTGCATCAGGGGACACATGGTAGTTAAGAGGGCAACTTGTAAGAGGTGGTTCTGGAGATCAGTCATCAGGTTTCTTGGCAAGCATCATCTTACTGACCATAGCTACAATTTTTTATTCTTTGAAAGTTTTCATATACAAATACAATGAATTTATTTTTTTATCCCTGTATTCCCCTCCCATCCCATCCCATTTGTTCTTTCCACTCAGTCTCCCTCCCACTCCTTAACCCCCCTGTATGTGAGATCCCTTGAGTCCAGTCTGGGATGTCTGCATTTGTGTGTGCCTGGTACCTGTTGAGACTGGAACAGCCCACCAATGGGCTAAGCATTGAGTTAATGGTCTCCTCCTCTCCTGTCCTATACCAGTTCCACACAGACTCTCAGTGTGACAACCCACCTCTTGAGATCTTCCCTTCTCTGTGGCAAAATTTGATACGTCAGCTATTGGTGGAAGTCTACCAGAGAAGTAGACACTGCTATGAGTTCTTGGGTCTGATAGCCCTGTTATAAACAGGTTGCTGTCTGGGATTTTTCCCCACCCTCAGGCTCTTACATTCTTACCACCCCTTCTTCTGCAAGTTCCCTGAGCCAGTGGATGGGGAGGTGGGCTAAGTGTCCTGTTCAGACCAAGCTATTCAGTCTCTTCTACTTTGCACTTTAGTCTGTAGTTCTCTGTATTGTGTCTCCTCCAATATGGAAGGAGACTTCTTCATTGAATATTGGGTGCTTCTTTGATCTTAGAGTATAATGATAGGTGTTTAGATGGTAGCTTACTTTCAGGTATTTACAGTTGACACTAAGTTTATTCCCACCTGGGGCTTATGGTCTCCCCTTCCATGGGTATTTGACTTGGTTTATAGTACCTGGCTTATGTTTCCTACTGTGAGCTTAGTTCTAGTCTTTAAGGGGGGAAACTTCAGTGTTGTAACAATAATTACTATTCCCTTTTTAAAATTTTTTTTTAATATTTTATTTAGTGTGTGTGTATTTGTATCAGAGGTCACTGTGTGACCCTGTGGGGGACCAAGGGTGACTTCAGGAATCATCCTGGATTGTTTCTACCTCCTTGGTGTTTTTACATGGGGCCTGGGATTCATACTCAGGACCTGCTGCTTGTGACAGAGTCTTAACCCCTAAGCCTAAAGGGTTTTTTTTTTTTTTTTTTTTTTTCTTAAAGCTTGAAAGCTTGGGGTATGTCACCACACATTTGTAATCCCAGCACTTAAAAGGCTCATGCGAGAGGTTAATGAGTGACTTCAAGGTCTCCTGACCTCCACTTGCATGCCCCAGGGTACTCCCCCATACAAACACACACACACACACACACACACACACACACATACATACATACATACATACATAGTGTACAACTTAGGGTAGGGAAATGGCACAGTCTTTGACCTCAGAAACCCATGTAAGAATAATGTAGATACAGTGGCACATATCTGTGATTCCAGCGTTGGGAGGCAGAGACAGATGGATCCTAGGACTCACTGGCCCTCCAGCCTAGCCGTCTTAAAGAGCTCCAGGTTGGTGAAAGACCCAGTCTCAAAGGTGGATGGCTTCCTGAGGAGTGATTTTTTTTTTTTTTGATGCATGTCATTAATTTTTTACTTCAATAATATATATAGATGCAACTTTTAGATTGACATCTTAACCATTTTCAAGGTATACTTTAAATTGACATTGTAGTCATAATGGTGTTTTGCACATGTACCACTAGCAATTTACAGAACTTTAAAAAAATACATTTTATATTTCCATCCATAAAATAAAGAATAAGTAACTGATTCATTTTCTAGCATGTATCTTTAAAATAAAAAAGCAATAAAGCATCAACAAGTGCATTAATTGGAGAAATACTTAGCACATATTGTCAAGATTTTAAGTTTTAAAGAATTACTAATTTGACTTTACAGTTGTATATAAAAAAATTGTCGTGTGTGTGTATAAGAAGTATATATGTAATTTCTTTAAAAATACTATAAATAGAGTAGAGTTACTCTTAAATTTCTCAGGTAAAAGCTAAAGGGGCACTTAAAGCCTGACTTGGGAGTTTTCATTTGCCATTTCTTTTTTATTAATACTATTTGTGGGTTTTTTTTTTTTTTTATTGAAATTCCCTATTCCTTGAGAAAAGGTTGAACACAGTCATCTGTTTCTGCTAAGGAAAGCTCTTGGACTACAAGTCGTAACTGCACAAATGTGAAGGTTTAATGTTAGTGTCCATATGTGAGAAAGAACATGCAGTATTTGACTTTTGGGAGAGAGTTACTTCACTCAGCATTATTTTTACAGCTCCATCCATTGATTTGTGAACATGTTTTGTCTTTCTTACTAAGTATTTGTGTATATGCACCACATTTTCATTATCCATTCATCAGCTGATGGCCATCTAGAGTAGTTAGTTCTATTTCCTTGCTATTGTATTTGTTCCTTGTTGTGTGATGATAATAGAGTCATCATCATGTGATGTAGAATCCTTTGAGAAAAGTGCCCAGAAGTGATATAGCTGGGTCATAAAGTAGTTCTGTTTTTAGTTTATTGAGGAACCTCCCTACTGACTTCCTGAGTGGCTGGACTAGTTTACATTCCCACCAACAGGAGATGAGGGTTCCCTTTTCCCTACAGCTTTGCCATTATTCATTGTTTGTTTTTCAATTTAACAATTCTGATTGGGATAAAATGGAATCTCATAGTAGGCTTTGATTTCCATTTTCTTTTTTTAAATTTTTTTAAAAAAAATTTTTTTTATTCAATTGTATGTGTATGCGTGTGTGTGTGTGTGCGTGTGTGTGCATGTGTATGTAGAACCACGGACGAATTCGGGGACCACCATGGACCTCTTCTACCTCCTCCTTGTTTACTCTGCCCCGGGATTCACAGGCTCCGCCCTACCAGGACCAGAAACGCAGGCCGCCCCCGCTTCCGCTCAGCGTCTATATGTGGGGTCTAGGATCCGAACTCAGGACCTTCCACCTGCAAGGCAGAGGCTTAACCCCTGAGCCACCTCTCCAGCCCCAGATTTCCATTTTCTTGATTGCTAGGAGTGATGAAGTTTTTAAAAGACAATTCTTAGACATTTTTCTTCTGAAAATTGTTTAGGTCAGTAGCCTATTTTTTAATCAGGTCATTGTTTGATGCTTAATTTTTTGAGTCCTTCATATATTCTGGACGCTAATTTTTTATTGGATGAATAGCTAACCAAGATTTCTCTCCCATTTTGTAACCTGCCTCTTTGCACTTTTTGCTGAAGGAAGCTTTTTAATTTTCATGAGATCCCATTTGTCAGTTGTTGGCCTTAATTCCTGTGCAGATCGGGTTCTATTGAGGAAGTATTTACTTAAGTCTTCCTCTTGAAATGTGTTCCCTGTTCTGTCCTCCAGTAATTTCTGAGCTTCAGGCTTGATATTAAGATCTTTGATCTATTTAGAATTGTTTTTTATGCCTGTTGAGAGTAAAGAGCTAGTTTCATTTTTCTACAGGTAGATACCCAGTTTCATTTCAGAATATTTTCATCACCTCAGACTATTCCCTCAAGAACTCCGTCCCACTCTATTCTCGCTTTTAATAACCTCTAGTTTACTTCCATCTCTGAATCTGCCTCTTTTAAACAAGTCATACAGTGCAACCGCACAATATTTTTCCCCTTTCGTAGCTGGCTGACTTCATAGTTTTTGAGGTTTGTTTACATAGCATAGATAAAAATGTCATTCTTTTTCTCAATAATTGTGTGTGTGTGTGTGTACACAACAAGCACATGGTTTGAAAAGTTATTTAGGAAATACACCTGGGTGGAGTTCAGAGATCATATAGTAACTTTATGCTAGCTTTTTGAGGAACTATCAAAATTATTTTATGCTGCCACCAATAATTTTAGAATTTCATAAATACCTCCCTGTGTTTTGATTTACATTGTTTGATGGTAGGGATCTTTTCATCAGTTTATGTTATTTAAAAATTAGGAAAAAAAATTCCCCGAGATATGCTTGGATTTGCTGTAATCCAGACATGTTTTTTTAAAGCAAAATAGTAGCTGTACGCCCTGAATCTACTACCTGACTGGTCACCATAAAGTGAAGTCCCTCATCCTGCCTTATGTCCAACACTGCCCTCCAAATTATACTTTCCTAAATTTTGCTTATTATCCCATTTTTATATGTGTGTGTGTCTGAGCAATATTTGGTGCATTTTTGCCATATTTTGCATGAAAAGTCTAATTTTATGAACACCGTAAGTGAACTAGCAAAGTTGAATAATGCTGAATACTGAATATATGCCAGAAATCCCAGTGCAGGCCCAGAGGAAATTCAGTGGGCTACTCACAATGAAAAAGACATGAAAGTAAAAGGGGAGACAAGTTGGGAAGAAGGTTTTAAATGGGAGAAAGATTGGGTACATGAAGTGAAAATAAGTTATTTATATATGAAGTTGTCAAAGAATAAAAAGAAAAAACAAAGTAAGCAATAAAGGCTGCACAACATAACTTAAGTATATTATTTCTTGATACATGTATATATGTACATATATGTATATGTGTATAGTTCTGTTTTTAATTTTCACATTTCCTCCCTTTTTTAATTTTTTTATTATTATTTATTCAATTGTGTGCGCTGCGCGCGCGCGTGTGTGTGTGTGTGTGTGTGTGTGTAGAACCACGAGTGAATTCGGGAACCCCCATGGACCGCCTTCACCTCCTTGTTTACTCTGCTCCGGGATTCATACGCTTTGCCCTACCAGGAGCAGAAGTGCAGGCCACTCCCGCTTCCGCCCGGCGTCTAGGATCCGAACTCAGGACCTTCCGCCTGCAAGGCAGAGGCTTAACCCCTGAGCCACCTCTTCAGCCCCCCACATTTCCTCCTTTTTTAATTTGGTTTGTTTGCTTAACAGGTTTTTAGCTCTTACATAAAATCAGATTTTTTTCTTTTTATTTCTTAGAATCTCTTTACCCCACAATTTTGAAATACACTTTGTCTATCTTCTAGCTCTCTTTATGATTTGGCAATATAAGAATTACCAGCTGTGCAATGGCAACCCACCTGTAGTCCCAGAACTCAGGAGGATGAATCAGCATTGCCATGGTTTTGAAACCAGCCTGAGCTACATAGCAAATGCAAGATCAGCCAGGACTAGTTACATAGCAGGACCTTGCCTCTGCCTGCATACTCACCCTAACACTTATAAGTAGGTTGTTCTCACAGATAGAATGTCATGTTCTAAATAAAATTTCTAAGATATTGAATGTTTTTTTAAAATTTTTAGGGAGCCTAGAAAAGTTGTTCTTCATCGTGGCTCCACAGGCCTTGGTTTCAACATCGTGGGTGGTGAAGATGGAGAAGGAATATTTATTTCCTTCATCTTGGCCGGAGGACCTGCTGATTTAAGTGGAGAGCTCAGAAAAGGAGATCGCATTATATCGGTAGGCTATATTAATTAAGATGTTTTTATTGCCTTTACTATGTTTCAGAGTGGTTTGTCTTATATTCTAAAGTTGTGAATATATCTTGATTACCTTTTTACCATTTTACAGCTAAATTATAGGATCATAGTATTGTCATGTTCTGTGTGAGAACATGTTCTGTATGATAATTTTTTTTTTACTGTCTGACTTTCTTGTAAAGAAGAAGCCTGTCTTCATATTTCTTCCTATGAAGCGTATTCTCCACTAGTCTGCTAACCTTTTTGTTACTTGTGGACTCATTTATATGCTTTCTATGTACAAATCTTATTTGCTTATTGTGTGATTGAAAGAGGTTTTTTAAAGCAGTCTGAATATGATTTTGGAATTAGCCCTTTGTCCTTGCAGTTTTAACTTTTCTCTTTAAATATTTTGAAACTGTGTTTAGGTATGTATCACTATAGAATTATTATTCCTTTCCTGGCAAGTTGAACTTTCTGTCATTATGTAATAATTCTATTCATTTATAACATGGTTTTTGCCATGAAATTTATCCAGTCTTTACTGGTATTTTTACTTTGAATATATGTGCTTATATTATGAGCCACATTTATACAGTTCTCCCCAGTGACACAGAGACCTTGGAGAAGTTTAATTGGGATGGTTCAACTTTTGCTTTTGTCTGAATTTGGGGGGTGGGGTTATTTTGTGTTGTTTGGTGTGTGTGTCAGAAGTCACTGTATATCCCTGTGGAGGACCACGGGTGACTTTGGGGAATCATTCTATATTGCTAGCTCCTCCTGGCTTCGCTTGGAATTTTCCAGGCTCCACCCACCAGGGCTCAAAGTGCATCATCACCATTTCCACCTGGCATTTTTACATGGGACCTGGGATCCGAACTCAGGACCTTCTTGCAAGACAGAGTCTTAACCCCTGAGCCATCTCTCCAACCCTCATCTGAATTTTATGTCCCCAAATCTAGTCATTGTTATTTAATACTTTAACCACATTGAATGTAATTTGTCACTGATTAAAATCATCTTCTGTGTTTCTCAGTGGGTTTTAATAGCATTTAGATTGGGCAGTTACTTGTTCTATGTATCTATCTTGCTCTTTGTAGAATATCTCAATTTTTATCTTCTCTGTTCTTCCAATATCTAATATACCTGAATAAGAGCCCTTGGCTAATTCTTTCATCACATAATAATCTTAGTAGTCAGTATTATTGAACTTTATCCAAACATGTCTTTATTGTATCTTTGTTAGTAATTAAGGTTTAATATAGAATTCTAGATTGATAGTTATGGTCTCTAAATACTTTGAAGATATTACTTTATACTTGTCTCTTGTCTCTAATTTGCTTTTTCACTAGTTATTTTAAAGATCTCATCTTCAATGTGCTGAGATTTTACTATAAAATATGTATGTGCCATGCATTCTTAGGAGAGGAAAGTATGCGTACAAAACCAGAAGCAATGTGTTCTTTTTATCAGTTCTGGAAATATTTTAGCTATTGTGTTTTCAAATTTTACCTTCTCATATGATGCACATTCTATTCTTATTGAATTCCTATGAGTAGAAGTTATTCTCATATAAGTTCTATTTGCTGAAATCAAAACTGTCTAATACATAGTTTTTTATGACACTACATGGTGAGTTATACAACTGTGCTGTGCGCTTTTTTTCTGTTAATAATCTATGTTTAAACCCTGTGCTGAGCCAAAGACCCAATGGTCATCTAGTAAAGACATTCACACTGTGTGTGTTATGCTCCCAGGAGCATCATTCTTACCACATTTTCCAATGACAAAATTAAAATTTAGAAGTTAGTTTGCCTTGGTAGCTAATAAATGGTTCAGACAGGATTTACCTTAACCACTATTTATACTGTCCTTTTGTTTCCAATTAAAAAGTCCAAGATAATTTAGGTATTTTAAGGTAAGATAAGTTTAGGAACTACAGTTTGTGAGATACAGAGATAAACCTTATATCCTAAGTAAAAGTGTTTTTCAGTATTGCTATTTTAAGTCATTTCTGTGATATAAATCAATACAGACCTTTTTGACTAGATAATAAAGCCAGAAAATTTCCATCAAACTAGATTAATGTCGCTGTAATGTGATATGAGAAATACTTGAGAAATGTAAATTGCAGCTTTTTTTCGCAGCTTTTGATTAACACCTTTGACCAAGTGACTTTCCCATCTCACATTCTCAGATTTATCAGTATGTTCCTGCATCTGTATCTCATCCTTTCAAGTATCTCAAACAGTTAAGGAGAGGCTGAGTACAAAAGAAGTAGAGCCCTACCTCTGGTTTAGTTCTAGGATCGCGGCATAATCAGCTGAACAGAAAATAACTTTTTCGCATTTCAATCTGCACATATGCAGCAAATAATACTTCATTGAGGATTATGTACAATCTTAGAAAATAAACAGTTAAAAAACAGGATACCTTGATCCAGAATGATTATTGCAATAGATCCCTTTAAAACAAAAATAAAGACTGCTCACAATCTGGATCAGTTTAGAAATACTGAACCATCAGGAAACTGGAATTCAGAGACCTAAATGAACTAATAATGTTCAGAAAGTATAAGGAGAACATCTGGTGGCACTCATCCTTGGTAGAATATAAGAAGAGAAGAAATTGATAGAAAAAGAAAGAAACCAAAACTGCTGAGCATTGTGTCTTACAGACGGGAAACAGATAAAAGCTGTCAGGGTAAATCTGCACCTACTTGTCAGTATCTTTGCTGCAGATCTCATTTATTTGGTAATATTAAGCCAATATTTGGGGGATGAGAAGTAAGAATTAAGAGAAAGTTACTCATTTCTAAGGGTATCTCCAATTGCAATGTATACAACCCACTAAATTTAGTTTGTGATAGATATTTGAAGTACTAGAAACCTATGCTAAAGAACATGCCTTTTGTTTAGAATGAAGATCTTGTCAAAATCAGCAAAAAGAACTCTGTACTTTGAGTTGCTAAGAGATGGCAGTATATCAAGAGAAGTAGGTTAGAGTCCTACAAAGCAATATGGACAGAAAAGGATATGGAGAGGAAAAAAGACATTTTCAAGAATCAGAAAACCTCAAGTCCAGAAGATAAAAAGAAATTGCACATCCCAGAATGTTGGCTGATGTATTCCAAGCAGCTGTGAAAGTTGGCAGCTCAGCTGTAAAATCCAAAAGTGCTTAGAAAATGCTTGCTTAATCCTACTCTCAAAACATATTAAACTAAACTAATTTGAAGCTACAACAAAAATGTAACTCAATCACAGATATTAATCATGCATCTTGACTCAGAAAGTCTAATACGTGGATTATTCCCTATCCCTGGGAATCCCTAATGCATGACTTCTTCTATTATGTAATAGTATATAGTATTTACCTCGTTCCTTATGTTTTTTTATTATTATTATTATTTATTCAACTGTGCGCATGTGCGTATGTATGTGCGCGTGCGCATGTGTGTGTGTCTGTGTATGTGTAGAACCACAGATGAATTTGGGAACCACCATGGACGCCTCTACCTCCTTCTGCCCCGGGATTCACAGGCTCTGCCCTACCAGGACCAGAAGCACAGGCCGCCCCGCTTCCGCCTGGCATCTATACGTGAGATCTGGGATCCGAACTCAGGACCTTCCGCCTGCAAGGCGGAGGCTTAACTCCTGAGCCACCTCTCCAGCCCCTCGTTCCTTATGTTTTTATCAGAAGCATCTACTTTAACATTACATGGCTTATAAAGACAGGAGGAAATATAACTTGTCAAGAGAGAAATGTTCGTTGGTTACGGTGACACGTGTTTATAATCTCGGCACTCAGGAAGATAAGTTGACTATCACCATGAGTTTGAGACAAGCATGAAGAGCTTATCTGAAGAAACTATAAGATCAGAAATAGAAACAGAAAAGGTAAAAGTTTATAAACTCGGGAAAACATGAATGTGAATGTAATAAATAGGACTTTTTAAAATATAATTATAAAAAGCCAATATTGGTAGCATGTACCTGTAGTCCCAGCACTCAGGAGACTAAGAAAAGACTGGGTTCTTGGCCTCTCTGGGCTACATCCTAGAGTACTAGGCCAGCCAGGACTTGAGAAAATCATAATGATAAAAATGCCCACAAAATTACCAAAAAAGACAATATGGATGGTAAGATTTGAGAATTTCAACAGAAACAAAAACCAAAAAAATCACCCAGAATTACTAGAAATGAAAAAAAATCTGATAATATTATTTGAAAGACTAATTAGCACAATGAAAAATTAGCAAAAGCAAAAACTATAAAACTTGGACATAGAACAAAACAGGTTTCCAACTTAAAGCTGGAGAGGACATGATTAGAAGAAAGATAGGCTAGAGCATTTTCTGTGGAACACTAACAAGGAAGAGACTTGTTATCTCTTCAAAGAGAGTTGAGTAAAAGATTCAAGCCACAGTTCTACTAAGCTCAACAGTTAGTATATGAATGCAAAAAAAAAAAAAAAAAAAAAAACTATCCATTCTAGTCATAGTACTAGAAATTACACTAAAGAACATGTCTTACAAGCAGGCATAAAAAGCAGCACATACAAGGAAATAGACATGTGTCTGCTAACTAACTTTACCAGGTACGGAAAGCAGACAGACATTGTAGAGTTGGATGTAACATTCAAAGTGCTGAAAGGACAAAGACATGTCCTGTGTCCAGTTGTTCATCAGTAATGAAGTTGAATGAAGTGAAGATGCCTTTAGCAAGCAGCACTGTGACACTTTTATCTCTGACAGACCACAAGAAATACTAAAGAAATGTTCTGTTTGAAGAGAATTTGTGACACATAGAAACCTAGATCTACAGAGGGAAATTAGGAAAACAGAAACAAATACCTAGATAGATAAAAGAGATCTGCTCTTGTTTTAACAGTTTACATATTTCATTAAGACTGTTAACAAAAACAATAACATTGATTTTGGGGCACAGAAGATTTGCAGAAACACAATTAGAATATAAATGGAAAGGAAAGATGGAATTATACTGTTGTATCTTATACGGTGAAGCAGTAAAAAATTTTGGAAAAGTAGTATTTTGCAGTTAAATATTATCATGTCTCGCAAAAGTACTAAGCAGTATACCGAGAGGTAATAGGGTTTTTTTTTACATTTTTTAGAATTTTTCATATATAGACAAAAGTAGTCTATATCCTTACCCCATTCCCTTCCTTTCCTATAATTTTCTTCTCTTTCCCCTCCTTTTGCCAATCTAGCCATGTCCCTCCTACCTGTCTGTTTGCATGTGTGAATCAAAAGCCTCCCTTTGGGGTACCTGTGCTATTAAGCAACCAGGTCTCTGTGGTAGCATATGTGGCTCCTTATTGGGCAAACTCACAAGTGGGGAGCCTCTTTCATCCAGCACCTGTCCCAGAGATTGTTTCTGAATGTAGTTGTTTCTCCTGAGATCTTTGCCAGTCCATGGGGGGAATGTTGATAAAGCCATTGTGTAGATGGCAGTAATAGATCTCATTGCAATAAGCTCCCGGATGCAGCAGTACAACTCTTCTACCTTTAGTGTCTTACAATCTTAATAACCCCTCTTCTGCAAGGTTTCCTGAGCCTTGGAATGGGAAGAAATTTCGATGGCCTTACTAGGGCTGAGCATTCCAAGTTTTCTGACTCACTGATCTTCAATGCAGTAGGGTGCATTGTGGTTGAACACTGAGAGCTTTTCTTATCCAAGGAAATAATAAGAAATAAAATGCCCTGAAAGGGGAGCATCGGAATTCCTAGAGCAAGTTGATTATCCATACTATCCATATGTATGGGCTTTGAGAGACTCAGACACAAAAGAATAATGTGGACGAGTGATCGAGGATAATTCCTGACAACAGCTTTGGGTCTGTACACACACATACACATAAAAATACATGAAAATGAGAAAAAAAATCAATACTAGAGAATAAATAGAAATGTTTCTTGCAAAAGAAAAAAAAGGAGGAACATGCAGGTTAAGTAAAAGCAATGCTAAGATTTTAAATTAGCTACATTAGTAACTACGTTATAGCTGGAATGTGTAACTTAGTAATAGAACACTTGTCTAATAATTGTGGGGCTCTATGTTCAATCTCTAGCACCTCAAATAATAATTGCATTAATATAAATACTCTTAAAATGCAGAAATCGCAAAGTTAACTCAAAAATACAAGCTGTGCACTATTTATCAGAAGTGTACAGAAATTTAAAAGATTAGCAGAGAGTTGGGCATGATGGCTCTTAATCCTACTACTAGAGAGGCTGAAGCAGGAGGATCATATCTTCAAGACCAGCCCAGACTACATGGTAAGATCTCAGAAAAGAGCCTCAAGGAGTCTAAGAATATAGCTCAGAGGTAGAGCACTTTCCTGGCACACAAGGTCTTAGGTTCAACCATAGGCAGCCTCCCACAGAAGGAGTGGAAGAATATCTACTATCATGTGAAAGACACTGTGTTCAGATTTTGTGATGATAAAAATACTCCATGCAGTGGTTAAATATATATACCTAACAAAAGACTTGTATCCAAAATGTATATGTAAGTGTCCTTCTAATCAGTAATACAAAGATAAGTAGCCCATAAGAACTGTACTGATTCTTCACAAGAGGAGACATGCAAATTACCAGTAAGTACATGAAAAACTACTTAACATTAGATATCATGGAACTAATGAATAAAGGAGTTGGAGGCTATTTAGATATATCCCAAATATGTAGTATACCCTGTTAGGTGGCCAAAGAAAAAAAAGTAAGGGCAAATATTTATTTAGTGATGAGGATATGAAATAACTACTGTTCTTTTGCAAGGGACAGCTTTTCTGTTTTTAATATTGAGAGAGAGAGTGAGCACATACATTCATACATGCCATAGGTGCACAGGTGCAGGGCCAAAGACAACTTTAAGAAACCAGTTTATCTCCTTCCACTATGTGGTTTTCTAGGAATCAGATTCAGGCGGCCAGTTTTGCTAGCAGGCAACTTTTCCACCCACTAAACTATCTTTCCTGCCCTTTTTTTTTATTTCCTGACTTCACTTGCCCAACCCCTTTGTGCTTCCTCCACTTTCTTATAAATCTGTTTAGCACCTTCATGTCTTGTTTTTTTTTTTTTTTCATTTGTGGAATTCACCCAGGTTACCTATGTAATAATGAATCTGCAACTATCCTTTGGAATCTGGTAGGTTCCAGTAGGGACACAACTGAAAGCAATGATTGGCCCTCTTCCTGGATCCGCCCATAATTCAGCACTGAGGAATAGGGCCCCTTGAGCATTTCCCCCATCCATGACTGTTGACTGAGCCAGTGTTGTTTTGCAGGCCCAGTGCAGCTAAATCCAGCTGATATGAACTCATGGTTGCATTGGTTGTGTCATGTCTAGATGATGGCATTTTGCAACTCTACTCCATAACTTCTAGTGCTTATGTACTTCCACCCTCTCATTTGTAATGTGCCCCAAGGCTTGGAGAGGGTAGTATAATGGCTTGTTCATTTTGAACAGTACTGTTATTTTTTCACTACAAAAAGAGGCTTCACTGGTTAAGGCAGTGAGTAGCTTGTGTCCTTGAGAATATACAGAGATGTATTTAGTAGGCAGTTTGACACTATGTCAATTAGATTAAACAACAATGGTGAGTACTTTCACCCCCTTGGGCCTACAATATCTCCAGATGGTGGGGGGGACCAGTTTTATGGTGTCATGCATTGATTTCATCCTTTGAAGTGGGCTTCAAATCCAATTAAGGACCTGTTGGTTACTCCTGTAATAGTCCAGTACTATTGCATAGGTGGACATCTTACTTTACAGGTTGAATTTGTAGTATGTGGAGTTAGACTTTTGATGCCTTTTTCCGCCTGTAGCCTGCAGAGAATCTTTGGAGCACTTCGTAAGCTAGCCAACAATTAACAAATTTCCAGCTCTGTTCCAGCTTGATTTCTCTTTATGTATGAGGATCCCATGGTGTGTGGTTATCTTCAGCAATGGGATCTTACATAGTTGTGGTGACCAAGAGAAATAGCAAGAGCCTGTACTATGACAGCTTCATGGGCTCCCTGACCAGCAACTTCTATGAAAGTATCCCATACTAGAACTTGTGTTTAATATCCCACTGCTCTTGCCATATACAGTTAAGCATATGAGGTGATACACTGTTAGCTGGAGAGAGAGTTCAGCGGTAGTAAAGTGCTCATTGTGTACGCATGAGGACCACAGTTGGATTCCAGCATCACATAACAAGCTGGATGTGGTTCAGTGCACACCTATAATCCCAATATTGAGGGTACCAGAAACTGAAGGATCACTGGCGCTTTGTTGGTTTCCAACCAACCAACCAACCAACAAACAAAAAAACAAAGCAAGCAAGCTCCAGTTCAGAGACTGTGCCTCCAAGGAATAAGATGGGAAACCATAGGAGAGGATTCTAATGCCCTCTGCTGGCCTCTGCACCTGTATACATATGTGCCCACACTACACACACCACTCTCACATTCATGCATGCGCATACACATGCATACACACACTAAAACAAATAAATACATATACCTAGATATACAATTATAATAACTTGGGGGAATCCTTTAAGAATTTAAAACATACATGCAAGGTTTCTCCCAGGGGAAGTGAAAGCCTTTGTCTGTAGAAACACTAGGACAAAAATGTTTGTGCCAGCTTCACTCATATTCTAGATCTGGAAAGATTTGTTTCTATTAATAAAAAAGTAAATAAATGGTTTTATGTATACATATATAATTTAATACTACACAGCAAAAAGAAATAAAGTTGTAGGTGAAAAAAATTTTGAGAACAACAAAACAATTAACAGAAGCACATGCTATGTATTTTCTATTCCTAGTGTCAGCATTTGTTTCTGACAATAGAATTTGGAGCACTGATTGCTATTGATTACAACTGGTTGTAAAGGTACTCAGTAGAGCATTCTGAGTTGACTCATGAAAACTTTGAGATAGTAGTTTCATGAGCATATGTAGTTGTCAAAAACCTAACATCTTAACTAGTTAGATGTTTATAATTTTTCTATAATTTTAGAGCATTTTAATTAATTAATTAATTTTATTAATTTTTTTATAATTTTTATACAATATGCTATAATCTTTTAAATTACAGTGATAAAAACAAATTAATGTTATGAAATTGATTTTTTATGAGTATTGTTTAGAAAGTTTGTTAGGGGAATAAAATTAGCTTAGGGCCTTTACTTCATACCTTCTGTCAAAATAAATTTTTCAGTTGACTTAGAGTTCAGTATGAAAAACTCAAAACAAAGGTTTTTTTAAAATATATTTTTTTAGTATTGCACACATGAATTAGTTAATTTATATTTTCTCCTATTAATCCCCAATCCCAGCTTACCTCATTTTGCCCCTTACAACCCTTTATTGTCCCTGCCAAACCCCCTCCTGTTTTCAAGTCTTTTCACTTGTGTGACTCACTGTGTTTCATCTGATTTGACTTTGATGACATATGACATGATTCACACAGTAGCAAGTATTGTGGATCAGTACACATACCTTAGAGGGCAGCATCTTCCTTTACTTCCTATCAGCATTAGTCCTCATCAGTCTCTCAGGGAGGCATGGAGCTTCTTGAGATCTTTCCCCATCCATGGTGAGATGTTGATAGGGTAATTCCCATGCATTACTTGTGAAAATACATTTTTATCATGGATACCACAGCTCTGACATGCCCTGGAGATAATGCCTGGCCCACCACTGTCCCACTTCAAGCTGTTAACTATTACACTCCCTTTTCCACCATGTTCCCAGAGCCTGTGGTCAGGGGAAGGGGACTTAGATGTCTTGTTGAATGCCAAGCTCCTGAGGTCACTTACTTTCTGCACTTTGGACAGTTGTGCTTTTCTGTCAAACACCTTCTGTCAAGAAGAAGGATTCAAGGTTGAGTGCTGAAGTGCTCCTCCAATGTATGGTTATAACAACAGATGTTTAAAAGACAATTTGATGTAGAATCGTCTTAGCTAACTATTCATAGCCTGTTCTTCCCCTGGGATCTACTCCTTCCCCATTCATAGGCTTTTGTTCTAATCTACAGTAGTAGTAATGTATTCCCTGATGACAAGCAACATATTTAGTATTTCATTTCCAGTGGTGGGTGGGTGGGTGGGTTGGTTGGTTGGTTTTGAGTTCAGGGTTTAGGGTTTTTTGTTTTCATTTTGAGACAGTCATCCTATATATTGAGACTAGTCTCCAACTCAAGATCTTTTACTTGTCTCCCAAGAGCTGCCTTGAGTTACAAATATTTCTGTTCAGTAGGATTTTAGGAAAATCTGAAAATACTACTACTCTGCTTAAAATGTTGCTGCTCCTAGACCAGGCTTTAACAATTACTTTCTACAAACAACCCTGTTGTTAATGTTCTCAGTAACAACCATATTATCTAGGAAAGCATATTTGCCATCAAGAAGATAAGTAATACATTTGTTGCTGTTTCTGTTGCTAATATAAATTCATAATTGATTAAGGCTTGCTTGCATTCTTGGCACTAGTTCATCAGCACGGCAGGAGGCTGCATATCCTCCTAAAGTACAAAGGAACTGATATCACATTCACTGAAAGAGCTAGCATGCCTCTATACCCAAACACTAAGCCAGCTCTCTCCATCTTATCCACCTGCCCAAGGAATGGTCCTACCCACTGTGCTTAGAGCTAGAGGGTGGCTCTGGGTTAAAGCCTTTGCCTTGCAAGCAAAGGATCTGAGTTTGGATCATCAGATCCCATATAAAAATGCTAGGACAGAATGGCAGTGTCCTGCCATTCTGGCTCTGGAGGACTAAGCCTGGGAAACCCTAGAGTAAAGCATTAAAGAGATAGAATAATACAGGATGATTCCTGATATCACCATTGGGCACACACACTCAAGTAGCCTATTATACACACACACATACACACGTTGCAAAATAGCACAATGATACCTTATGTGGTTTTACTTGGATTCCCTGTCCTTAATAATTTTACTTAACATATATATTTGACCATTTCTCTGCCAAGAAAAATAAAATAAATGCTTAAAAAATAGAAATGACACAAATTTAAATGGTTCACTAGTACATACCTATTTAACACCCAAGAGGTAGTAATAAGGATATAGGAGGGAAATGAAATGACATGAAGAAAATAGTTGTCAACCATGATGGCTCACTTCTGTGATCCCAGCACTGGGCAAGCTAAAGCAGGAGAATTGCCACAAGCTTGAGGCCACCGTGTGCTACACAGGAAACACCAAATTAAAGCATAAATCTTTTTGGTAATTATATTAATAACAGTGAATTAGGCACACTACAAAAAGGCAAATATTGATAAAAGTAAATTAGTACCAGAATCAGGTTATGCGTGATCTACAAGAAAGACATTTTAGGAATAGGAATACAGCTCAGTTGACAGAGTGCTTAACTAGCATGCACCATACCCTGGTGTTAATCCCTAGCCCCACATTACAAAAGAAAGCAGGCCAGCACGATAACTCAGTAGATAAAAGCACTTGCCATGAAAGCCTGACAGCCTGAGTTCAATCCCCAAAACCTACATAAAGGAGGATAGGAAAAAAACCAAACTCCACAGAGGAGTTGTCTTACAGTTTCCACACCTGCACTGTGGTACATGTGTTTCCCCATTCTAGCTGTTGTGTTCTCGTTCTTTCTCTCTCTCTCTCTCTCTCTCTCTCTCTCTCTCTCTCTCTCTCTCTCAATAGTAATAATACTAAACGATATTTTTAAATCAACTGATTTAAAAATAAACATGATGGCACATACCTGTGATCCTAGAATTTGAGAGGTAGAGGCAGGAGAGGATCTTAAGATTTGAGGTTATCCTTGCCTACATAGCATTAAAGGCCACTCCAGGATACACAAGACCATGTCAAAAAAAAATTTATATTCAAGACCACAATATATTGTTAATAAAGGGGAAAGAGTGCATATTTTGTATTTCATATGATAAATGGTAGTACACTATTGGCAAATTCTGAAAAATATGAATCATTGAAACTGACTTAAGTAATAAAAAAATCTCAGGGGTTAAGACTCTGCCTCTGAGTTCACATTCCAGATACCATGTAAAAATACCAAGCAGAAATGACAGCATAGGAAACAATCCTAGAAGAATAAAGAACGTAACCTTATGGTCATTTCAATAACATGCCAAAGGCAATTTTCAGAAACACATTCCTTTTCATGGTAAAAGCATTTAATAAACTAGGAATAGGTGGGAATTTCCTGAGTGTAGTGCAGGTATTTTGAAAAAACAAGGTCTGACCTACTAAATGATGAGCAATTGAGAGTTTTTCCTATAAAATCGGGAATAAGACAAAAGTGTCTAATCATGCTTCCATTCAACATTGCTCTGGAGGTTCCAACTATGGCAGTTAAGCAACTAAAAAAAAAACAAGTCTTCTAGGATTAAAAACTGTTGATGTGAATGTAAGTTGGTACAGCTACTCTAGAAGTCAGTGTGGAGATTCATGAGTAAACTAAAAGTAGAACTGCCTATGACCCAGCTATTTCACTTCTGGGCTTATTCCAAAGAGCTCTACTCACATCACAGAGAAACATGCACACCAGTGTTCAGAGAGGCCCTGTTCATAATAACAAGGACATACTAGTGTAGATGCCCATCAGCTGATGAGCAGATAGTGAAAGTGGTACATGTACACAATGTTAAGCAATATGAAGTCATGAAATTCACAAATATTTATTTGTAAATTATTGTATGGAGCTGGAAAAAATTATATTGTGGTAACAAAGTCTCAGAAAGGCAAATGCCACATGTTCTCTCTTACAGTTGAATACTAACATTAAATCCCCAGAATTGTGCATTTAGCACAGGACTTTGCTTAGTAATAGCTAATGGTTCAGCAGATAACACTGGATCACTCGCCCCAGATGGGATATCCAACCCTCTCAAAGCCTCAAGGATCAGAGAATTTAAAATTTAAATGTAAAATTTTTTAAATTGGAAAAAAAAATATGAAAACTTTAAATAGTAAATGAAAACTCTTAAGGTTTTTTAAGCAACATTTTAACCTCTACTCGAAAAACTCTTGAGCAACTCTGTCTTGAATATCTTTTTAAGAAATTATTTGTGTGTGTGTGTGTGTGTGTGTGTATAGTTCTTTTATATATAAATGTAATTCTTTGAAACTTTTAAAAATATGACAGTATATAATATGTATTGCCAATAAATATGATGCCATATTACCACACTTTATTTTTAGGATGCATACTAGAATATGTATCAGTTATTTAAACCTTTTATTATATAGGTAGAAATATGAAAAGATTTTTAAAAAATAAATGAAGGAAGAATAAGCAGTAGTAATCTACTTACTACCTACCCTGCTGTCCTCTTGAAGTACACTCAATAAACTATTCTTTGCTTATTTAAAAAAAAAATCTCTCTGCAGATGGCAATTGTGTATATAGGGAATCTTAAGAAATACAAAAACGGGGGCTGGAGAGCTGGCTCAGGGGTTAAGCTCTGCCTTGCAGGTGGAAGGTCCTGAGTTCAGATCCTAGACCCCATGTATAGACGCTGGGTGGAAGCGGGGGCGGCCTGCGTTTCTGGTCCTGGAGGGCAAAGCCTGTGGTTCTACACACACACAAATTCATACACACAATGTGCACACACACATACACGCACAATCGAATAAATAATAAAAAAAGAAATACAAAAACAACCAAATAAACCTACCATATAGCTAATGAGTTCAGCAGAATTACAAGCCAGAGAATCTGCAACAGGGAGCTGTAGAGGATGGAGGTATAAATCAGTGTAAAAGTGCTTAACTTATATTCAAGAGGTAAGACCCTGGATTTGAAGTGGGGAGAAGTTCTATGTATATTACTTCCAAAAAAGAATAAGATACCTAGGTAGAAATGTAAGAAAATAGGTAAATAAAACATGCTATATACATACAATTATGGATTGATGGTTGGCACATTAATGAACCATAATAAGGAATGAAGTACTGATACATGCTATAGGAATGAACCATAATGAGAGAAACCAAGCAGAGTTGACCATGTAAAACAGTGTCCCATTTATTTCAAATGTACAAATCTGTAGAGTCAAAAGTAAGTTACCAATTCTCAGAAGCTGGGAGGAGAAAACATATGGAGTTGCTTTTTGAAATAAAGAAAAAAGGTTTTGATTATATAGTGCTTATGGTCTCAGTCCTATGGATATTACTAAATATACAGTTTTAAAGTGTTGGACTTTGGTGCGTGAATATTTCTCCTGTTTTTAATGTTGGGTTTTTTTTTAAGATAATTTAAGACAATTGACTTCTATATGTCTTTTGGTGCAAGGATTTCTTCTAAAGCATCCTTGATGAAGTGTTGACTTTATAATCATGCTCTGTAGGTTATGTGCTCATTTGGAATGCATGCAAACCTTTGTAACAACAGATTCAGATTCCAGAAATCATTCATTAAAACTTTTAATCCTGAGCCAAGCACGTAGTTCACACCTGCAATTCCTGCACACATGCTGCTTAAGCAGGAGGGTGACCCTAAGTTTGAAGCCAGCTTTTAGCTACATGATGAGTTCCCGACCAGCCTGAGTTAAAGATCAAACTTGTCTCAAAAAAAAAAAATTTCTTTTTAGTCTTTTCTAGAATCTATAAAAATTTATCTTCCTTTAAATTCTTCCCTAATTTAATGTCCTAGTGATTGGTATTTTCTATATGTACAGTTGTTATGTATAGTTGGGTTTTTTATACCATCTTCAGCTGGAGTTTTTTTTTTTCTAATAAGCACATTATATTGCATTTGAATGTTAAATCTTTATGAGCTTAAAATGCCCTTTTATATAAACTTAGTGGTCACAAGAATTTCTGGGCTCATAGTCAATTTTTTTGAGTTATATGCGATCTTTAACATATTTTAGAGGATATCACCACAAAACAGGATGTTCTATGAAAATTACATATTCTCCCTATCTAAAAATATATGGTGAAAGTCCTGAACATCACTGTAATCTGCTCATTTTTGGTTCTTAATTTTTAAATATTAAGGATTTATTGCTTTATTGCATTCAGATATAATGCTTTTATGAATATCCTTTTAAGTTTGTCTTAATGGAAAAGGGGTGCTGACTTAAGATGTCTTTTCTGTGTATTCCTCTTCAGACAGAATCTCCTTCCATTGCTGAGTTACTAGTGAAATAATGGCACTTGTTGCTTAAATGAGTATCCTTCTGGGGGAGTGTGCTTTGTTTCTTCTTGCCATTAAACAGTCTTTTCAGTGAATCCAACTGTTTTGGATAATAGTAATACCTTGTTTCACTGATTGTACAATGTATACAGTAAAGTTTTTACAACTTTGTGGTAATCAGTGATTACTTCCTCTCAAGTTAATACTGGTTTTATTTACAGGTGAACAGTGTTGACCTCAGAACTGCCAGTCATGAGCAGGCAGCAGCCGCATTGAAAAATGCTGGCCAAGCTGTAACTATTGTTGCACAGTATCAACCTGAAGGTAATAAAGTACTTGTTTCTCTGATTATTTCTATTGTTTTCCTTATTTTTAAAGGATTTTTTTTTTTTTGTTTTTCTTTTTCTTTTTTTTGAAATAGGGTTTCATATACTTCTTACTGGCCCTGAACTCACTTATGTAGCCAAGGAGGACCTTGAACTCATTCTTCTACCTCCTGAGTGCTGAATTATAAGCATGTTGCTGGGGATTGAACCCAGGGATTTTGTGCTGAGCAAGCACTCTCCTAACTGAGCTACAACCCTACCCCTTAATGTTTAATTTCTGAATTCTTTTATGTTTTGTTCTGATTTGTTAATAGAGTAAAATTTCTTTTAGAGTAAAATTTCTTTTAGTCTAAACCAATTCATTTTCTTGATCAGAAATTTTTTTAGTAGAATTAAGACCATTTTGCAAGTCCTTTTGATTTGGATAATTTTCAAGTTTTTTAGTCGGACCTATAATTTCTTAAACATCCCTTTTTACTAGCTCATTGATCCAAAGGATTAATAGGAACCATGAGCAAAAATAGTAATACTGCCCCAAAAATGAAAGTTACCCAGTTTCTACCTTTTTAATTAGATTGTCTTTATTAATGCCAGTTTTATGATATGTTTCTTGTAGCCATTGTTGCTGTTTCAAATAAAGAAAAGTGTAGGAATGAGGTGTACTTTGTTTCTAAATAATAAAGTATCATGGAAATGACTTTACCAGATCATAGGGGAGAAGATGGTAATGGAAAATTTGAGGTAATGTTATGCTAAACACATATAAGACTCCAGTGTGTATCAGCATTATCACTCACTAGTGAAACCTCAATGGAATCTAAAGTTTAAACACCCAAAAGAATACATAATATGCTTGCTGATGTTCATAAACAACATGATGATGAAGGGCAAAATGACGCTACTAAAGGAGCTAAATTAAATGTTTCTCAACTTGAGCATTAAATGAAATATTCTATAATTTAGAAGCTAAAATAAACATTCTACAATTAACAGCTATTTATTTTTTTCCTAGAGGAAGATCTATTTTTGTAACAGTACTTTTTAGCTTAAAAAAATAGCATATTGGACATTGCATGATACTAGATTATATGTGCTGTTGATCTAGGAAGCCTTAGCTTTTTAGGTTCAGGAACTGAATAAGGATAAATGGATTTAAGGACAAATATAATTCAAGCAACAAAAATGGGAACTCACATGGGAAGTCAGAATATTACTTCGTTTATTTTAGGGAGAAGCAAATCTGCCAGTGTAACTACACATGCTTTTATCTTCTGGCCAGCACATTACCGTCCTGGACTTAAACAATACTGAAGCCAAATTATGATGACTCTGTTTTATATATATTAAATTAATATTTATTAAGTTATATATATGTCATAATAAGAATTAAAATATTAAAAATTTTTAAGTTTATAAATTTTGAGATATTAGGAAGGACAAGTCATTCTCCTCTAACAAACAAGAAAAATGAAACATACATTTCTACCCACATAGCTTCACCTCATAATCTGACAAAACTAAGAATACACAAAGTACAGGTAAATAGTGCTTAAACAGTTGATACCTGGCAGAAGCCTTGTGCAAAGAGGGAAGGAATAAGAAGCACAAGTTGCCAGTAATGCTTAGTGTAGCAGAACTTAAAGTAATATACCAGAAAATTATACTTCCTAAATAAAAGTGAGGAACTCATTCTTGTTTTACAAAAGCCATGATCCTTTATTTTTTATAAGAAATAGTGTAAGGATTGGGGTGAAAGACTAAAGCAGAAGCCATCGTGACATGGTCTGGCTTACAGAAGAGTGCACATTTATACAAAACAGTCTGCCTCTAGCATCAGACGGCAGTCAGTAAAGCATCTGGAGAATCAGACCATCCCAGTCTCTTAGTTTTAAAGCAACCCTGCCTCTGTAATACCAGATAATGCCAGTCAGTCTCTTAGTTTCAAAGTTTGTGACCTTTACTTGGGTTTCCATTCCCCTGCATTCCATGTGCAGAACAGGTACAACACATTCCTTCATTCAGTGTCCCCACACACCAAGCAGGTACAACACAGATTCCCACCAGTGTTTCCATGTGCACAGAAAGTACAACAGACACATTATCTCTAAACAAGTGAAATCCCAGTATTAAACTAATACTTAAGGAAAATGTTAGAGTATGTTAAAGAATGACACAAATGAGTTCATAGGTCTATGAAACCTATTAGAAATAATGAAAAATTAAATGTAACTTGAATAAACATTTTCTTAAGGAAATAGGAGATACAGGAAGTTTTTTAAAACTCATAGTAGAGATCTATTTAATTAGTTCTCACTTAAGGCCTTTGGTTACCTTTCCATGAGTTCTTGGCTGGGTTTACAATGCCAGGCATGTACTCGTTGCCAAAAAGCAGGCCTTAAATATAGTCAGGAAACAGTTGGCTATACCTGAATATAATATGCTGCTATTACACTCCTATTAGAACTTAGTGGAAGACTGCTAGTGCTGTTCGATTCATGAAATTATGTTTTAATTGATTAAATGTGATTTGAACATAGGAATATTCTAGCAGCCAATTCTAACTTATGGTACATTTATGCGGGTATTTTTAAGTTTCCATATTGGGCAAAATCTTCTGGATTATTGTTTTTTAAGAGTTCAGTCATACTTAGTCAATTTTAAGGCAGTTTACATATATATATATAATACTTTGTCTTTTAGGAACTTATTTTTTAATAATAATTTCTTTACTTTCCCCCCAGAATACAGTCGTTTTGAAGCTAAGATACATGACTTACGAGAACAGATGATGAATAGTAGCATTAGTTCAGGATCGGGTTCTCTTCGAACTAGCCAGAAGCGATCTCTCTATGTCAGGTAAGCCTCTATGTCTCTGTGTGGTGTTGCCTCCCATAAACATCTAGGCATACAAATTCTTAGAGGTTTTTCATTATGCGTACATTTTTTCACTGTAGAAAATTATAATGCAGATCAATACAAACTTTTTACTTACTGGTTTTAATAGCGTAAGTTATGTGGTCCCATGGACTAATAATAATGGATTGCAAAGAAAGGCAAAATAAATACAAGCTTTAAAAATTTTTTTCTTTTAAAATTTGTTTGTTTGTTTTGTGTGTGTTTGTGTGTCAGAGGGCACTGTGTCCCTGTGAAGGAACAATGGTAACTTTGGGAATCATCCTGGATCACTTCTATCTCTTTTTTTGTTTCCCTATGGGATTTCCCAGGTTCCACCCACCAGACCAGAAGTGCAGACTGACACCATTTCAGTGTTTTTATGTGGGACTTGGGATTCGAACTCCAGACCTTCTGCTTGTGAAGCAGAGTAGTAACCCCTGAGCCATCTGGTGGGTGGAGCCTGGGAAATCCCAGAGCAAAGCAAATAGGAGTTAGCAGTTCAGAATGATTCCCAAAGTCACCCTTAGTCCTTTATAGAGACACATAGTGCCCTCTGATACATATACACACATAAATAAAATATTTTTTTAAAAAAGAAATGTATTCCTGGGGGCTGGTGAGATAGCTTAGCAGGTAAGATGCCTGCTTACAAACTTGGAAGCTTGAGTTTGATCCCTGGAAACCTACGTGTGTGTGTGTGTGTGTGTGTGTGTGTGTGTGTGTGTGTGTGTGTGTGTGTGGTATGTCTCTCACCACATTTATTTATAAATAAATAAAATAGTGTTTTACTTATAAAATACTTATTACCAGTATTATACTATTGGTAAATGTTCTTTCCATTTCACTTGTTAATAAGACTTAAGCAGAAGTCCCACTTACTTACTTGTATTATATTTACTACTTTTGAGTAAAGCTTTTGCTAAAAGTGCTACTAATGTTGTATTGATACTAGTTTAGTTCTACAGGTGTCTGAACATCTGTCATTAATTATTCTCTGATTTCTCTTGATCTCTTGGGAGACCAGCTCAGTTTCATATTCTGTTACTGTAAATAATACTTGACCCAAAAAATTGAGGAGAACAAGGGGATTTTCATTCATGTTCATGATTATAGGATGCAGTTGATCGTGACAGTAGGAACATTACCAGCAGAAGTCGAGAAAACTGGCCACTGCAATCTAAAGTCAGGCCTAGACTGGGGCAAGAACCAGTGCAACATCCTAACTTACCAGTCTTTCTGTCTTTTATCTCCCCACCTGGAGAGAATGAGCCTACCCACTGTGGGCTAGTCTTTCACCATACCAATTATGCAGTTAGACACTCTCCTATGGGCTTGCCTTAACTAGAAAATTCCTTATTGATATGCCTTAAGGCTCATTCTTCATTGTCAGGAGACTGAAACTAAGTGCCACAGGGCCATAATCTTAATATGTTTTTTCTTTCTGATGAAAAACAACATATTGTATACATAGACATGTATCCTGTACACACTTATGTTTTCATATAAGCATATGTACACTAGCATATGTTCTATATTTATACATTGTTTGATTTTATTTTATGATAAGGAAATAAGGTATCTTTTATTATCATAAAAAGAAACTTTTACCATCTTCTATTTCTACTGTATGCATTCCTTCTACCCTACTAGTGACGAGCGAATCCTTCATTTGTTTTATTCCTAGTCCCTCCACTCTACCTCTTGTGTGAGAATCCTAAGTATCAGATTTTTCTCTCCCTCCTGTTTTTGCAATACTTATTTAAAAACTTTACAACTTTAAGTCATTGGAATTAGGTTTCATTTGCTGTATTTTCTGGTTATACTATAATCGATAACTACTGCCTTTTATGAAGCATTAAATACTGACATGAGAATTAAAGCATTAGGTTATCTTCGTTTCAGGTGCATTTAATGAATCATCTTAGTTTTATAACTTTTCAAGGATGCAATATTCTATTTTAGAAAGATTCATAATGAAAAATAATTCACTTTTAGTCCCCATTTTCACCCTCTAGAAACACCCATTCATTTTCCTAGCAGTTGCCCTCCTTTCCTCCATATATTTCTGTTTTTACTTGGACTTGTTGCCATGACAGATGAGAAATATACTTTCCCATAAAACTTTCTGCTTCTTCCTGTGTTGTCCAACTGTAGCCCTATCACTGCTTATAAGAACTCTGTACTGGATATCAATTCTTAGGCAGCCTGTGGCTGTGGTATGTTCTCCCTAGCTCTTAATGCTTCTGCATTTTCATGTGCTCAAGCTTCCCCCGTGCTGTCGTCTCATCGTTTGTTCAGTGGTAGTTTTCACATCATGGAAGATGTGCTCCATAGATGTTTTGGAAGATTTGCTGTTGGTTTTTGTTCTTGTGCTCCCCTCTGATGAGCTGTTCTGTAGATTAGCTGTACTGTCCTCATGTCTGTGTACCATTTTCCTGTTCTCCTTGGCTTATTACTGTGTCTGAGTCTATTCGCTAGACCACATTTCTTTCATTTGAAGTTGACTCAAGCTTTGCCAGAGCACATCAATGAATCCTGAAGAAAAGAATGTTTGGGAGGAACTATGAAGTTTACCATGTCTGAACATGACTAGTCTGCATTCTCCTCAATAGAGAATTTAGTGTGGAGGGTGGTGTCCTGTTTTATTCCCAGAACTTATTATATGATTGTTTCCTTTTGTCAGTCTCTTTATTTCATGTATATAATCATCTATTATTTCTCTGAAGTTTTCAGTTTCTTGAATTCCATACCTTTTACATACTCCTTTTTCTTTTTCAGCTTTGCTTATTTTTGTTGGTGGTGTTTTTCTTGTCAGCTTGCTTTGTTTAGAGGTTCTTCGTTTGTTGATTGTTGGGGTGGTTAGTTGGTTGGTTTGTAGTATTGTGGTACTGTGCTAGGCAAGTTCTCTACCACTGAGCTATATCCCTCGCACATTTTCAATCTTGCTATTCTTCTGACTGGTCTCAAATGAGTTCTCATTCTCTCTCTTTTTTTAATGGTTGATTGGGTGGTTTGCTGCGTGTGTATGTGTGGCCAAGGGTGACTTCAGGAATTACCCTGGATTGCTTCTACCTCCTTCTTTCTTCACTCTGGGATTTCCCAGGCTCTGCCCACAAGAGATGGAAGTGCAGACCATTGTCATTTACACCTTACATTTTTACGTGAGATCTGGGAGCCGAACTCAGGACCTTCAGCTTGCAAGGCAGAGTCTTAATCCCTGAGTCAACTCTCCAGCCCTAGAACTCATTCTTTAACCCAGATGAGACTTGAATTTGCTTTTCTCCTGTCTGAGTCACCTGAGTAGGTGGGATTATAATCCAGAATCACCTGCCCAATTTCTTAGTATTTTCATGTGTGTACATTTTCTTTAAATATTCAGTAGTCCTCTGTGGGTCACTCATGTAAGAAGTTTTTTTTTAAAAAGGTAATAAAAGAGAGTCTGACAGGGAAGGAAAATTGTAGTGGGAAGGCGAGAGAAGATTAAGGTGTAAAACAACCATAAATTCATTCACTGTAATGTACAAAACAAAAGATTAAAATGATTAAAAAAATGAATACTGAGTGGTCCTAATTTTCTATTTTTATTAATATGGAGAAGGGGAAATAAATTGACTCCCTCCTCCCTTGCCCCTGGGTTGCCTTATGTCATTCTGTCTTTGATGTCATGATATAAACTTTAGAGATCAGTTCTCATGCTTTTGCCAGGGATATGAGCCTGCTTGTTAAGACTTCCACTTTGAGTACAAGACTTGCCTTTTCACCACATTTTAATCCAGAACCTAAACGAAACTAAGATTTTTTTCTGTAGAACTGGGAATGGGAAAAGAAACTAGAAAGTCTTAAGTGCAGTGTGTTGTGTTTCAGCCTTCTGTTTTTCAGTTCTGCAACTTACCTACCCTGATAGGTACATCTATGCTTATGAACATTTCTAAATTCTTATGAAAAAGACCTTTTTGGATATTCCTTTTCTTCAAGCAACCTAGTTATTCTTTCCCTCAATCTGCTCAGTTTAGTTATCAAATAAAAATTATTTTAAAAATCCCTTTTCTTCTGTTGTCTTCTCTTTCCCATATTTTTATTTTATTATCATTTGAATGAGTTCAGGATGGAAAAAAAAAACACATCTGCAGCCAATCTACCACAGTTAATCAGAAGTGTTGTGCTTCTTTAATGTCAAAAGTAAAAACAAGCAATGCTATAAATAAGACTACAATATAATATAGTCCTCATGAAACTCTAAAACGCAGAACCATTCAAGCATTCACTTTGTACGTGGTAAAAATCAAACCAACAACAAAAGGTAAAAAATCAAGAATATAGTAAGACTATATTATATTCAAAACGATGATGATGAAGAGGAGAAAAAGAATGTTGAAGACTATGAAAAGAGCAGTCTGTTGGCTAATAACCAGCCACCAGATTAAAAATCACAGAAGCAATAGGTGATATTAAAGTGTAATTGCTAGAGTTCTCTCTGCTCTCTGCTTGTTTGAAGTGCTGGGATCATAACATATTTTTCAAGGCCTTGTGCTTGCTAGAAAGTTCACCACTGCTGAGCCCTGGCTCTAGCCTTTTGCTAGAGAAAAGCTTATTTGGACCTCACAATTGACTTGTTTAAATATTGTACATTAATTAAATAGAAGGAGCCAATATTTTCTTAATTAATTCTGAAATATTCTTAACATTTCGCAGCTGCTGAATTAAATCAGTGAAATATCTTTTCCAAATATTTGGCAGTTTATAAAGTCATCTGTAAATTTTCATTGTCTCTGAACTTCTGTTAATATCACTTCTTCTTTTGTCTCATAGTCTTTCATGTGCAAAATTGAGCTTAAAATTATTTTGTCTACTAACAATAGTATATTATTTTTTCTTTCCAAATTATACTTCCACAATCTTGTGTTTACTTAAAATTGATTAATACCACTATAATAAATAACTGTGGACTTTTCTTCTGATCTAGAGCCCTGTTTGACTATGATAAAACTAAAGACAGTGGCCTTCCCAGCCAAGGGCTGAACTTCAGATTTGGAGATATTCTCCACGTGATAAATGCTTCTGACGATGAATGGTGGCAAGCCAGGCAGGTTACCCCAGATGGTGAAAGTGATGAAGTTGGAGTCATTCCCAGTAAGCGCAGGTAAGTGTGTTTGTCTGTCTTACCACTTCAAAGTAAGACATAAATATGTCTTTGCTTTTAAGTTTCTTTCATTGTGTGTGCATCATGGGTGGACCTGAAGAACATTATCTAAGTGAAGTTAGCCAAACACAAAAAGGCAGAAACTATATTTCTCTTTGATGTGAAAGATGGAGTTGTCTGAAAGAGTACTTTGGAGCCACAAGAGTGTAGGGAACGAGGGATGAGAAGATGTTGGTCAAGAGATAATGTCATTTCAATTGTAGAAGATTAATAATTCTATAACATACATTATGATATACCATGGATTATAACATTGAACTATCTATACTTCAAACTTGCTAAAAAGGTAGAATCTAAATGATCTCACCACATAAATTAACTGTGAGGTGATGGAGCTATAATTAGCTTGACTTAAAGTCATTCTACCATATATATCAAATATATAAGAGAGAGATCGTTCAGATCAAATCAGAATTCTCAGCCCTGTCTCAGCCTCCGAAGTGGTGCAAGTATGCACCACTGTGCCTGACTTGTATACTTTAAATATGCACAATTAAAGGTAAATTTCAAAAGAGTAAATACCAGGCAAACTGAATGAATAGGTTTCTTCTCCTGAAGTGATGGTCCTGCACATAGTTTTGCCCAGTGTGTTTCATAATCATGTGATACATCACATTCATGTGTAATCATTAACATAACTGGAAAGCATGCTTTAACTAAACAGAATTCTCTTTAAAGTTCCTACAAGTTGCCCAAAGCAAAATAAGTATATACTAAGTCATTATTCTATTTCTCTGTGTTTGTGTGCATTTGATAGAGTAGTAACACTTTCTTCCATTTTGCAGTACTCAGGATTAGAGCCCAAGGCTTTGTACATTCTAGACAAGCATTCTGCCACTGAAGTGCACTCTTAGCCAAAGAACAGTAATATTAAAATACTACCAAGATTTATAATTATTGCTTAGGGGCTTATACTTTTGTTGACTAAATCTTTATACTTAGCAAGATTTAGCTATCATGTAATCTTAATTTGATGGCAGATCCTCTTTTAGCAATGCACTCTTTATCGTTGCTTTTTCCTAGAATAGAATACAGTCTGCTTAAAAGTCATAAATCCTTCCTCTCTGCTGTCATTAGTCAATAAAACCTCACATCTTAAATACGTTAGTTTCTAGAAATTATCTCTTACAAAGGCTATGCCTGTGTTTCAGCCAGTGAGAAGTGCTGCTAACTTTGATAAAGAGTGATAGAAAAGAGATAATTTGAGACCTCTACCAATACTCTAACTAATAAATAGTACTATAGGATATTATTTTTTTCTACCATAAAACACAAATTTGCCATTTCATTCTTGAATGTTTTTAAAGTTTATGCTTCCTTAAATAGATATGTCTCCTACCTGGAAATATAATAATAGCATAAAGAATTATAATTCTTACAATTCTTTTCTTATTCCAACTCACTCAGCTATTTATTAAGCAAGATTATGATTAGAAGAAAACATTTGGCAGTCCAAATGCTGTAAGCAATCCATGCTTACTAAGTAGATTCTCATTTTTCAGTACCCTCAGTAAGTACCTGGGCAAGAATATAAAGTGTTCATGTCATAGGCACTAAGTATTCTCCTGGAATCTTTAAAAACATAAGGTTTTTAGTCTGTAGTCTAAGACCTGTTGTACTCATGGTAAAACTAAAACTAGGACTGATGAGATAGATGGCTCAGGAGTAAAGGCGCCTTTACACACACCTGGCAACGTAAATTTGAGCCTCAGAGCCCATGTGGTGGGAGGAAAGAACCAATTTCCAAAAGTTGTCCTTTGCCCTCCACACATACTCCATGGTAGGTCCACCTATATATACACTCATTCTCTTTCTCGCTGATGTTTTTAAAAACTATAGCTAGAAACTACTCAGACTTTTTTAATAGGTTTTCTTATAATGACCTAACATACTTTAAAACTAAAATCTAGGAATGTTTAATATACATGAAACTTTGTATAAAATTAAAACCGAGGAATGTTTAATTTACATGAAACGTTGTATGTCATTGATGTTCTATCTTACATTTTGTTTTATTTTTATATTTTTATGACTGCTTATTTGAATAGGTAATGTTGATTTGTTTGTTTAGAGGTATAGGGTTTCACTCTAGCCCAAACTGTCTAGAATTCATGGTGTGTAACAGGCTGACCTCAAGTTTGCAGCAGTCTTCTTGCCTCCCTTTCCTAAGTGTGGGGATTATAGGCATGAGCCACATGCCAGGCACAGGTAACAAATTATAACAAGTTCAAAATTCAAAAGTACTCAGAGTCCTACAGATCCCTATATCCCACTCCTAAAGTACAGCTTTCACCATCAGAAAGGTAAGGAAGCTTACCAGTTCTCATCCTTCCAAAATATTTTGTATATTGTAGCATGTATTTACACATATGTGTCCTGGAGTTAAACTTATTTTTTCCTGTCCTTTTTTTTTTTACCATTCAGAATTATAGAAAAGTGCCCCAAAAGTGCAAGGATAGTACAGTGCACATCCAAATCATTACATTTTGCCACATTTGCTTTCTCCTTCAAGCCTAATTTGTATCATACATGTGCTACACTAAGCTAATATTAAAAAAAGGGGGAAAGGAACAAACATGGAAAATTACCAAACTCAGAAATGTCACCTTACAATATTTTCAGTGTTTTTATGGAACTGAGTATATATGTAAGTATACATTCACATATTGTAGTTTGGCACTTTTTTTATTTCATAATGAAATGAACCTGTATGTCATTTGTCAGCAAATCTAATTAGTTTTCACTAATTAGTGTCAGGAATATAAAAACGCCCTTGTAAAGGTATTGGTCCTATTCGCTTCTAGTAAAGATATTATTAGTTTAATTAACATTAGTATTCTAGATATCAGGGAGATGGCTCAATTGGTAAGTTTTTGCTATACAAGCAGGAACACCTCAGTCTGATTGATCCTTAGCACTCAATTAACAGGCTGGACACTGTTCAGTATGCTGCTGAACATCTAGCCAAACTGGTAAGTTCCAAGTTCAGTGAGAGATCCTCACTGATTCTCAAAAAAATAAGGTGGAAAGCAAGTAATAAGACCTGCACACATGAGCATACATATATACATGAACATGTACATACTCAATTTTTTAAAATTTAATTCTAACCATTATTGGTATGGACCTATAAAACCCCACTGCTCAGAAGATTGAGGCAAGGTCTTGAATTCATATCATATTGAATTCATATTTGAGACACACATTCAAAAAAAGAAGAAAAAAAATCTAAAGCCAAGGGTCAGTAGTAAAGGACAAGTGAGGTTTAGTCTGTAGCTCCAAAATAAATAGCTTCTGATTCGGCAGGGTGGAGAAGAAAGAACGAGCACGATTGAAGACAGTCAAGTTCAATTCTAAAACAAGAGGAGATAAAGGGGTGAGTATATAAAATCTCTCATTTCTGGAAATTGGCAATTGAAGATAACAGACTTACCATTTTTATTTCAGCTTCATTGTTAAGATGAGAATGATTTTGCTGTCTGTAGCTCTTACCATAGTTGAAAGAGTGAGCATTTATTAAATTAACCACCTATTTCACAGACCTTTCCAAATTATTCTATCATTTGATTTTTTTTTTTGGTAATATGTATGGTTCAGGATTATTTTTAAATGTGAAATGGATTCAGCCTTCACTCATTTAATTAGACATATTTAATGGGGTTGGTGATATGTGTCTGTAATACCAAGAGCAAGGCAGGAAACAGGCTTTCAAAATACACTCATGTTGCCAGTATCAATTATAAGTGGTTTAATCGTGATAGTTCTATTATATGTGCCCTTAAAATACTAGAGTTAATTTAAGTTTACATGCTGTCACAAGTGGACTTGTAGATTTCCTTGTTTGGAATCCCTTCATTGTATAGATAACTTCTTACCAGAATCATGCTTTAAATGTTGGAATCAACATGAAGCTTTGGAGGGAATAAAGAAAGTTTTATAGATGACAAAGAAGTAAATCAAAATTTTTTATTTATTTCAAGTGTTTATTTTTAATTTAAGTATGCTTTAATGTAAAAAGACAGTTAAGCACATATTGTATTGAAATATTTTTCATAGCATAATGTTTTAATGTCTGGGATTTTTTTAATTAAAACAAAATTTTTAAATGTCTTCATATACTACAAAGAGTCAAAAAGTAACTCAAGCAGATTTGCTCTTTGTGTATCTCAGGTATCGATTCTTAAAACTTCAAAATTTTAAAGATAAGAAATATGATCTTTCATCTAATAAATTAAATCTTAGTAAAGTATATGACCTTCAGTTTTTTGAAGCAATAAATTTTGAAATAAACTATTAGTTTTCAGCAAAAGCAAAATTACATTTTGTAATATGAAACAATATTTTAAATAAAATTTTTATTGAAGGAAAAAAAAATCCCAAGTATAAACAGTCAAGATTTTAAATAAGTACAATTTTTTGTACTTGTTTTATGTGTGTCTTCAAAAATAATTCAGTACAATACCATCAGTTCACTGAAAAAGACGTTGCATGTAATAACTTTCCTTTCATTCTATAAAAAGTTAACTGAATTAACGACATTTAAATCTTGTTTGTTGACTGTAACCAACTTTGTGCACAGTCACTGTGTTCTAACACAGCACCAAAAGTATGCATGATACTGAGTGGGGTAAAAATACGCTTGCCATTGATACAAAACTGCCGTTCTTTCTTTAATATTTCCTATTCCTCCTTTTCCTTCCCATATGTGCTGATTGTGGGCTTTTTTCCCCTGCTACAGAATTTCAGTTTCTTTCTCATTAACATTTTTAACATTCATTTGGCTATTTTAAAGTGCTGCATGGGATATTATATATTTATGTATTCAATATGTGTATCATAAACTTGTGTTCTTATGTTCGTTGCACTCTTAAAGCATGGCATTGATAGTTACTTAGACTTTTTTATTGAAAATATGGAAAAACTGAAGGACACACCTTTTCAGTTTTGTGTTTTCCTTTCACATTTTGTCCTGTTTGCTTGTGCTGTTTTTATTTGCACTTTTAATAAATTCATTTGGATGATATTAAATTAATATATTTCTTAACTAACAAGCATTTCTTTCTGTCCTATATTATGATGTCCTGTGATCTCATTTTGGCTAACTGCAAAGATAACAAGAATCAGACATTTTAAACTTCATATTTCTTTCGGTTGTATGCTGGGAAACTGACTCTGACCACGATCTATGCAGTATAAGGAGTGATAACCTTTTTTTTTTTTAATTATCAGATAGAAAAAAATTGAAATTTTTATAAAATTCAAAACTAGTGATTCTTATGCAAAAAAAAGAATGTTTCTAAATTAGATCACCATAATTAAATTTTCTCCTTTCTAAAATTAGACTTCAAGCAAGTATTTTTATTTAAATAATGCTACTTGACAGTTTTTTAAATACCTATAAAAGCAGATTTCTGCACAGTACTTTAGCACATCAACAGAATTTTTAGCTTCTATTTAAGTTCTCTTTTATCTAGCTACCTAGAGCTTTCTAATTTTAAGATAATCTGCTTGGCCAGTATACTTATTAATCCTGAATTACTGATTTGAAAAGGTAAAAATGAAAGTGTAACATTGTTTTATGAAGATTCTTTTCAAAATAAGTATTCTTGAGTTACAGAATTGGAGCTGAAAGTTAATTTTACTTCAGCAACTTAATTATCAGCATCATAAACTTATAAACAAGGGCATGAAATACTGCCTGGTGTCCATACACTTCAATGTAGTGATTTACAGTAGGGCCTTCCATCTGCAGAAGTTGCACTCCAAAACTCTAGTGGATGCCTGAAATCATGATTGGTATGAAGCCTAAGCACACTAGATTTTTTATAAATACATATGTTTGATAAAGCAATTTATAAACTAAGCACAGTGACAGATTAATAATAATAGTTAAAATAATGTATTGCAGTAAAACTGCCATTGTTGCTATTTTTGTACTTTGGCACCATTTTAAGTAAAATAAGGTTTATTTGAACTCAAACACATTGATACTAAGACAATCAGCCTAATAACTAGAATGATAGCATGTACTGGATGTATTGATGCAAGGCAGCATGAGACTTCATTGTGTTATCAACATTCCGTTTAAAGGTTAGGAATTGTTTATTTCTGAAAGTCTCTTTAATATATTTAACCACATATAACTAAAACCTCAGAAAGCAAAATTATGGATAAGGCAGGATAAGGCAGAGTCTAGTGTAGCATCCTATGTAATACTAGTAAAATTGAAAAGTCAGAATAAATGTCTCTTTTTTTGGAGCTAGTAGTTTGATGTAGTTATAAAGCACTTGCCTAGCAGATACAAGGCTCTGGTTTCATTCTCCAACACTACCACCACACAAAACTGTGTCCTCCACTCTAAAGGATTTCTAATATCACTGGCTGTAGGACCATTTCCACTACACAGGAAAGCTTCTTTGACAGAAATTTCAAAACAAGCTATCCCTCTTCAATAGCCTCATCATTCTTGGTGCTACATAGTATCAAATATATGAGTGCACAAATGGGGTATTCTTTAAAAAAAAAAGATCTATATTGTCAAGGACATCAATTCAGCTGCTCAGTTCCTTTTTCATTATGCAGGATATGGTGCCAGTGGATTGGATCTAGTTCTATTTTACAGCGAGAGAGTGAATATTTACATAAAGTTAAGTAAATCAGTAACAATTTACAAAATGACCAAGAATCTTCTGACTCCCCTTCAGATAGCACTCACTCATCATTGGCTGCACTCTGTATGCCTGACAGTGCCTGTTGGTTTTCCTTCCATTTTTTAATCCATGCTATAAGCACTTTTTAATCCCCCCCCAAAAAAAGTAGTGAGATCATTTGTTTGTAAAATTAGAAGCTTTCTCTTAGCTCATTTTGGTTTGCTTTGCCAATAATAAATAATAATAGCTCATTGTAGCCACAATGAAGGCAAAAAAAGAAAAGGTATTGTGAAACCACAGTAAAATGAAGATTGCTATTTAATATATAAAAGATCATTGAACAGCAAGGTAACATTAAAAATAACTTTTTCTGTAGCTTATCTAGTACTATATTTGGCAGTTTTCCTAGAGAAACAGGTTTCATATATTTGTTCTGTTTATACTGTAGTAGTAGTAGTCTGACTTACATTTTTGTCAAGTAGCATTTATTACTCATTTTAAGATAAAACTGAACTATGCTCTAAATTTGTTTCTGTTTGCAAAATGTATAAGACTTTGTACAAAATTAGAAATTCAGTCTCATGTGATCAAAGTAAAGTTCACACAAACTGCACACTGTGGTCACGGGCATCAGCTTCCACGGATCGCTAGGCTGGGCCTATGTACACACAGACAGTAGACATCCCTTTGTTTTGCCCTTCCTTCTCTTCTTCAGCAGTCATTCAATGACAAGCGTAAAAAGAACCTCTTTTCCCGAAAATTCCCCTTCTACAAGAACAAGGACCAGAGTGAGCAGGAAACAAGTGATGCTGACCGTAAGTATGTGGATCCAGTGGTCAACTGAAAGTAACATGTAAAGGGACCTGCTGCCCTGCAGGTGGTTGTTACCATGGAGACAGTTTCAAGAGCTGCAGCAGGTTGCTAACTGTATTAACTAGAGAAACTTAACCTACATAAATTTATTTGTATACCATCTTCAACTCTTCTAGCACCTAGGAATTCTTAATAGTACTTTTAAGTTACATGTTTGTAACTTACATGTAAAAATAGAAATATTTGAAGTGCAGGTTCATATGCAAGACACTTAACATACATTCAAGGAATCTTTTTGACGAATGACAGAGGTACCTAATTTCTGCCAGTTTTTGATACAAAATCATCTATAATCATTTCACTTTATCCAGTTTTTGCCATTAAATGTAGGTAATACAATTTTATTTGTAAAACATCAAGAGATGACCTAAAATTTTACCTTTACACTCTAATCAGCATCTAAGTTAAAATTTTCGTTCTCTTTTTAGGTGACATTTAATTGGTAGTACATCCCAGACTTTGAAAAATCTACAAAAATGCTTTGCAATATAATTGCACCTGCAATGGTCTTGGAACTATCTCTTACTGTAGCACCAGTTTTATGCATCACTGACAACTGTTTTCTTTGATTGTCTTTTTATTGCTTGCTCTCTGGGGACTACTCTCTACAGGAGATCCCTGACGACATGGGATCAAAAGGCCTGAGTAAGTGAACAAAATGCTCCCAAGTTATTTTTTAACCTCCATGTGCAGACCTACCTTATTCGGATCATTTTGAGACTCATGGGGTGCCCTTCTGGCACAAGGAGACTTCCATGTTGGTGACATGCTTGGGATTTTTATTTCTGGAAAACATACTGTTTTAATTAAACTACATTTTTTAACATCCACTTGAAAACTGCTCATAATCACATTTCGAGTTTTGTCATTTTATGATAGTTACTATTTTAGATAATCATTATGTATTTAATATATTTTTACAGTAATTATGGTAGGCTAAAGATTTTTTAGCTATAGACTTTAAGTTTTTTATATAGTACCACCTCTCTTTATTAATAGAATGTTGCATCATCCTTGAAATTTTGTGCCCCCCCCTTCTTTGTCAAAATAAATGACTCTGATTATGGGATAGAGAACTACTGATCTAATGTGAAAATATAAATGAGCAATCAAATTCAAAATATAATTTAGAGGGATTGGATATCTTTTTTAAAGAGATAAAAAACATAAGATATATATCTATAGATATATATATAGATGTATAGATCCTTAAACCAAGATGTTGTTTGTTTGGGGAAAGATTATTGCCGCTGTTCTTAGTTTTCTACCTAGCACTAACTCTTCTTGTAAATATTAGCAATATCTGGTATGTACTGAAGGGATCCGTAAATACTTGAATGAAAGCTGGCATGGTGGCACATGCCTATAATCCTTCCGTCACTTGCGAGTATAGAAGCAAAAGGATCATGAGTTTTGGCCAGCCTGGGCCACATTCGAAAATTCATCAGTTATCATTAAGTAGTTTTAAGTGATCATGACTCATAGAAATAACCATGTAGACTACTTTTTTTCTAAGTGGTTCTTTCCATTTGGATTATTGAGCAGTTTGACAATATCCTTGTAATTTATTCATCATTAAGATTTACATGAATAAATAGTTTTTCCTTGTTTTATGGTAACCATACTGGAATTTTAATGCTAGGTACTTGACTTTTTTTTAACTTTCATTCTTAGTTGTTTAGATTTGATTTAAAGACATCATGCTTTGATTATAAAGTTATTTTTATTAGGCAGTACCCAGTGGATAACATTGCTCACTATACAACCCTGGCGACCTTAGTTCAATTTCCAGAACAAACCAGGAAGGAGCGAACCATCTCCCTAAAGTCATCCTCTGCCCTTCATACATGCCATGGCATCCAGCATCATATAATAGTTAATCTGTTGTATTGCTGTGAGACACCACAGTTCCAGAGGGGAGATGCAGGCTTTCATGGCGGATGCAGCATGGCTGGCTGGCTGCAGGCTGCATCATCTTGGAGGCTGCAAACATCTTGGAGGCTCAGAGTTGTGAGACTCCTTGCTGCAAAGGCAGCATTTCCCAAAGATAAGGTGCCATCCCCAGTGACCACCTTTCTCTAGCAAGGCTTCACCTCTCAAAGGTGCTATGACCTTCCCAAACACATGAAACTGTAGGAGACACATTTCAAACCATGACACATCCACACTAACACACATACACACTGAATGAATGAATGAGTGAATGAATGAATAAATGAGTAAAAAAAATTGGTAAAAACTATATACATTTCCTGACACGAGTAGCATTTTTCCAATGTCTTCAATTTTAGAAAATTTACCAATGAAAATCTTCAAAAGTGAAAAATACTTCCACAAACTATTCAGTTTATTTCAAGGTTTATTATATTTTAAACATGAAACTAGATCAGCAAATGGACTTAGAATTTTTTATTCTTGAGGCCCCAGAGACCTACAGAAAACTCATAGGAAAAAAAAGTGAAGAATTTGGTTTCCATATTGATACTGTTTTAATGAATCATGATAGTCCTTTGTCCTTACTTCTCTAGTTCTAATTGAGAATTAGAACTTCAGATGAAAACAATGTGAAAATGGCGTCTGATTAGCCGAATGACACTTGGAAAAAGAAGGTTTTCTAGACGGTGACTTGAGGTTGCTTCAGCTATAAGTCCTTGCTTCATTTCATAGAAATTAAAGAATTTATTCATTTGACAACTTCATAATCAGGTTTTATTCAGAAAATGTCAAGTGAGACAATATTATCGGTAAAACTCTAGAAGTCTGCATTTTGAAGGTTTTCACTTGAAGCAGTGTCAGGCTTCCATTTTTAGACAGTAGAAAATACTGGAAAGCACATGGACCCAGGACATTACTTACAGCCTTATGCATCTATAGTCAAAGGTTGCAAATACACGGGAATAATCTACACAAAATTTCATGAGATTTTAGTACAGAAAAATAAGACGTAAAGGAAATATAACTTAGTAGAGGATATATGAGGTATTCAGAGCAAAATCATGTCATATTCACAAAAGGTTGTGCCTATCTAAAGGGCATAGTCTTGAGCCAGCCAGAAGGCTCAGGGATCAGGGTACTTGCTGCTTAGGTGACATGAGTTCAAGCCCCAGAACCCATATAAAGGTGGCAGGAGAGAGCTGACTCCACGAAGCTGTCCTCTCATTCTCATCTCCATGGCACACACACATGTCATGCACATATGCTCACACAGTAGTAATAATCACAAGAGTAATAGAATGTAGAGACTTTCACAATTGCCAATTTTATAAAACACTCAGAACTTCTTGGTTAGCTATATAGGCTTCCTCCTTTTTATTCTAAACACTTTCTTTTAAGAGACTTGTTTCTTGGATGTCAAAACCAGGCTTATTTTTATTTGTATTACAAATAAGATGTTAGAGTAGTATTGCTGGTTCTGATGATACACTATTCAGAAAGAATAAAGTGAACATTTAGAACCTATAAGGGAAGAAATATTTGAATAAAAAGGTAAAACTTGGTTAAATTTGAAATATTTGTATTTACCAGACATCTTAAGCAAAAGAAGCAGCAGCACTGTACTACTAATTCGCATCATGGATAAATTTCTCATGAATCAGTAAGACACAGGCCATCCACTAGAAAACCGAACAACTGAAAAAAACAAGCATGTTGACTCTTGATTACAAACACGTTCCTCATTGCAAATATCTAAGATAATCAACTAATGAAAACAAATGTTCATTTCAACTCAGTTTTAGAAGTTCTAGCCCATGTCACTTTGCCCTGTTTTTTCACAGGGTGTATGTGGTGGATCAGCTGCTCACCTCATAGTGGCCAGGAAATGAGAGAGTGAGTAAAGAAGTGGCCAGGGTCCTACACCCCCCCTCTCCCCTCCTCCCACCAGGATTATGCCCCCAATGACCTAAAGCCTCCCATTTGGCTCATGCTTCTAGTTCTAGCAGTTGAAGAAGCTAAAACAGGATCATCACAAATGTGAGGCCAATCTGGACTTACATAAAAATAACATGGAAAATGCTCAGAATATAATGAAAAGAATAAAAATTAAATACCTTTCAAATTTTCAAGTAAAATTGCGTTTGCAACTCTTCAGTGGAATTGTTTTGAATATTTTTATACATTCCTCTTAATAGTCAGAGGTAGGCCTTTCTTTGGGGGAAATACCTAAGAAAGAATTATTGAGCTATACATACCTGTCTGTCTGGCTTTGAACTGGCTCTCTATATTCATGATTACAAATGGTTAGGAGGAAGTCCAGATATTTGCAAAGCAGAGAACTTCCCTCACATGCAAAACAATGTATTAAATGCAATGATGTATTGGTGTGCCCAGCAGCACTGTGTTAGCAGTGTTCATACATAGCCTCCAGTAGTTGTAATGAAGAGAGTTCAGAGCTCACCAGTTGACTCTTCTTATAACCAGTCAGCTTATTCCAGATGTCGTCCCCTAACCCTGCCTCTGAAGTGTTGGGATTATAGGTGACAGACATACCTCATCAGATTTTATGTGGATTTTGGGGAGCTGAGCTCTGGTCCTCATGTTTGTGCATGAACAGCAAGTACTTTATCCACTGAACTATCCTCTAGGAGTTTCAAGTTAAATATTATACAGCTGTTTTGAAGTACATATAAAACATAAAAGTCATTATAATCTTTAAAAGATTATGTTTTCTGCCTAAAATAATCAGTTCTACCTCTAATTTTACTTAAAATATAAACTATGGTTAAGGGGCTAGAAATAGGGCTCAATATGTAAAGACACCTGAGCACAAACCCTGCAACCTGAATTCAATCCTCAGAATCCCATTCTGAAACTTAGTTCTGACTTTCACTTATGCTGTGACACTTACGTGCCTGTTTCTCTCCCCACACACACCTCTTTCCCTCAAATATTTTTTAAAATGTAAACTATGATTAAGAAAGCTTTATGTTGGGGCTATAGAGATGGAAAATGGCTCAGGTGGTAAAGGATGAGGTTCAGATCCCTAGCACCACGTAAAAAAAGCTGTGTTGGTACAGTTTGATCCTAGCACTGAGCAAATAGCAATGGTAGGATCCTTGAAGCTTACTGACCAGCTAGTTCTGCCCAGTTGGTAAGCTCCAGTTTAAGCAATAGATGGATGGATGGATGGATGGATGGATGGATGGATGGATGGATGGATGGATGGATGGAAAATAATAAGGTAGAGAGCAATAGGCGAAGATATCCTACATCAGCCTCCAAGCTGCACTCAAGTATACACATACAAACACCTTACATACATGTCAAACTAAAGAAAGTTGTATTTTGGCTGCAGATTACAGTAATAGACTTAATTTTTCACTGTGATAGCAACTCAATAACGTTTCAGTGGTGCTGTTTGTTTTTTAAAAACCTAGTGGGTGGTGCAATATAGCAAAGTCTTTTCCTCAGACTTTTTCCTTGCCTTAAAAAATTATTGAAATTATATAAGATTTCTTTGGCTAACATTGAAAATTTAGGTTTCACTTTGTCAGTTTTTTTCGGGGGAAGGAGGTGAATAGCTCGTTGGATAAGGCACCCGCTTGCAAAACTGATGTCCTGAATTCAATCTCCGTGAAACCCACATAGTGGAAAGAGAACTGACTTTGGAAGTTGTCCTCTGACTTCCACTCATGTGCCATGGCAAGCATGTGCTTTGTGTGTGTCTCTCTCATAAATAAATAAATATTTTTTGAAAGAGGTTGGGTTTTAGTTCTTGTATAAAATTCTTGGTCTTAGTCAAGTAAGATATTTGTGAGGAAGTGTCCTTTGCATGTATAAGAATGAGTGCCTGTTATTCACTAAGCCATCAAGTAATGAAATAGGGCAGAGGCCATGAAGTTTTTCACTAATATTTGTTCTGACTTTTCACTGTTGTTGTCCACAAAGCAATTATCAAATGGAGTTGCTAAGATATACTAATCTATTTTAAAATGTAGTCTCAACCTTTCTTCTTCCTTTTCATTTGACTTTTTTGAATCATTGGATTTGTTATCTGCAGTATGATCTGAAATGAATGATCTGAAAAACATGGGGTTTTGTTTCTCTTTAAGAACAAGAAAGAAGCTGGATTAAAAACAGTTAATCTGTTCATTAAAATGGCACCTGTTTGCTCAAATAGAACTTAGTTCTACTGATCATTGCTATTTCATAAACTAAGTCATGCCAAATGGGTTTTTTTTTCTTTTTGGATTTTATGTCTATGCTTAGACTGACTCAAGATTACTTTGCCATTGGTATTATATTTTACTTGCTTTTATGCTATAGATTGCTTTCATAAACTGAACTGTACAAAAATAATGTATTTTCCCATACTAATTCTTGTTAACTTACCTGAAATATTAAATGCATAGAAAAATCTAAAATGCTTTTTTAAAATTTTGTGGTTATATGTAGCTTTTGTCTCAACATTTGATATCTTTTATTTTGATAATTTGCTTTTATGTGTCTTTTAAATTTATTCTTTATTTTCCTTCAATACAGAGCATGTAACTTCTAACGCCAGTGACAGTGAAAGTAGTTACCGTAAGTATTTTAAATCACCTTTTCTTTTGTAACAGTAGTAATAAGTATCCTTCTGTGGCTTTCTCCTACATTATATGAAGGAGAGTCAGAGACTTAAGATTTTTAAATTTAGGAAAAAACAATAAAATTATATACTTGAAAAATACTACAGATTGAACATCTCTAACCCAAAATCAAATGTTTTTAGCAGTAGCATGACAGATTTTGGAACATTTTGGTTTTTATCAGATTGGAGATGCTCAGCCATCAGCATCTATGCAAATATTTTAAAATGAAAAAACAAATACTTCATCTCAAACATTTGGATAAGAGATACTCAACCTGGATAAGTAGAGAGAGGTTAATGTCAAGAGTCAAGTTTTAATGACTACTAGAGCCCATTTTGCCATTATTTGTATACACTATATATATGTATGTATCTTTTACAAAAATAAAAGATTGAATGGAGAATAAAATGAGTAAAATTCCATTTTCATGTTTTGTGTAGCAATTTCATTATTCACATGAACACTAAATCCTATTTTTAGAAATGCTAAATTATAAGTAGCTTTACTTCCTTTTTTCTACTGGTCTGAGTCAAGTCATCACTTTATCAGCACCTGTTGGTGAATTTCAGAAATGAGGAACGAAAAAAAGTTCAGTATTGTGCAGAAAGACTACTGTTTCCTTTCTTAGTGTTTCATTTTATATTCTCAGTGTTATTAAGTGAACAATACGAGCACAGTGAAACTTCTAGAGAGATGGGGGCATGGAAGGAGGGGAGAGTATATGAATATAGCTTGTAGCACCTTAAAAAATTAAAATTGCTTTTTCAACTTCCTTTTTTTCACTGCTGTCTAAAATGAAAGTAATCTTGATTACAGATGAGTATGGATGCTCACAAGGTCAATCCTGTGATTATTAATACCCAATAGACAATATATACTTTTAACCCTCATTTATTAAGTTGACTATTTTTCTCTACTAAGAGTTACTTAATTTGGTGGGGAGGAGTGGGAATGTGATTTCTTATATTTCAGTATTTTATTTACTTATATCCAGAATCATGGAGCTAGTCAAGTGATGTTGTAGACTAAAAAGAGGTCATGAAAGTATATACTGTCTCTTTCACCATTTGCATGAGTTATTAAGGGGTGGAATATTCAATTGCATGTTTTTGTTAGTATGTAAACCATGTTTTAGATTCAGCAATTTAAAAATTAGTCTGTCGAATATCTGTCTTGTAATACTATAATAAATCATTGAAAACAAAGACATTTTAAAGCAGCAAAGGGAGCTAGAGAGATGGCACAGGGGTTAAGACTCCGCCTCACAAGCAGAAGGTCCTTGTGGACCCAGGTCCCATCTAAAAAAAAACACCAGAAATGGCGGAGGCAGCCTGCAATTCTGCTTGGTTGAGCAGAGCTTGGGAAATCCCAGAGCAAAGCAAAAAGAAGGTAGAAGCAATACAGAATGATTCCGGAAGTTACCCTTGAGTCTCCACAGGGACAGACAATGCCTTTCTCTCTCTCTCTCTCTCTCTCTCTCTCTCTCTCTCTCTCTCTCTCTCTCTCTCTCTCTCTCCTCTCCCTCCCCCCCCTCTCTCTCTCCTCTCTCTCTCTCTCTCCCTCTCTCTCTCCCTCCCTCTCCCCCCTCCTCTCTCCTCTCTCTATCTCACATACATAAACATAAATAAATACAGCTACTCACAGAGACAATATAAAAATAATTTTTGAAATACATCATCCAGTTGATTTCTTTTTTGATTCATTGATTCTCGTTTTCTATGTGTATATTTGCTAATTTCTAGAATTTTCAACTGTTTCATTGGTTTCAGATAAAGTTGGTAGACTTTATTTAGCGTAGTCCCTAAGCTCCTTTCATTTAACTTCAGAAAATTTCTGAAGGACTTTATAATCAAAGCAAAATATATTTATCTCCTTTACTATCACTAAAGTGTGTTTTGTTGGTAGGGAACAGAAGGATTTCTATTCTTTTTATTCTTTTTTAACATTTATTTATTTATTTATTCATACATACATACATATTTATTATTTGAGAAAGAGCACAGTCATGTCCCTGCCACAGCGCCAGTGGAGATCAGAGGACAACATCCAGAAGTCACTTCTCCTCCTTCCATGCTGTATCTGGGGACTGACTCGGGTCACCAGGTTTGCACACAGGTGCCTTTACCCGGCAAGTCATCTGGCCAGCCTGGATTTGGTTTTATTCTAAAACTTTTTTTAACTCACTTTAAACATTATTTTTAAAAACTTGAATTGATCATGAATTAGAATAATCAATGAACTTTTTAAGCAGTGAAATAGTGGCAAAAGCCTTAACTTTGTGCTTTAATTTTAAGATAATTGTAGTTCTCTTGTAATTGTAATAAAAATAAAACAGCCATTAAATTCTATATTTGGTAAAAGCAAAAAAATAGTTTTTTGTGGTTTATTGAGATTGCTTTGTTTGGGATTTTTGTTTGGGGCGGAGCTTGTTGATAACGATGTTTAGATGTTTATTGTGTTGTTGTGTTGTTGTTTTGTTGTTTGTTTTGAAGTAAGAGTCTCACTACATAGTCCTCAAACTAGCACACCTCCTACCTCTGCCACTCAAGTTCTGGGGTTAAGGCATGCACCTCCATATTCAACTATTTCGCATTCTAATAGGAAGTGTTCAACATCACAAATGAGGAATGTTGCTGTTACTGCTGCTTTTGGTGTCGGGGGGGATGTGGTGGTTGTTTGGGGAGTTTTGTTGTTTCCTGTGGTTCTGGAAATCAAACCCAGGACCTTGTACATAGTAGACAAAAAGTCCCAACTATAAGAAAAGGTATTAATGGGCCTGTAAATAAAATAAATATGAAATAACAAAGATATAATTACTGAATAAAAAGAACTTTTCCTACTAATCTTGCCATTAATAATTTATGACATGTGTATCTCTTTTTCCATCATGACCATTGTCTCAGAAAGGTCCTGGTAACTTGTATATTAATGTATAAGGAATTAGATTAGTTGTGTGAAGAGGGATTAGATTAGCATTAGTTACCTTTACAGATTTTCTTACCTTTACTTTAACTTTCCAATAGGTGGTCAAGAAGAATATGTCTTATCTTACGAGCCAGTGAATCAACAAGAAGGTTTGTGAAATCTATTGATGTTTTGAAACTTCATTTAAAAACGTACATCTTAGTTTGAAAAATGGGTGTGGTCTGTCTGATACATAAAAATATTTTTCAGAATTTTGCTATTTATTTAACTACATGTAGGAATTACTAATGTGAATTTCCTAAAGCATCATTTAGCCCACAATATATTAAGACCCAGTCGGCTTATATTGGTGTTTTATTCCCTAAACTTCTTCCTACCTCACACGTATGATAGAATTCCTATCTTTGTGGTGAGCCTTTAAAAAAAGAAAACCTAAGAAGTGGGACTGGCAAGAGAGTTCAATGAGTAAGTTGCCAGCTGCCAAACCTAGTGACCTCAGTCCAATCCCCTTAAGCCCTGGTGGAAGGAGAGAACTGACTTCCAAAAGTTGTCGTATGACTTCCACTTATATAACATGCATGCGTGTGTGTGCCTTCTCCCTCCCTCCCCCCCTCACTTGCTCTCTTTCATATATATATTTAAGTCTTCGAAGTTCTCTGAAGTTTCTTATCCTTTCATCCAGCATGTTCTAGGACCTTATTCAACTTCTTTGATGTCTTTCTCACTTAGATCCTCCTTTTCATTCCTTCTATGTGATTCTCACCACTAGTCTCCTTTCTTCAGCATGACCCTTTGCAACCCGTTATACACTGTGCTAGGTTCTTTCTACATTGCCACTGTAATTATGTCACTTCCTATACCCATTTTCTTTCTTACTACTCCTCTTTGTTCTGCCTTTTTGCAATTTCTCTTTCAAAACCCATCTGTAAAATGTGACTCTGTTTTCTTATTTATAATGAGATGCTAACAATGTGTAGAAACACCTAACATTTAACTAATTTGATTTCTAGAAAGAGATTGGGGTCAAGTTGAAGATTTTAGTAAAGGCTTACAAAATAGCAAGTGAGTCTGATTGATGTAGTAGGGAAAGTCATATAGAGAAAGGAAAAAGGAGACTGGTCATCTATTCAGAGTATCTTTATTCTCTATTGAAATAAGACACGTTAATGTTTGTTGAGTGTTTATTCCTTTGAACATGTTTATTTTATAGTTAATTACACTCGACCAGTTATCATATTGGGACCTATGAAAGACAGGATAAATGATGATTTGATCTCAGAGTTTCCTGACAAATTTGGATCCTGTGTCCCTCGTAAGTAAAACCAGTTAAAACTCTTGTTTTCCTTAACATTTTCTCTCACTGTGTAAAAGCAAAATATAAGTATTGTATTATTGTCAATTATCCCTCCATTCTCAGTAGTATTTTCTTTTTTCAAATTTGAAAGTTTGTTGTATTAAACTTTATAAAGCAGTGATTTCAGTAGATGGTGGATTTATTCTGTTTTTAAATATTAAACACTTCCCCAAGTTCTTTTTTATTAAAGATACAACTAGACCAAAACGAGATTATGAGGTAGATGGAAGAGATTATCATTTCGTGACTTCAAGAGAACAAATGGAAAAAGACATCCAGGAGCATAAATTCATTGAAGCTGGCCAGTATAACAACCATCTGTATGGAACAAGTGTTCAGTCTGTGCGAGAAGTAGCAGAAAAGGTAAGTGTTAGAGCAAGTCGTTTGTAGCTTCTGAGCAGGTGTGCTTCAGACAGTGTGCGAGAAAATGCAATCCTCTGCCTGATGCAGACAAAAAACAGGATGGATGAGGTGGCTTTTGATTTCTCCTTTAATGTTGTTAACTGATTTCACTAGTAAGATGTTTAACTCTAGATAATTTAGGAAAATACAAGAAAAACTAAGTTGTCAAAAAACTGAAAATAGGGCTGGAGGGATGGTTCAGGAGTTAAGACTGTCTCACAAGCAAAAAGTCCTGAGTTCAGATCTGAGGTCCCACATAAAAGCAGCAGGCGGAAACTGTGGCGGCCTGCACTTCAGCCTCTAGTGGGCAGAGCCTGGGAAATCCCAGAACAAAGCAAGACATACAGTGCCCTCTGATATACACACACATTGAATGAATGAATGAATGAATGAATGAATACTGAAAATAAAATGATAACATGGACTCTCTTAAAATGGATGGCTATTATTTTAAGGTCTTTTGCCAGAGCTGTATCTCACATCCACCATACTCTCCCAGCTGAGTCAGCAGTGCCTGTAAATGGAAATGATGAGAAGTTCAAGAAAGAACAGGTGTTCTGCTGCTAAGATTAGACAAAAAAAGAAAAAAATATCTTCTGAGTCTGCAAAAATGTAGAAACTTCAAAACACTACAACATGTTTTTTAAAACATCCTCCAGAATATTCGGATAATATATAGGTTAAAAATTTTATTATAGGTCAAAATGTTTACAGGGATACTGTTAATTACACTTTAGGCAAATAAATACCACCAATTATACTCCTGAAACTAACAGTTCAACAAGATTTAATTATGAAATGCTTATATTGATCACTAATTCAACACAGGAGGTTTTTCATGTGTAAGTACTGCTTTTTTGATGTAAGAATTTATTCTGATTGGCTTAAAATGTTTGAAGGCATGAAGATGTTCTAGAAGTGATAGCAAGGATTTGGAGAAGTAGAACTCTTAGTATGTTGGTAAGAAAATACACTAACAGATTTGAGAAAGTGAAAATCTTAGATATTATTAGCAAAAATATACATTAGCAGAACATTTTGAGAACAGTTTGGTAATATCTAATAAATTTACATACATAAGTTCCCTTTTTTGACATCAAAGTATAGGTTGAAGATAAACTATACTTAAGGTGAAGATTATGTATACATATGTTCATAGTTTTTCATAATGAGAAAAGAAATAAAGGAATGGACAATTAATTCTCATTATTCATGGAACCATTGGACTGAGAAAGTATATAAATTTATATAGTAATGTAGCAACTAACGTATCTTCTAGATAGGTGTATCCACCTATCTAGATAAATCTCAAAATTATAATGGTAAATTGTATTGGTCAGCTTTGTATTTTTACAGTGAAATAGCTAAGAACCTAACTTTATAAAAAGCAAAGATGTGTTTTGCTAGCTAGAAATTCAGAGCTTACTGGTTTGACCTTTGGCAAGTATGAGTGGCAACGCATTGTAGCAGGTCACAGTGAACAGTTGCATCTCAGAGTAGACAGATAGTTCCCTCTCTCCTTTTCCAAGTCAGGCCACTAGTGACATACAGCCCCACCTCTTCAGTGAAAGAGGGCTGGAAGCAAAACTCAGTGGCAGAACATTTGCATTATACCCCTAGCACCATGGGAGTAAGGAGGACATAAAAAAAGCCATAGCATCTCCCAGAACTAGCTCCCCTTTACATGTGGACTGGTATGTATCCATCCAAACCATGGCATGAATAAATCAAATTGCAAAATATGTATATATATTAGGATACTGCTTATGTAAACCTTAAAAAATGTAAAATAGATTTTCTGGCTTACATGTATGTACTAGACATTAAAATGTGCATGGAAATGTTACAGAGATGCTTCAGAAGTGTATGGAGCCACTACTAGTGGTTCCCTTGGGAAAAGGAAATGAAATTGAACCTTTAACTTTTGGGGGATATTTTGTTTAAGGTGTCTTTAAAAAAAAACTTTATTTGCGTGTGTGTATGTGTGAGAGAGAGAGAGAGTCAGAGGACACTGTCCCCGTTGAAGGTCCAAGGATAACTTCAGGAATCATCCTGAATTGCTTCTACCTCCTTTTTGCTTCACTCTGGGGTTTCCCAAGCTCCACCAGAACCAGAAGTACAGAATGGCCTCCACCATTTCCACTTGGCATTTTACATGGGACCTGGGATCCAAACTCAGGTCCTTCTGCTTTCAAAGCAGAGTCTTAATCCCCGAGCCATCTCTCCAGCCCTAAAGTGTCTTTAAAGATAGAGAACTATGTCCACACATGCTGTCTGAATGCCTATAGATCCAGGAGCTTATAGGCCTTCCACACTCCCTTATGCAGCAGCACTATAAACCTAATTTCAAAGATAGTGGAAAGACCCAAAGGTTGTCCTCTGACCTCCAACACGTGTGCCTTGGCGTGTGCGTGTACGCTGTCATAGTTAAGCACAGGTGTCAACTTGACTGTTGAGGTTTTGAGCTCTGGGCACAGTTGTAGAGAGTTGATGGTTGAGTTGAGCCCAGAGCAAACCTGAAGGACATCATCTAGCTGATGGGGAAGGCCCAGCCCATGGTGGGTGGGATTAGGCCCTGGAATAAATCACAGAGAGCTGGTTGAGAGAGTTGGCATCCTTCTGTTCACTTGGCCAGACATATAGTCTGGCAAGTAAGGATTGTCCATCTCTCAGCTGTTATACAGTGATGGTGTGGCCAGTTCCCTCGGCCCTGGTGTTGGTACATGCTTTCCCATCAAGCTGGACTGAGAACTGTAACCAGACTGTCATGAGAAAGTAAACTCCTTGTTCCCTTAAGCTGTGTGATGGTCATTTATCAGCAACTATGCAGACGAACTGCAACACCACACACACTATGCACATATATACACACCAAAAAACTAGGTTAACATTTGAATGTTAAATAAAGATACAATAGCTTATTACAACACAAAGGATAAAATAAGAATCCAGTAGGCTGTAGTGATACAACCAGTTACAAATTAAAGGGAATGCTTTGCTTTCCAGTCTAATGTCTACTACTAATCAAAGAAATGATAAAATTAGGAAATCTTTCTTGAAAACCACTATGATAATTATCGTAAGCGATAATCATCAGAAATGATAAAAATTGGGCTGGAGAGGTGGCTCAGGGGTTAAGCCTCCGCCTTGCAGGCGGAAGGTCCTGAGTTCGGATCCCAGATCCCACGTATAGACGCCAGGCGGAAGCGGGGGCGGCCTGCGCTTCTGGTCCTGGTAGGGCAGAGCCTGTGAATCCCGGGGCAGAAGGAGGTGGAGGCGTCCATGGTGGTTCGCGAATTCGTCCGTGGTTCTACACATACACAGACACGCACACACGCACATGGGCACAGTTGAATAAATAATAATAATAAAAAAAAATTAAAAAAAAAATAAAAAAAAATAAAAAAAAGAAATGATAAAAATTGGGGCTGGAGAAGTGGCACAGGGGTTAAGCCTCTGCCTTGCAGGCAGAAGGTCCTGAATTCAGATCCTAGACCCCACACGGGGAGTGGCCTACGTTTCTGGTCCTGGTAGGGGGGAGCCTGTGAATTCCGGGGCAGAGTAAACAAGGAGGAGGTGGAGGTGTCCATGGTGGTTCCTGAATTCGCCCGTGGTTCTACACACACACTCGCGCACACACACGCACATACACAGACACATACACACGCACACACAATTGAACAAATTAAAAAAATTTTTTTAAATGATAAAAATTATTAAATCTTAAAGGGACCAGAATTAATACATGAAGGCATAATAAGAAACTAGGTTTTTTACATACTTAAATAGTATTTTCAAAAAATTTAGTAGTTCATAGTCTATGAGAAATTGTTCTGTACTCTTCAGAAATGCCAAAGTTGGGACCAGGCACAATGATTCAGTTGGAGAAGTGCTTGCTGCATAAGCATGTGGTCTTGAGTTTGGATACCAGCACCATTAAAAGCTGAGCACAGCTCATGGAAAAGTTGTAATCTTCAGTGGGATGGGCCTTCCCTCTCAATTAGACAATCCCCTGCAGGCTTTGTCATGACCTAAATACTAATTCTTTAGAAACATGCCCAGAGCTCAAGTCTTCAGTTGACATCTGTATCTATCAAAGACATTTCTGCAATGATCTGCTTCCTCCAATTAGACCCCATTTGCACTAGTCCGTCAGTTCTAAGGAGTGGTGTAAATACTAGTAACTTTGGAGTTGGAAAAAGAGATGGCTCAGTCAGTAAAGTGCTTGCTTGGTCACTATGAGGATCTGAGTTCAGATCCCAAGAACCCCACATAAGCCAGAAATGGGGCACAGGCTTTAATCCTAGGCCCAGGAGGCAGAGGCTAGAAGATCCCAGAGGTTCAGGTTCTAGTGACATTAATCAAGGGAGGCCCCTAACATCAACCTCTGGGCTCTGCATGCACATACACCCACAAACACACTAAAAGAAAGTTTTACTGTTTGTTTAAAATAGTTCGTAGATACATTATTTGCTTTTCCATGTGCTTGGAATGTTTTACAATATTAATTTTATCATAACTAATAAGTTGAATTATTCATTAGCATGAACTCAAGTCTTTACAGGTATATTATAGGAGATTAGATGATTTAAAATGCTACAATAAGGATTGGAGAGATGGCTCAGAAAAGTTAAGATTCTGCCTCAGAAGCCAAAGATCCTGAGTTTGGGTTCTGGATCCCATGTAAAAAAAAATAAAAAATCCAGGCAGTGCCCTCTACTTCCAGCCTGGAAGGTAGAGCCTGGGAAACTACAGAGAAAAGGCAAAGAAGAGATCGTGCAATCCAGGGTGATCCCAAAATCACCCTTGGGCCTCCACAGGCACACATATGGAGAGGGACACACACAAAACAGTAAAATTTTTTAAAAAATGCTATGATAAAATGAATGTGATTTTTAGGGGCTAGAGAGATGGCTCAGGGGTTAAGACTGTCTTGCAAACAGAAGGTCCTGAGTTTGGGTCCCAGGTCCCATGTAAAAAATGCCAGGTGAAAATGGTGGCATCCTGCACTTCCAACCCTGGTGAGCAGAGTCTGTGAAATCCCAGAGCAAAGCAAGAAGGAAGTAGAATCAATCCAGGATGATCCCAAGAGTCACCCTTGGTCCTTCACAGGGACACACAGTGCCCTCTAATACATAAACACACACAAAATAAATAAATAAAAGTTTAATTAAAAAATATATTATAAAAATGAGTTCAACTTTATTATAAACTGCCCTGTGTGACATGGAAATGATCATCTGTATTAAAAGCTGCAATGACTTTTTATCTTAGTGAATTTACCAAGTTATTATTTAAATCCAGAATTGGGTTTTCCAAATGGTAGTTTATAACGAGGTTTTCTTAGTAAAATAAAACAAAACACTGGCAGTGAGGGTTACAAACTCAACTTGCAAGACTTGCAAAATAATCTTTTCTTCTGTTGGTCACGCTGCTGTATGAAATGGTGTTTGTGAGAAGGTGGTTGTCTGAGGTCTTTCCTAACATCCTTTCTTAACTAAATAATATGTATCACCATTTTGAGAAATTATTGATCTATAAAAGGAAGGAACATGGGGATTACATTTTCATTCCTTTTCAAGTTATTTTTTGAGAGTTAATTATTCATAATCATTGTCTTAATTTGATAATCGCTCTAAAATTTGCTAACAAATGGCACATTTGCTTAAAAAAATCTAAATATATCATAATTCAGATTGTACATTTGGAAAGCATACCTTTGATATAATTGAAAAGACTTGGTTTTCTTACTTTTTTTCCTTATTCTTTGTGTTTTAGGGCAAGCATTGTATCCTCGATGTGTCTGGAAATGCCATCAAGAGATTACAGATTGCACAGCTCTACCCAATATCCATCTTTATCAAACCCAAATCCATGGAAAACATCATGTGAGTACAAATACCTAGGAATTACATATCCCTGCTTGCCTACAGTCAATCAGTATTAAATGAGTTATTTATACTCCCTGCATCTCAATCTCTCTATGGAGAGAATAGTGTTTATACCTATCTTAGAGTCTGTTAGGAAGATTAAATAAGAGCTATGCAGTGTTGACCATCAATCATCATCAATGCTAGAGTTAGGCACACACAATAAAGGACTCTCTGGGAATTGGGGGGGAGGCACTGGGGAAAGGGGAGGGGGAAGAGGGGGGAGGGAGGGAACTGGTAAAAAATTTTTAAAATGTATAATTAAATTTTTAATAAAAAAAAAAAAGTATGTGTAACACATCACAATAAAAAGAGATGCCTTTAAAAAAAAAATAAATAAAATGAAACAGAAAAAAAAAAAAAAAAAAATCATCATCAATGCTACTAAAGAATGAAGCCACAGGTATTAACATATTAGAACTTTAATAAATGCTACTTGGTCAGTTCAACTCTTAGATAACAATTAGAAGACAAAAAATATGTGCAGCTGCCTAACAGAACACAAATATAGAATCTAAGTAATATTAATAAAGGAGAAAAAGAAGAAACAGCAAATAAAAAATAAATAGCAAGACAGTATAAATGAACCTGAATATTTCATTAACACGGTCCTTAATATTTATATTCATTGAACACTTTCCTTAATATCTGCAATATTCACATTGGTTTCAAAGATAAAATAGTCAAATTATCTACACTGGCAGATTTCATGTGATTAAAAACAGATATCCTCTCACCACAAAATAATAAACTGGAAATTAATAAGATGACTTAAATATATATAGAAACTAAGAATATTTCTGATAAGCCAAGGAAGAAATCACAGAATAGATTAGTGTTTTGAACTTAGTAAACTGGCAAATAGAGAATACTTCAAGGAGGAGCATTATTCATCCTGTAAGTTATGTCAGTGATGCAAGGTGGCCCAGCTCTATTGGTTTCAGCCTCAGCATCAGGGCAGCTCCATCCTCCCTTCTCATCTCGAGGCAAGTAGTAGTCAGGTGTCACTTCTTCAGCAGCTTGTGCAGTCATGGGAACCATAGTCATGGGAGCCACGAGGACCCTGTATCCACAGACCTGGCAATCTGCACTGTGATCGCTGATCTTTGAGATAGCAAGTCATTATTGCAGTACCATCCCCTGAATATGAGGTGATTTCCAAAACCTTTTCCTAATCTTCACTTTACTTTGTCTTTTTTCTCCTTTGGTAGCCAGCTTAGGACATTCAAAAGTTACACATATCTGGGTGAAATTTAAAGATCACAGAAAGGCATAGTCTGAGAGACACATAAAAAATCATAAGTTTATTCCTCAGGCTGATCCTTAGCACAGAAACACTCTATAATAGTAAATAATTACATTTTAAGTGAAACAGCAAATTTAGGAAAATTAGGTTTCCAAAGCCTAACACATCCTAATATTGATGTCCAGTTTTCAGTATACAAAGAAGCAGCAAAGAATGACACATTCAGAAGCAAAAAGTAAGTCAACGAAACTGAAGTCACACCACATGTCATCCTCACAAAGACTTGGAAACAACTGTCTTTTATTAGTACTGTTTTAAGGTACAAAATAATGGATATGATGTTTTCATACGTACATAGCTCATATTCACCCCTTTGCTCCCCCTTCATTCCTGCAACTAGTATCCCTCCTGCTTTTCTGTCATATGAACTAAATAAAGGGCAAGGACAAAGTCAAGAAAATTGTATATGAGCAAAACAAATATCAGTGATGGGGAAAACTGAAAAAAAAACCTGGAAGTGAAAAGAACAATAACTGAATTCACTGGAGAGATTCACAGGCAAATTGGAACACAGAGCAATCAACGAACTTGAAGATAGAACAGTGGAAATTATCAAGTCTGAGAAACAGAAAGAAAAATATTGATGAAAAGTGAGCAGAGCCTAAGGAACTGTGAGACCATCAACTGAACCAGCAGACCCTGGCCATTCCAGGAGAAGAGGGAGAGATTCGCAAAGAAATAATGGCCAGAAGTTCCCAAAACAGAATGTCAAAAGCAGCAAGAGAGGTATTTTGCCACTTGCAAGAAACTTCCCAGTAAGATTGTCAACAGAATTCTCAGCAAAATCTTCAGCAGTCAGAAGGCAATGAGTTAATAGAATAAAGGCTCTGACTTGATAAACTTGCGATCTCTAAGCATCTTGTACCCTCGTAATCTTCCGTTCAGAATTGAAGGAGAAATCAAAACCTCAGATAGGCAAAAGCAGATGCCTACCCTGCAGGAAACACTGAGGGAACCCTGTAGATTGTAAGACAATAGACAGTAAATACTGAATACCATGCTTGATGGTAAGACAGTGAAAGAGTTCCTTCACAGCTGGTGAACAAACTTACCATGTACCCATACTGCAGCTGCAGCAAAGTCTACCAAGTTACAGGGCTGATAAGATGGCTGACGAGTAAGGTACTTCCCACCAGCCTGACGGCTGGCAACCCCACCCTGAACCCACATGGTGGAAGGACGCACAAAGAAAAAGAAAGAGAGAGAGAAATTTAACAGTTTATAATCAGTGTTGTTTGTCAGTGCTCCTCCTTCCTCACATCTTCCCCCCTCAGATTATTTTAAAATAAATGCCAGTCATCCCATTTCTTCTATGGGTTTGAAAGATAGTTACTAACTTTAAAACATCACCACTGTGATTATTAGTATTAAAATAATTCCACCACATAGTCATATTATTTTTTAAGGCTTATGTGGGTGCATGTTTTTTTTCTAATTGTGGATTCTCCTTACTTTTCCTCTCCCCCAATGTAAATGGTGAAGGAGTTAGGTTATTTCACAGTTTTCCCCAAGCTGTTTTCTGATTGCTTTCTTTTGTGTTGTTTAATCTGTTCATTGGTAGGTAAGTTTGTATATCCTTTTTTAATAGGAAGTTTTCATCCAAGCTAAAACTCTCAGAAGTTAAAGTCAGGTTTTTTTGTTGTTGTGAGACCCTTTTGCCATTCCAGGTATAGACCATGAGGAACCATGACTGACTTTGTTCTCAATGACATTCTTAGTTCTGTCATCAGAATTCAACTTTTCTTGATTTTTTTTTTGTGCTTTATATATCTTTTCTTGTATTTTTTTCAATAAGTGTGATAATATGATAATTATTTCTAAATTTATTTGCATAGGGAAATGAATAAGCGTCTAACGGAAGAACAAGCCAGAAAAACATTTGAAAGAGCCATGAAATTGGAACAGGAATTTACTGAACATTTTACAGGTTAGACCCATGTGTGACAATGCCCTTTATAGTAGAGTATTGTATCCACATCTGCTAGCAACAACTAATAATATATTTTCAGAACACAAACCTTAAGATCTGTGTTGTAGTCCCATGGGAATTTACTTACCTTAGAGAACGGTGATGAGGAGTCCTAAACAATGTTTGAGTGTTTGAGTATCCTAGACTCACTCATGCTTAAACAGAGAAAGTACATTTCATTTGGCTTCTTTGAAACCTCTGACTTTTCTCCTCTTTAATTTCATCTATTGGTCCCAGCTTTCTTGAGATAAATCAACAAATTACGTGAATTCACGTGTGGGATATAATTGTATATACATTGTGAATCATATTAATATATCTGTCACCACAGTAGTTACCATTTTATGCACGTGTGTGTCTGTGGGGTCTCTTGAGACCTACTTTCTGTTAATGTAGTTCCACACTGGACATTAGATCCTCAGAAATTATTCTTTTTTGATTTGGTTTTGTTTTCTGAGCTGGAACGGAATCCATGCGTTTTTCCAGTTCAATACTTCTCTCCCTAGAATTCTGTCAGCCGCATCATGAGATGCTGTGAGAATCTGCCTTGTGCCATGCGTGCAGGTGCCAGACTGGTGTCGGCCAGGTTTTCTGTTTTCGGGGACTTCAAGGCATGTCTATATTTAGCTTAAAATGTGAACTCACAAAACTGTTATCAGCCAAAATTATATAACTTAAAATTTTTGGTTACTTAGACATTCTTAGCTATATCTAAGCCTTCCTTACACACATCTTCCTTCCTAATCAACCACTGACTAGACACCAAGAATCTCCATTTGGTGTGTTCCTCTAACTTTTTCAAACCATGTAATATAAGCATTGCTGTTTTTCTCAGAGCTGTCTGCCTCAGCCTCCTGAAGGCGAAGCTTCTCTTCCTACTCCGTGCTTTCTGCTGAAACTCAGAGACGGGGTTGGGGGGTAAGAGGGTATTAACTGATCCTTATTCCTTACAAATCTTGGGACTTGAAGCATCTGCATGTAACCAATTGGGACTTGAAGCATCTGCATGTAACTAATTGTTAGTAATGGTTACCTCTTTTGTTGTTATTTGTTGGTTTTTTTGTTGTTATTGTTGGTTTTGTTTGGTTGGTTGGTTTTTGGGTTTGGGGGTTTTTTTTCCACATATTCTCACTTTGTGGCCAGGCTGACCTGGGATTCAGTTTTCCTGCTTCCTTCTCTCAAGAACTGGGATCATAGACATGTCCTGTGACACATGACCGGCTCCATTACCATTTTTTATTCACATATTGCAGGCAACAGACAAACTATCTAACATTGATCTCAATGGTCTCTAACAAGTAACAGACCAAATTATGTATCTCAGTTCACATGCATTCCAATACTGACGTGCTTCGACTTGGGCCAAGTGAAATATAAGTAATCTGTAGTCAGTTGTTATTCCCTAAGAACCTACCTCCAAATAAAATACAGCCCAAGATCAACTATGCTTGCTCTCTGTGGTCCCCATTCTTCAAGTCGTTTTTCTCTATATGTTGTGGAACAATCAGGAAAGTTAAGGAAATACATAATTCATTTTAAAAGAATAAAGCTAAGAGCCAGGGGTGTAATTCCAGATGTAGGGGAAACCCTAGGTTCAGAATGAAGCACCAAAAACAAATGAGTAAAGTTAACATGGGCTCAGATGGTCAGCAAACCAAACAAATACAAACAGAAAAAAAATGACCATATCTCATGTTTGGTTAATATAAAATAAAACTTTGTATTGTATAAATAGTAAAAATAATTGCCAGTATTCATAATTTCTATTGTTAAGCAAAATTACATAAATTGTATGTAACTAATTCATCTTCTTTGTCACTGGTTATGATGACAAAGAAACACAATTAATGAACACTTTGACTTTTGTCATTACAGCTATTGTACAGGGAGATACGCTGGAAGATATTTACAACCAAGTGAAGCAAATCATAGATGAGCAGTCTGGTCCTTACATCTGGGTTCCAGCAAAAGAAAAACTATGAAGATGGATATTTCTGTTTCTCTTTTCCACCGTCTCCGTCCTTGACCCTTTCTTTGCCCTTTCCTTCTGGAGTCTTCTTCAGCGCTGGTTGAATCAAACACGCCATGGTCAGAGTTGCGCTTACTTTGACATCTAGTGTCTCCTTCACCTTGCATCATCTGTGTTACTCTGTATTACTATCGGCTTGTGGCCATTTTTCAGAGCTGAAGGTGGATGGCCATACCAGCTATTAAGGGTTTAGGGAGATGCAAAATTGTAAAATTCCTTAATGTTTAAGGGAAAGTTAACTTAAGAGATTTTCCAGAAAAGCTTTATATACATTCTTTTCAGATTTCAATACAAATGAAAAAAAAGTGGTTTAATCATTGACTTAATGGACTTTAAGCACCTATGCACGCTTAACTTTAATAGCATGGTTTGGCCAGTGTATTAGCTCTTGAGTTCTTTTTTCAATTGACTTCTGTTACTAAAGTAATTGTTTCATTATAGACAATTTTAAAAATACAAGGTTTTTTTATTTCAGAATTAATGTCGAGTTAACTCATAATTTCCCAGCGAACATTCATTTTTTTCGTAAGAGTTAAGTCTGTATTGTTTGAGCCTTCTTCCCCACACACACATTTATTAGGCATAACAGTGTTCAGGTGTTTTTAAATCTACTTGTGCAACACTATTTATAGTGTGTTTCAAAAGTTGTTCATATGTTTTCTGAATTAAGGCCATGTTAGGTGCTGGGAAGCTCACCTTTAACACAGGTGAGAAAACTTCATAGACTTAAGTGCAGACAGAAAAGATTCTTCAGTGGAGAGAGCGGTCGGGACGGCAGCAGAAAGGAGTCCAGTGCACAGCCTGAGATTCTAAATGTATGTTTAGGGAGGGGTCAGATTTTAATGAATATTTTACCCACAATAACTGCTTATTTTGTTATAATAAAGTATATATAAATATATATAAAACTTTCTTTAACTAAACTCTGTAACTATGGGAATTATTTTCTTTACATAGTTGCACACACACACACACACACACACACATATATATATATATATATTTAAAATATATTTTTTCTTTTGCCACCTACTCCTAACTTTTTGTTTGGTTTTTAAATTAAATATTAATTGGTGAGACTTGCCTGCCTTATCATGTGAACTGGAAGCAGGTGCAGGTGGGTGGGGAGAAGTCCTGGGATGTGAGGCCACAGGTAAGGGGTGAGCCCTCTTCAATACAGCTCTCATTTTCAGGTCCTGCTTAGTATCCTTGTTCTTGTCATTGGTTTTGATTTGGGTCCTCTGCCTTTCCTTCTAGTTCTCCTCGTTTCATTAGTAGGAAAGTGGGCAGAAGCCATTGATGTGGCTTCCTCTCAGACTCTTCATCTTGCATCGATGCTCTGCACTAGAATTGCACAGGTCTTGGTGGTGAGCAATTTTAAGAATTTTAGTGAACGCCAGAAATGTATCCAGACATCAATTTCTCTCATCATTTTTATTAATATCATTTGGCTTCCCATTGCTCTTTGGAGTTGTTTATCAAATACGTGAGTTTTGACAACCTCCTCGTGAAAATTTCTTAAATGAGTACTGGTTTGTAAAGAATTATGACCATTATCCATTCCATTTATGAGAAAGAGGAGAACAACTAATAAACTTTATTGTAAAATCCATGTTAAATGTGTCTTGAATTTTGAAAAATCTATTTCACAGGCTGACATTTTCTTGGAACAGTTAGAGACATTGTATCATTATCACAGTCAGCCTGCATGGTTGCTGATAAAAATCACTATCAAACAGCTTAAGGGAGCAAGGGGTTTATTCTCTTAAGATAGTCCAGTTACAGCTCTTAGCCGAGCTTGACAGGAGAGCTCACACCAACACCAGGGTCGAGGGAACTGGCCACACCATCACCACATAACGGCTGACAGAGGGATAATCCTTACTTGCCAGCCCAGCTGTGTCTGGCCAAGTTTATGAAAAGATGCCAACTTCTTCATCCAGCTTCCTATACTTTATTCACCTGTCCAAGGCCTAGTCCCACCCACCATGGGTTGGACCTTCCCTATCAACTAAACATTCTCCTGCAGGTTTGCTTAACTACTAATTCTCTACAAATGTGCCCAGAGCTCAAACACGCATCTATCAAGTTGATGCCTCTGCCTAACTATGACAATTACGTATCCTGAATTTAAAGAGTCATTAGCCCATGTGTTGCAGCTCTTACACTGAACATGTAGATTATTGCCGAACATAAACACTCTGGAAGAAGAATGTGAATGTCAACTCTGTTAGCAAGATCCTAACATAAGCCATTTACTACATAGTCTCGTCACAGAATACCAAATCAGAAATGCCATTCAGTGTGTTAAAAGCTGTATTATGTTGCTTTCTTGATGTCTGTAAGTTATTTTTTATATGAAAAGGGAGCTTATTGAGTCAGCTTACAAGATATGGTCTAGGTAGTCCTGCAATGGCTGCCAGAAGGTGTGCAGTCCAGACGCTGAACCTCCCAGCAGGCCCAGTCTGGCTGAGGCTGGAGGGTTCCTGGAGAGTCTGGACTTCAGTCACTTTGAAGGGTGGGAGGGAAGAAGCCAGCAGCAGGAGGGAAGATGAGCAAGAGAGTCTCCCTTACTGAGTGGTTTTTACTGCATATGAGAGGAACAGACGCCAGCTCCTGTGCACGTCCACACATGGAGGTTGGAGAACAACTTCCAGAAACAGCTTCTTCCGCCATGTGGACTTCAAGGACCAAATGTCGGTCACCAGGTCTGTACACAGGCACCTCTGCCTGGGAAGCCACCTCACTGGCCCCGCAGGGTTGCCCACCTGGCAGTCGGCAGAGCCTAAGCCCAGGGTTCCTGCTCCTGGGCCTGGAGCAAGGATGGCCTGACGGAGTGCCAGGTGTCGGTGCCTGAGAGAGACCAGAGTTCTGCTCTCACTTTCCCAGTTCCCGTGGGTCCATAAATGAACCAAAACTAGGGGGTTACCTGAGTGAGGGCTGGGACAACGAGCTCTCAGGCAGAGGGAGAGGGCTCCAAACACTTGGCAGGCTGCCTGTTTGCCTGTGGCCTGCACCAGCTCGGCTTCAAATTAAATTAACTGGTGGCCCAAGGACCTGTCAGAGCTAAAGCGTGGAAGACTAGTGCCTGACAATCAGCACACACACATACACCTCACACCCTCCTACATTGGCTCGCCACCAGGGAAAGAGGGCTTTTGTCAAAGGAGCACAGTAAGCGCTCATGGATCATGGAGAACTAGAATGACTGGGAGTAGGAACAGCACAACCGTCTGCTTTGGGATAGGTGGATACAGAAGTACCAGAGGGAGGGGTAACGTGGGGAAAGACTCCAGATCTTGGGTCTCCCAGCAAGGGAATATGGGTGCAAAGGTTTAAGTCATTTGAGTCATTTTCCCCTGAATCACACCAGAATTTGGTCTCTTGCCAAGTTTTGGGATGTCACATACAATGCAGGGATGCTCAATCAGAGAAATGAGTTAGTTCACCTCAGAATCCATACACACACTCTCCCGTCTTTCCATTTCCTTCATTCCCAGCAGCCCAACCAAGCAATGACCAAATTTATTTTTTTAAAAAAAATTCTTTTTAACTGACTAAACTTGCTGTAAGATTAAAGTGAAGTTAGGGCTGGAGAGGTGGCTCAGGGGTTAAGCCTCTGCCTTGCAGGTGGAAGGTCCTGAGTTCGAATCCTAGATCACATAATAGACGCCGGGCAGAAGCGGGGGCGGCTTGCATTTCTGCTCCTGGTAGGGCAGAGCCTGTGAATCCCAGGGCAAAGTAAACAGGGAGGAGGTGGAGGCGTCCGATGGTGGTTTCTGAATTCGCTGGTGGTTCTACACACACACACACACACACATACACATACACAATTGAATAAATAATAATAAAAAATTAAAGTGAAGTTGCCTGCCCCGCAGGGCTTAGCTGCTTGATCACTGGTTTATACAGAGTTCTGCTTCAAGTATATCATGCTACCCCTACTGGGCAAAGCACGGTGGCAGAAATCGTTATTTTAACATCCCTTTACAAAAAAAGAATAAAAGTTAAAGATGGCCTTGCTTAGAGTCACACAATTACATCACACCCATAGAGTAAATTACCTCCACAGCTGAGAATACTATTTCTAAGTCACAAGGAATGCAAAGGGGCCTCTTTACAATCAGAGTTGGGGGCTGGAGAGGTGGCTCAGAAGTTAAAACTCTGCCTTGAAAGCAGAAGGTCCTGAGTTTGAATCCCAGGTCCCATGTGAAAAAAAAAAAAAAAAAAAAAAAAAAACTGCCAAGCAGCAGCAGCCTGTATTTGAGGCCCTGGTGGGCAAAGCCTAGGAAAACCCACAGCAAGCAAAAAGGAGGTAGAAGTAATCCAGGATAATCGAAGTCACCCTTGGTCTTCCACAGGGACACACAGTGCCCTCTGACACACAGACACACAGAGAAAGAAAAAAAAAAATCAGTTGGAACACGACTCATGAAACAAGTATATTCTGCTATACAGAGAGTAATATGCAGTTAAAAATGTTTATAAATACTTCACATTTGAGTATGTCTCTCAATATCCTTAAACTGAGGAGGGTAGTAGCTCAGCGAGTTAGGCACCTGCACGCAGACCTGGCAACCTGAGTTTGAGCCCTAGAATTCACATGGTGGAAGATATCTTCTGTTCCCATGGCATGGCACTATATATGCTTGTATTTGTCATAAATGCATATACATATATAACAGCTACACATTTGTTTCAATTGCTTATAACAATTGTTTCATATTCAGCAGCTGCCCAGAGGCCCTCTACAAATGAGAGCAGCAAACCTGCAGAACTCATCCCAGCTAAATCCTAAAAAATGCCTGCCAAATACTGCAGCAGTTCAGCTCCAAAGATGGGCGATTCAGGGACTTTAATACTGGCACAATTAGTTTTCTATTAGAACAAACAATTACCGCCCAAGATCCTCCACCTCCAGTGCTCTTAACTTGCACATCCACATGTCATAGTCACAGTTATGCTGCAGACCAGGAGCACAGCCAAGATTACAACCTTTAACTGCTGGCTCCAGCAAAATGGTTCTTTCTACCACGCCAGTTCCTTTTCTTTGTGCAGTGGGCTATTCAATCCTCAGAAATCTGATATGTTTAGTACAGGTGGTGGGGGAGTAAATATCAATAAGTTTGTCATAAGTTCATTGAGAAATTTGGGTTTCAAAAGACATCAGAGAAAAATCCATGGTTGTCACATTTCTGGCCCAAGTAGAGATAGCCGGCATTTTGGTTCAATGTTAAGTATCCAGTTTTCTCCTTCCAGAGCTGAGTGTTGCTTTCCGGGGCTTTGGCAGCAGTCCGCTAGCTGTGACATGGAGAACCATGGTATTGGGATCAGATGGCTTTCGATGCCAGCTCTGCAGATTGCAGATCCCTCTTTCCATGCGCTTATTTAAGATAAAGCTGTTTTGAGAGTCAATAAATTCTATGTAAAGGAGCTGATCCATGATACATTCTAAAAATTCATTTTAAAGTCACAATCCAGGGGGCTGGAGAGGTGGCTCAGGGGTTAAGCCTCTGCCTTGCAGGCGGAAGGTCGTGAGTTCCAATCCTAGACCTCACATATAGATGCTGGGCAGAAGCGGAGGCAGCCTGCGTTTCTGGTCCTGGTAGGGCGGAGTCTGTGCTTCCCAGGGCAGAGTAAACAGGGAGGAGGTAGAAGCTGTCCATAGTAGTTCCTGAATTCTCCTGTGGTTCTACACACACACACACACACACACACACACACACACGCACGCACGCACGCACGCACGCACGCACGCACGCACAACTGAATAAATAATAAAAAAAAAAAAAGTCACAACCCAGGAGTCCTTTGTGAAATTAACTCAACCTGTGGTCTTGCCGCAGTTGAATGGAAGAGGATACCTCGAAGGATTGTCACAAGGGTTCAGTGGTGTGTAGAGAACACCCTCTCTTCTTAGCATTACATTTCTATTCCCTTCATTCTGGAGTGGGATTATACTTGGTACCCACACTGAGAGAATTTGATCCACAATTCTGTCACCCATAAGGAATCTTTCTTAGACTAACTTGGCTTAAATTGTATCCTTTTCCAACCTTGTGATCAAACTCACTCATCCATAAGGATTTTTTTTAATCAAAGATGCTATGAGTTAAAATCCACAATTTACAGCATAGAGCTGGAAGACGTCTGTGTTTCATGTCTGCAATTCCATTGCCCAAGTCCCTGACAATTCTGCAGAAATAAGTCTAGGAACAGACCTATTTGTATAAAGTCACCCCTCAGCATCTGAATGGAAAATTGATCAGACTTTCCCCCCACAGATACCAAAATCATATAAGTGAAAAATGTTATATTTATATGTAACCTGTGTACATCTTCTGAAATACTTAAACCAGCTCTGGAGTATGTACTGTCTGGTTCACTGTAAGAACCTTGAGCATCCTTGGGTTTTACTCTCCTTGGATTTTGATACCCACTGGAGGCCTGGAACCAGCTTCCAGAGATGTCAAAAGAGGACTGTGATCTAAGTGACAAGCTGGAAACAAGCCGTCCTGCTCTGAAACAGCCCCCAGAGAGAAAAGGCCTTAGTCGTTTCAGAAAAATCTAGTTTTGTAAACACCCACAAATTGTAGCTTGTCTTCCAAAAATATTAGCTACCTGTAGTTTTCTAAGGGTAGCCTCTGTGAAATTCAAGTATTACATCATGTGCTTTGTAGAAATTTAATTCACGTACCATGTACTCCGAGGTTCTTTCATCAGCTGGCTCCATGGGCTGGCTGACACAACCGTTTCTGTGTGCAGATGATATGCAGTATCCTTCAGTCTATCCACTGGCCTCGCAATATGACTGACTGCTCCTGTGTGTTTAAAAAAAAAATCCAGTGAAATGGTTCGGCTGTCTAAAGGCACCTGCAGGCAAACTAGTAAACCGAGTTCAACACCTGAACCCCACAGGGCAGGGGAGAGCCGACTTCCAAAAGTTGTCTTCTGACCTCCACACCTCTCTCTCTCTCTGTGTGTCTCTCTCTCAATAAAGTCTTTAAAGCCTCTTTTAAATTGACTCAGAGCAAGCCTCAGGAACACCGGAGTTCACCCAGCATAGGACCATATGCTAATCTTGCTTTCTGCCGGTGAGTTGTTAGTGACCAATTTCGTTTGAACTGCTCGTGTAGAATGATTGTGTTAAATAAAACTGCATGAAACATGAGCAGAACTGTCGCAAACCTATTTTTTTTTTACAGTTAACATGCACTAATTTTTAATGTAAACATATGTGGATGTCAGTACATCAAACAATTGCCATGTGAAAGTTGCTAATGAGTTAGTATAATGAACTTTCTCTTGGAAGAAAGCTGAGGGATGGTATAATCTTTCTTTAGGATGTCTAAAATTAGGCTTGTTCACCTCACAGATGGAGCAGCTAAAGACGACGAAGCCTGTGAGTTGCCCATATGTTCCACATTAGGAGTCTCTACAAAAAGATTTTCTAAATCTTGCAAGAGTTGTTGGATCAAAAATACCTACTTCCCTAGTGGTATTTAAGACTAGAAAAGACAGTTTTGCTGAAGATCACTCCCTTTCTGAGAGTTTAATGCTTGGTTCAGATCTAGCTAATCAAGGGTGCTTGATAATTAGCTTTGCTACTGATAGCTAATAATGGTTTCTTCATAACATTGTCTTTCAGTGGCCTAAGCTAGTTTTTTTTTAATTTGGTATTTATTGGTATTTTAGAAAAGACATTCATCTCAGTCATTTCTCTCTCCTCATCTTGACCTGAGGTTAATATTTCATTTGGATCAAGTAAAGAATATGTAGGAAAGGTATTATTTTGACAATCAGAAAAATGAACCAACAATGGACCGTCTGCCTAATTAGTTAAATGTATATATCTCATTAGAATTAAATCATATAAGAACTAATAGCACTGCATATCTCCCCATTGTTTTAGTTGGGGCTTATTCTAAACTTAATTGTAAGTGAACTGGAGTGCTAGGAATGTCCACAGGCTGTGCCTTGGAATTTATTACCTACTGATGGCTGCCAATTACATTCTCTGAAACTGCCTTCAAGTTTAACGTTATAATTGTCAAGGAAATCATCTTCCCTCGCTATTACTATGCTTCTAAAGATGTATTGACCTAAACTTTAACGTCAGTGCTTTTGACATGTCCCTCAATGTCTTCTGCCACCAAATACTATCAACTCTACTCAAATCTACTTTTCTTACAGCTCTAATCCAGGTCCTGCCTTTCTCCACCCACAAGCTGCCATGATCATGGTGGTCCTTTAAATCATCCCCTGGCATCACACCTCCCATGATGATCCAGAAGACGGTGCAGCTTGGACTGGGCTTCCCCCCAGTGCCTTCCATCCATTCAAACCTATGCTAACCCATCAGTACACAGTCCCTAGGATGGACTGTGTGCTCAGTTCACTGTGGCTTAGTCTCTGTTGTCAACTTGATATTTGGAAGGTGGGTGTCTGAGCACACCTGGAGAGGATTGTCTTAATCGTGTTGATTGACGTGGGAAAACTTCCCATTGCGGGAGGCACCGTTCCCTAGACAGGTGAATGGTACACAGATGGAGAAAGAGCAGGTAGGCAGGTGTTGGTTAGCTGCTCCCTGCTCTTGGTCATGGATGGGATGTTGTCTCGGGATCCTGCTGCTGGGACTTCCCTGTCGTGATGAAGTAGCAGAGATAACACCATTTATCCTGATCCAGCTCCTGACTCCATTTTTGTGCCTGCTCAGGCATTTGTCAGCCATATCAACCCTTCTCTAAGACAGCTGCATACATAAGTCTGTGCCAGCACATCTAAGGCTTGTCACGACCCTGATCAGAGCCCAGATATGTAACCAAAATAATTCTAGGATGTATAATTAAAGCAATTTCTATATGGAACCAAAACACTTGCAAAATAACCAGGGTAACAAGGTCTCTCAACTACTAACTGTGGGATTTTGGGGGGGGAACTTCTTTATAAACTCCAAAATTCCTAAGCTTTGGTATTAAGAGATTTTTGAGGCAAGAGTCTCAAAATTAATTGATAAAGGACTCCTTTTCCTCTTAACTGGCATGGTGGTCTGTGATTTTTTTGCATAGATGCAACAATGATGTATTGAAACCCAGCACGTGAGTTATAATAAACCCCTTCTTCCCCTCGTCTGCCCGTGTCATATATGTGACATGGCAGTGAAGTAACTAACAGCCATCAACCATCTATTTCCTCCCTGGGCATGCTTTTTATGTCCACCTTCTACAAGAGCATGTCTTGAGTGTTGTGCAAATCACTACCTTCCTACCACTAGTTCCCAACTGTGCCTCCTCCCCACCAAAGCCTTGCTTTTCTCAGGGCTGACCCTCAGTCCCCTCTTGCAGAAAGGTTCCCAATGACAGTCTTTGTATGTCCACTTAACACCGTGCAGTCCTGTGCTTTTGCCTTCTTGGGGGTCTTGGGTTAGGTTAGTTTCTTTGTGCTTCTCTGCCCCAGGGTAAGTCCCTGCAGTGAGACCAGAGCTCACAGTTCTCCAGAACCTGCTGTCTTGCCTGCTGCGACTTTCAAATAGGCTGAAACAGCCTGTGTAAGTGTTGGCATGACTTCATCTGCAGATTGGGAGGAACATGGAGGAGGGGTTGGGAGGAGGGGATAAAAAGGTCTGACTATAAATCTCTAAATCAGCCACATTTTTTTTTGGTTAATTATAGTCCTTTCCTTCCAAGTTGTTGGTATAATTGTCTTCCTTCCCCAGCACAGGCTTTGTGATTTCTCACTTTTGTGTCAACTTTATCTTCCTTATGTGTAGATCTCATTCTAAGTCAGCTGAAGCCTTCGTGGAAGTAACAGGGGTACATGAAAGTGTCTGAAAATCTTAGTGGGCCAAGTATAGGATTCTTGGATTGTACAGTCTAAAAGGGACATTTCTAATTTCCAATAAAATTGATGATTCATTAATGGCTTTAAAATCTCATGTCCAAAATTCGTCTTGGAACTTTTGTAATCCCACTTTTGAAAATCTGAACTCTGAGTAAAATTTTCAGAAAAAAGATAACTTCTGTGGCTTGAGAATTAGTAAACTGAGTTCAGAGTTAAGGGGCTTGATGTACATTTAACTCAATGGGACCCTTTCCCAGCGGCATGAGTGGTTTGGGAAGCCAAGACCATGGCGGTAACAAACACTTGTGGTAGGCAACCTATAAAGAGAACTACACTTATTTGGGTTCACGGTGTCCGAGGTTCCTGTCCAGGATCGGACAGAGAGATAGCTTTTATTTAGGCTTCTGGGAAGGAGGGCGCAGCCCATCATAGCAGGAACACATGTCTTTGTAAAGCCATTCACCTCGTGACCACTTTGAGAAAGAGACCAACAAAGTGGCCTAAAACCACTCACTAGACTGCTACGGGTGACATTCCAGGTTCAAACTACAGCATATTCTCTCTCTCTCTCTCTCTCTCTCTCATTTAATTCAAATCACTCGGGGAATTTTATCTAGTAGCCTTGGAAAACTTGATTTCATCTACATGCTATGCATCCATGCATAAATCTACATATGTAGATGTATTTAAATCTGAGCAGTTGGCATTTACAGGGCTTGAAAAAAGATTGCTACCATTGCTCCCCATCCAGCTGTAAATAAGACCATGTTCCTAAAGCCACAAAACAGAGAATAACATGTACCTCATTATCATCATGACCTGGGCACCTCCCTTATCTTGGAAGAGTTCCAACATAGACAAGTCAGAAAACCACAACTGTTTCACCCACCTTACTGCAATGAAGCTTTCCATATATGTGTGCTGTGAGTGACAATCTCTATTAGAGATAACCCTCAGTTCTGTGCCTTCTCTTCCTTTCTAGAGACCCTGTTTTCCCCTCTTATCTTCTCCTCTACCTCTTTTCCTGTTTCCTGACTTCTCTCCTTCCATTCAACCAAAGCTTAGCCTTTACCCACATGGCAGTCCCTCTCCCCTTCCTTTCCTAGCCAAATACCTTGAAACCAACAATGGTCCATGCTTCATTCATGATAAGTGGTGTTGCGATTATTGTTGAACACTGCTGTCGTCCACGCATGCTAACCACTGGAGATGGGGGCGGATAAGATGCCACTGACCTCAGGCCTCGGGGAAGCCCTGCCGGCACTGCTTCCCAACTCGTGTTCTAAGTACATGTGTCCTCCTGCACGCCAGAGCACATCTCACTGCCGCAGGCTTGTGGACCAGGGCACAAAAGAACCCAACGGATGACTTCTGGAGTCATTTCTCCACATGTCCCGCAAACACGGGGCTGCAGATCTGGTGGCCTGGACAGCAGTTCCCAAAGAGCCACTGTAAACCAAAATACAAAAATAAATAAATAAATAATAAATGATAAATAAATAATAAAACAAGCAGTCGCCTGACCCCCTCCCCAGAGCTGCTGACTCGATGGGTCACAAAGAGAGGCTGGGAATTCAGTTCCATGTTCCCAGGTATCGCTCATGTGGCTGTTGGGGAGACTGGAAGAACAGACATCCTACCCTTTCCTTCCTCGTCCTCTCACTCCACCTCACCCCCTGCTCTCTCTGTCCTTTACGGTTCCTCTCTGCCGGTCCCCCCAACTCTCCCTGCGCCCCTTTGGTCCTCTGCACATCTTTCGCGGCATAGAATGAACCAGCCGGGAGCCTGGCTCTGGTTCCAGCTCTGCTGCAGACTTGGGCTGTAGCCAAGGGCAAGCAGAGGCCATCGCGTGGTCCGTGGAATCCCCCCACTGCCAGCCAGGCGGGCACTCCGCGGTCTGTGTAGTAATGTGAAAAGAGGTGGCCAATGACCACCAGCTTCCTTCCAGCTCCGTCCAGACTTCTGAGCTCTGTTCCTTCCAAAATCTGGTCTTTTCCCTCTCTGGTGGGCACAAGCGGGGCTTGAGGACGAGGGGAACCTGGCCCAGCCGTGACCTTGCCCGGGCCCCGGCAGGTCGAGGCTCCGGCAGAGGGCGCCAGAGCGAAAGGCAAAGCCACGCTGGGCAGCCCAGGTGTCCAGTCTGGGAGGCAGGGTGGGGGGCGCCCCGGGGCGTGGACACGGCCGAGGCCCGCCCGGGCCGCGCATAAATAGCGGCGAGGCGGTGCCGGGAGCAAGGAGGGACCAGTTTCTGCGCAGCGGATCCGACCCGACCCGACCCCAGCCAGCCCGAGATTGCGCCATGCGGGCTGGGAGCGGGGCTCTGTGGCTGCTCGTGTCCCTGCGCACTGGTGAGCTCCCGAGGGAAGGAAGGAGGGATGCACAGAGGGAAAGGGAGCAGGCGAGGTGCGAAGCCCGCGGTCGGCGGAGAGCCGCTGACGCAGCTGGCACTGTCCCAGAGCACGACATGCAGAGGGCCTCTTGGAGGAGACGACTTTGTGTCCAGACAGGCGCGGGCTGAACCCTAGAGGAGCTTCCAAGGGTGACTGCTCCTGGGAACAGAAGGTGGGAGAGGGTTTAGGAAATGTGGCAACTGTTTCCTCGGGATCCTCGTGAGGAAGGAGAAGAAGGGAGACTAAGAGAGCACTAGGGAACAGATTACCCCCCATCTTCCCGGAGTCTGGGGGAGGGCAGAACAGGGACCCAGGACAAAGGGACCCGGGGCAGAAGCTCAGAATGGTTCCGTCCAGCTCCAGAAGCCTCAGCTGATCGCACCTGAAGCTGGGAGGCTCAGCTCCCCACAGGGAAGGGCGGCAATGGGATGTCAGAGTGCGCCAGGCTGTGTGGCAGTTTGGCTCTTGGTGAGGATGGAGTGGGCTGCCAGATGAACCCCCAGTGAGGGAAAGACTCACAGAGAAGACAGACCTAGCCGGCCGTCCTGTCCGTGTGGCTGGGTTACCCCTACAAGGATGAACACACTCGGGCGCAACCTAATGAACCCTTCTCTTGGGCTCCGGCCGAGAAGGACCTGGAATCCTAAACTGGTCAGATCATAAGGTGTAAGGGAAAGTTTATGAAAGATCCAGTGCTGTATATAGCTTAACGTCCAATATGGAGGATGGGATGTCTTAGGTGTTTTATAAGTGGGGGGTTGGAGCAACGGGTGCAGAGAGACCTAATACATTTTCCTGAAATCACCAATTACAAGAGAGAAGAACCTTGAACCCAACCCACTCACTCCTTAACCTCCCCTGTGGGAACACCTCGCTTGGCAGGGGCTTGCCACTGTGTCCACTGCAGAGGGCAGAGCGCAGACTGCTCACGGATTGCCCATCCTCAGTCACCTTCTCTCAGACACAGGACCCAGCTCACGAGAAGTGCCCAGGTTCAGCGGTAAGGGAGGGACCTTGAAGGGCCAGCAACTTTTTTTGAAAGTCTGGAGCAAGGAATCTGTTAGTCACAAAGCTTACTGAGGCTCTGGACAGCACGCCTTTGCCCAGATGAGTCTCACCCCAGGGTTGGTTCCACCCACCTGCCAACAGCCTGGGCAGAGGGAATCAAGTAGAACTTGGCTCTTCCTCTGTGGTTTGCTGCCCCTGTTTGGAATCAGGAGGCTGTGGCAGGTGACTGGCCATTCCAGCTGGTGGGGGTCACGCAGTTAGCAGAGCCTCCCTTGATGGGGGGCCATGGACGGTACAGATGGGGAACCTAGCTTCAACTGTCCCACCCACAGTGCTGAGCGGGATGGAGTTACGCTGGTGCACGACCTCAGACCCGGAGCAGCTGAAATGCAAAGACATGAGCGAGGCCTTCCAGGCAGCGGGCATCCTGCCCCCACTTCTCTGTGTCCAGGGCACCTCCGCTGACCACTGTGTCCAGCTCATCCTGGTGAGACCTCTCCCTTCCGCCTGCTCCTGCTCCTGGCCCAGACAAGAGGGCTCTGAGTCAGGAGGAGCGCACAACAGCCTCATTCACTGGGAGAGGGGGCTGGGGGCCCTGGGCCAGGGCTGGGCGATAGGATCTCCTGAGTTTCCCAGCAACAAGGACTGGTCTGTTTCCCGCCTGTCTGGAGGTGCAGGAGGGCTACCCTCTGCTTAGGCTCCAGCGGGGAAAGCATCTAAGAGACACGTTTCCCTACTCAAGACCTCTGCTTGGGCGGGGACACCACCGGTCATGGGGAGAGATCGGACAGTAGTGACCTCCTAGGCTCCATGGTGCTTACTCACCACCGTGGAGTTTTCCAGAATGAACAGAATCCTGTTCCTGGTTCCTGGAACAGGGTTAGTAGGAGATCGGAAAGCAAGTGTGAGGCAGCGGAAGACCCACTAAATAAGACACAGGATAAGAAAGGCTGATACCTCAGACAGGCACTGCGTGGACCCCACGAGGTCCCTGAGTCCTAATCCATCCAGTGAGGTCAAGACCTTGGGTCCCCCTGTGCTGTGAAGGCAGAAGGCAGTTGCACTGAGCATTAGTTCCCCTCATGAACCCTGGGATGCAATGACAGCCCACTGCTCTGTGTTTAAAAACGAGGTGAGATGGCTCCGTGGGCAAAGGTGTGCATAAACCTGGAGACCAGAGTTCAGTCACCAAGCCTACATGGTAAAACATTGTCCTTTGACCTCCACAAAGGTGCCTGTGTGTGCTGTGTGCACAGAGAGAGCGAGAGAAAGAGAGAGAGGAAGAGAGAGAGAGAGAGAGAGAGAGAGAGAGAATACAAATGAAATGAGAAGGGCTGGGAGATAGCTTGAAGGTTAAATCTTTGCCTTACAACTAAAAAGATCCGAGTTCTGACCCCTACATCCCATCTAGAAAAATCATTGAAATGTCAGGGGGATGTGGCAGCCTGTCTGTAATTCTAGCCCTGGAAGATGGAGCCCTACAAACCCCAGAGCAGCTGGCTATCCCTAATGGCCTGCTCTGGCTTTAATCAGATGCCCAGACTCACAATAATGAGGTGGAAGAGCAATCAAGGATGAGTCCTGGGTCACTCTTGGACCTCTGCAGGCACACACAGTTAGTGCACTTATGTATATATACACCCACAAGCACCCACATACAGCCACATATATGCAAACACACATACACACACATGCACATGCTCCATACTCATATACTTGGAAGAAAAAAAACTTAAAGGGAAGAAATGACAACGCATCCATGGAATGGAGTCTGCGTGAACTGTCTTAGAGGGAAAACCTAGTTGGCAAGAGGCAAGACAATAATAAAAACTTTTCATTACATCATTTGTTAGTACCTGAGTTTTCATTATGTACTTACATTATGATCCTGTAAAACAGAGGACAACACTTTGACACAGCATATGTGATAAGGCAAGGTGAGTCCTTCCCCCTCCCTAACAAAGGGGAAGCTCGGGCCCTTGGAACAGGCTAGGAGAGGCTCCTAGTCCAGAGGAAGAGGGCAACATAGATGGCCAGGCTTCTCGAGGGGCCCTGACCTGTCTGAGTGTCACTGATTCCTTGCTGAGCACCCCGCCACTCCCTTGCCAGGCCAAGGAAGCAGACGCCATCACCCTGGATGGAGGAGCCATTTACGAAGCCGGGAAGGAGCACGGCCTGAAGCCGGTGGTGGGCGAAGTGTACGATCAAGGTAAGGGGCGCTGTGTGGGGAGATCACAACACCCCTCCCAGAAGTTGACTGGTCAGTCTGGCCTGAGGAGTCCGTGACTCCACCCCCCACCCCCCACCCCCGCTACTGGTGACTTAACCTTGTCTGCAGAAGAATCCTGGAATCATAGGCAGGTAACATCTCTGAGAAAGCTCCACCCCGACCCAGGTCTCTCTTGAAACTCCAAGTGGGAGACAGCCAGGGACATAGCTGAAGACTACTCTACCTCTGGGGGCACAGCATCCCCTGCCCCACCCCACCCCCAACTACTACAGCGCTTCGGTACACCTGAGGCAAGGCTGGGTGGTGTGCAGTGTTCAGGTGCCCCTGCCAAAGGCTGGCAGACCAGCTCGGCATCCCAGCTGGGCGTGCCGCCTCCTCCAGGCCTCACGCCAGACCCACCCCAGCTAGTCTGCTCTCCCTTCGCAGCCCACCAAGGCAGCACAGCCACCCTCCCAGCGGCTCCCGGGCTCCCTTCATCTTTGCAAAGAGCCCGTGTCCTGTATGCCCGTCTGAGTCACCTGCGCGTGCCCCCTCTCCTTGCCAGCCCCTCAACAGGGCCTCCTAGTATTTTCTCAGCCTCTAAGTACTGTGCTGAGGAGCCACTGGCTGGCGACCAGCTGGCGCAGGACACGCCCGGTCCTTTAGACCAGGCGGCCTTCCCTCAAAGGCCACGCACAGCGGGTCTCTCGACCCCGCGCTCAATGACACCCTATCACCCTGTGGAGCACTGGGTCACCAGCATCTGTGGCTAGTGTGACAGCCCCAAATTTTGACTGGAATGACAAGACTCCCCCCATCATGCACCCCAGACCCTGGTTTGCAACGGCATAGGGACTGGGAAGAAAAGGAAAGGCCACGAGAAAGAGGTACACAGGGAAGGCCACAGAGGACATCAGAAAAGATGGGGTGGGGGATGTTCAACAACCATCCCAGGCAGGAGACACTGTCAAAGAAAGACGGGGGGGGGGGGGTTAGAGGTGGCACTTCTAAGAGAGAGAGAGAGAGACAGAGAGAGAAGAGGGAGAGAGAGAGCCAATGAGACTTCCGATCTGTTCCTGCAGATGAGTTGTTGATGCTTCTTCTGGATGAGTCCTTCTGTGCCCTGGTCCCAGGGACACAGTTTGTGAAGAGCTCTTCCCACCCACCGCATGCGTCAAGGTCTTGAGTGACTTGGAACCATGTGGCTGCTTCATTATCTGTCTCTCTCCAACCCCATCCCTCTGCATCCTGGCCTGACTGTGCCTATGGCGGGGAGTCTCGACCCTGCTCCCCCGACCATCTCTCCATAACTTTAGCCTCCTTCCTTCAACCCTACAAGCTTTCCTAAGAGTTTTAGCTTTTGGAAAACAAGTCGGTCCTGCAGCTCCGGAATGGAGACCCAGCTAGGGTCAGCCAGCTTGGAAAGGAAACAGGAGCAGTGGTCGGATGAACTATTATCTCAAGTTTGCTCTGTCTCATGAGCTGGGACAGGGCTGAGCCCCGTGATAAGCTGTGTCTCATCCTCCTGCTCTCTCGGTGGCAGAAGGCATGTCTGTGTAGACATTTGCACAAGTGACCCACTTTCTCTCTCCAGCCTTATCCCCCACTCCTCATACCTCCTCTCCCCTCCTAGAGGTTGGGACGTCATATTATGCAGTGGCTGTGGTCAGGAGGAACTCCAACGTGACCATCAATACCATGAAGGGTGTGAAATCCTGCCACACTGGCATCAACCGGACAGTGGGCTGGAACGTGCCTGTGGGCTACCTGGTAGAGAGTGGCCACCTCTCAGTGATGGGCTGTGACGTGCTCAAAGGTAAGTGGAGAAGCCCCTCTCCATCTTCATCCCGCACACTTTTTTTTAAAAAATTATTTATTTATTTATTTATTTATTTATTTTAGTGTGTGTGTGTGTGTGTGTGTGTGTGTGTGTGTGTCTGTCTGTCTGTCTGTCTGTCTGTCACAGGGCACTGTGTGTCCCCATGGAGGATTAAGGGTGACTTCGGGAATCATCCTGCATTACTTCTACCTCCTTTTTGCTTCACTCTGGGATATCCCAGGCTCCGCCCACCAGGATCAGAAGTATAGGCCACCACCGTTTCTACCTGGCATTTTTATGTGAGACCTATCGCATTGGTGAAACTCCCTGGAAAATACCCCCTTCGTTAACTGCATATCACATATGCATAGGACCCTACAGGGAGAACAGAAACCCGCTGGCCCTTGGTTGTCCTGTGTGAGAGCCATTTTATTTCTTTATTTACTGAACATACTTATGTGTGTGAATGGATTGTGTACACATATGTGTGGGCATGTGTATGGGAGAGGGGTCCCCTGAGTTACTTTAAACAGCAGCAGGCTGGCCAGTGTGAACCCCACTCCCCCAACCAGTTTGGGAGTTGCTGATGTGATCCAATTCCTATTTTTCTTAATGTGAAGCTGGAAGGTAGCACCTTCATTCTCAGAAGCGCCCTTCCTGCCTCCCCAGGGTTCGATCTAACACTCAGTGACCCTTTTCTGCTCCTTCCCACAGCTGTCAGCGACTATTTTGGAGGCAGCTGTGTCCCTGGGGCAGGAGACACCAGTTACTCCGAGTCCCTCTGCCGCCTCTGCCGTGGGGACTCCTCAGGGGAGGGGGTGTGTGACAAGAGCCCCCTGGAGAGATACTATGACTACAGCGGAGCCTTCAGGTGAGCATGCGTGAGGCGGGAGGGAGCCCAAGGCCCTGTGGAGGAAATGGCTATGTGGGCCGAGTAGCCACAAAGGTTCCTTTATGCAGAACTGTGCCCGGGCTAGTTTACAAACATAAAACCGGAAGGTGCCAGGCTCGGTTTGCTCACAATGTCAACAAGTTTGGTGTATTTAAAGGGTAACAGGCGCTGGGAGAAAATGGAAAGAGCTACCTGTGGCTGCTCCCAGGTTCCGGTTCTGAGCCTGAGCTTGGAGAGGCTCATGGGCAGGGTGTGGGGCTGGACACATGAGCTGGACCGTCTCTGCAGAGGCTGGCTCTTGGGATCGGCCCCACCATCCAAGACAGAGTCTAAGGGCTCCAGGCCCCACTCCATCTGTATGTGCTTAGGAGCTCTGGGTCCCCTTAGTCATGTGTGGGACTCCTACATCCCCAGCCCGGCTCTCAGCGACTCGGCCTGGATGCTGGGGGCCCCAGCAGTGACCGGGGGAACAGTTCTTGTCCCAGAGGGAAGAACTACCTTCACTTGCCACCTCCCCATGTTCTCGGCCATCTGTCCTGTGTCCTTGGTCTTCAGAGGCCTCAAGGGTCCTGTTGCCCCCAGTCCAGTCAGCTTAGCTTAGGATTGTGAGAACCCAAACAGTCCCTTTACCCTGCAGAACCCTGACCTGCCTCTCACGATGGGCAGTGACATGGAGAAAGCATGAAAGCACAGTCCTTTCCACTCAGGATATTTTGGTGTGGGGCAAAAGGTCTTCTAGTCCAGTCCCCCAGAGTCATCTACAAGATGCCCTAGGTGTCCGGGCTGCAGATGACGTGCCTGGTCGATGTGGTACCACGTTGAAAGGGACCAGTTGCTCTCCTAGCAGCCGGCTGGGGGCTTGCTAGGAAGTGTCCACAATATGGCAAAGCCTCGTGACTGACAAGCCATGGGGCTGGACCTTCATCCTGCAAGGCTGTGAAATGTGTGTCCCCCTCATGGCTCCTGAGAGCCTTCCAGACCTTCAAGGTGGGCAATGGGTGGGACCGGCCACACCTGGACTCATGGATTCTCCCGTGCAGGTGCCTGGCAGAAGGGGCAGGTGACGTTGCCTTTGTGAAGCACAGCACGGTGTTAGAGAACACGGATGGTGAGTGGGTCGGGAATCGGGTGCGGCTGCCTAGATTGTGACAGGTGTTGTGGTTAAATATTGCTAAGGGTCTCTGGGCGACCTTGGACAGGTCCCCAATCTCTGAAACCTTAGCTCCCCCATCTACAAAGGGAAAAGGTGGGTCTGACCAGTGGGGTTCCAACTACTATGCTCAGCAAGCAGACAGGGCTATGTGCTCTCCTTTATGTGGCACAGGGTTCTAATCACTTCCACATAAAGATTGGCATCGGGGTTTTTAAGGCTGCAAACTACTGTCCCTTCCTGGCATTTTCTCCTGTTTACCTGAAGAGTTCGTGTCTCTTCCCTGGCCTAAGTTTTATGGAAGATGGACTTGTCTGATCTGTTTTTGTTTTTGATCTGGTTTGTTTTTGTTTTAATTTTGAAAGAACTGGGCTTTAGGAAAGTTATACCTAAGCATGGTGGCACATGCTGTAATCCCAGTGCGGGAGGCTGAGGCAGGTGGATTGCTATGAGTACAAGACCAACCAGCTCTAGCTCTTGCCTTAGCCTCCAAAATCCTGGGATTATAGGTGTGTACCACCACATCCACCTTTTTATTGTTGTCAGTAATTGTGCCTTTTAATTAAGACACACAATGTATCTATTATGTGACCATCCATCCCCGTGCATTGTCTGATACTTGGTGAGCATCCAGCACGTGTCTCGTGTGTACATAAAACCATCAGGAACATTCAGCGCTTACTGAGTTCTATATTTTTCAACTGACATTATAGCATGAGTATTTTCTGATGTTATTAAATATTTTTATAATGTTCCATGTAATAGGTGAATGAACCTCTCCTTACAACACAAGAGATTTCCTTTGCCCTATTGCACAGCATGCTATATTGGCAAATAGTACTAGTCCCTGGTGCCTGGCATGTTCTCTTTCTCTTTCTCCTTTTTTAAGCTTATTTATGTATTTATTCATTTAGTGTGTGTGTGTGTGTGTGTGTGTGTGTGTGTGTGTGTGTGTGTAAGGCACTGTGCATCCTTGTGGAGGCTCAAGGGTGATTTCAGGAATCATCCTGGATTGCTTCTATTTGCTTTGCTCTGGAATTTCCCAGGCTCTGACTTCCAGGCCAGAAATTCAGGCCGATGCCATTTCTACATGGTTTTTTTACATGGGATCCTGGGATCCGAACTCAGGACCTTCTGCTTTCTAGGCAGAGTCATAACACCTGAGCCATCTCTCCAGAACGCACACACTCTCTCTCTCTTTCTCTCTCTCGTTTCTAATTGAAATTGTTACAGAAGCATGAATGGATAAGGGACTATTCACAAAAGCGTGGCCCACTTAACAGTGGTCACCAGTGGTCACACCACTGAAGAAAATCAAAATGTCTCTCAGCACTGGAGAGATGGCTGGCTCAGTGGATAAGGCACAGTTCAGAGTTCAGATCCCCAGGGCCCAAATAAAAACCAGGCAGGCATGGCAGCTGCCTATAATCCCAGCACTCAATAGGCAAAGACAGAATCCCCAGGGCAAGCTGACTAGCTAACCTAGTCATCTCTGAGCTCTGGGTTCAACTAAGAGAACTGCCTTAATTATAAAGTCAAATGCAATTTAAGAAGACACACAACATCAGCTTCTAGCCTCCACATGTATGCACACATGTATGTGTGGCCACATATATGCAAACATTCATATGCACATGTGAGTGCTCACACACATACATACACATGCAAAGAAAAGAAAAAATATGTCTCTCCTATCCCCAGCAATGATTAGCTGCCTGTAGTTTCTCAGGGAGGGATAAGCGTCATAGGGATAGGAGAGGTCGTGGTGAGATGCTCACAACTCCTCTTGTGCAGTTGGTTATGCCTGTTGGAAGTTCAAGGTATAATAGGAAACAGTATTCCACAACACTCCACCCTTTCTCCAATTTTTACATGCTTTCTACCACATTTTTTGCAATTTTGCCTGAATTTTACGGACAGGTTCCAGTCATGTGAAAAAATACAATGTGTAAAGAAAAGTAAGATATAAAATTTCCTATTAACTATGTACTTAACCATGTTCAAAATGGCCAGAAAAAAGGAAACAGAAAATAAATCGTACAAAAAGGCTTTAGGTAAACATACCAAAATAGCACTAAGTGGCATGTGGGCAAAGTTTGGGAAGTTACCCTTTGCTATCTGGGTACAGGCACAGATAGGTTCTGCCCGAGTGTTTCCCCTGTACTGCCTGCCCTCTGTCCTCTTTGGTACACTGACCTCTCGTGTCCTAAACATCTGCCATTAATGACAGACAATTAATGGCATTAATTACATATTGTGTTATCATCAGTCACACAATCCCATCTTATTAGCCAACACTGGCAGGAGGTAGGAAGTAGCAGAAGCAAGGTAGAGCATGTAACTCCTGGTCCCGTAGGTGCAGCCACAGTAATGGTGCTAAATTCCTACCCCCGAGACACCCAGCCTTCCCCTCTCCTAGCACCCCCCCAGGACAGGAACAGGCTTACCAGCCTCCCACCTTTCAGGGCAAACCCTGCCATCCTGGGGCCAAGCGCTGCTGTCCAAGGACTTCCAGCTGCTGTGCAGGGATGGCAGCCGGGCTGATGTCACGGAGTGGAGGCAATGCCACCTGGCCCGGGTGCCTGCACATGCTGTGGTGGTCCGGGATGACACAGATGGGGCTCTCGTCTACCGGTTGCTCAATGAAGGCCAGGTAAGATGGGGTGCTGTACTCCTGAAAGCTCTCAGAAGGTACCGGGGCCCTGATAGGACCAGGATCAGACATCTACCCTGGGACAGATACAGCTGGGGCCATCAGCCAGGTCTCTGTGAATAGACCACTGTGGTCGTTAACAGGGACAGGGAATGGCCAGAGTCAGGGCTGGGACCTATCCATATAAAACGACAGTTGTACCATTAGCTAACTGTAGTGAACAATGTCTGCCTGGGATCCCTTCATAAGATAGCACTCCCTGTGCTCAAAACAGGTGTGATGAGGCAGGAAAACTAGAGGAATGGGGAGGAAGGGAAGACAAGGTGGAGGAAAGATCAGAGAGGGGCCTGGACTGGAACCACAGGAAGGAGGTGGAGGAGACAGGACAGGAGGCGGCCTGCGGGCCTCACCGCCGCACCCGCCCTCGGCTCGCAGCGTCTGTTCAGCCACGAGGGCAGCAGCTTCCAGATGTTCAGCTCTGAGGCCTATGGCCAGAAGAACCTGCTCTTCAAAGACTCCACCTTAGAGCTTGTGCCCATCGCCACCCAAAACTACGAAGCCTGGCTGGGCCACGAGTACCTGCATGCCATGAAGGGTCTGCTCTGTGACCCCAACCGTGAGTCTCCTGTCGCCCCTACTGCCGGGTCCAGCCCTGCTTGGCCACAGATGGCAGGACTGTCAGAGAGATGGACACTCACCTGCAGGCTACACAACTGACTCCCGGGTGCCTTGCAGCCTCTGTCTGCTTGCCCCTTGGGGGTTAGTCCTGGTGTTACCTGGATTACTCACCTGTCCCGGGCTGGGATCCAGAGCCTCAGAGCCTGTCTTCAGACCAGTCAGTCCTATCATGTCAGTTCTCCCTTTACCCTCTCTCCTCTTCCCTCTCTCCGCCCTATGGGCTTGGCCCTGGCTTAGCACCGTCTCTTGCCTGGGTTACTGCAGTAGTCTATAAGTGGGTTTCCCACCTCCAGCCCTTATATAGCCCCCATAACATCCCCTCCCTGTATATCGTCTATCTACAGCCAGGGAATGACATCTAAGACTGAGTTAGATAGCCAGCAGCTGCAGTCTACCTGGAGCATAATCACAGTTAACCGCTTTTCATATGGAGGAGAGGGACCGTGGCCAACAAGGAAGACCTAGGATTTCCCTAGGGTCTGACTTGAAGAGCTTCCCATTGAAGTACCACCCCCCCCCCATGTACCTCACACAGAGCTGCCCCGCTACCTGCGCTGGTGTGTGCTGTCCACACCGGAGATCCAGAAGTGTGGTGACATGGCCGTGGCCTTCAACCAGAAGAAACTGAAGCCTGAGATCCAGTGCGTGTCGGCCGAATCCCCCAAGGACTGCATGAAGCAAATCCAGGTGCACAGGGCCAGGCGGGAGGTGGCAGGAGTCCCCACCTGTGTGACTGGTAGAGGAAGACACATCCCGTGACAAACTCACAGAGGAAAGGGGACAGAAAGAGAACAGTGGGCTGGGAAAAGATCCAAGCAAGTCTCTTGCCCTTTCTGAATCTGTTTCCCCTGTGCACAGTAGAAATGAAATGACATCGTTTGCTAGACGTTTCTGACAACAGCCCACACTCAGAAATGTGTTTCATGAGCTAGAGCTCAGGGGTTAAAACATTTGCTACAAAAGCAAGAAGACCAGAGTTTGAATTCCCAGAATCCATATAAATGCCAGGTGGGTGTGACAGCTTGCCTGTAATTCTAGCCTTAGAAGGCAGAGACCAGGTTCCCAAAACAAGCTGGCTAGCGAGATCTGCCATACAAAGTATGATTGAAAGATTTGACTTCAAGGAATAAGGTAGAAGGGAGTGTGAGGATGATTCCTAACATCACCCTTTGGCTTCCACATGCACACACACACACACACACACACATATATACACACACACATACACACACATTGAGTCCGCATACATGCAAATACACCCATTTATTCAAGCACACGTTCACATGAAAATGAAATATGTATTTATGTAATCTAGTACACGAAAACTTTCCCAGGAGAAATATGAAGGTATATAACCAGTAATTCTCAATGCTTTCTACTGCATTTGATTTTAGTCATTTCTCACATCCTGTTCAATTGTCTTTGCGACGTTGAGTGTCCACGAATAAAACAATGGCCCTTACTCTGGCCTCATCCAGCCTTATCCTCTGAACTTCCCTGACCTGACAGACACTGACATCAAGATACAGAGGGTTTCCGAAGTCTACAGCAGGAAGGGGACCCTGCTGTACCTGCAAGTGACCAGTCTTGGGCTTCTGGGCACCTGGACTCCTCTCGCCTCGCTCTAAGGGCAGGTGTATGAGGTGGTCTCCACGTACAGGCCATAACTCAGCTCCTCAGAGAAACATGTTGGATAGAAGGCCAGAAAGAGGAGCCTGAACAGAGGACTCCAGAGGGGAGCAGCATCATGGACAGATACTTCCCGAGGCCGCTGTGCAACCCTCAGGACTCCGACCCTGTAGGGAAGGCATGTTTACCTAGCCCCGTATGAATGCAGACAGGCCTGCGAGGCTGAGGAGACGACTTGCCAAGCTCGCCGGCCCAGGGGCAGACACACGTTTGCCAGAGCAGAGCTGAGGGCTGGAGAGGCACCCCTGGTGGATGAGGAATGAGACAATGGCAGCAGAGATGGGGAACAGCTACTTCCTGATCCCTGCAGGCTGGCCTGTGCCACACATCTCTTTCCAAAGACCCCCAGGCAGATGGCTGCCTTGAGACCAGGGCCTCTGCCCACTCAGTCTGCAGAGGACTATCGTGGGAAGGTGGGGGAAGGGCACCTAAGAATGTGGAGAGAGGAGCAGAGTCTGCCCCAGTAAGGGGTTCAGGGTCTCAGTTCTAGTTTCTCAGACCTTAATTTCCCTTTTTTGAGCTACCACAGTGACATGGGTCTGGGACCAGTCACACTACTGTTGACTTTGTTTCCACTCAGTCCTCTGCATGGTCCTGGGTCAGCTGTCGGAAGGGACAAGTGGGGTGGGGTACAGGTGGCCTGGAAGACTCTGGGGGGTTGCAAGATGCCTCCCCGAGCAGAAACAGCTCCTGATGCTGCGGCGTCCTCCAGAGGCCCTGGCAGTACCAATCTTTTTACACTCCGGGCCATTCCTCCACTGCAGGCACACGAGCCCACGGTGTGCCCGCCTGGTGGACTGCTGAGAGGCCTTGTGCCTCTGGGGAGACAGTTATCCTTGGGGGCCCCATACCATACGGCAGGGCGGAACCATGTGCAGAACAGAGACCCAGGGGAGCCTGACAGCCACGTGCTGAGAGAGTGAAACAGTCACCAGGAACATGAGTAGCCTATCACCCGTGTTGCCTGCTCCCAGCCCCCCCCACCAAGCTCTCCACGTCTGTGCCCCAGGCGTCTGTGCCCCATCTGTGCAGTGAACACCTCTGGGGGTCGGTATACTTTCTGGGCCTGGCATCACATGAACAGGATAAGGTTCTCCCAACCCAAGTGTCCGCAACAGGAAAGAGCCAGAGATCACGAACACTTGTCCTTCCCTGAGCAGCAGGGCCCGCCACCTCCAGAGATCCTAATATCCAGAAGAATCCTTGGGCCCAGCTCAGCTGGGCTGTGCCGTCTCTTCGTGCAGGCCGGGCACATCGATGCCGTGACCCTGAAAGGCGAGGACATTTACACGGCGGGGATGATGTACAACCTGGTTCCAGCAGCCGGGGAACGCTATGCCGGTGAGTGTAGGGCCGCCTGCCCCGTGAGAGTGGTTGATCCAGTCTACGTGTCACCACTCCAGAACCTTCCGTCAGCCCCCGTCTGACCCCCATGCCCCAGGCGTCTGTGCCCCATCTGTGCAGTGAACACCTCTGGGGGTCCGTATACTTTCTGGGCTGCATAATCTGATTTTTAACCCTCCCCCCATTACTAAACATGAAGGCCATTCTTAGTGGGCAGCCCACGCCACACATACAAACGACCACAGAGTTACTTCCTTCACGCCTTCTCAGTGGTCTGGGCTTGGCTTTGTCCTTCCTCCTCTTAAATGCTGACCTGTGGCCTTGGTCCCTTACGCTTGGCCGTGAGAAGTCTCTAGGCTTCTGCAAAGTCTTCTGCAGTATGGCTGTGCTTTTTTCTTCCCCCCAGGAGGTGAGACAATACCACAAGGGTGTGAGGAAGAGAGCCCATGGGGAGGGCGACCTGGCGACAGAGTGGGAGTCAAGGCTGAAGGGTGGCCCCTCTCAGCCTGCGGGATTCGTGCCCTAAGGCACAATGGGGCACATCACAGCTCTAAGCAAGGATTCCAGCTTTGATAAGGGACTCCTTTCAAGGTGTTCCTCCCCCCACCCCCTAGAGGAAGACAGCAGCAACTCTTACTTTGTGGTGGCCGTGGTGAGGCGAGACAGCTCCCACGCCTTCACCCTGAACGAGCTGCGCGGCAAGCGCTCCTGTCACCCCAGCTTTGACAGCCCTGCAGGCTGGGACGTTCCCGTGGGCGCCCTCATCCACAAGGGCTTCATCCGACCCCAGGACTGTGATGTCCTCACAGGTACCGCCCTGCCCTCTGAGGGACGCAGACCCTTGATGCTGGGGCTCCGGGAAGGCTGGGGAGGTGCTTCCCGTGGCAGCAGGACATCTCCAGGGCTCCGTGGAGGGAGCAGGTGCTGAGTCAGAGTGAACTGACACCAATGGGCACGGGAGGGAGCCTGCCCCGGGTTGTCCCCAGCCTCTGCAGCCCCCAGGCATTCGCCAATGCAGAAGCACTAAGATGGGGACAGACGAAGCACCTGCCAACTGCTTGCCATGTTTGAAACTATCCGCAGCGAGAGAGCACAGCCCAAGCCAGGGAGATCCCTGAGCTGGCCCACACCGTTCTGTCCTGGCTGATAACTTGGGGGGGGGGGTGGAATTAACATTTCTGAATGACCTAAAGTGCATGGAGGTCACTAGGGCTGGTGGCTCCCTCTCCCTAAAGTTGCTAATAGAAGCAAAATAGCTCTAAGACCATGAGTTCCCCATCCCTGAGGAAGTTCAAGTCAAGTCTGGCAGGCGATGGGTGGAATGCAGCCTGCCCATCTCCTCCCTGGTTGTCTTTCTGCTGTGCCTCCCCCCCCATTACCACCCTTCCCTTCCACCCCAGCGGTGAGTGACTTCTTCAATGCCAGCTGTGTGCCTGTAAACAACCCCAGGAACTACCCTTCCTCACTGTGCGCACTCTGTGTGGGGGATGAGCAGGGGAACAACAGGTGTGTGGGCAGCAGCCAGGAGAGGTACTACAGCTACAGCGGGGCCTTCAGGTATGGTGGCAGCTGGGGGGGGGGTCTTCTGGGCTGGCAAAGCAGCAAGACCTTCCTTCTGATACCTGCCCTTTGCCGGCATGACAGGTGCCTGGTGGAGAACGCAGGGGACGTCGCCTTTGTCAAGCACTCCACCGTCTTTGAGAACACGAATGGTACGTGAAGGGGCCGGTGGGAGGGAGGGCTGTCCCTGTGTCCAGCACAATCCAGGGTCCAGGGGTTGCTAGTTCTGGAGGTCAAGAAAGACTGTTCCCGGGAGTCCTGGGGCCCTGAGAGCCACAGCAAGAACAGACCTGGGGCCCTACGTCCAGGCATCAACGATACATGGCCTTCCCTAACTGCTCTGATTCATGTCCATACTCCGCTGAAACGAAGCAACTGCAACTCTGTTGGGTTAAGACCCTGCTGGGCGTGTTTATGAAGGGCCAGGGCCCATGCGTGTGAGCAGAAGGACCTCAGTACACAGCAGCATTGTGCTGAGCAGCACAGGGGCCCTTGTAGGGGAGTCAGTCAGAGGCTCCCGAGTCACAGAAGGCAAGGCCTACCCCAGGCCCATCCTACCATCAGCTTTGTTCCCTGGAGTCACTTTCAATCTCCACCTGGAAAGAAGAGCCCAGAAATTTAGTTTCCAGCCCCCAGATGTTCAGTGCTATCACCCCAAAAGCTACATCTGAAGTTCTGTCAGAGTACAGGGCCTCTCGGCTTGCATTACCAAGCCTTGTCTGTGTTAACAGCTGGGGTCTTGAACTTTCTGCCTACCCAGCTGCGCTTCTGTCTTTGAAAAGTCAAAAGCAGGCTCATTGTTCTTGATCCTGGGACAGATGTGCCTCTTCCCAAGGACACAGTCTGGACATGCCCGGGAGAGGGGCATGACCTGAAGAGTCACTGGGGTGATGGAATGAGCCCCACAGCACTGGAGAAGCCCTTCCTGTTACCACAGCCCTGCTCCCCTGCCTAACGTCCCACCCAGAACAAGAGAGGCACCCTCCAGAGAAAGCAGCTGGGCTCCCTGCGTGAGCCCTCCAGCCCTGCCTGGTCCCAGATGGCTGGTGTGCACGGTTGGAGAGGGCTGCAGAAGACTCAGCTGCAAGGAGGCGCCTGTGGGACTCGTTTATCTTTGGTTTTTCTTGGAACCCACCTGGTGTTCCTTCTGGAAATGGGGAGGAGAGTGGATGCTAAGTGAAAGTGTGAAGACAAAACAATGTGATTCCCTAGGGTGGCAGTTTCTCAGGAAGCTGTAGGACCAGACAGCAGGCTTCAGCATGGGGGGGGGGCTGCAAATTTAAAATGCAGATCCCCATCTACCCAAGAGTGAGATCCTTGGCAACCAGGGATTCTTGGAACCAAAGCTTACACCCACAAGTTGGTGTTATACTCTCTCTCTCTGAGAACATCGACTTTTTGAGGTCATCCCATGGCCAGGTCCAAAGGTATAAGCCACAGACAGGATTTCTTACTGGAAAGGGGAGGTGATTAAAAGCTCAGAGTCAGGCATGGAGACATGCATGTATAATCCCAGCATCCTGGAAGCTAAGGCAGGAGGATCATGAGTGTGAGACCAACTCAAGCTATGTTGTATGATCCTGGGAGGGAGGGAAAGAGAGAGAGGGAAGAAGGAAGGAAGGAAGGAAGGAAGGAAGGAAGGAAGGAAGGAAGGAAGGAAGGAAGGAAGGAAGGAAGGAAGGAAGGAAGGAAGGAAGGAAGGAGAAGGAAGGGAGACAGAAAGAGAGGAAATCTGACATTCCACCTTGCTAGGGGTCAATGCTGTGTCAGGAGCTTGTCGCATACAGTAGGTCCTCACTATCACAACAGTTACCTAGCTGGGTTCTGTCACCCTAGTAACCAAGCAGAGCACTGGAAGAATACAGGGGGTTGGGGGAGCTGCCCATGCATCGTGAGCGCCTCCCAGTGAGAGGTCTACTGCACCTTTAACCCACTTCTGTCTACCCAACATTGTTCCTCCAGGCCACAATCCTGAGTCCTGGGCTGCTAAACTCCGGTGGCAGGATTATGAGCTGCTATGCCCCAATGGGGCACGGGCCGAGGTGAACCAGTTTGGGGCCTGCAACCTGGGACAGATGCCACCCCAAGTCGTCATGGTTCGTCCAGACACCAACATCTTCACTGTGTCTGGACTGCTGGACAAGGCCCAGGTGAGTCAGGCAAGGGATCCCAAGGGAATGTGAGTGGAAGTCAGTGGTAAGTAAACTCCCTAGTGGCTTCTGGCCTCCCTGGAATAGTTGCTCAAGGGGAGCAACTCTATGATTTTCACTCCTTTCCTATGTTGCTGTCATAATTGCTTTGTTGCCACAGCCTCCAGACCAGGACTCCCCTGGACCAGGTGGAGAACAGAACACACACAACTCTCTAGGCCGAGTGAATCTGAACCCATTTACTGAAACTTTTGAGACAGCTTTTATACAGAAAATTTTGGGGTAAAGAATGTTGCACCTACAATTAGACATATAATTTCTTAGTCAGCAAAAATCACCATCAGGATGGACATTTTTTTCAAGAACCTAACCCATTGCTTGAGGGTAAAGGCACTTAACAGAAACATTCTCTCAGCATTTCCAAACCTAGCTAATCTATAATGCTTCACCGGATAGCCATGGGGCTGCGGCCACATAATTGACATTGTTTTAACAGAGACTGCTCTTTTAAAATACACAGAGGAGGATTGAGCTCCTTTTGATTTAGGAGTACCCAACATCCCATAAGTCCAGCATGAGCTTCTGCTGATGTCCTGTCCAGGTTAATCTCTCAGTCAGGCGGGTTGACATGGGCACCAGGCATGGCAGCAGGTTCTAGCTTGGGAAGCTGCATGCAGCTCATGCAGTCTCTGCAATCCAAGCTTGAACCACGTCTCTAGGGGGGCCATGGCTTGGATATTCAAGGGCCATGAGCGCCTCTAGCGTGGTCCTGTTGATGAAGCACTACTGAGATATGTGCTGAAGGAAACACTTAAGCAATATAATTATTAAAAGAATAATTCCGGGCTGGAGAGGTGGCTCAGTGGTTAAGCCTCTGCCTTGCAGGCGGAAGGTCCCGAGTTCTGATCCTAGGCCCACATATAGACGCCGGGTGGAAGCGGGGGCGGCCTGCGTTTCTGGTCCTGGTAGGGCGGAGCCTGTGAATCCTGGGGCAGAGTAAACAAGGAGGTGGAGGCGTCCATGGTGGTTCCCGAATTCGTCCATGGTTCTACACACACATACACACTCATACACACGTACACACACGCATACATGCACAATTGAATAAATAATAAATAATAAAAAAATTTAAAGAATAATTCCTTCTATAATAGCGTCCATCCATTCCTTTAATAGTAAGGTTGCTGATGTCTTCCTTTGAGGAATTCCAGAAGTATATTGCCATCAGTTAGATGACCCATCTGTGAACCATGCATTCTCCAAATCTGGGGTCCATACTGTCGGGCCCCATATCACCAAGGGTATCTCTTTCGGGGCAGAGGCAATCATTGGTGGGAGTGCACTTGAATGGCCCATCTCTGTGATTTCTCATAAGAGTGCTGTTTGGGATAGGGAAGATACAGCCCCCTTTGCTACCAACATGGATTCTCCCAGTTTGGATTGCAAATACCATCTCCTGGTGACAGTCTTGGCATGATGGTCTCTTCCTTGGCTTTCAGCCAGGGTAAGAGGGTATCACAGTTTAAAGTTCTAGTGAACTGATAGCAAGTCTTATAATTCTGGAATTTCTGAGTTAGTTCATAGGTGGGAATTTTACCACCTATGTTTTAAGACTCTTGAAGTTATTCTCTAATTTCTTTAAAATCAGTGCACACATTCTGGCTAACAAGTCTATTTATTGTGAGTGACTAGACATGAAATCTCTATTTAGAATTTGACTTAAAGTTAAAAAGCAGGCTTTTTCTCTAGATCAGAGAGCAGGAAGCTAGTTCCAAAAAACCTAAGAGCAGGTGAAGGCACTCCTAATTCCCAGAAAAATTCCTCCTGCCAGAGACACAACTTGAATTACCTAAGGAGGAATACTTAGCACCTGTCCATGGGCATTATTGTGACATTCTGAGATTCCTAGCACCTGCCCATGGGGTTACTGTGACCTTCCCCAGGGAACAGGCTTTAGGCCTAAACTGGGAAGAAACACCAAGGCCTGACAATTCCCATGTTTTTCCTTATTTCTCTTAAATAAAGCCATGTCCTTTTCCCAAAAGATGTTTCTTTGAATCCATCTTTTCCAAACTGAGACCTATTCTACCAGATTGGTCAGATAAGGACGTGGCACTTTGTGGAGATGGATTCAAACCCAGAGCTCCATGCATCTATGCAAGTTCTGTCTGAGTCCCTTTCAAAGCAGAACTCCTGCCATTTGCCCCAAATGGCAGAGTTAACATGCCTATTTGACATTTCCATTTCCATATTCCTAAAGAGACATCTCAGTCGAGTCCAAAATTGAACTATCGTCCCCTGCTTAGTCCTGTATGTCAGGTAACAGTTGTAGCCATCTGTTCTCCAGGAGTCCTCTCTGACTCACAGTGATCACATCCATCGGCAAATCCCAATTTCCACTTCCAAGTAGAATTTGAACCGAAGCCATCTGAGGAGCCCCTGATTTGAGTCCTTCTTCCCTTACCACTGATTAAGCTGCAACTGCCCACTTTAACCCACCAGCCACATAGAATTGCAGAGCCACTAAAATTATGTGTGCCCTGCTCATTTTCCTCACTGAGTCCCTCTGTCCTAGGGACAACTTCCTTCAAGTCATGAGGTTCTCCAAGTGTCCCCCAAGCCCTGCAAAGTAGGGAATGATACTGTATGGATATGTCATTTTTTAATTTGAGAGAAAGACAGAGAGTGCACATACATGCATGCCATGGTACATGGGAGGTCAGAGGACAACTTTAGGAAGCTTTCTCTCCTTCCACCATGTGGGCTTTTGGGGATCGAACTCAGGTTGCCAGGTTTGGAGCAAGTGTCTTACTCACTGCGCTATCTCACCAACTCTGTGCATTTTTTTCCTAAGAAAGCCGAAAAAGAGAATCTGAGTCATCTCCAAAAAGACTGATGTCCACTTACTCAATGAATACTACTTAAAAGTGGACAGACACATATTCCTATTCTCTGGGTCCTTTATTTACATGGTTAACTGCCGCCCACACTGGCCTCCAGCTCTCAATACTCCCGACTTAGTTTCTTGAGGCCAGGGATTACAGGCAGGCCTTGCCCTGCCTGGTTATATTTACAACATCTCATATTATTTCTGCTCTTTCTCCTGGCTCCTTAGGGATGTCCATAGCACATTCGCCACCCACCCCCAACTCCCATTGCCAGCAGCCAATCCAGTAGCAGCTGCATCCCTGGGACATTGGAAGGGCTTCCTTCGGACATCTTCAGCTCATCACCACTCTTAATCACTAGTCACAGGACAAAAGGCCGTCTCCATGAGATCGTTTAGCCTATTGGAAAGGATGTCTGTAAGAGAGATGAGAAAGCTTTGTAGAAAAGGTCAAAAATTCTGAGCCGACCTAGCTAAGTGTTTAAACCATGGACCCCCCCATCAGCTCTCAGTTCCTGGTGGTTCTCACACTCCAGTTCTGCATTCAAGAACTAGTTTGGTGTGACATTTTTGACTAACTTTGGATGGCACATCTGCGTCTATCTTTGCTGAAACTTCTTGTATGAGAGAAGACCTCCAGGCATCAATGAAAAGTCTCCGTGCTCTGACACACTCACCCCTTTGGTTGCCCTCTGGAAACCAAAACGTAAACAATTACTTTGGGTTTCTCCAGGAGCTGTTTGGAGATGATCAAAACAAGAACGGGTTCCAAATGTTTGACTCCTCCAAATACCACAGTCGAGACCTGCTTTTCAAAGATGCTACGATTCGTGAAGTGCCTGTTGGGGAGAAAAGCACATACCTCGATTGGCTGGGGCCTGGCTACGTGGAGGCGCTGGAGGGGATGCTGTCTCTGCAGTGCTCGGCGGCAGGTAGGGCCGTCACCGCGGGGCGGCGTCAGCTGTGCCAGCCCCCCTAAGGGCGCTGCTGCACCCCTTAGCATCATTAGGCCTTCTGACCTAAAACCCTGAGAAAGTTTCAAGGATGTGCTGGTCGCGGGTGAGGCATCATGGTGAAATGTCCCTAATGAGGGTTCAAACTGGGAAGCTGCAGATAATTCCGGCAGGAGCACTGGCCCTGTCCCCCAATAGACGAGATAATGAACATACATGCCGGGATTGCTCCTTACGAGAGGATTTGGGGGTAACGACATAAATATGCACGTGGTGAAGTGTGGGAAGGAACGACTACGTAAAGAAGCCCGGCACAGGGCGGACTGCGGTGGGGCGGGAAGGGGAGGGAGGCAGCGGGCAGCAGGAGCAGCGCTGCCGCCGCCTGAGCCGCCCGCCTCCCCGCAGCCGCCGCCCCCGGCTCCCCGCTGCAGCCGCTGCTCCTGCTGCCCGTGGCCGCCGCCGGCCTCCTCGCGCTCCCGTGAGCGCGGCCGCCGCCGCCGGCCCGCGCCGTCGCCATGGAAACCTGCGCCGCGGGCCACGCCCCGAGAGCGCCTCCTGGAAGCTTCTGGAAGGAAGATGACGTCAAGGACGCGCCTCTCCCCCACCTGCCCGCCGCCCCCGGCCGCCGGCGCTGGGTACCTGAGGCGGCTGGCGCGCGGCCCGGGCGCTTCCGGCGAGCGGCGCCTCCCACCCGCCGCCTCCCTGGAGGCTGCGGAAGAGGCCAGTTGCCGGGGCAACCGCGGAGCGGGCTTCCCACCCGGCCGCTGCGCCCGCCCGCGGGGGCTCATCCCGCGCCCCTTGGCCACGAGCCCGCCCGCCAGGCCCATCCCGCCCCTCTCCTGGGGATGCTCGGTGCACGCGGCTGAGGCCCCCTTGCCTTGGAGGAAGACGGGGCTGCTGGGCACCTCCAACCTTCATCCTTCGGTGGCTCCAAGGGGCCTGGCACCCTGGACGGCAGGTTCTGCCGGCCTGGGCAGGGAGGAAAGCCAGAGCTGGTTGTGGGGGCGAAGTCCCTTAGGGACCCCCCAGAGGAAGGGAAGTGCTCCCAGTACTAACTGTAGTCTGTGAAGGTTGGTGCAGGCTCGGGGACTGTCCTACCCCATGGAAGGAACTGCCCAGCCCTTGTCCCAACTCACTGGCCAGCTCTGCTTGGGGTGACACCACTCGGCTGGAACCCACCCTGCGCTTGCTCCTTGGGCTCAGTCTCAACGCGCTCTCCTTCTCTGCCCTGGAAGGCACACCGTACCACCGAACCCCAAGACGCGTCAGTCTGAAGGCGCGGGAGGCAGCGAGGGGTCCTCTGAAGGGCTGGCTGGAGGACATGCCACAAGCCAGGGTGTAGAGAAGACCCCCATCGCCACCCCTATGGGATCCCAAGGCCATTCGCTCCTGCCCCTTGTGAGACCCTCTCTTCACTCCATCTTGCCACTGTTCCCTAAAGCGCCAGAAAAAGTTTTCCAACATCGGTAGCTATTGCTCCAAATCTGCTTCCTTAAAAAAATAAATAAAATAAAAAGAGAAGAAATAGGAGCAAGCAGCCCGGGAGCCGCGTGGGCCTGGAGCTATTTGTGTCCCGGTCTGCGGGGGCCACAGGGATGCTGATGACACGCCAGGTTCCCAGTGGCTCGCCCCCACCTGTGGGTGTTGGAACTGATCCTTCCATCTCAGCAGCAAGGGAGGCCCTGTCAGGCTCCTGGCCAGAGCTGCGCCGGCCCAGGTGGTCACTTGCTGCTGAAGCCCCCCCACACACACACACGCTGTTGCCTGGAAAACTGGGCTCTGCACCCCCCTCGACCCGACAGAGTCACTGATTTCTCTCTGACCTGATGATTGTTTGATTTGGATTTGTTTAAAGGGAGATTTGTACAGTAAGAAGTGTGTTTTTTTGTTGCTGCCCTAGGCTAGTCTACAGCCCAGAGTGTGATGCCTGTGTTAAGTCCTTTTAGACGTGACTCCCATGAATGCTGTGTAAGTGGCATCTGAGTGTCAGGGGTAGCCAGGTCGGTAGTCTTGTTAGTGCTAAGGAAAGACTTTGATTTGTTTTGTTTGCTTGTTTTTAATAAAGCAAAACAGCCCTTCACATGCAGAGACTTGGATTCTGATAGAAACTTTCCTGTATAGATTTGACTTGTTTTCTTGGTTGCTCAAAGGTCTACATGTCTAAAATCACTCACCGAGGATGGCATATTCCACTAAGAGCCCTGTGGTCTGACAGCCAGAGTCGGGGACCACTCTGGGCTGGAGCCAAGTTCACCCCTCCCCTCTCCCCCCCCCTCTGTTATTTCTCCATCTGGATGGGTCCTCTGGCCCCCACAGTGCCTCAGCATCCACATCGCTGGCACATCCCAGCTGCCTCCACCCCCTCAGCCTCTTGGGTGTCCGTTTCTCTGGGGACTGAGTGCAGAGGAGGATGTGAACATCTCTGCCCCCCGCCTTGGTGCCTCCAAAATAAGCTGCCCACACCTTGTCTTTGGCAAATCTCACTGCTAACTCACTGGTGGGAGAAGAAGGAAGGAGAAAAATGGGCATCAACGTGGGCATTTCTGAAGAATCAAGGGCCCTGGGCTGCTGCCCTCTAGCATGCTCCAGTTAGCAGGACCCTCTAGTTTGAGGCCAGCCTAGGCTACACAACCAAACCCTAGCCCCAAAATAAAAAGTGTGTGTGTGTGTGTGTGTGTGTGTGTGTGTGTGTGTGTCCATTTCAGTTGGATTTGTTGGTACATGACTATGCCATGCAGCATTTGAGAGACAAAATGGATACTGTGGGTTAGGAAGACAGCTGTAAGTTTAAGGCCACAGTGATCGATTGCAGCAAATTCCAGGACAGTCAGAGCTACACAGAAAGAAAGACAGACAGACAAACACACGCGCGCGCGCGCACACACACACACACAGAGTCTACCTAGAATTCATAACATTCTGAAGAGAAGGGCAAAGAGCCAGGCAGGCTCCTTTCTTTCTTTTCCAGCTGTCTTTGGATTGACTGTTTCCTGTCCACAAGCCGTCCCCCAAATGGGCGTGGTCATACATCAGGGGCTCTATAGCTTGTCAGTTGCATCGCCTCTACGGCTCCTTAAAACAGGCCTGCTGTACCCTAACGCTGGAGTTTCTGTGTCAGGGGTGGAGCCTGAGGATGTTTCTGGCAAATTCCATGTGATAGAGATGCTGTGTGTCAGGCCACCACTGTGAAAAGCATAGTCACAGGCACTGGGAGGGCATCGCTCAGGACTATTAGCAGGTAGGTAGTTGTCTGCCTGTCTGTGGGGACAGCTGAGGTATAAAAGAAGATGCCAGAAGTACCCAGCAACTGGACTCTTAAGCTGGCTCCAAGAAAGGGACAGTACACTGCCGCTTCCTCAAACCCACAGCAATCTCTCGCCTCTGGCCCTGTACCTCCGCACCCTTACCTTCACAATTCTTAGTGGCACCTCCAGAAAGAAGGGAGAACACAAAGGCTCACCTGTGAAGGATGTGTGTGGCCATCTTTCTTCTGAGCTTCTGTAACATAAGAAGCCTTCCGACTCAGCAGACAATCTAAGCTGTCCTGTGGCCAAGCTCTGGGTCATGGACTCAAAGAGTAGATTGCGGGTTCCTTAGCAAAGACACCCCAAGCAACTGCATTGGTCAATGTCCCTGGCCACCTGACTCCTTTCTTCCTTCCCTTTCTTCCCTTGAGCACACTCTTGATTTTGATCAAGGTGCCCATGTACCCAGCTAAAAAATAATATTCACTTTTGGGTCAGGCCTGGTGACACAGGCCTATAATTCCATCTACTTATGAGACTGAAGTAGGAGAACTGAGATACGAAGCTCACTTAGCCTGTTCTGGGATGGATCCTGAAGGCACCTGCCAGTTCTGTGAGGGGAAGCAAGGATGGGGGCTTACCCAGATACCAAGAGGAAGAAGAACCCCAAAGCACTTGATGAATGTCATGCATGGAACAGGCACCATCTCTTGGAGAGATGGTTCTGAGGTTGGCTTGGTATCCCTCAGTCTAGAAACCCTCCCTTGTCTCAGAACTGACCAGGAACCTTAACAATAATCTCTAAGACTCCATCTGCTCCTTTGGAGGTTTCTCCAGAGCCCATGCCTAGGGCCTGGTGGAATCACTGCACCCCAGTAAAGCAAACCTGTGGCTTTGTGACACTGTGGAGAAGAAATCTTGCCTTTGAGTGCAACAAAGCAGGCTCACCTGTGCTCTTAGCAGAAAGTTGGGTGTATTGGGGAATGATCACGATGATAAACACTATCCTCCCTTCTTTCTTTCTCTCTCTTTCTCTCTCTTTCTTTCTTTCTTTCTTTCTTTCTTTCTTTCTTTCTTTCTTTCTTTCTCACTCATTCACTTTGAGATAAGTTCTCATGAAAACCAGGTTGGCCTTGAACTTGCTATATGGCCAAGATGATATTTTTTTATTCAGTTGTGCATGTGTGTGCAGTTTGTGTATGTGTGTGTGTGTGCGTGTGTGTGTGTGTATGTGTAGAACCACAGGGGAATTCGGGAACCACCATGGACTGCCTCCACTTCCTCCTTGTTTACTCTGCCCCAGGATTCACAGGCTCCACCCTACTAGGACCAGAAATGCAGGCCACCCCAGTTTCCACCTGGCGCCTATAGGTGGGGTCTAGGATCCGAACTCAGGACCTTCCGCCTTCAAGGCAGAGGCTTAACCCCTGAGCCACCTCTCCAGATGATCTTACACTCCTAAATCTCCTGTCTCCACTTCCCACATGCTGGGATTACAGGTGTGAGCCACCATACCCAGCTTCTTAAAAAACAGACCTTTCAATACTGGGTATGATAGGGCATGCCTATAACCCCATCACTTGGGAGACAAAGGCTGAAGGATTCCAAGGTCAACCTAAACTATAATAACAAGACTGTGTCTCAAAAAGAGGGGAGGGGCAAAAAATGCAGCTTGGAGGTAGAATGTTTGTCTAACATATGCTAGACCCTGAGTTCAACCTCAATTTTTGTTTGCTAAAAACAAATAAAAAATAGTGTAATGCTATAGTGATAGAAAGATGTCATTGTGTGTTTGCCCAGAACCACAGAATGTCCAACATTAGGGGGCATGCCTCAGGTAAACTGTGGACTTTGGATGGCAGCCATGTGCCAGTATACAGTCATCCTTTGTAACAAATGTGCCACTCTGGCATGGGAAGTTGACAGGGTTGGGGGAGGCCATGCATGTGGGAGGGCAGGAAGGAGACACAGGGGAGAGCTCTGTACTTTCCATTCAATTTTACTGTGACTCTAAACTCCTCTTTTAAAATATTTATTTGAGAGTGGTGTGTGTGTGTGTGTGTGTGTGTGTGTAAGAGAGAGAGAGAGAGAGAGTGTATATACCTGTGGAGGCACAAGGGTGACATGTGTGTGTGTGTGTGTGTGTGTGTGAGAGAGAGAGAGAGAGAGAGAGAGAGAGAGAGAGAGTATATACCTGTGGAGGCACAAGGGTGACTTCAGGAATCATCCTGAATTTTTTCTATCTCTTTTTTGCTTCACTCTGGAATTTCACAAGTTCTGCTTTCCAAAGCCAGAAGTGCAGGCTGCAGACACTTCTGCCTGGCAGATCCAGGATCCAAACTCAGTCCTACTTTCAAGGCAGAGTCTTACCTCCTGAGCCATCTCTCCAACCTTAAAACTGCTCTCTAAATAGATCCGTAAAATGTAAAAAGCTTTTCCTGGCCAAGGTAGAAGTAAAGCATGATGAAGTGAGCGGTGGCCCCCACCAGCCTCGGCTGTCCTTGCTCCCCTCAGCTCCCCACGATGTGTGAACATTGTCGGTTTTATGACTGATCAAGGGTCTGTGCAGCACCTACCACCTTGTCTTCCCTCATCCAACAGGGGTAGAGTCTGGCTCATTCAATACAATAATGAGTCAGTGAGTGGACCCACCCAACCCAAGCCAAGGTTCCCGTCCTGGCCGGGATTCCCTGGGGCCCATGAGTGCCTTTGGCCCATTTCTTCAAGTCCTTCCAGGCCTAGAGGAAAGCTAAGCACTTACAGAGATGCTGTCCTCAGCGAGACCCAGCAGCCCGCAGAAAGCTGACCAGTCAGTCAGAGCCAGGGAGACGACAAGCCAATTCTTTGGATTTACACTGGAAAATTTTGCAGTTTGAAGGTAAGGGTTCCTCTCTGCCTCTTACCTAGAACTCCCCCCCCCCCCCCCCCGCAAGAACCCCCCAATGTGTCTCTGCTGCTCCTTATAACATCTGAAGTGAATGCTACTACCCCCTAGTGGCGGAGCTTGGCTTTGCAACTGGAATGAACACATGCTTGTCTCATTTATTGCAAGGGTGTGTCTGTTGGACGTGTTTCCTATGCCATCCCACCCAGGTCAGAATGGCAGTCATCAAGGAAACAAATAGCTGCAAATGCTGGTAAGGACGCCAGCTAAAGGAAACCTTTCTATATTACTGGTGGAAATTTTAAAGTCGTCCAGCCACTATGGAAATCACTATGGTGGTTTTGAAAGAGAGAGAGAGAGAGAGAGAGAGAGAGACTGGAGCTACTAGATCTTTCCTATGATCCAGTGACCCCACCCTGGGATCAACATATCACAAAAGTACCTGCACATCCATATTTATTGCAGCACGTGCACAATGGTAACGCTATAGAATCATCCTAGGTGTTCATCAACCAAATAATAGATAAAAAAAATTGAGGTCTGTACACACTATGGAATTTTTCAGTCACAAAGAAGAATGAAGTTATGTCATTTATAGGAAAATGGATGCAACTGGAGATGCTCATATCAAGTGAATGAAGTCAGTCTCAGAAAGATAAATACTACATGCTTCCTCTCAATTGTGGGTTTGAAATAGAATAGAAAGATAGGGAAAGGTAAAGGGATCTGGGAGGAGGAGGAGGATCTGGCCAAAGTCTCTCACCACGTGACACATGATGAGCTTGATCACGGAAGCTTTTTTTTTCAGTGCCGTGGTTAACACAGAGGCCGGTCAAGGTCCCAAGAATAAGCAACTGTTGAGTGCTCAGTCCTAAGTGGGACACTACATCACCCCTCCCAAAGAACATCTCAGAAGACAGGCAAGAAAAATGTAAGAGCCAGAGGATGGGGAGGGGGCATGGTCGTTGCATGTCAAACTAACAGCAGTCATGGTTGCCTACACAAGGCTGGGCCCATGAGTGGGAGGGGGGCCCATAGGGCCCGGTCTATCCCCTGCGTTTTTGCTGGAGAAGGGGCAGTCACTGTCCTCAATGTGTAGCCCGTGCCCCAGATGATAGCTCCATGCCTGTGCTGTTGGCTCTAGTTAAACTCAGCAGGACGGGGGACACACACACACACACACACACACACACACACACACACACACACACGGCAAAGGGACTTACTTGTTGGAAGTGGTAGCAAAGTAGGAGGAAAATAAGAGAGGGCAGGGGATATGATAAGAATGCATTACATACACATGCAATTGTCAAAGGAAAAAATAACTCCAGTAAAATTAACACTTGCTTTGAAAGTTGTAGACATGGAGATAATGTTCTCTTTATATGGAGGAGAATGTTAAAATAGTAATGAGCTCTGCTTGTGTTAAATCCTAAGTGACTTTCAAGCACAACCTTGCTCTTTTCCCAAATATTTTCTGAGAATCTCACAAAGAAGATGAAACCTTTGTTTACAGGGAAAACAAATCTTAAGTTCGCCTACAACTTTTGTGACTTGGAGTTTTTCCTCATTGGCTGTAATTCCATGCAGTCCATAGCACCCTATGACCTTATAGAAAGCACCCTATGACCTCATAGAAAGCACTTATGACCTTGAAGGAAATGCCTTATGATCTTGCTTACTGAAAAAGAAAATGGTTCAAAATAAGTCATGTGGCTACCATAAAAACACTTAGGCAGGATTCTCTATAGAGAAGAAATCCATGGCCACAATGTCGGGGGGCCTTACTGTTTTCCCTGAGTTCTTCTCCTTGCTTAAAATCTGTATTAAAAAAGTCTTTTAATAGGGACTGGGTAACTGGCTCAAGGGTTAAAATCATTGTCTCACAAGAAAAGAAACTAAGTTTGGATCCCCAGATCCCACATAAAAACGCAGGCCAGATATGACAGCAGCCTGCAATTCCCGTCCTGGAAGATGAAACCTGGAAAACCCCAGAGCAAAACAATAAGGAAGCAGAGCGACCCAGGATTCCCGACGTCACTGTTGCACCTCCACAGGTACACACTCAAGTGCACACACACAAATACACACACACACACACACACACACACACACACACACACAAAATGTTCATTAATAAATTCCAACTCAACTTCATAGCAGCTCATCCCGAAACTCTGGAAATCAAGAAACTGGCTTTACCTGAGTGGAACTTCCTGACACCCTCAGACCTCACCTGGAGAATCCCCCTCACCTGCGCCCAGAGGTCGACCCCCTGCGTGTCAGCCTAATAAAACAATAAAAACCTCCCGGGCTGCTGACACCAGTGTGGTACAGTGTCTCAGGCCCACCTCACCTCCCTCTTCCCTGCCCCTTCCCTTCCTCCCTCCCCCCAGCACCTTGACTGTCGAGTTGATTATTTTTCAGATAAATAAAATCATATAGGTACAGATAGGTATAGGTGACATGAGCAGAGTAGCAAAAATGTCTAAGGGGGCAAGGGGATTAACGAAAGGGGCGTAAAAGGGGAGGGTAGTAGAATGTGGAAGGAGAATATGTTCAAAGTACTTGCATGAAAATGGCCTTATATAACCTAGTATGATCAAATTTGAAACTTAAAAAAAAATCAGCCTGCTAAAATGTATCTAAAGCAGTGCTAAAGCCATGGTAATATAACAACATTCACCCTAGAATTTTCTGGAATATATCCCTGTCCTTCAATATTGGGCTGATGAATGAAAGACAGTATGCACTTTGGTTTGCAGGGGCCAATCTGCAGACATTACATGAAGGGAAGAACTATGCAACTGAGGTGGTAGGATCTCCATGACACACAGCTGAGTAAAAAGAACAGGTTATGAAACAGTATATGAGTCCATTACCATAAAACCCCACACTCACGCACACGCACGCACATTCATAGCTGTCTAGAAATCTGTTCGCCAAACTGTTAACAGTAACTAGCTCCAGTTGGTGGAATTTAAGGGTAATTTTTACTTTCTTTAAACTTTATATTTAGTTTATGTAAACTCTATATTTTGAGTTGTAAATCATTTAAAATAATCGCTGTAGATCAGCTCGTGGTACAGTGCTTGCCTAGCCTGTGCAAGGAAGACCCTGGGTTGGGTTCGATCTCCAGGACCACAATAGATTATGAGTCAATCATTCATGTTGGAAGGAGTGAGTGAATGAATGAGTGAATGAATGAGTCTAACAAAAACCTTCCACTGATACAGTTACAGTCCCTCATCCCTTCCTGTCTCTGACTGAGCTGCAGAAGGAGCCTAGGCCTGCCACTTGGTTCCCATGTGAACACAACTTTGTCAACAGCCACAAAACTTATTCTTTTGCTTCGTTATATTATATTATAAGGGAGTCTTCCGGGAAAGAAGAGGAGCCAATCCCAAGGACCCACAGGCTATGCCTACAACATAACCCTCCCCACCATCCACAACAGCCAGTGGTCCTGATCATGCCTCTGCCAGACTAAAGACAGTCAGGGAAGAAAAACAAAGAGGCAGGATCTTGCTACGTACCCCAAGCTAGCTGTGAACTTGAGATCCTCCTGCCTCGGCACAGACATTTCCGAGCTGACACAGAGCACAGGTGTGCCCAGCTGTGGCTGTCTCTGGGAAAGTTTTAGCACTTGTGCCACAGCTGTGAGTCTGACAGCTCATTGCCAGAGGGTCAGTAGGTGATCCAAAGCCAAGTTTCCCTTCACAGTGTGTTCCCAGAATGCTTCCTGACACCAGTTGTCACAGATCTTTTTACTCAGAAAACACATTGTCGACAGACATTGGAGCAAGAGTCATGGAACCCAAGCAGCTGGGATCCTTTTGGTTATCTTACCTGAAGCCAAGAAGGAATAGCCTTTAGGTCCCTATGCCAGCCTGTGCTGAACACAGGTTGGGGGGGAGGGGACATGTCCTTGTACAAGTTGACAGGTCCCAGGTTGGACTGGAGGAAGGAGAGTCTACATCATGGAGGATCATGGGCCATGTATCCCAGCGCCCCCTACAGGAGGGGAGGTGACCTGGCCAAGATCACATTGCTAGCAAATGGAAGTATTGTAGAGCCCTTCATAATAAGCTATGTCTGGCACTAAAAGGGCACTTACTACGTGCGAGGCATAACCCATTAAGTACTATTGTTTAACCCTCAAAATATGGGGCTGCGAAGATGGTTTGATGATTAAAGCCTTTAACTCACAAGGAAAGGACCTAAATTCCAATCCCCAGATCCCACCTAAAAATATCAGACAAGTATGGCAGCCTACCTTAATTCTAGCCCTGGAAGGAGGAGCCTGGGAATCCCCAGAGCAGACTGGCTAGCCAAACTAACCCAAATGGTGTGCTCCTGGTTTAATCAGAGACCCAGGCTCAGAACAATAAGGAGAAAGAGCAATGGAGGACAATTTCCAATATAACCCTTGAGGCTCCACAAGCAGACATTTGAGTGCACTTGTGCAGACATCCGTACAAAATACATCTACCCACATGCAAAACACAACATATCCCCACACACAAATGCATGCATACATGCATAAAAATAAATAAAATTCAAAAAATGTCATGAAGTGTCTTAGTTTCTCTCAATTGTTGTGATAAACATGTGACCCAAACAATTTAGGGGGACAAGGGATTTATAATGCTCATGATTTTAGGTCATAGTTCATGATGAGCAGGAGAGTTCATACCAACATCAGGAGCGAGGGAACTGACTACATATCCACAGGAAAAGTTGCGAAAAATAATACTTTTCAGCTTGCCAAATTCCAGTCAGATATTTCCATCTTATCCCCTGCCCATGGAATGGACCCATTTACTATGGGCTAAGTCTTCCCATCAATTATAAAGTTAAATAATTCTTCATAGATGTATCTAAAATCTCAGTCCTCAGTCAAGGGGACACTTGAAACTAACTTCCACGGTGGGTATTCCTGCGATAGCCGCAAGAAGAATCTGAGGCCCAGAGCTGATAAGTTACCCAAGGTCAGTCACCTAGTAAGCCAGATTCAAAACCCAGGCTTCCACGTAGAGTCACAAAGCCCCTGACGGACTGAGCCTTGCCCAGTAGCTTCTTGTGTGTTTGTGCTCCTTGGTTTAAATTCCTGGTACATTCCAGGAATTGGAAAGCTTTCATCTTCGGAAGCAGTGCTGAACTCTGACTGTCCCTGATGCCACCACAACTCTTTCCGTATCAGTGTTGTGGCGTATGAGTTCTGAGGAAGACTGAGTTCCTTGCAGTTAGCCAACTTCCAGGGGTCAAAGCAAACATCTTCTCAGGGGTAATGTGCATTTTGAGAATGTTTTGAGGGGTAAATGTTGGGGTGAGATTGGCCTTGTCAAGCTGCTCAGGGGTCTACAGATTGACTCTAGGAAGTGGGGCTTGGGAGCTAGAGGTGATGGATGAACCCAGATACCATCATCCCACTGCTCACTGGGTCTCTGGAAAGAGTACTGGTGCACAGTAGCTGTGACACACCAAGGTATGTGACGACGAAGTGAACCTTACAGATGGCACCCACATTCCTCCACAGGACCACCTTAGGGCAGACTGGTGCTCTCTGGCTGCAGCCTGTTGCCCTGTCAATCCATACCCTCATTTCTCAAAGGCTGGGCCTCTAGGCATGAAAAAAGATTAACATGGAAGGGACATCCCACTGTGTTCCATCCCAGTTCTCCCTCTCCCTCTCCCTCATTGGCTGCCTTCCCCACTCACTCCCCGTGAATATTTCAGAGCAAGGACGGAGCCTTTCCTCTGCCCTGTGCATTCCCAGCACTGACCTCCACCTGGAACATACAGGTGTTGGATGGATGGATGGATGGATGGATGGATGGATGGATGGATGGATGGATGGATGGATGGATGGACAAAGGAATGCATGAATGAGTGAGAAGATGTTTGCTTTGACCCCTGGAAGTTGGCTAACTGCAAGGAACTCAGTCTTCCTCAGAACTCATACGCCACAACACTGATACGGAAAGAGTTGTGGTGGCATCAGGGACAGTCAGAGTTCAGCACTGCTTCCGAAGATGAAAGCTTTCCAATTCCTGGAATGTACCAGGAATTTAAACCAAGGAGCACAAACTGTATCGCTTACACAACAGATGTTATCTGTCTCAAGTCCTGAAGGCTGGTGAGATCAAGGCGTGGATAAGGCTGGTTCCTTGGCTTATACAGGCAATCTGTTGCCCTTGTTCTTATGTTCTTGTGGGGGTAGGTGCTTTTATGGGGGTAGGTGTCAACGTGTCTGCCTTTAGACAGCAATCATATTGCCTTGAGCTCATCTCAGTCAATTACATCCGCAACAACCTTCTTTGCAAATGAAGAAATTCTTGGATAGAAGTGGCTAGACCTTCAATATCTGAATCTTGGGAGGGGGATATCATTTCACCCATAACAGTCTGCTGAATAACCTGCCCCTCTAGGCCTTACCCCTGCCCATGCTAACATATCCAACAGTGTCAGGGTAAAAGGGAGACCCGAATGAAGATTCCATCCATACAGTGCTACATCGTTTCTAGGTGTGCTCCAGCTGAATTTTCTCAACAGAAGCAAGGGAGCAGATAGGTCTGATGGTGGGTGGGCTGGCGGCAGCAGAGCACCATGGGAGGGGGAAGAAGCCTGCTTGCCCAGCACCCCCATACTTCACCCTCCTTCCCTTCTCTCCCTTTTCTTCTCTTCAGCTCCTGCATCTGGAGCATCAGTTTCTGGATCCAGAGGCCAGAGGGGAAGCAATGGTGTGCAATGCTCCCCAGGATGTCAGCTTCAGGCAGGGAGCTGTCAGTATTCTCTGGTTCTCAGGATCTGGAAATGAAGCTGGAAGAACAGAGGGGTTTGCTGGGATTAGGAGACCGCTGTCTGGGAACCAGCATCTTCTGTACTGCCGGCTGCCTGCAGGCTCCAGGACACTCAGGTCAAAGTCCAGGTACAATTGCCCTTGTCCCTGCCGTTCCCAATCTCCATAATCATCTTGAGGCCACAAGGTGTGGGGGGGAGCACAGCAGGGGCCTGGTCAGCATTTGCTGAAGCAGGATCTCTCCCCTGATAACAGAAGCACCGGCCCTGCCCTTTAGAGACAGGATGGGCACGGAGCTCATCTCTCGGCAGACAGAATTCCACAGCACAGCTTTCCAGCCTGCACTGCCTGCCAGGTGGGCCTGGGCAGGGCGGGGGGACCCTTCCTGCCTCCTGCCTGGGTTCCAGGAGCAGAGAGCTGGTTGACTTGTAGGTCTCCCTGCCTGTGACTGAGTGGCATAAAGTCCCACGGTGCAATGTAAGTGTGGCTGGCCAGTGGTGAGCTACCAGGCCACATGCCCCAGCTACCAAGACCCAAAGTAGATCAGTTACTCTTTCCAGCAAAGCCTCCAGCCCTATGAGAGTGTGTGGATGAGAAGCATGTGGATGCTAAGGCCTCATGTACACACCTGTCTGCATACACACCTGTCAGGTCTCTCCCCTGCAGTGAGGATCTGGATGCTGCACGGCCGACACAGGGAGGTCTATGGACTTCTGACTGGGAAGTCCTAAGAACTCTCCAGTTCCATCAGAAACTGAAACTTTAAAACCAGCTTTAGCCACTTTGTTCATAGCACTAAGTGTACTGACATCATGCAGTCACTACCATCATCACCAATAAACAGAATTGACAGAATGAATATATATATAAAGGGAATTTATTGAGTTGGCTTACGAGATATGGCCAAGGTAGACTACGATGGCTGCCAGTAGCTACTCAGTCCAGTAGGCCAGTGGGTGACAGCTGAAGGCTGGAAGATTCCTAGAGAGTCTCTAGTCGAGGTGAAGACTTGGAGGATTGGAGAGTTAGAGGGTCGAAGAAACCTGGTGGCAGGAGGGAAGAGAGTTTCCTAGCATAACTTCAGAGAGTCTCTCTTCTTTCCTGGCTCCTGTTCTGTGGTTCCTTTTTTATCTGGTCCACTACTGGGAGATTCCAATGAGATCTATGGAGGTTCTGATGGGATCTAGGGCTGATCTTTGCATTATCCAGATAATCTCTTCAGGTGGTCTCCGCTGATCTTGTCAGGTGTGGTCTCAGCTGATCTTAGTTAATGCCAGGTGTGTCGAGTTGATACCCAGGATTAACTATCACAACCACCATCCATCCCCTGAATGCTTATCTCTCCAGCTGAAGCTCTGACCCGTAACTACCTCCTCACCGCCTGCGTCAGGCCCTGGCATCATCCCTCGGTTCTCTAACACACAGCTGGTATCACACAGCTGGACTCATCCGTGTTCCTGTGACTGCCTCAGTTTACTTACCGTGTCTTCAAGGTCCATCCACCTCATGGTGTGCTCTCTGCATACCCTTCCTTTTAAAGGCTGAATAAGAATGTGCTGCGGGGATACGCTGCATTTTTTTATCCTTTACTGTCAGTGGACACTTCGGTTGCTTCCATCTCTGCAATGTGTGCACCTGAACATGCAAATACTGTTCTAGTCCATGCTTTTAAGTTTTCTGTGTATATATGTCTTCTTTGTATATATTCACGAGCAGAATTGCTAGGCACTGTGATAATTATATGGTTAATTATTTTGAGGTACCACCGAACTGCTTTCCACAGCAGTTGCACCATTCTCCAGCCCAGTGACAGCGTGCAGGTCTTCCATGTCTCTGCATCCTCATCCACAGTTGTCCTTTGCTTTGCTTTGCTTTGCTTTGCTATGCAGCACTAGGCATGGAACCCATGTGCCCACACGTCTTAGGCGTTGACTATACTCTCAACACCCCCCCCCCGCTTCTTCTTCTAGCCTTGTGGCATATCTTTTCACGTGACACAAGCCATTTGAGAATCTTCTTTGTCTTCCCAGTCCCTATGCAGCTTCATACCTTTAAAGTGTTTCTTCTTTAGGGGATAGATGTGGTGGGTGGTGGGACGCCTGTAACCCCGGCACTTAGGAGGCAGAGGCGGGAAGATCACTACTAGTATTTGAGGCCAGCCAGGACTCTCTCTTTCTCTCTCTCTCCATATATATATGGCAAGATGATTAAAGGCACATGCCATGACACTGAAAATCTGAGGTCAAATCCCCAACCTATTTGGTGGAGGGAGAGCTGACTCCTGCAAATTGTCCTCTGACCTCCACAAACATGTTGTGACAAGTGTGTGTGTGCATGCACACACACACACACACACACACACACACACTAGCTGTACCAGCCAGATCTGGTCTTTGTAAGTCCGAGGCGGGCCCAGGGGGTGACCCTGGTGGGAAGGTCAGAGCCTGGGCTCCCTCCAAGGGTCAGGAGCTGGCCTTTCTGGGGGGGGGGGGGTTAAACCTAAACTGTGGCTCATCCAAGGCCCTGGGGGACTCTAGCAGACCACTGAATGTTGACAGGTCAGGTGGTAGGCGGTAAAAAAAATGTAGCTATAAAATAAAAGAACAATTAAAAATAAAAATAGAACGAAACTCCTTGTCCTGAAGGTTATTATTTGGAGTATTTTTCCTGTTACGTGTGTATGGGATGCATTCGCGCGCGCGCGCGTGTGTGTGTGTGTGTGTGTGTGTGTGTGTGTGTGTGTGTACATTTACAAGGGAACTTAAGTGTGTGTGCCAATAGATGTCCAAGGGTGATATTGGGAGTCATCCTCAAAGACTCTTCCATCATATTGTTGTGAGCCTGAATCTCCAATTCCACCCAGAGAATGCTATCAGGGTCTGGCTAGACAGCTTGCTCTGGGGATTCCCAGGCTCCGCCTTTGGGGGCTAGAATTACAGCCACACCTGCCTGGTATTTTCACCTGGGATCTGGGCCCTTGTGCTGCAAAGCAAAGGCTTTAACACTGAACCATCTCTGCAGTCCACTGTGGTGGTGGTGGTAGGGTCTTTTCTTTCTGTGTGGCCCATCCAGGTCTGGATGCTCCTGGCTCACAAAAGTGGAAAGTTGGCAAGGAAAAGGAGCAAAAAAGAGATATGACAAGCCTTGGGACGGTCTGGAAAATTTTGCTTTCAGTATGTAAGCCTATTTCACACTGAGCTGAGACAGCTACCACATGTCTGGTGGCTTGTGCTTCCCCCTAGAGAAAGATGCTGGCATGCTCAGGGAGCCAGGGGCAGGGCAGGGGGTACCTCTCCTGAGCTAAGCAAACAGCTGACACCATGCTGGAGTGCCAATATCCTGTGCCCCCTCCTCTCTAGGGCCCCCTATCCTCTGGGCCCCCAGTTGCTTGCAGTCCAAGGAGACTTTGCTACCTGCTAGTCACATGACACTTAGGGCCGCATCTACTGATAGGAAAGATTATTATCAGGATAGAGCAGGAAGGCTGGTGGCAGGCCGGGGGTTATCATCTCCCAGAATTTACTAGCCTCAGCAACATATAAGCATCTTCAAAGCTATTTTCTTCCCTTCCTCCTGGACACGGTTCCTGTATCTCTGTCTCCAGTACGGCATCTATTCCGTGCTTGGGGAAATCTCTGCATCTTCGCAAGTCATGTGATTTCACGTGTGTGGTCTCCTGCTGCTGCACATTGGCCCGAGCCACCTGATCTCATTCTCACTCACTTTATTTCTCCCTTAGCACTATGTTCTAAAAACAGGCTCCTGTTCCAGCACCTATTTTCAATTCATGGACGATTCCTCCCCGGCTCTCACATCCCCGAGAAGGACAACCTAGTGCTACCGTCTTGAGATCCCCCACCCTTAAGATTAACGATCTTAAGGACCAAAGCAGCCAGGCATTTGCTCTGTTTTTCTGCTTCATCGGTCTCTTCCTGCAGAGCCTTTGTTAGAATCTGCAGCTGAGGTTTTGAACAGGTTCTTGCACTTTTTTTTTTCGGTACTAGAAACTGAACCCAGAACTCGATATTCTCCATAGTTCTGCCTTTTCCAGAAAAGCCATACATTTGGAAATACGCTATGTATATTTTTTTAGGTGTTCAGTTTAGGAAATGTGCCTAGCATTTCTCCATGTCTCTCATGACTTCAGAGCTCAGTGCTTTTTGGTCCTTATTTTTGTTTCATTCCCTGTTGCTGCATGTAAATATCTGACCCAAGCTCATAGTTTCAGGATACAGTCCGTCACTGCAGGAAAGTTGCAGCGGTGGGAGCTTAAAGGAACTGGTCACAACATATCCAGAGCAGGAGCGGAGAGGCAGAACCTGTGCTTGCTTGCTTGCCTGTGCTGTGCTGACTCTGTATACAGTCCTGGACCAGCTACCTAGGGAATAGCTCTACCCACTCAGAGATGGATCTTCCTGTCAATTATGCAAACAAAACAGTCTACTATCGGTGGGCACAAAGGCCAACCTTAATCTAGAGAATACCTCTCAGGTATGCCCAGGGACCCGACTTCTAGGCGTCAGCTGACAATAATAAACCATCACAGGACTCAGTGATATTTCTTCCTCTGCACAGAACGCAGTTTATCCATTCAACTGTTGACAGGCATCTTGGTTACCACCAAGTTTTAGCAAATTATGGATAAGACTAGCACAAACTTTTTCATTTGGGTTTTTGTGTGATTCTAAGATTTTTAGCTCATGTAGATAAATATCACGGGGTTCAGCTCATTTAGTAAGTACCCTGGGGCTTAGTTGGAAGAAACTGACAATGCACTGTGCAAACTGTTTAGGCCGTTTTACCTTCACACTAACAGCCAATGAAGTACCTAGTTGTTTTCTTCCTCATCAGCAAAGGGAACGTGTCTTGTCTTTCGGGTTTTCCAGGTATAAAATTATGCCATCTGGATATGATTTTCTTCCTTCCTAGTTTCTGTATCTCTGTGATCTAGTTTTTGCCAAATCCAGAAGGGGAAAAAAAGCTAAATAGTTCATGAAGAACATTTATCTCTCTTATTCCTGACGTCAACTGGAGAGTGCTTCCATTTCGTTCTCATTAAGCATAATGCCTGGCTTTCATACTGAAAAGCTCACTTTATCATAATAAGAAGATACATGTCTATCCCTACGAAGAATGTCAATAAACTGTTGCGTGTTCTTCAGATTCTATACAGATGATCACAGATGTGTGTGTGTGCACCTGCCTGTAGAAGCCAGTGATTTAAATGGGATCTTTTCCTCGTTCACTGTCCACCTTATTTTTTGAAATGGATCTCTCCCTGAATCTAGAGCTCGGTTGGTGGTGAATGAGCTCCCGGATCTGTCTGTTTCCACCCACAGCCCAGCTAGGGTTACAGATGGGCTGCTGTACCTCGCATTTATGTGGGTGCTAAGCATCTAAGCTCAGGTTTTCAGGCTTGTAGGGCAGGCACTTTTGTGACTGAACATCTCCCGGCCGTAATGTTTTCTTTGTTTCTTTCAATAGTATGGTAAATTGCATTGATTCTCTAGTGATGAAGCTTTTGCTTTGCTTTCCTCTTTTGTTTGTTTCTGAGACACTGTGATAGTGTTATTGGTCAACTTGACATCTAGGAGACAAGCCTCCACATGTGTGTGAGGGATTATCTAGGTCAAGATTAGCCTCTGAGGGGCCAGCAAGACCGTTCAGTGAATAAGACACTTGCTCAAAAACTGATGATGGGCTGGAGAGATGACTTGAGAAGGTCTTGAGTTCAGATCTCTCGTCCCACATAAAAAACACTAGGCAGAAACCAGGGAGGCACCTGCACTTCCGGCTCTGGTGGGCAGAGCCTGTGAAACCCCAGAGTGAAGCAAGGAGGTAGAAGCGATTCAGGATGATTCCCTAAATCACCCTTGGTCCTCCACAGGGACACACAGTGCCCTCTGATACACATGCACTCACACACATACATACACACACATAAGATAAATAAATAAAATATTTTTAAAAGGGGGGGCTGGAGTGATGGCTCAGGGGTTGAGACTCTGTCTCACAAGCAGAAGGTCCTGAGTTCAGATCCCAGGTCCCATGTAAAAACGCCAGGTGCAGTCAGCATTGGCCTGCACTTCTCACCCTAGTGGTCGGAGCTTGGGAAATCCCAGAGCAAAGAAGAAGGAGGTAGAAGCAATCCAGGATGATTTCCAAAGTCACCCTTGGTCCTCCACAGAGACACATAGTACCCTCTGATACACATACATGCACACGCATACACACACTCACACATATAAAATAAATAAATAAAATCTAAAACAACAAAGAAATCTGGTGTCCTGAGTTCAATCTCCAGAAACCCACATGATAGAAAGGGAGAATTGACTTCTGAAAAGTGTTCTCTCTCTCTCTCTACCCCCAGACAAATAATAAATAAAATATTCTTTAATTTTATATAAAATAGGATTAACCTCTGAGAACATCTGTGAGGGGTTATTTTGATTCTGTCAATTAGTATAGGAAGATCTGAAGGCTGAGATCCTAGACTACAAAGTAGAGAAAGCAGTCTGGGCACTAGCATGCACTCGTTGCTCTCTGCTTCTTAACAGTGATGCAATGTGACCAGCTGAATTCCTGCTACCCTGACTTCCCTGTCATGATGGGCCATTCCTTGAACTGTGGGACAAAATAAACCATTTCTCTCTTAAGCTGTTTTTGTCAGAGGATTTTATCACAGCAACAGGAAAAAAAACAAAAACAGATAAGGTCACATTCTGCAGTCCAGACAGTCTGGAACTCACTGTGTAATCCAAGCTGGCCTGAGACCAGGCTTGTGCTGCCATGCCCAGGTGAACTCTTCTTAACTTTAATGTTAACTTAAAAAAAAAAAATCTTCTGGACACATACCTGTAGCCCCAGCTCTGGGGAGGCTAAGGCATGGGGGTCAGAGTTCAAGGTCAACCTACAGTCTCACTACATAGCAAGACCCTAGCTCAACAAAAAAACCTGTTTGGGTTTTCTTTTCTCTCTTTTTAAAAAATATTTCATGTGTGTGTGTGTGTGTGTGTGTGTGTATTAGAAGGCATTGTGTGTCCCTATGGAGGACCATGGGTGATTTTGGGAATCATCCCAGATTGCTTCTACCTCCTTCTTGCTTAACTCTGGGATTTCCCAGGCTCTGCCCACCAGGGCCAAAAGTACAGGCCCACACCATTTTTTCTGTGAGACCTGAGATCCGAACTCTAGACCTTCTGCTTGCAAGACAGAGTCTTAAACCTTGAGCCATCTCTCCAGTCCCCCTTTTCTCTCTTTTTTAACTTTAAAAGAATAAGCAACTATGACTTTCTTATTTGAGTCATTGTCTCTAAGAAGATTTTAAAATGCACAGCTATGAAGAAAATAACATTCCTGAGGTGCTCTGAGTTCATCTGTAAGTGAAATCCCTCTACCACAATGACAGACAAGCTGCCAGAAGTTCCCTCCATGGGAAGAATTTAAGAGCCAGAGGTGGGGTGCCAGGGGACTAAACAGAATCTTCTGGACATGACAGGGTTGTTACCCTATGAACTCACTGCAGCTGTGTTAACCTGAACAGGATTTGGGGCTATCAACATTTTATCATGGGAGCGGGAAGAACTCTTGAAGCATCACACTCCCGAGAGACCACTGCAGGTGAATGCTGGCCAGGGGAAGGGACGTTGCTTTCTACAGTGATGTACCCTCTGATACACCTTCTAGGCCCCAGCAAGTGCCGGGGCACATGCCAGTGCAGGCACTCCTGATAAAACTCAGTGGGCCACATACTCAAAAAGACACGAAGGTTTTCAGTGGGAGAAGGATGGCAGGGGTGGGAGGTAATAGGAGTGAAAATGACTTAAATTAATTGTGTCTGTATGAAACTGTCAAAGCACAGAAAAATAATTTTTTTAAAGAAACTGCTTCCTTGGGGCAACTGCAGTTTTGCTGAGCCTTTGATCAAATGTGGGGGGGGCCTTGACTGAGACACACCCATCCGTCTCATGAGGCCACCAGGTGATTCTGTTAATGATCTGGGATCTTTCTGATATTTCTCAACTTCTTTCACAATGCTGGGGGCCCACAGCGTGGGGGGAGGGTGGGACAGGAACCAGAAGATGACACAGCGATCCCAAAGGAATATCTTGTAACTGCCTCCTACCCCACCCATCAACTATCAAGACTATAGACCCTGAGAAACTGGAATGCCCCCCCACTAGCAATCTCACCTTGGAAACCAAGAGAGGCACTTCACAGACTACTAAAAGATTTGCCAGATCCGATGCTAGTCAGAAAAGGAATTTGTCTCCCAGAAAGAAATTTCACAGGGCTCTGACAACTTGATGGAGAGACTAGAGCCAGTCAGTAGTCGGATGTGGCCACACCTCAGGCAGAAGTACTTCTCAGCCTTCCGTTTAAACTGCACCCTTATTTGGGGCGATGACCCACTTCCCAATATGGCTATATTAAATAGAATAAATTTATTTTCTGTTTTTTTTAACTGTTAATTGGATCTTTTTGATTGGCTTAATAAGGCATGTGGCCCAAGGACGCACAGACCTTACCGCCCATCAGCTGGGCAAACCCTTGGAGTATCTTGAGAAATGTCTCTTGGAGTCAAGAAACACCCCCACACTCCACCCCACCCCGGGTGAAATGGGAGGCCTCTGTGATCGCCAGGGCCCCTCGCTCTGACACTGTCTTTGCAGCAAGGGTCCTTGCAGCAGCAGATCCTGTGGGCTGGGGATCCCTGGCAGGCAGACCTTCCTCACCCCAACACAGACCTGGCCTCTAGGTTCCCAGACTTCCAGGGCTGAAGCAGTGTGTTTAGTTGGAATAAAACCAAAGAGAGAGTGCCCAGGGCAGGAGACATAGCAAACATCAAGAAACTGTATGAAATGGCGGATAACCTAGCTGGTTTTCACCAACCGAAAAACAGCACTTGGATGATTCAACCAAACCCAGAAGCTTTTTGAGACCAAAACAGTCACAAAACCGAATCTGTGGTGCCACCTAGTGGCCATAACGAGGAAACAGTTGATTTCATTGATGGTGTCAAAAACTTGACCAGTGGAGCTCCCCGCTATCCCGTTTTGGCGCTGCAGAAAGTGAGTCCCCAGGATGGGCATGAGCAAAGCAACATCTCCAACAGAGACCAGAAGAGACAGACTGGGAATTCAGGGGCTGGGGCTGCCACTGTGAGAAGACAGTGCTGGGAGGTCAGTCTCCCTCCTCCCCTCCCGAGTTTCTCAGCCTTCATCACTACAAGATGGCAGCGGAGCCCTTTGAGGCCGGCATTAAACTGCTTTTAAATTTAGTAGAAGTTCATTAAAATTTTTTTAAAAAGGGGGGGCTGGGGAGATAGCTCAGTCCTTACTGCACAAGTCTGAGTTCAGATCTCTATCACTCAGGTGAGAGGCTGGGTGTACAGGTGCATGTGATAGCTCAGACAGAAAGGCGCGTTGCCCCCAAATCCCGGCCACTTGAGTTTAGTTCCTGGAAGCCCACATGATGGAAGGAGAGAACCGACTCCTGAAAGTTGTTCTGCGCTCCACATACTGCCTTGGCATGCATATGTACGCCCTCCTCCTCTTCCTTCACTTCCCTCTCCTCCTTCCCTTCTTCTTCCTCCTCCTCCTCCTCTTCCTCCTCCTCTTCCTTCCCCTCTCTCTCTCTCACCAGCACTCTCCGTGCTTGTGAACTAACTCCTCTTGCTCCTGCTGTGATCAGACCCACCCACAGACTTAAGCCGCCTCCAGCTCCCATCACCTGCCGTGCCTTTTCTGCCATGATAGACTATGTCTCCCTCTGGAACTGTGAGCCAATAAACCTCCCTTTCTCCCTTAAGTTGTTTGCTTGAGTGTTGTCTCACAGCAGCAGGGAAGAGTAACTGACAAATGGCTCTAGGCAAAGGTTGGTCAGAAAGAGAAATATGGGCTGGAGAGATGGCTCAGGAGTTAAGACTCTGCCTCACAAGCAGAAGATCCTGAGTTCAGATCCCAGGTCCCATGTAAAAAGCACCAGGCAGAAATGACCACCTGCATTTCTGGCCCAGGTGGGCGGAGTCTGGGAAAATCCCAGAGCAAAGTAAAAAGGAGATAGGAGCAACCCAGGATGATTCCCTAAGTCACCCCTGGTTCTACACAGGACACACAGTGCCCTCTGATACACACACACACACACACACACACACACACACACACGCAAAATAGAATAAAAAATTGTTTTACTGTGTACTATAAAGTGCATTTATCAAGGAAAGTTTGTCTTGGGAAATCCACTATTCAAAAACTAATCACTATTCAGGCTACTTCAGATGAAATGTTTTTATTGAAATTTTTGTTGGTGATGAAAACATCATCTGAATCAAATGTGTCTCCTCAGGACATGAGAGTCAGGATTATGTGGATAACCTGCTTCCAGGACACTGAGCTTGTAGCCCCCTGAGGTCACGTGTGCTGTAGCAGATGGAGAACCGAAGCATTCAGGAAGGAATAGGCATGTGTAGAACACACTTTTCCTTTCCTTTCCTTTCCTTTCCTTTCCTTTCCTTTCCTTTCCTTTCCTTTCCTTTCCTTTCCTTTCCTTTCCTTTCCTTTCCTTCCCTTCCCTTCCCTTCCCTTCCCTTTCCTTTCCTTCCCTTTCCTTTCCTTTCCTTTCCTTTCCTTTCTTTTGTGTGTGTGTGTGTGTGTGTGTGTGTGTGCATGTGTGTGCGCATGTGTGTATTTGTGTATACCAGAAAGCATTTGAGTATTTGTGCCTGTGGGGATCCAAAGGTGACATTGGGAATCATTCTGGATTGTTCTAACTCGTCGCTTTGCTCTGGGGTTTTCCAGGGTCTGCTTTCAAAGCCAGAATTCCAGGCCACTGTCATTTCTACCCAGCATTGTGTGTGTGTGTGTGTATGTGTGTGTGTGTGTGTGTGTGTATGATCTGAACTCAAGTCTTTTTGCTTGCAAGACAAAGACTTTAACCCCAAGTCACCTGCCCAGCCCCAGGGTCACACTTAAAGTGGGGAGAGAGCTAGTATCTGTCTCCAGGCCCTGATGCTATCTAGCTCCTTCCGGCCTCTAGAGGATGTGGTCCTTGTGCAGTGACTGGCCTGTAACTGGGTGAGTCAGGAGAGCCCCCAAAGGAGGTGACCCAGCATAACAACAGTTCCTGCATCTGGCAGGACCCCAGAACATGTACTCCATGCGCAAGTAGGGAGAAAGAAAGGAGGAAGTCTCCTGCCGGGTGGGCCCTGGGACAATCCCCAGCTCCTAGGACTACATGGTCTCAGGGCTCAGTCTTAGCCCCAGGTGTGGTAATGAGGAAGTGGACATGAAAGGGAGGAGGACAACGGAAGTGGAGGGCCTCTGAAAGGGGGGACAGAGTCCCTCATGGACAGATGACAGAGCAGGGAATCCAGGGAAGGCGTCACAGCCGGCTGCCCACGTGTTCCTACTGAGATGTACTCCATCCTGGCCATATTAGTCAGAGTTCTCTGGAGAAACAGCCAAAGAATGAATATATCAAAAGGGGCTCGAGACAGGCTTACATAGCGCCTCTGAGAATCCGCCAATGACCGACTGCACGCTGGAGAGGCTCAAACCCAGGAGCCGCCCATCCGTGAGATGGATGCTTCACAGACTCGGTCTGATCCTGGAGGCCTGCAGGGATCCTGGAGGCCACTGGTCTTCGGTCTACACTGGAAGACTGAGGAGTCTGGTTCTGACGCATGAGGGATGTGAGCACAGCCCCCGAGGCGGCAGGGCAGATGAATCACTAGTGAGACGCAAAGGCAAGCAGGCAGAAAGTGCCAACTTCTCCCTCCTTTCTATCGGGACTCCCACCAGAAGGTGCCGCCCACATTGAGAGCAGGTCTTCCCACTTCGGCTACCTTCACCAGGACACTCCTTCACTGGCACGCCAGAGGCCCACCCACTCTAGATGACCCCTCAAGGTGTGCCTCGTGGATCATTCTCAGGTGTCAACCAGTATAACCACCAAACGAGGCGCTCAAAAATCACAAGTATTCTATAATCCTGTTGTTTCTTGTTTCACGCTTCATGTGTCCATCTAGATCTTTTTAAGTGTGCACATATGGCCGTGGTTAGAATGTGAATTGAAAGTTGAGTTTAGGGCACATGTTTCAGGAGGCGGAGGTTGGAATTCATGAATTTGGGGTCACTATATGCAAGACCCTTTCTCAGAAAGAGAGAGACAGACAGACAGACACAGACACAGACACAGACACAGACACAGACACAGACACAGAGAGATCATATTATTTGAGCCAACAAAATGGCTTAGTGGGTAAAGGTGCTTGATGCCACCACGCCCAATAACCAGAATTCAATCCTGAGAATCCTCTTCAGTCTCTGTCCAAATAGTCACCAGGTCCTGTGGCTTCTACCTACTGACCTCCTGACAATTATCTTCAAAGTCCACTGAAGTGAGGTGTGTGTGTGTGTGCGTATGTGTGTGTGTGTGTGTGTGTAGAACCACAGGCGAATTCGGGAACCACCGCCTCCACCTCCTCCTTGTTTACTCTGCCCCGGGATTCACAGGCTCTGCCCTACCAGGACTAGAAACACAGGCCACCCCTGCTTCTGCCTGGCGTCCATACATGGGGTCTAGGATCCGAACTCAGGACCTTCTGCCTGCAAGGCAGACGCTTAACCCCTGAGCCACCTCTCCAGCCCCACGTCTTTCCCACGTCTTTCCCACTCTTACCCATACAATCAATCCATAAAAATACTCCAACTCCACAGCGTTCTTACTGGAGTGACTGGTATCCTTTTCCAAGTATCCAGAAGTACTAGACTGGCCACAATGGAATTTGACACAGGTGTGAAGATAAGTCAAAGTAGAAAAAGGTAGTCTTTGCAACAAACTGTGCTGGAAAGCGGGAGAAACTAGTCTTGACTTTTCTTTGCCTCACAAATTAATTTAAGGACTAGTGAGATGGCTCAGGTGTTAAAGCCTTACCTCTCAAGCGAAGGACTTGAGTTCAGATCTCTAGATGTCGGGTGGATAGGGCAGCAGCCTGCAATTTCAGTTTTGGAAAGCCAAGCTTTGGAAACTCCAGAGCAAAGCAGTAAGGTAGTAGAGTAATGCAGGATGATTCTCAATGCTACCCTTCAGTCTCCACAAGTACACCCACTCAAGTGCCCTCTTGTACACACACCCATACACATGTGCACACCCACCCACATGCAAACACACACGTGCACACAAAATTTTTTTTAATCATTTTTACTGAAATGGTTTATTTGGACAAAAAACTATCTCATTACATTATAAAGCAAGGAAAAATAATTCAATGAAATAAGCAATGTAAAATTTTGCAAGGGGAGAAGGAATTTAATTATGAAACAATACACAAAGAATAGAATGTCTAAAAGAATGGATACATTAAGTCTCTTGGATGCTTCTGCATTAGGCCTGTTGTAGTTACATTTTGATTGGAAGATATGAAGTATCTGTATTAGTTAGGGTTCTCTAGAGTCACGGAATTCACAGAATGAATATATATATATATATATATATATATATATATATATATATAATATATGGCTGCCAGTAGCCGAGGTAGTTCCAATGATGGCTGCCAATAGCTAGCTGCTCAGTTAGGTAGTCAAGTGGGTGATGGCTGAAGGCTGGAGAAATTCTAGAATCTTAGTCTAGTTGAAGGTTAAAAGGTCAAAGAAACGGGGTGGCTGGAAGGAAGAACAATTTCTAGCACAGCTGCAAGAAGGCATCTGTTCTCTTTGGTGTCTCCTTTTTTTTTTAATGGGGTTGATTTTTTAATACATTTTTTATTATTATTTCAGCTCATACAAACTTAATGGGTACACCAGTTCCCTCCTTCCCTCCTCCTCCACCCCCTACCCCCTGCTCCTCCTCCCCACCCCCCTCCCTTCCCATCCCCCAGTGCCTCCCGCCCCAATTCCCAGAGAGTCCTTTCTTGTGCATGCCTGATTTTCCTCTGGGCCCTCCTCTCCGATGATGTACAAGGACCCAGTGGCCTTTCCCTAAACACTTTCCGTGTTTCCCTTAGGTATAGGAACACTGCTGTGTCTGCCAATCCCTTGCCTCCAAACATCTTGGTGCCTTTAGCAGATGTTGGACTTTGCGGGGTCAACAGTGTGTTGGACAATGCGCAGGGCATGTAAAGTCCAATTATGATTGCTTCAGCCCTAACACAAAATTTTTTAGATTAATTTGAATGTATTAGTGATCTAAACAGAGAGCTGAGACTTCTTTAATTGTAGACAAAAATATGGAAGAAACATTTAAGGCAGGCAAACTTTTCTTAGGCCAAAAAGCATGATCTAAACCAAGCCTGGAAGCACAGACCTGTAATCTTAACTACTTGGGAAGCTGAGGCGAAATTTATTTAAAAAGAGAGATGTGCACACTGTGAGGGGCTCAGGAGACCTCGGGACCTGATCAGGGTCGCAGAGACAAATCAAGCCACTAATTATGCACACAAGAGATTTATTAAGGAAGCAGAATGGCCATTTTGTGTTCAACAGTGCCTAACACACACATGCATGTCATGGAGCATGAAAGGAGGCCAGAGGACAACTTTCAGAAGCCAGTTCCACCCTATGGGCTTCCAGGGATCCAACTCAGGTGCCCAGGTTTGCAAGTGGGTTCCTTACCTCCTGAGCTATCTTACCACCCGCTTGCCTTTTGTTGTTCCTTGTTTGGTTGGTTGGTTGGTTGCGCTGCTGTGGGGGATAGGGGAAGAAGCAGAAGAATTGTAGTCGTGACTTCCTCTCCTTCACCAGGAGGGTAATTCCCACCAAAAGGCAGCATTATTTCTGGTGACCCAAACATCCTTCTCCAGGGGGAAGGTAAGGACTTGAGGGACCCCCGCAAGGCCTCAGGCTCCCAAGTGGTGCTCGGAGCTCCGCCCTGGAGCTGCGGGTGGAGGGCTCAATGCGCGGGTGATGTAGGAGGGGCGATTGACGCATCCCAGCGCCCGGCTCTGCGCACAGCCTTCCTCTGACAGCGGCTGCGCATGGCCCCGGCAATCCGGAGGGGGGCTCTGACTCTGGGGAACATCACGATCTCTTGCAAGCCCTGGCTGCCGGCCAGGTCACCCGTCCTTGGCCTGAGCAATGCAAAAAGGGACAACAGGATCCCCTGGCTGTGTCCAGGACGAAAAACACTTCCCCAGGGCCGGGGTTGGGGGGTGCTGTCAGCAGAGCGCAGCGTCCTTATAGAAAAGACCTGGGGCGACACTTGGGTCTCACAGATGCAAGAAAGCGGGGCACTGTAGCCCTGAGCCCAGTCGCCGCCCACTGCTCAAAAATGCCCCCCCCCTTTCTTTGGGTTTGGATTCTTTATTAGGCGTTAAAAATGAACACGGGCTCAGATTTTCTAGACAAACGTTCTACCACTGAGCACACCCCAGTTCAGGGGGATTGTTTTGCTCTGCAAAAGAAATGTGACCAAGAGCTGGCATGGTGGCCTGCGCTTGTAATGCAGCTCCCCGGAGTCTGGAATTACAAGTTCGAAGCTACTGAGATCCTGTCCAAAAAAGAGAAGATGGGGAGTGGAAGTCAAATGTTTTAGCGCGATCGCGCCTGAGCGTAACAGGATGTTTATCTGGCGGGGCTCGCCAGGGAAGGGGTGCTGCAGAATGATCCCGAAGCCGGGCAAAGGCAGATCAGTCATTGCATAGCTGACCTCAGTCTCGGACCACCGCTGGCTCCCGGTCCGGCGCGGGGGCTCCCTACCGTGCACTCGTTCCCATGCTGGCGCCCCTTGAGGTCTGCCTGGTACCTCCGCCCAGCTCCCTGGGGCAGCCCAGAGCGGTCGTGGAGAGGGCCGGCCCCGCCCCGCCCTGCCCAGCTGGGCCCCGTCGCCGCCCGGCTGCAGCTCTCGCCCTGCGGGACTGCGGCGGCCAGCGCGGCAGGTGCGGCCCAGAGGCAGCGCGCGGGTGAGTGAGCCCCGGCCCTGCAAACAGCGGCCGGGCGCGGGGTGCAAGTTCTAGGGAGCCCCATATTAGTGTCCGCTGTCATCTTTGCTCGCAGCCTGTGGACCAGCGACTGCGGGATACCGCGGTAGGGCAGGAAGCTGTTGTTCTGTCCAGCGGCTTTTCCCAATCCGGTCTGCAGTCTACGAGCACTGACCCACTGCGCACTTCAGGAAAGGCAGGGGGTTCACAGTGACATTGTCCCGGGAGGGGAGACTCAGGGTTTTTTCCAAGAAGCCCAGACTTGAGTCAGCTGATGCAGGGGAGTTGGGCTTCTTAGGTGGCTCCATGTCTTGCGGGGTCTCCGTATCCCCACCCATAAAAAGCAGCGAGGACCTTGAGAGACTAAACAGCAAAGATGCTATAAGGTGTTGAGAAGTCTGGGAGCACAGAGGGGTCCTCTCAATTTTAGCTGGGAAGGTTGGGCTTTGGGAAATGCCAGGTCTGCGCTCCCAGATGACAGATAAGACCCAGGAATCCCATAAAGTCAAAGGCAAGCTTGTAGACCAAGTTTAAAGCTTTTTTTGTGGGTGTCCTCTGGTGCCGATCTACTTCTCCATACACCTCGGGAAACGGAAATCACGCTGTCTAAATGGCTAATACCCAGAATCTCCCTGCCACAGAGTGGACCTCCCTTTTCACCCTGTAACTGTGAGAGTGAAGGGTAGCAAGCCGATGTGCCCAGTTAGTGGAGAGACAGACCTTTGTTCTCTTCCACTCTGCCTGCTGTGTAGTTGACCAAAGAACAAACACAGTCTCTTTCTCACAACCAAAGGAAGGAGGCAGCAGCCAACCCAGAGCTTCCAAAACTTTCAAGACAGAGGCCCCTGCAGCCTCAGCGTCAAGGCCAGAGAGTGAATGCCCTGAAGCAGAAAAAGGATCAAGGAAAGTTACCCTCATTCTGTCTCTGGGATGGATGCTGCCGATTGAAATAAATCCTTAACCTTGAGAGCGCAGGAGAAGCAGCATTTGGCTGTTCTGGGGCCTTCGGCTACAGTCTGAAAACGCTCCAAATACTGGATCTGGGTTGGATGAGGGGGCAGCCTAAGGACCACCACTCTTTCCATTAGCAAAGGCCCAGCAACTTGGTCAGGAAGTTTAAATTTGAACGCTGGGGCATTCCCTGGACCGAGCAACTGGCGATGGCTGCTTCGAGGCTGCTGCGTTTGTATCAATCAGGCTTGTGATAAACGTCAGGCGCCTAGAGCTGATCCTGGCCCTCGGACTCTGAGAGCAGTCTTTTACTTCCTCCCTTCTCCAGCTCCACAGACGTGACCTCTTCCCCTGCACCCCACTCCTGCCCCCCCCGCGCGCCTGTCGCAGTGGTTTCCGCTGTACCCCTGCCACATGGTCTCTCCCTGCTGCCTGTCCTGCGCATCCCCCCCCAACCCCTCCGCGCCGGGAGAGCCGACTCCCCCGCCCCACAGTGCTATCTTCCTGCGCTAAGGGACCTGTCTCTTTACCCAAAGCTCTCCGCTCCTTTGCTTTTCCGGAGACCCCCGCCTGGAAGGGCTGTGTGAACTGCAGGATTTGCATCCGCGCGCAACCCACAGTCGGGCAGATGTAAGTGCTCGTTTGCATGAATAAGTAGACTCGACTCCTGACTGGGTTTAGGTGAGTATTTGTCACGCCCCTTGGCGTTAGCTCCGCCCCCGAGGACATAGCTAGAGGGGCCACAAAGACCCCCTCCTCCAGTTTAGCACTTGGCCTGCCCATCCAGCGGGTCTTGAGATTCAGTACTCCCATGGTGTCACCTCCTCGGGGGACTTCTTATTCTCCTGGCCAGGTATTCGCGGTGGACCAGTCCAGACTGGACTCGGAACCGAGACTAAGACCAAGGGTGGATCCCAGTTCTGGGGCACCTTAGCCAGACAAGGAAATGATCAGAGTCAGGAGTCCAGCACAGACCAAAGCCAAGCAGAGCTTTGTCCAAGGTTCTGTCCCAGAACTTAGCCAGGACTTCTTCCAGGTCCAGGCAGTTGAAACAAAATGGATATTAAAATGAACCACTGTTATTTCTGCTTTTTTTTTTTCTTTTCCAGTAGCGCCGAGGTAGGCGCCCAGTTTACAGGTGAGATATAAATTGGGGTTTTGAGACTGAGCCCTCTTTTACCATGAGCAAGCGACAGATCAAGGACTCAAACTCTGAGTCGCTGGGTCCCACCAGAGCTTTTAATTCGCGCGCTGTCTGCGTAGGAAGCAAAGGAAGCAAGGGGGGAAGAGCAGGGAGAAACAGCAGAGAGCAGAGGAGGCTACAAAACCGGTGGGCACCAAGTTCCGCTCACAGGCAAGGGACAGGAAGGCATTGAGGCCACAATCCAGACTTTGGACTTGGTCCTGAGAGAGTGACTGGGCTACACTCTACCCAGGCAGCACCCCACTCATCAGGTTTTAGTAGGGGCATGTTTTAGCCTCTACAGATGGTAAGAGGAGCAGGAACAGAGGGTGCAAAAAGGTGGACATGGTCTACTTCGGATCTTTCTTCTTATGCAGACAGAAAACACCATCAGTTGTGTAACACATTTGGTAAAGAAGGGAGCCGTGTTCAACTAGGGGAAATCAACCTATGGCTTTGGCCACAGGAAATCCCTGAATTGTTGAGTGTTGAAATCCTCTGGGGCTAAGGGTGCCAGGTAGTTAACTGTACAAAGTTGTGGCACACTGAGATTCAGAGAGTGCAAGTGGACGAAGCCAAGGAATGATTGATAGACAAGTTGGTATGGCAGAGGAAGGAGTGAAGGTAGAAGAGGATGCTGGATGACTCGGAAGGGACTGAAGACCAGGCGTTTTGGGGAGACGACTAGATGAAGCCCAATTCCTACTTTCATCAATGTACTGGTTTTGTTATCTTAGGGGGAAAAAAAAGTTGACTTCTGATTTTTCCTACAAGACAAAGATGCTGATAGCTCTATGGAGTTGTGAGACTAAAATGAGACAATTATCAGCTCGTGGTGGCCCTGGGCCTGCGGTCCCAACTACAGGGAGGCAGAGGCAGAGCCTGCGCAGTCTGAACAGCATACTGAGACCCCATCTCCTAGAACAGACAAAAGACAGGTCATTGAACTTGACTGTGGGTACACCGGCACAGATATTCTAAAGGCCACTTTACATGGGTGAATGGTATGGTGTATTAATTTCATGCATTAATTAGGTGGTATATTGATTTCATCCATTGTTACTCTCTGAATACCTCAATAGAACTATTAAAAAAAAAAATAGAATGTGCCCTAGAAGGCTCGTCTCTGTGTGGCTCGTCTCCCGTCTGCATGGAACAGGTGGATCTGAAGAAGGGCCAGGTCCACATACATGGCAAGGCAGAATCAAGAGGATCACAAAGCCGCAGCTAAGCCCTGGCAAAACAGCCAGGCTGTTGTAATGTGACAGGAGTTGCTTGGGCCGGATGGACACAGAGTTCTTGCTGATATTGCTTGTCAATAACTAAGCATTTCCATTACAAAGGAGATTCAAGTAGGGGACCTCCACTTACAGAACCTGTGACGTGCTGGGTCATCAAGCCCTTGACCGAATCTCCAAGAACGACTCATAGAACATCACAAAACTGTCCTACTGGAAAAGCTAATAGTCGTGTGTGTGCCCCCCCATCAGAAAGCGGAGACTCAAGATGTCACCCTAGAACGTTCATGTTCAAGAACCCAGTGCTGTATTTGTGACTCAAAGATTAGGAAGCCATTGCCAAACATCCACAGCTGCCTCTGTACCCACAGTCAGGCTGATGAATGACCCAGGACTGTTGTCCGGGAACTTTGCCCATCCCCCACCCAACCCCCAGAAAACGAGGAGACAGCACTGAACCACAGCTCCAGATGTCTCTCAGCTACTGTCTAGTTTCCTTGTTCTTTGTTCTCCTTTCTGCTTCAGATGTTCTATCTGAAATCATTTTGCTTCTGCCAGATACATATCCTTTAGTTATCCACAGTGGCACATCTGATGATCTTTACATTTTGATTCTCCTGAAAGTGTTTGTTTTGCCTTCTTTCTTTTATCTTATTTAGCTTCTGGCTTCCTCTGGTTTGAGGCCCAGGGTGGGCTCAAGCTCTTTACGTAGCCATAACCAGCCTGGAATTCCTGATCCTTCTGCCTTACCTCCTAAGTGTGGGCGTAACCAGAGTTCACCACCACACCTGGCTCTTGCACTCCTTATGGATTTTTTTTTTCTGGATAGAAAAAGCAGACTTGCACTGATGTTGTTTTAACTTATGAACATTTTCATTCTAAAGGACGTGCTTTGTACAACTGCTTCTGATAACCAAGCTTTAGGGGTTTGATACAGAAAATATGACCCAGCGGAAAAAGATTTTGATCTGGGGAAATAGGTACTATAAATCATGAGATGTGTTGAGGACATGGGATGTATCTCTGCCTTCTGAAGAGACCCCATGAATGCCACACTAACTCACTAGAGAAGCTACCAAACCAAGATGCCCCAGAGTGCGTGTGCCAAGGGCACCTGAGAACTCAGAGCCTCCTCAGATCTGCTGGATTCTTAGGCTCAGAGCTCTTGGGCATTGTGCTCATTCTCCTCCATTAGTTTTTCCTTGCTGGTAGTTAAATGTCAACCTTTTCCTCCATCCCTGAAGTTCTCCCTTGTTTGGTCAAGTCTACTGGTGATGCGTCCCACTGTGTTTTTAATTGGATTCCCTGAGGTTTTCATTTCCAAAGTTTCTGGATTTTTTTTTTCTCAAAATGTCATTTTCCTTTCTTTCTGTTGCTAACTTCTTTTGGTCCATATTGCAGATTTTCTCCTCCATTGTGCTGACTTTTTCTCTATGTTGTTGACTTTCCTTTCCAGTCCTGGGTTGAATTCATCTGCCTGTTTATATCCTCTTCCAAGTCATGGACTGTTTTTAACAGAAACCTTTTGAAGTCTGTATCTGGCATCTCACATACTTCACACTGCCTTACTGGTTCATGTTTCTCTGTTATGGTTTGGGCATTTGTTGGTTTAGATATTTCTTCCAGTTTTTGGATGGGGGGGTTTCTCATTGAGTAGTCTGCTCTTAAAGGCTCAATCCCGAGGAGAAAAGAAACCTTTCGTATATGGATACACTGCCACACAGCAAGTGAAAGTCAAAGAGCTATTTCCTCCTTCTGGGCATTCCCCAGGCATCTTCCTCAGCAATTCTGAGCTCAAAGGAAGCCACGTGCTGCTGGAGACTGAGCTGCCAGGAGATTTCCTCAGGCAGCTGACACAGGATCAGGGTATGGGAGCAACAGAAGAAGGGCATCTTTGGAACTCGATCGAGTTTTGTAAGAATTGCATTCTGTCTCCTTATCCACGAAGCTGGACGGATACTGGAAAACTGCTAGAGGAAAACTCACATCTTCCTGAAGAAAACCTACAAAAACCGCCTGTCCCACACCTGCTTCTAAATTCCAGAAACCCCAATTGGCATGGCTCAACTCCAGGGGAATCTGCAAAATGTTGCCTCTTGTGCCCCAGTCTTCACACTATGGTGGGATACTATACAAGGACAGGACAACAGCCAAAGATCCCTGTTGTCAAGGGGATGCCATGCAGGAGCCAACAAGGCTCTTGAGAAGGCTGTGCCAGAACAGGACTGGAAAAAGCTAGAATGCAATGGGCAGAAGACTAAACCAGAAGGGAGAAGGGAATTCAGTGAATGTAGATGGCTTGAGGATTCCCATGAAGGGAAGAGAGAGACAGTGAGCAGATAAAGGGTACATCCAATTTCAGGAGAGAGCCTCGGATGTTTAGAATGCTTAGGAGTCAGCCATGTTTAAGGGTGGAAGGGAAGGTGTGTATCAAAGAGAAGATGGAGAGAGTGGACAACATGATAGATATGACTGGTGAGAAAGGATGTTCAGGGTATGGAAAGAGGGTTGTGGTATTTTTCTAGGTGACATAAGCATATTCAAAGGTAAACATTGCTCCTGTTTTAAATATATATGTTAGGAAGAAGAGAGTATGGGACTGAAGAAGGTGGCATGTGCTTAGTATGTGCCTAGCATGTGCAAGGCTCTGGGTTCAATTCCCAGCCCAAAAGATAGGAAAAAGAGAGCAAGGAAGTCATTGAACTATCATCAGACCACTTTCACAGACTTCAAGCTCAGTTCACTATTGCAAGTCTATCCCATGAGCACCTCTTGCCAATGATACAGGCTTGAGCAGGATGTGCAGTAGTTGGAGATGAGGGTGGGTTTCTTTAGTGTGTGGGGGGTGGGTGTATCAGAGGGCACTATGTGTGCCTGTGGAGACCCAAGGGTGACTTTGGGAATCACTCTGGATTGTACCTCCTCTGCTTTGCTTTGGAGTTTCCCAGGCTCTGCTCATCAGGGCTGGCAGTGCAGGCTGCCACCATTTCTGCCTGGCATTTTTACATGGGATCTGGGATCTGGGATCTGAACTCAGGATTTTCTGTCTGAGCCTTAACCCCTAAGCATCTTTCCAGTCCCATTATGTTTTTTTTTAATATCAAGAACTTGATATGATTTCTATATATTTTTCCTTTTTGTTTTACTGTTTTTATGCAACAACCGCAGATTGCTTTTCACTGTGTAGTGTGGTTGGTTTGCTGGGGTTTTGTTTGTTTTGTGGTGCTGGGGATAAAATCCAGACCTGAACCTACCAGACAAGTAGTCTACCACTGAGTTACATCCCCGGCCCCAATTTTGCATTTCTTTTATAATTAGAGAAAAGGCAACAAAGGTCTTTTTTTTTTTTTTTTTTTTTTTTTGGTTTCCATAGCACGTCACTGCAACAAAAAATACCTGACTGAAGCAACGTAGGGGAAGAAAAGTTTATTGACTGACACCTCCAGGTTCATTATGGCAGGAGAGTCACAGCAGCAGAAGCCTGAAGGATCTGGTCACATCGCATCCACAGCAAGAGCAAGGACCAGTGCATGACCAGTTGCTTCCGCTTAGCTAGCTCTCTACATCTTTTCTCACCTATTGTTGGCTGAGGGTTCCCACATCAATTATACAATCAAGACAGGTCCAAATACATCTGCACAGAGGCCAAACCAGATCCACAGAATTCCTCTCAGAGAGGCTGGGTGACCTGTCTCCGAGGTTACCAAAAAAAGGGGGGGGGACAAAAGTGGAAATTTGTCTTTGAGTTAGAAAAAGAACAAGTTGTCGAAAATAACTAAAACGCTTGACAAAACACTGTGTACCCCACGTAAAAAGTAAGCTGTGTTCAGCCCACGAAGTTCCAAATACAGGTCCAAATACACAAAGCCAGATTTGAACTCAAAGGACATATGGGAACTGGAACATCTGACCATGTTTGAGGGAGGACCAACAGGACAGACAGAGTCAGTGTCCATCTGAGAGGAGTGATGGACAGATTTCTCCAAAGCAGAAGATAGGAAGGTGGTGCCACAACTCACATGGTGCTACAAGAATGAAGAAAAAGACATGAAATGCAGGAAAAAGGGTGGGTTCGGGTGGTCTGCACACATCCTGGTGAGGATTGGCAGTAACCGCTTTCCCAAACTAAAGTAAACTCTGCATCGGCAGGTGCCAAGGACACAAGAAATAGGAGAGGCTGTGGGATTCTATGCAGCATACAATGAAGAGAAGTCAGTACCAAGCGCGAGCAATCTTATCTGGAACAGAGGAGGCAGACAAGGCTCCGCTCAGGTGTTGCCTTGCTCTAGCTGAGAAGCAAGCTAGCCGTGCCTGGGTCACACTGCCCTGCCAAAGCTTTTGGGGCAGTCGGCTTTGCCAGGCCACAAGGCCCCTGCTGCAGCTCTGCTGGTGTAGAATCTATTTGAATCCATGGCTTTGCTTTTTATATTGCAGCCACTCACCTCAAGAGAACATTCTCAGCATAAAGATGAGCTAGAAATAAGCTCTTCCACACACAGAGGGCTTGGAGGAAAATTGCCTTTCTTGGATTCTGACATCATCCATTTGAGAAGAGGCTATGGGGATCTCCCTGAGAATCTGTACCCATGAATGCAGACCTCTTATAGGCTTCAGCCTGAAATTCAATGGTCAGATCTCACCTCAAAAAAGGGACCCAGGGCTGGAGAGAGGGCTCAGGGGTTAAGACTCTGTCTCGCAAGCGTGTGGCTTGGATCCCAGGTTCCATGTAAACATATCAGGCAGAAACAGCTGTGGCCTGGCCTGCATTTCTGGCTCTGGTGGGTGGAACTGGGAAATCCCAGAGCGAAGTAAAAAGGAGGTAGAAGCAATCCACCTTGGGCCTCCACAGGGACACACAGTGCTCTTTGAGACACACATACACACACACACACACACACACACACACACACACACACCTGAGCATAGTAACTCATGTCTGAGGCTGAAGCAGAAAAATTGCTATGAGCTGAAGGGCAGCCTGGGCTACATAATGTTATTCCAGGCAAATCTAGGCTACAGAATGGGATTTTATCATGATTTAAAAATAAAACTTAACAGAAAGAAAAAATAAAGGTATGAAAGGTAGAAGGAGTGCCTGGCTTGTCATAACTAATTTGGGGGTGGTGAGTGCAATCCACTGACGTAAAAAAGCCAGTGTCATGATGTCTGACAGAGAAGAGCTGGTAAAGGGGAGAAACTCAGAGTCAGGAGTGTGGGGCTCCCTCATCCTACCTGCGAGTGTCGTCTATAGTGCAGATCATCCTTAAGCACTGAGAACAGAAAAGAGCCAGTGAAGAACTGACTTTATTATTTACGACGAGGACTGGCTCACCAAAACCAATGGTTTGTACAATGCTGGAGAACCAGCAATCTATGGCCTATCTATCCCTAATTGATCCCCAAGGATCTGAGTTCAGGTGGGATGGGGGTGGTGGTCCAAGAGACTGCCCCGGCCTGCGGGACACTCTGAGAACCGGGTAACCTAGAAGGGGGGAGGACAAATGAAGGACAGGAGACACAAAGAACAAGAGCAAGTCCAGAGTTCCGCTCAAGCTCTAACTTTATTGAACCAGGGAAGGGTTTATATAGTTCTTGGGGAAGGGGCTTCTTAGGGCAGGGGTTTAGGCGGGAAAACCATTCGGCCAGGCAGGAAACGTTGCTAGGAGACTGAGGTATTTATGGTAGATAAGGTTTTATGGCTGATGAGGTAGTTAGGGCCGATGAGTTAAACCTCAGATGGTTACTTGTTTCTCTGACAAAGGGCTCAGCTATGGGGGAAACAGAGACAGAGACAGGCAGGCGCCCAAGACAGTCACTTGGGCAAAAGGTCGTTTTTTATGGCTCCCGGCAAGAGACAAAATATAAAGACCCAAGAAACCAAAGCCCCAAAATCTAAGGACAGGAGGAGGTGGGAATGCAGCTCAAGAAGAGAGAGCAAGTTCATCCTTGCCCTGACCTTTGGCTTTGTCCGGACTGCTCAGGGCCTGGATTGCTGTGGCTGGAAGGAGAGCTCCCAGCTCTCTCCAACCCCAAGGAGAAGTTGCACCGGGGCGCCGGTGGAGGGGGCAGTCAGGGTTCACCTCACCAGGCGAAAGCAGAAGCACGCACATCACCAGACAGCTGCTTCTGATACCTGGCTTGTCTTGGTCCACCGCTCCTCCTCCCCTTGCTCACCCCGAGGCGACCTGGGTGGTCTCCTTCCTACAGTAAGGAGTTATCCCAACGCACTAGATGCAAGAACAGGCATAAAGGCAGAGCTACCCACAAAGTCAAGCCATTTACTAAGGAAAAGGCTAGCACCGTACATGTTCTAGAGGATGCCCCCTGGAACCAGCCAGAGCCCGCCCAGCCTTGCTCTGCTGTTTTTCCCAGAGCTCTGTTCTTCCTCTGATCCCACCAGCTCAGCTGTCTTATATTCAAGCCTTCTTATCTTCTCCATGTTTTATTTTAACTAATGTGCATCACTGCTGAAAGAGAACAATGCTGCCTACACTGGTGAGAGAACCTCTTCCTGAAACACCTTCACAGGCACTACTAGAAACAATGCTTTGTTGGTGATATGGGTATTTCTAGGTTTCCAGGGAGAATTAACATCTGGGAGGGGGTGGTGAGGAGAGGGGTCAGTGCATAAGCCACTTGCCCCAAAAACATGAGGTTGGAGTTCAGAACCCACATGAAAAAGCCAGATGTGAGAGCTCCTGTGGTCCTAACACTCAGAGAGGCAAAGATAGGGAATCCCAGGGCAAGCTGACTGGTCAGACTAGCCGATTGCCGAACTCTGGGCTCTGCTGAGAGACACTCAGTTAATAATAAAAGTGGATGCTAGAAAAATAAAAAAAAAGGAAAAAGAAAAAGAAAAGTGGACACTGACATGTATAAAACTGCCTAAGAATAACACTTTCTTTATGGGAAAGTAAAAAAAAAAAGTGATTGAAGAAGATTCCTGACATAACTTTGGGCCTACACCCCCCCCCACCACACACACACAGGTAAACACACATACACAAGAACAACAAAATAGAATCACCATCAAAATCACTTTCCAAATGCAATTAGGAAATAACTGCTTTACTCAGTAGTGGTTTCAGTTTCTATCTATAAAATGGCAATAACACTAGAAAAATAAATAAATAAATAAATAAAATGGAGATAACAAGACTCACTGCCTAAGATAATGAAAAAGATTTAGTAAGAAATACATGTCAAGTGTCTGACACTTATAAAAAGCACTTATCTCTTCTGTCTTGTTTTGAGACCAGGCTAGCCTCTTACTAGCTGTCTCACAAGGATGGTCTTGAGCTTCTGATCTTTCTAACTTCTGAGTGCTACGATTACAGGGGTACACTACCAAGCCTGGCTTTCCTCCCTCCCTCCCTCCCTCCCTCCCTCCCTCCCTCCCTCCTTCCCTTCTTCCCTCCCTTCTTCCTTCCCTCCCTCTCCTCCCTCCTTCCTTCTCTCTCTCCCCTCCCTCCTTCTCTCCCCTCCCTCCTTCTCTCCCTCCTTCACAGGTATTAAGGGCTGATGAAATGACTCAAAAGGTAAAGGCACTTATCATGCAAGCTTGACAAATGGAGCTCAATCCCTGGAGCCTACATAAAGGTAGAAGGAAGGAACCGACTCCACAAAGTTGTCCTCTGACCTTCACATGTGCAATGTATGCATGTGCGTACGCATAAATAAATGAAATTTTAAGAAGACAGAGTATTGCTATGCATCCCGGGCTGACCTTGAACTCAAAATCTTTTTATTCCAGCCTTTCCAATTCTGGGATCACAGGCATGCACTGCCATGCCTTCTGGTGATTTCATTTAGATCCGTGTTGAGTTTGTTCATACAGTTTGTGGTACTATGATTTGCATTATAATAACTACCAACATCACTCTCAGCAGATGTAGATCTGTGGCTCCAAAGTGGCGTCTGCTGCAGCCGTGAAGTCATTCTGGGCTTTCAGCCCAGTGTTTGGCCGAAATCTGATCTGAAGATGACAGCCAGGGTGCTTTGGGGCGGCCTCAGCCTGCTCCGGGTGCTGTGGTGTCTCCTTCCCCAGACCGGCTATGTACACCCAGATGAGTTCTTCCAGTCGCCTGAGGTCATGGCAGGTAAATCTCCCTGAGTTCAGATGAGACTGGTGGCTTCTGCCGAGAAGCAGCCTGGATATTTAGTGGGGAGGAAAAAGGATACAGGGGCCAGTGGTCAGTAAATGCACAGGCAGACCTCAGCCTCTCTGGAATCAAAACCTGGAAACCGGAATTTACACCTTTCTGAGTGCTAACTCTGACATTGATGCTACTACTAAGACACCAGATTCTTCCATCTTTTCCTGTCTGAACCAACATGCCATTCAGAATGAAAGCTATGGTGGACTTGGAATAACTTTAGAGTTGGGCTTTCCCAGCAGCTGGGGAAGTTTAAGCAGAAATGTGATCTGACATAATGAAAGTTGTCTCCTGTAAGCTCAAGTGCGGAGGGTCTTCTCCCTTTAAAATCATGTGTGAAAGCCATATACTTTTTTCTCCTCCCCTGCCCCTTTCACACATATGCACACACACACACACACACACACACACACGCATGCACACAGGATTTCATGAAGCCCAGGCTGATTTCAAACTGGCTGTATAGTCGAGGATGACCTTGAATTTCTGACCTTTTCAAATGCTGGGATTATAGAGTTTTGCCGCCATGTCTGGTTTTATGCTGTGATGATGGGGGGGGGATTGTGTATGCTAGGCAGGTTATTCTGCAAACATCCTGGCCTCTTAAATTTTTTGAGACAAGGTTTCACACTGTATCCCAGGGTGGTCTGAAGCTTACCTAAATCCTCCTGCCTCAGTTTCCGTGCTGGGATTGCAGGTGTGAGCCGCCATATACTTTTGCCCTGGCTGTGTATTACATGAACATACCTATCTGAAAAGGCAGCTTGGAAAGAGTTTTATCTGATCAGGTCCCCAGCTAAAAAGACTAAAAGAATTGGGGAAAAGATATTTGGTTTATTTTGTTTTCTTTCTGCTGAGACAAGGTCTTCACAGTGTAGCCTGGATGATCCTGAGCTCGCTATGTAGCCTGTCTAACTTGTAGCAATCCTCCTGCCTCAGCCTTCCAAATACTGGAATTACAAGTGTGCACCACACACACCCAGCTTAGGAAAAGACCTCCAGCTAACTCTGCCACACGGCTCAACGGTAGATTTGATTTTTCAGGTCTATTCAGTCCTTTATTCTTAGATAGGATCTCACCTATTCCAGGCTGGTCTCAAATTCACTATATAACCAAATATGACCTTAAATTCCTGATCTTCCTGCCTGTTCCCTTCAAGCACCGAAATTCCTGGTGTCATCACACCCTGACTCCAAGTTTTGTTTTTTTTTTCCTTGCTGCTGGCTTCTGAGGTTACCCATGTTCCTTGTTAATAGTCCCTTCTGTCCTTAAACCAGGGACACACAAAATCCTTCTCATGTTCTGCATGTTTGACTGCCTCCTCCGCATCAGCTGCTAAGGGACTGGTGTAAGAGGCACGTCAGGCCACCTGAGAACCACACTGTTATGTACAGTCAGAGCTCCCATATAACCTAACCGAACCCCAGCGGTAGAATCCACCCTGTGCAGACTAGATGCTGTACTACACGTGTCCACTAGAGGGTGGGCAGTCCAGACTTCATCTAGAACTCTGCGCAGCACACAGTTTAGCTTGGAAATGGCTCACCTCTGCCTCTCTTTCTGCAGAGGACATCTTGGGCGTTCAGGCTGCACGGCCCTGGGAGTTTTGCCCCAGCAGCTCCTGTCGCACGGTGGTCTTCCCACTGCTGACCTCGGGCTCTGCCTTCTGGTTACTCAGGCTCTGGGAAGAGCTGGGGCTCTGGCCTGGCCCGGTAAGTGGCTATGTGCTATTGGTGGGGCCCCGACTCCTTCTCACCGCCCTCTCCTTTGCTCTGGATGGAGCAATGTACCATCTGGCTCCATTGTGGGGAGCAGATCGCTGGAACGCCCTGGTTCTTCTGTCTGGCTCCTATGTCACCCTGGTTTTCTACACAAGGACCTTCTCCAACACCATTGAGGGGCTGCTGTTCGCGTGTCTGTTAGTGCTGACATCCCCCTACCTGGCACGGAACCCCACTCCAAAGCCTATCCCAAGTCCATGGTGGCACAGCGGGCTTCTTGGGGTCATAGTGGCTGCTGGCTTCTTCAATCGACCCACCTTTTTAGCCTTTGCCGTGGTCCCCCTCTTCCTCTGGGGCATCTGCAGAGCCCTGGAACCTAGCTTCAGGACCAGGCCGCAGGAGGCCCTGGCGTTACTGCTTGGGGTGGCCCTTTCTGCAGTGGTGTTTGTGGCCACAGACAGCTGGTACTTCTCCAGTCTCTCCGGGTCCAGTAGCCTTGTTCTTACACCTGCCAACTTCTTGCATTACAATCTGGATCCTCAAAACCTTGCAAGGCACGGCACACACATGCGACTCACTCACCTGGCAGTCAATGGCTTCCTGCTCTTTGGAGTGCTGCATGCTCAGGCACTGCAGGCTGCGTGGCAGCAGTTGCAAGTCTGCCTCCAGGCCTTCGGGCCAATGGGCTTTCTGAGGGTGCTAAGTGCCCGGGGTCTGCTGTCCAGCCCCAGATCCTATCTCCTCCTCCTCTACTTCACGCCTCTGGTCCTGCTATCTGCCTTTAGCCACCAAGAGGCCCGGTTCTTGGTTCCCCTCATAGTGCCCCTGATCCTGCTTTGTAGTCCACGAACCCAACCAGTGCCCTGGAAAGGTACTTTGGTTCTCTTCAATGGCCTAGGTGCCGTCTTCTTTGGCTGCCTCCATCAAGGAGGTCTAGTACCTGGCCTGAATTACCTGGAGCAGGTGGTCCATGCACCAGAGCCCCTGGGCATAACTACGCACTACACCCTTCTCTTCACGCACACCTACATGCCTCCCCAGCACCTCCTGCACCTCTCAGGCCTGGGACCACCTGTGGAGGTGGTGGACATGGGTGGAGTGGAGGACCAGGTCCTGTGTCAAACCCTGAATGACCTCACCAGACAATCAGCCTGTCAAGTGGCTGGAGAGTCACAGCTGTGCCGCCTCTTTGTAGTCACCCCTGGGACTACCAGGCATGCCCTGGAGAAGTGTAGTTTCCCCCTCAAGAATGAAACACTCGTGTTTCCCCACTTGACCCTGGAGGACCCACCAGCCCTATCCTCCCTGCTCAGCAGGGCTTGGAGAACTTGGCTTAGCCTTCACATCGTAGAGCTGGAGATGCCTGGTACGACAGAGCAGTCATCACCCAAGACCTGACCCTACAAGGTGTCACCCCACCGTCTACACAAGCAGCTGGATTGGGACATTGGGACAGGGCGCTTGTCTCCTCCATTAGGATTCTCACTGCTGCCTCTTCTGGACACAGCCATGGATTGTTCTGCCTTCTGGGTGAGCCCACACTCATTCCCTCAGACACCAAAGATCTGACCAGTCACGGTCCCAATGCCAAAGTCCCAAGAAACCTGGTGTAATCAATAGTACTTGCCTGTTTCTGTCTTATACCTTCTAAACACTGTAATGTCCCAGTATTGGTTATGAGAGATAATGAACTGTTAATGACATTAATGGGTGGTCTCCTCCAAACTTTCCATGATGCCTGACTTCTTACCATGACAATCCTCTGGCTTCCGATTTAGCTTTCTAGGCACCTGGGAGATGGTGTGGTGAGACAGAGAAAACAGGTGGCTGATTCACGTCTAGTCCTTGGTCTGCTCCTCATGTGATTCTGAAAAAGTCCCTCCCATTCACCCATCCCTTGACCCAATTTCACAGCAGATCAGATGCTCTCTGAGGTGTGCGCCAGTGACCGTTGTCTTTCCTGGAGCCCGTAACGCATGTCCCCAAGTCTGACAGAAAGGCGGTTTCTCACAAAGTTTCTGTTTAATTACAGAAACAGGAATTGTTAAATATCTAATGGCACTTTAATACCTTCTGACTCAAAGCTTCCTTATTATCAAAACAAGTTATTCTAAAAGAGTTTCTCCCCATTCTCTTCTACTACTGTTTTTGGGGAGAGGTGATAGGAAACTCCAGCCATTCTCTCTGAGCCTGAGGGTATAACTCAGTGGGTTACAGTGCTGTTTAGGATGCTCAAGGCTATGGGAAATCCTCAACAAGGAAAAAAAAAATCATCCTTCCAGACCGAGGTGTCCAGATGTTCTCCCTTTGCAGTGCTGCTGACCTGCTTCAGGGGGAACTGAGAACACAGGATGCTCAGAATCTGGTACCTAGTCAAAAAGGTTCTTCTATAGTTTCAAATTTTCTAGATTACATGATTAACTAAGTGACCCAAGTAGAGAGGACTAGAAATATAGATAGGAGGTCCAAAATAACAAGGTACTTCTATATAGAGTGGATTTCCTAATCATGCGTCTACTTAGTTGCCATATTTTGTACCCCAGACTCTCAAAAGTGAAGAAGAGAAATCCAAGTACGCTCTGTAGTAATAATAGCAATCTTAATGCTTGGTGATGGAAAGGCAGCCCCTGAGTAACAGGGTGGAAGCTACAGAACGTGAGGGTTGAAAGTACATGTTTGGAGCCACATTTATGTGCTCACACCTCACTCTGCAAGGCTTTGGGCAACTCGAAAAGTGGCCTCCGTTTTCTGATATGAATGCATTTGAAAAAATAATGAAGCACACACCATAGTACCAGCAGAGTGGGCATCGGATGTGTTAACCGTTATTATTATTATGGGCTTACAGCCTCTAAGTACCACACGCATGCCTACTAATCGGCTTATAATACATTTAATAAGAGAATTTGGCAGCTGCGGGATTGTTGCTTCATTCACCATCTTCCCTGCAATCGTCCCCTCCTGCACCTGGGCAGACGCGCAGCATCAATCAATTTTAGTCTCACTTGCAGAAGAAGGCAGTTTCTTTCTGGCCGAGTGTCCACAGCGCTCTCTGTACGTGCGGTGTCAGGATCGAGCCCACTTTTACCTGCTAGGCTTCCGATTCTTTCGCTACACGATCCATCTCCTGCCCTGTCACGGAGCTACTGCGCGGGTGACAGCTTGACCCGAGCCAGACGTCTCCATGCTACCATCTGTCAGGCTTTGCAGGCGCGCTCTGCGCCAGGAATGACTCCTGACCGCCAAGGTCAGCGACGAGCACTCGAGGAAGAGCAGGGGACCTCGGCCCGGCCCGGCCCGGCCCGGTTCACACTTGCGAGCTGTCGCCCGGGCGTTTCTGGCGAGCCGGCGGTGGCCCTGTGCGGTCCCGAAAACTGCGGCGCAGCTCCTGCGTGAAGGTGTCTCGGAACCGCGCGACGCGGCGGCCCAGCGAGCCGGCCGGCTGGTCCGCGAGGGCGCGCAGGCGGCGGGCCGCATCCCGGCTGCGCAGCTGTGCCTGCAGCAGCGCGAAGGCCGTGAGCTGCGCCGCACGCCGGATGGGCCACGACTCGGACAACCGCTCCACTATCTGCGGGCTGTGCAGCAAGGCGGCCAGCAGCCGCCGAAGAACCATCCTCTTCCCAGGGGCCGGAACCCGCGGCGCGGCGCTCTCGCTTTCCGACCGGCCGCGCCCGACACGGACAAACGGGCGCCCGCGCCGGGTGATGACGTCACCGCCGCGCCGGGATTGGGCCTGGCGGCTTTCACCTTCTGCGGCAGTCCGCACACGTTTCCGCTTCCGCCGGCCGCCGGGTGGGCCCCTCAGTTGGCTCCGCGTCGGTCCCCTGTCTGCACCATGTCGGGCGGCCTTCTGAAGGCGCTGCGCAGCGACTCATACGTGGAGCTCAGCCAGTACCGGGACCAGCACTTCCGGGTGAGGAGGGCCGGGTCGCGAGCAGGGCGCGCCTTGGGCTCGAACGCTGAGAAACGGTTCAGCCTGTCTCATTGTGTCGTCCTTCCTGTTCCGCTGGTGCCCCAAACGCCAGCTGTGGGGCCAGCGCCTGCTAGGAGGCAGGTTACGGATGCCGCAGAGGCGTGTGGTTAACGCCGGAACCACGTTGTCTTGCTGCCGCTGCCGTCCTGGTTCCGGTGCGGCGGGTAGCGCAAGGGGCTGCTTTGGCGGCTGGAGTTGGGAGTGATTGTGGTGGCGAGAGGCTGCCCTCGCTGCCAGGGCTAGTGGTGGTTGACTCGGACACTGCTTGGTTTTGTAAGTCAAACTCTGACCTCGGGGGCTTCGCGCTTTTTGCAGGACAGCCCTGTGTAGTTTTTATTGGGTGCCAGATTTCAAAGTTGAGCCTTGTCTCTTCTCTCTGGGACTAGTGATGGGCACGTCAAAGCTGCGTGAATGGCAAGAAATGGTTTATTTACGTCGTGAGTGGTTGACTGTGAGTAAAGGACTCCCTCTCGGAACTACATCTCCAGTTTGGGAGAGGGAAATTTTAGTGTAGACGGTGTCATAATTTTGTAGAACGGGGAAAGGCTGCAGATACTCAAGATCAGTTTTTCTCGATAAAAACAAAGGTGCAGCAGTTAGTACACATTTATCCAGTGCTATTGCAAAAGGAGAAAGGAAGACAAATTTTTCCACCCTATAAGAACCCAATTCTGCAGAAGGGATTATAATTGGAGGCAAACAATCAAAACATAAGCAGAAATGAAAAGTGGCATGTATGAAAATTCAGAAAGTGAGGGGACTCCCTTATGCTGGATAGGCAACACTATAAAGGAAAGGGTACAGTGGAGAATTTGTAAGATGTTAAGAGGAGAGAAAGTGAAAATTAGTCTAAGGCCAAATTGATAGTAGCTCTTAAAATTCATTCAGCCCAGTTCTGAAATGCTTAAGATGGGCCCTGTACGATTTTCACTTCCATCATTTTTACATGTCTCAATATTTCACTCAATAATTAATCATTTTGAATTTAAAACATCCTGTAGGATTAAAGCCAGGGAGGAAATCATTTCTGTTGACTAAATCTTGTAGCTTTCTTTACTCAGTTGAAGATACTGTCATGTAGAATGTCTAGTACCTTCAGTGGAACATGCATTAATATAATACCTTATGTACTTGTTACATTTAAATCATGGACGGGCAATACATGTATGTATGAAAAAAGTAGAAAAAAAATGCCTCTTGCGCATAATTTTTTGTTGTTTTCACACAGGTGATTGCTGTGTAGCCTGGAATTGGCTGATCTTAAATGTGAGACTAACATTACACTTCTGCCTCCTGGCTGCTAAGATTATTGGCGTGTCACTATATACTTAACCTTCCTATGCATTTTTTATTATTATTTATTCAATTGTGCGTGCTGTGTGTGTGTGTGTGTGTGGGTGTGTGTGTGTGTGTGTGTAGAACCACGGACGAATTTGGGAACCACCATGGACGCCTCCACCTCCTTCTTGTTTACTCTGCCACGGGATTCACAGGCTCCGCCCTACCAGGACCAGAAGCGCAGGCTGACCCCGCTTCCGCCTGGCGTCTATACGTGAGATCTGGGATCCGAACTCAGGACCTTCCGCCTGCAAGGCAGAGGCTTAACCCCTGAGCCACCTCTCTAGCCCCCTATGCATATTTTTAATAATCTGGTAATAGCAGTAATACAAAGTGAATCTGCTTAGTCTGGCATGGTAATGAACAATCTGTACACCTAGCTATCTGAGATTAAAGCAGGAGAATCACATTTGGGACTAGTAACATAGAGGCTGTCTCAGTTTCAAAAACTGAAAGTGATTTGTTCTTTCTAATGTCTCCTCCTAAAATTGTAGCGATTTGTCTCTAACGTAAGATGACTGCTATCCTATGGATTTTGTTTAGTCCTGTAGCAGGAGGACCAGAAATTTGAGAGCAGCATTGGGCTACATGAGATCCTGATTAGAAACCAAACCATTAGGATTTTCTAATATGTTGGTTCAAAGTCTGAAATTTAAATTTGCATCATTAGACAAGGATGTGGTTCTGAGAGCATGCAGTGCAAAAAAAAAAAAAGGCATGCCTACTTGAATGGCAGTCTGGTACAGGATAGGTTTTTCCATGGTCTTGTCTCTATCAAAAGCAGTCTAGATTGTTGAGTACCTCATGAATGTAAACACTGCAGGCTGGGGATGTAGCTCATTGGTAGAGCACTTGCCGAGTATGCATCACACCCTGGGCTCAATCCTCAGTATTGGGAGGGGAGAACAAAACAAAATTAAATACCTCTCTCTTAATTACAGGATTTGTTGGGAATTGGGATGATGAAAACCTTTGACTTCTTCATCAGAATGAGTGTCTTTGCCACACCTGATTGGCAGTATCATTTTAAGATGTAAAGTTTAACTTTGTCTCTATTTGAAATTCTAGGGTGACAATGAAGAACAAGAAAAGCTACTGAAGAAAAGCTGTACATTGTATGTTGGAAATCTTTCCTTTTATACAACTGAAGAACAAATTTATGAGCTCTTCAGCAAAAGTGGTGACATAAAGAAGATCATAATGGGTCTGGATAAAATGAAGAAAACAGCATGTGGATTCTGTTTTGTTGAGTATCCTTTGTGATGTCTTCGAGCCAAGATAGAGTGCTTGTTTTAAAAATTAGCTTATTAGCATCCCTACACTTTTATTCACTTTCCTGTGTGTTTATACTCTTCAAGCTTTGAAAACTGATATTTACATTCTGACTTTTGTTCATAACTAATTAAGAAAAATGTCAGAAAGAGTGTCTTTGATACTAAAAACAATTATCCAAATGAAATAATGAAATTAAAATCTAATTCCTTTACTAAGAGACAGTTACCTACTTTTATTAATTGTTCTACCAATGAGCTATACATCCCCAGTCTGGATGTGTTCACATCTTATGAGGGGTTCATACAATGTGATAAACTGCATGCTTTATATAGTATGAGGGTTTGAACCCAGGGCCTCACACATGCTAGGTAACACTCTACTCCCAACTTGATTTGTTTTATTACTTTTTTTTAAAAATATGGGGTCTTAACCATATTGCAAGTCTACCTGCAGGCCCAATTTTGATGTCTGATTTTTGGACCCAGCAAGTTTCTCCAGACACAAGGGATTAAACTTCCCAGTTTTTGCCTTCTGGCAGAAGTAGTGATTAAAGAGCTCACAGGGGACAGGTCAATAATGAAAAAAGGGAAACCTCCATATAGCAGATGAGAGTGTTTTCCTTTGCCCTGCAAATCAGAGGTAACAATCACTATTAATAATTACTATTACTAGTAGACAAACTAGTGCTAGTTAGTCTCTCAAACATTCACTCAATAGAAAGTCACTAAATACTTGCTGTTTGCTAAGCATTGTGTAGTTGTTAGATACAGGAATCTCATCAAGTGTTTCCCTACCAGTATAATTTAAAACCAAGAAAGGAAAAAAATATCAACCTGCATTTCCCAAGGCCAGCTATTATAATTGCTTAAGTGATTTTTAAAGAAATACACTTAATAGATGTGAAACAGGCTTGGGAACTGCCAACTTCAGTATTTGTGATTGCTATAGGACTTGATAGGATTTGGATCACCTAAGGAAACAAGCTTCCAGGCATACCTGTAGGGGATTCTCTTGATTAACTGAAGTGGGAAGACATCCTTCCCCACTGAGGGTGGCACCTTTCCCTTGGGGAGGGAGGGAGGGAGGGAGGGAGGGAGGGAGAAAGAGAGAACAAGCATTCATCACCCCCCTTTCCAGTTATGGATGTGATGTGACCAGGTGATTTAAGGATTATACCCCGTACCATGATACAAATATCTTTTCCTCTCTTAGATTGCTCTGGTCAGAGCATTTTGCCGCAGTAACGAAGAGAAACTAAGACAGTGGTACTTTGAGTCTTTCCTTTTTTTATTGTGTGTACATGTGTGCACTTGTCATGGTTTTTGGTCTAATTCTGCACTGATCAGGTTTTTTGCAAGTCAAATGAAGTAAATAATTAGCAGGATTACCGAGGAAATGATGGCCCGGGGTAAATCCATTTGCCTCCCATAAATGAGTGCTGTCAGACCAACTTCCATATGAATTTTTCTTTGCAATTAGTCTAGTTGTGTTTTCATTCTTTATCATAGCATTGTTTAGATTTATTTCCAAAAATGTCTGTAGAAATATTAGTGTTCCTTAATACTTACACGTAAGATATTATTCAAGAGCGGACGCAGAAAATGCCATGCGATACATAAATGGAACTCGTCTAGATGACCGGATCATACGTACAGACTGGGATGCAGGTTTTAAGGAAGGCAGGCAGTATGGACGGGGACGTTCTGGGGGCCAGGTAAGTCACAACAGATTCTGGGCTGAATCTGCCTAGGATTCCAGTTACAATACAGGTTTTCATCCATGTATAGTAGTAATTTATTTTGAGTGTGTGTATACACGGATACACAAGTGGCATTGCAGTTGTGCCCATGGAGGTTCACAGGTGACATCGATAACCATCCTGGATTACTCTACCTTCTTACTGCTTTGCTGTGGAACTTCCCATGCTCCACCTTTCAGGATCAGAATTGAAGACCATTAGCTGCCCAGCTATTTAGGTGGGATTAGAGGGTCCTAGCTAAGGTCTTTTTGCATATAAGGCATCTCCCTAGCCCCAATTCTTCTTTTTTTTAAAGGAACTTTGTGCCTATAGCCTTGGCAAAAACCATGGTTACTATTTGTTTGTTTGATTAGTTTTGACTTTTACTGACAGTAGCTTGCTGTGTAGACCAAGCTGGCCTAGAACTTGAGCTCTTTTGCTTCCACTTCCTGAATGTGTATGTTAAATATATTGAAATTCTGCTAGGGGTGCTTTTTCCTGCAAAAAAAGTCTAGAACAAAAACCAAAATGTATTGAAATAAGTTTTATTTTGAAATAAAGAGCCTAATATATATGTCCTATCTGTTCATGGTAACATGAGGCATTATTTGCTGCATCAGCATCCTATGGTGTTGTGTTCTTTTTAATTAAGGTTCGAGATGAGTATCGGGAGGACTACGATGCTGGAAGAGGTGGCTATGGAAAACTGGTCCAAAAACCAGTGAGTGGTGAGAGTCCCCTAGGTGCACAACTCACTCCTCTGGCCCGCTGAGTATATGGAAGAACATTACCCAAGGTCTGGTCAACGTCTCTACTGAGCTGGAAGCCACTTCATGGCTTTCCTCTGAATATTAAAATCAGAATGATTTTTTTTATTAATAGGTCGGTCAGAAATTGTGTTCCTGGGCAACAGATTTATCTATGCTGATTGATCTGTCAGTCAAAATACTAGACTTTTACAAAGGCTGGAAAAATGTACAAAATTGTTTTACCATGCTTGAGTCTCAGTAGGTTCATGATCTTCATGAGGCCAGAAATGATTACTTTTTAACCTTTAAGTTTGTGTAAGTTTTTAGAGTTTTGCTATGTTCTATAGCTTTGCTCTAAATTAGGGTATTTGTCAATTGGATATTGTTTTCTACATTTCAACGTAGTTGGCACAAAAGCCAGCTTTAAACAGTCCTGGGGATATTACCTGCTTCTTAGCTTTATATAAACATCAGGATTTAAAGAATATTTACTAAATACTTTCCTCAACATATGTAAATGCTTTACTGAAAACTTAAAAGTGGGGAGGGGGTTTGTAGTACAGAAAGCCTCAGAATTCCAAGAGGTAGGGGAATTCCAAGGGTATCAGTAAGAAATGGAATACAGTTAGAAACACTGCCTTGACATGAAGGTGGCCATTGGGGCTCTCAGGGTTATTTGTTCCATTTCAAAATAATCCTGGGGACAGAATGGGCTTTTAAAAAGCTTCAGTTAGGCTGGTGATAGAGACCTTTAATCTCAGGTACTTGGGAGGCTGACAGGAGGATCAAAAGTTTAAAGCCAGCCTGGACAACTTAGTGAAACCCTATCTCAAATAGAAACATCAAAAAAAAGCAGGGGGGGGAAGCAGAGGGATGAAAGGGGATCTGGAGATACAGCTCAGTGGTAAAATGCTTATTATGGAAGAGGTCCTGAGTTCAGTCCCTAGGACTACCAAAAGTAAAAATAAAAGAGATTGAAAACTGGGAGATGCTTAATACAACAGCAGCTTCCTCCAGGAAATGTTCACTTTACCCAGTTCATATGCTGGGTTCTGGCTTCCCTTTTCTCCAAAAATTGTGCTGAAGTTTAAGCCTTAATAGCAAACTGATGGTCTCAACAGAGGAGAGTCTAGAGACTTTATTTTGTATTTTGTAAGATGAGAGGATTTCCCCTTAATATTATATAATTTTACTTGATATGAAAAAATGTGAATGTTTTCATTTAGCAACTAAGTATCTTCTCATTTCCACTAGTTTTTAAAGATTGAGGTTGAAGTATCTTCTTGTGAGTATCTTTCATGTTTATGTGAGGGTCTTCTCAGATGGCAAACTGGCAAATCTTTAAAAGAACTGTAACAATTGTAAAGTTCAGGAAGAAACCATTAGTAAACATCAGTTTTAAATTTTGTTTTTATACTATAGTTTGAACTAATACTTCTTACATTTTTTTCTAGTAAAATATAACTTGGATTTCTATAGAATTTAAAACCCAAAACAATGGTTCTTATTTGAATTGTATGTTCTGTAACAGGTTTCAATAAAGTTAGATCAACGTACTGTCTCATTTGTTTATTCAACCTATTAAGAGGAAAATATTTGGAATTCTTGTCTGGACTACCAATAAGTTTTGAGGAGAATCTATGGATAACAATATAATTTGCCCAATTTTTAAAACTTTATTTATTCATTCATTTAGTGTTTGTGTGTGTGTGTATCAGACGGAACATGTGTCCCTGTGGAGGACCAAAGGTGACTTCGGTAATCATCCTGGATAGCTTCCACCCCTTATTGCTTAGTTTTAAAATTTCCTAGGCTCCGCCCACCAGGGTCAGAAGTTCAAGTTGCTGCAGTTTCCTCCTGGCGTTTTTATATAGGTCCTGGGATCAGAACTCAGGACCTTCTGGTTTCGAGGCAGAGTCTTAACCCCTGAGTCATCTCCTCAGCCCCAGAATTTGTCCATTTTGATTTGACATTTATAATTAGTTATGGTTTCATATGAAAAGAATATACAGATAATTGGTTATGAAAACACTAAAGGATGCACCAAGCAACTATTGAACTAGATTTTAGGAAACATACTCTGGATAATTGGATGGGAAGGGAAATTGGAAATGTAATGTTTCTTGGGCTTGAAGATGCTTAATATGACAGTTCTCTTTACTATTTCAGGAACAGTAACTGTACTTGCTAAGTTCCACTTTAATTAGAGAAAGCCAGAACTTACATATCTATGTAAGTTGGGTTTGCTGGCACACACCTGTTAGTCCAGTACACGGGGGGGGGGGGGGGAGGCAAAAAGACTGCTGCATGTTAAAGGCCAGCAAGAACCTGTCTCCTAAATAAACACGTGAATAAATAAGAAATGCAGGGGCCAGTGAGACGACTAAGCAGATAAAAATGCTTACTATACAAGCTTAACAACCTGAGTTCAATCCCCAAAAACAAAGGTAGAAGGAGAGAACTGAGTTGTCCTGTGACCTCCATGCATGTGCCATGGCATGCATGTGTAGTCCATTTCACAGATTGACCCCCACATTACAGAACCATCCACAAAAGAAAGGCAGGGCCAACTAATAACATGTCCACAGAACTTTGATGTGTAAATGAAAGGTAATATCTAGCCACCCTAGGATCTGTAAAGTTACTGGATTAGCAAAAATATAAAAGAAGACTGAGTTCCCAATATATAGCCATACACCACTTATGGCTATTTAAAAAAGGGGAAGAGGGAAGGGAGATGGCTCAGAGGTTAAAGCCTGTGCTTTGAAATCAAAAAGATCTGAGTTCAAATCCCAGAACACGGGCAGAAATGGTGGCTGCCTTCCCTTTCAGTCCTGGAAGACAAAGTCTGATAAATCCATAAGCAAAGTAAGGTGGTAGAACAATCCAGGATGATTCTCAAAGTCACCCTTGAGAGGGGCCTTTAATTCTCAGTGGCCACATACAACTAGTGGCTATTGTTCTGAATGAAAATCTAACATTTCCACCAAGGAAGAAAATTCTTCTGGAAGTATAGCTCTAAAGGTAAGCTAGTGAGGGTTCACACATCACTGGTCTGGAATGAGACATGCCTCTACTGGAATGTTACTAAGAGAGTACACCACGAAACACATTCTTCAACACAAGACAACAGTTTTATAAAGGCATTTAGTTTATTTTCAAAAAAATATTTTGCTAGAAGGGTTGAGTACTGTACTTTTACATGATCATAATCTTTTAATAAATTCTCTTTCTGACCAATAGGTACCATTCAAATGAACAACTTGTCTAAGTCTTCTTTCATAACACCCAAATATAATTAGCACTTCTCTGACAACATTCCTCAGGTTTTAGTAATCTACCAACCAGGAGGCAGAGCCTAGCACATAACAAATTATGTGCTTTATAATTGCTGATTACCTTGGTTTGTTAACGTAAGGAAGTAGAGCAGACAGTCTATTTGCTTTGCACTACTAATTCACTGTTTCTCTCCTAAAGAGCCTGACCCACTCAGAGTCCTAATTACTTCAAACCCAGGGAAGAAGCAATGAACCACAATTATAGAGAAAAGGGCAACTCAGATTAGGTTGAATGCAGGCTATGTCTCCAGTTATGTCTGTCCGTCCCAACTGTAAATTCAAGATCACCACATTATCCATATTTGGTAGTAAGTAGAAAATACAATGAAATGCCCAAAAATGTGATGTGGAATTACTGGCAGCTACTGCTTTTTCCTCTTCCTTAAAGAGGCTAGTAACTGAAAGCTGATTCTTCGTGATTCTTAAGAAAATTAAAAGATGAATTAAGTCTATTCATTGCTGAGTTAAGAAGAAGACAACTGAAAAGCAATACAGCCAGGGAAGTGTCCCTGACAAGACTGCACAGCTTGCTGAAGGTTCATCATACAGTTTGTACAGGGCTTGCACTCACCCCAATGACATCAAGTCTGCCCACCTAATGGCTACCCAGACAGTTCAGTGCCAAGCTAATAATGACAGTAAAGCAATTATTGCAAACACCGAGATGGAAGATCTTCCAATCTAGGTCTTTAGCTACATAGAAGTTTACATGTAATCACAAGAAAGAAGAAAAGCAACTATGTGTACTGAAAACCCAAGTCTCATGAATGACAGAAATCTGTTTAAAAATTACTTAAAATATTGGCATGTAGGCTAATGCATGCTGAGCAGCACATCTGGCGGTGCCCTATCATGCTGAAAGTGAAGAGTAACTAGACTTGGACAGCCCAAGTCTGCTCATTCCTACGTGCCTCGGTGCTGACATAACCATTTCTCACACCAGAGAAGCAGCAACTCAAGCTCTGGGTGTTGGACTTCTCCCAGGCACTGGGCATACTGGGGCATCCCTGTAATCTCAACATTAAGAGACTGAGGCAGGAGGACTGCAAGTCGAGGCCATCCGGTGCGAAATAAGAGACCCTGTCTCAACAATAAAATTCTCACAGGAACAAAACTGTCCCTACTGCATGACTGGTCTGTCACCAGGGAAGTGAATACTTCCTCTCTCAAGATTCTTTTAAAGTAGAATCAATGAAAATCTGAATCGATTCTTTAATAGCCACTGTGTTACAGCCACACACATATAAAGCAAATCTTATGTTGGCATAATCGTGTCTGAAAGCCTAAGAGTTCTTCAGCTAGGCATAGCGGCCTGTATCCACAATCTCAGCCCATGGGAGACAAAGGCCAGAATGACCAAGAGTTCAAGTGCCTCAGCTGCATAGTAAATTTGAAACTAGCCTGGCACATGAGACCCTCTATCCTCTTGCCTCTGCCCCTAAAACAAAAACAAAACAAACAAACAAACAAAAAACGATTAAAAAAATAAGCCCACATCTCAAGCAGGTTTGGCCTGGTGATTTAGGTCTATAATCCCAACTACTTAGGAGGCAGGAGGATTCCAAGTCCAAGGCCAGCCTTGGTAATTTAGTGAGACAGTCTCAAAATACAAAAAAAGTACAGAGGGCTGTTAGTGTAACTCCAATGGTAGAGCACTTGCTTAGCAATATGTACACATATACCCTCCCCCCAAAGGGTTCAATTCTCAATACCACAAAAGAAGAAAAAAGAAACATCTTGCCCACTGTAAAGTTTCTTCTTTCCTAATGATGGATGCAGCTTTACCTGTAGCAATGTAAAGTGCCTCTACTCAAAGTATTTAAGTGACCTGAAGCATAAAAAATACTGACCTGGTTTTATGCTAAGGCTTTGCATCTGGAGGACTTGGAAAGAGTGCCAGGGCTGCTTCCCAGTGTTCACACTGGTATTGGGAATCCTGCATGTAAACTGGATGCAGTTAACCCTGCTCAGCCATATCTATGGTCAAATTAAACAGCCCACCTCCCCCCCCCAACAACTCAAACCTAACCAGGCATAGTTATCTTCTGCCATTTATCTGGGTATTTTTTTAATAGAAGCTTTACAGTTTCTGCAATTCAGAAAAAGTTAGGCATACAAGCACCTTACTTCCTTTTCTTTCAAATATATCACAAAAGGCCAGATAAAGATGTAAGTTCTATCACTTTCATCCTAATCCAGCTAAGAAGGACAGGGCTAGCCACTTTACAGTTCATCCCCAGAAGATGAATCAATAGTGGAAAAAAGCAACTCCAGCATGCAGGGTTGGAATTGTTCTTGCAGAAAGCCAAATTGAGTCCTATATGATGCTGAGCTACTTTTGAAACGCTCTTAGTATGTGTTCTGTATTCCCATAAAACGGTGTTGCCCTCCCTCTTCTCCCCACCATCTGCAAATGCAAAAGACTTGGTGACACTTCCCATTTTGAATGTTTGTGTTTCAGATACCTTGAAAATACAAACATTTGGAAATCTTATCTTCCATAAGGGAGGCAAAACAAGGTAAGTAAGAACTTGTAAAGTACTTTAAACAGGCTGGGTTCTTACCTATTTGACCAGAACTGTGAAGACCTTTTCACAAGTCAAAAACCAAAAGAATCTGGGGGATTTGATATTCTAAGCCTTCATGAGATTTAAGCCACATATTGTAATTCTTACTAAAACCAAGACTGAATCCACTGCTTGGAAGGCTGAGACAAAACTATCTTAGTTTGAGGCCAACCTGGCTACAGTTGAGTTCTAAGCCAGTTTGGGGTATACAGTGAGACCCTGTCTGAAAGAAAAAAAAAAAAAAACAAGCTTTTTTTCCATGCCTTAACTCTTACAAGTGACAGTGTAAGTATGCCTCCCAAACAGAGCAGCCATTTCTATCTCACTCTTTAAAAGGACTGTGTCTCATTCTCTGAGACTCACCTGGAGGGAAATCAGTGAAAGGTATTGCTGGTACAAGTAAAACACAACTGTTTTTTTGTCAAAACCATCCTTAGCTACCCTTTATGCCCCAGGGAACATCTATTCTGAGTTACACTGTATCAAAAACATCTTTTATTCTGGGGCTAAGTTTTAAACCTGTATTCAGTTCACATCTAACTAAGTTTCAAAAGCTGCACCAAATCTACTAGGCATTTTCTTTTAATACTCTTTACTGCATGCTCTGTCTATATGCATGCGTCTGGGTAATAAATATTAAATATGGGAGGGACACACAGAATCCATAAAGTTAAAAATGAAACTAAACTGAACATTTTTTAAAAAGAACATGGTAGCAGGAGAAATGAATAGGGCAAAAAATAAATTTGAGGTAACAACAGTGGCCCAATACCACTGATCTGAAATATCTGTAAAAATTCAAATAAGTGTTTGGAGATTCAAGTAACAAACCATCTGCTCCAGCATGGTCAACTCCAGAGTCCCTGCGGAGTCTCAGTCCAGGAGCCGGCACTCACACAGCTCCTTGTAAATCCTTTTCCGCACTCGAGGCATGTCTTCTTGAGAAAACTGGAAAGGCTGCTCTAAGGCGAGGCACTTGCAGTACTGCAAAAGGTTCCAGAAATATTTAAGTGGCACGTGGACTGTGCTTTACCATATGGGTCTTTAGATAGCCAAATAGTCTAAAGCTGAAGATGAAAATTTGTGAGAACTTGTAAAAAGTTTTACATTTACTTCTAAATTAGTCAGCTTTCCAGGTAACTGTGTGACTAGGTTATCACTCACTCCTCCCCACAAATCCTATGAAAAACAACTGATGAAATAGCTCCCGTTTTCCCTAAGCATAACCTGTTGTAGTCTCCACTTGCACTGCACATAGCATTAAGTGGGAACTCGAATTGTTTGCATACTCCAAAGCTCCCATGAGATATACAATGAAGCTATGTTCCAACACCTTTGCAAACCTCTAAGTTCATATTTTTTCCATAAACATACCTACTACTGAAATGTTTCCACAGTGCTTTCAAGCCTTCATGGAAACCTGAAAAACATGCTGCTTCTGATGTAGCCCTTACTTAAAATCCAGTCAGTTCTATGTCAAAGACCTTAAGTTGTCTGCCCAGTGTAGTTTTTTTTTCAAATTATAGTATCTATGATGCAAACAAATTTAAGTAAATCTCTAATATTGTTTACTAATAACAACCAGTAAGATATGGATGATATCCTTGCTCCATTCTTGGAAGATAGTTCATTCTAATGATTACATCCAAAAATTCAGAAACCACTATATATCAAGGAAAAGCTGTTGCCTGCACCTACTATTACAGACACACAGGGACTGACATTTTTCCTCTCTAAACATACAATTCACATATTGGAAACAGTAATAATAACAACTAATATTTACCTGGAGCACAAAGACTCCACAGTCACTGTCATTTTTCTGTTGTGGAATACACTACAGGAAAAATAAAATTGTCATTAAAATAGACCAAGTATTCCTCTTCAAATAGAAAATTTCTTCACAGATAAACAAGCAAGAAACAGGAAACTTGTTTCTGTCTAGGACGGATGGCATATACCTCCTAGAACCTTAAGTGTCTTAATCTGATGGAGACATCTGGCCACATGACCACAATTTAAAGCCTAAATATGAGAAGTGGAAAATCAAATTAAAAACATAGTTCTAAGATGTGGCTGTTTAGTTGTACTATCAATTCACCAACAATGGAAATAAAATGGACCCATGGATCAGAAAACATACGCTTGGATTCTGAGTACCTTGATGATGTGATGATTAATATTTTTGACACAATCTAGAATCACCACAAAAACAAATCTCTGGGCATGTCTGTGATGGGTTATTGAGATTTGGCTATTTGAGGTGAGAAGATCCACCATAAATGTGGGTGGCATCAATCTATGGTTTAGGTTCCTATTCTACATTAAAAAAAAAAAAAAAGAAAAAGCTAGCTGAGCACAAGCATTTGCCTCTCTGTTTTCTGCTATGGATGCCATGTGACCAGCAGATTCATACCTCTGCTGCAATGCCTTTCCTGCCACGACAGACTGGACCCTCAAACTGCCAAAATTAACCTTTTTTACTTAAGCTACTCTTGCCATATACTTGTCATGGCAACAAGAAGAAAATATAATACAGACAACAAAACTCTACTTGGTAGTCTTCTTGTTCACCAAGTTACATAAGTCCTAATCTTTGAAAGAAATCAGTGTGTGTTTCCAAAGAACTGGTTACTATATTCTGTTTAAGGAGAAAGTATTTTAGACCTGGCTAAATGCAGGAATACCAGCTATACTAAGTGGGTAAGTTCAGAAAATTTATAAAAAAGAAAAAAAATTAAGGGTTAGGGCTGTAGTCCAACAGAACACCTCTTTCACATATGTGAAGCTCCAAGTTCAACCCAGTACTGCCAGGGAAAAAAGAAAACAATGTATAAGTTCAGTACTAGTTTGAACTACTATACTAGGTTTATCAGAAACAAAAAACATAAGCTAAATTTCAAATTTTAAATATTTAGTTATTTACTGTGTGTGTGTGTGTGTGTGTGTGTGTGAGAGAGAGAGAGAGAGAGAGAGAGAAAGGGGGAGGGGCATTGTGTGTCCCTGTGGAGGACCCTGACTGCAGGAATCATCCTATATTACTTCTACCTGCTTCACTCTAGGATTTCCCAGGCTCTGCCCACCAGAGCTGGAAATGCAGCCTGCCGCTGTTTCCGCCTGGTGTTTTAACATGGGACCTGGGATCTGAACTCAGGACTTTCCGCTTATGAGGCAGAATCTTAACCCCTGAGCCATCTCTCCAGCCCCTAAGTTTCAAAATTAATAATTGGTTCAAGTTCAAGCATAAACTAATCTTGTAACTTTGGGATAGGGTTCAAGGTTTGTTTCCAGATCCTGTCTGTAACATAGGGTCAATAATCTAAACAGACATCAATTCAAGGACCTGCCTCTAACAATAGTTCCACAAGGTCAGATCTAAGCTTTAGTTCCTCAGCTGCTTATCCCTAAAGGATTGCCTACAACACAAGTTGTAAGGATCAAAATGAGAGATCCTGATAGACAACAGTAAAACAATGACCATCAAAAATACCAGAATTGAGAGGCTACATACAACTAATGCTATTCTGCTCCATGTACAGCCATATGAGGCATCTAGTCAAACACAGTGGGTCTTAACTATGCAAGCATGGAAAGAAACTCAGTGTTCTTGCTCCTGCAGTAGATCCAAAAAAATCATCTTGGCATTCTCTGAGTCTATATGGATCACAGGGAAATAACAGGTATAGTCAAAAGGTAGGAGTCATCCCAAACAAAGTATTTTCAGGACAACCACATCATTACTGCGTCGGAGATGACACAACTACTTCTGGGAATACCATCTACTTCCAGCAAGCACTGTGTCGCCAGATGATAAATACCAAACAGATTCATTCCGAGCTGCCTCCCTGGAGCTCCTGCGGGTTCTGTCACCGCTGTCAGATGCTCTGCACAGGCACCCACCCCTTGGATCACCGCCTCCCCAGGACAAGTCTAAGTTTTACTTGTATCAAAAACTTACCTTTGTAACAGCAGTCTGCCAACCCTGAAGAAATTCAGGTCTATTTTTTTCTCTAGCTTCAGTCAGCAAATACTTTCTTATATTCTGGTTAAAAAGAAACCACAACACAGATTCTGTGTTCCATTAGTTGGTGAAAACAGGAACCTGCCCACCAACAGATAGAAGCAAAGGAAGAGGCCAAAGTTATGTATCACAGAGTTTAGAGCTAGAAGTGGATCTCAGAGCTTTTACTCAAACCTGTACTTAAGTATGCACTAAGATTGTGGTTACAGGTGCCTGTTTATGACAGACTGTTTTATGTGACAGGCAGCATTTCCCAACAGTAAGTCAACTTGCTACAAATGACATATACTAGAAAGATAACATCTTAATCATTGCCCATGTTCAACACAGGGAAGGAAAACATGGCAGAAACCATCAACAATTAAAACCAATTCAAACAATCCAGCTTTTGTTGTCCATTTCTAGTAAATCTCTTCATCCATTTCTGGTAGACCTCTTCACCCCTTGTCATTTATAATTCTATTAATTAATACCACATTTTCCCAAGGTATGTTCCCTGTTCCAGTTCCAAAAAAAAAGTCTTAGCAGTTAATGTGCATAGATTCTACAATGTAAATTCTAGAAGGAGCACATCAAGATCTATTTAAGGGGCTGGAGAGGTGGCTCAGGGGTTAAGCCTCTGCCTTGCAGGCAGAAGGTCCTGAGTTCGGATCCTAGACCCCACATATAGATGCCAGGCGGAAGCGGGGCGGCCTGAGTTTCTGGTCCTGGTAGGGTGGAGCCTGTGAATCCCGGGGCAGAGTAAACAAGGAAGGAGGAGGTGGAGGCGGTCCATGGTGGTTCCCGAATTCGCCCATGGTTCTACACACACACATACATACATACACGCCCACACATCCATACACGCACATTTGAATAAATAATAAATAATAAAAAATTAAAGATAGAAGAAAAACCTTTAAAAAAACAATCTATTTAAAAAGCCTGTTGGAGGGCTAGAGAGATGGCTCAGGGGTTACAACTGAGTCACAAGCAGAAGATCCTGAGTTTGAATCCCAGGTCCCACGTTTAAAAAAAAAAAAAAAAAAAGCAGGCTGAAAAGGCAACAGCTTGTACTTCTGTCCCTGGTGGGCAGAACCTGGGAAATCCCAGAACGAACCAAGAAGGATGCATAGCAAGCACACACACACACACACACACACACACACACACACACACACAAATAAGTAAAATAAAACATAAAAAAAAAAATCCTGTTGGATAGTTGAGTGTGGAAGCACATGCGTGTAGTCCCAGTACTTGTGAGGTGGAAGCAGGAGATTCAGAAATCCAAGATTACCCTAAGCTACAATCAGAGTTTGAGGCTAGCCTGGGGTAGACAACATGTCTCAGAATCATCCTGGTCATCATCCTGTTGGAAACGGCAATGGCATACATCTCTCATCCCAGTGCTATGGAGACTGTGACAAGACACTGACATGTTTGAGCCCAGTCTAGACTATGTAGCAAGACCTTGTCTCAACCAAATAAAATCCTGTAGGGAAACTGGTAGCATAAATTTGTTTGGTGAGAACTGATCCTTTCCAATATTCAATCTGTCTCTCCAGCTATTCATATTTTGTCTAAATAACTAAAACTTCAGTTTTCACCATGAAGGACTGGCACATTTCTTCCTAGAGTCTATTCCTGGGTAACATAAGCTATGTTACTCTTATAAATTCAGCCACACTTTCTAACTGGTTCTTCACTGTGTAGGAAGTCAGGAAACCTGATTTTTCTGGTTTTAGAATCCTGCCATCTTTGTACTGTTACTAATTTAGCTGACCTCTACAGGGTGCGATGGCATGCAGCTGCAATCCCAGGATTGGGATGATAGAGGCAAAAAGGATCAAGCCATCCTCGGCAAAAAATTACTTTGGGAGCAACTTGGGCTATGAGAGACGTGCCTCAAAATAAACAAACAAAAATGACCTGAACTCTACTATTATACCAGCTCATTTCCCTGAGTTACGATTTACTCTACAATGCCAAATTATTATTTTTTTTATTCAATTGTGCGTGTGTGTGTGTGTGTGTGTGTGTGTGTGTGTGTGTGTAGAACCACGGATGAATTTGGGAACCACCATGGACCGCCTCCACCTCCTCCTTGTTTACTCTGCCCCGGGATTCACAGGCTCCACCTTACGAGGACCAGAAACTCAGGCCGCCCCTGCTTCCGCCTGGCATCTATACATGGGGTCTAGGATCCGAACTCAGGACCTTCCGCCTGCAAGGCAGAGGCTTAATCCCTGAGCCACCTCTCCACCCCCTACAATGCCAAATTATTTTGAAGGTATGAGCCAACTTAGCTCTAAGAGAAACCAAAGAAAATAATTTCCACATTCGAGAAGCAGTTAAAAAAAAATGACAGATTAAAATAGGGGAGTGAGTCTCCTTTTGTCCTGATACCCCATTTCTTATCCAGCACTTCCAATTTTTTTTAAATATGTGTATGTGCATGTGTATGTGTGTACACACCATAACACATGTGGAAGTCGGATATTAACTTTCACAGTGGTTCTCTCTGCTCTATTTCATGGGGGTTCTAGTACTTGAGCGCAGTCAGTAGGGTTGACTTAGCAAGCATCTATCCCCACTAAGCCATCTCGCGGGTCCTCCATCTAGCAGTTTAAAGCACTTTACTGAAAGCAACTGTTGCTGGTTTCTGCTGTTCTCTAAAGCTATGATATGACTGTTAATTACAAATAAACAAGAAAAGAGACAGGGTATTAACTTACCTCTACACAAAATTTAAAATGGATGCCTTGGGAATCATAAAATGAAATAATTCGATTAGAGAGTGTCACAGTTATCAGAGACCAGTGAACTTCCAGGTGAATAGGAATCAACAGAAGACTCTTTTTAAACAAATCCACCTGATTAAGAGAAAGAAATGGAACCATCACCATAGAACCAATACAAACTGCTTTAATTTACTGACCTTTTGACTTATTGAAGGTCATACAATTAAGAAATGATGAACCACAATTTGAATCTAGATATCACTTTAAAGCCCAAATTTATTAACTACTGAGCTTAAATATTCAGCAATAAGAAAACCAAGTATTATTATTTAATCTACAAAACCTAGTGGTAATTGTCTGACATGGCTTAGCCGCATTTTCTTCTGTTTATTATTTTAGTGCTTTGTTTTTAAACAGTGGTAGAGATGAAACCCAGGGCCTGGCAAATGCTAGGATAGCATTAGAAAGAGCGAAAATGATGGCTCAGAAGGTAAAATCATTTGCCGTGTAAACCTGACAACCTGAGTTTGATCCCCGGAACCCATATGAAAAAGCAAATCTGAGAGCTCACACTGTAATCCCAGCACTCCGACAAAGAGAAGACAGATGACTCCCCTGGAAGGGTGGCTGAGGGTTGCCTGGCTGGGGCACCAGAAACAATAAAGGTGACCTTTCATCCACAAGGGGAAAGAAAGAAGGGACTCCTAAAAGTTGTCCTCTGGCCTCCATACATACACTGTGGCACATAGAAATGTATACACACTGGAAAATTAATTAAGCAAAACCAGCAATAGTTTAAAAAAAAAAAAAGTAAAGATCATAAGCTCTGAAGCAAATCTACTTCAATTCAAACTGTGGCTCCTCCACTTATCAGGCAGATGACTGGCAATTTTGTTTGCCAATTTCTGACTTGATTTTCTCAAGTATAAAATGTAGAAAATAATACCTACCTTAGGAAGTTCTGGAGAATGAGAGAAACAAGAAAATACATGAAAAAATATATATACATGTGCTTTAGCACATTTTAACAAGGTCAATAAATCTTAGCTATGTCTCTCTCAGATATTACAATTGAGAAAAATATTCTTCATACTTTATACACCTAATCCTAACATATCTTTTAGATCCTAATATATATATTTTGTAGTCTAGAAAAATTCTGATAATAGATTAGAAACAATGTAGTAGGTACTTCATTAACATTGTGGGAAAGTGAATTAAATTGGGTATGGTGGTGCTAGGAGGATCAGAAGTTCAAGGTCATCCTCTGCTGCAACAGAGTTTGAAGCCACCTGGGCTACAGGAGACCCTACAGCCAAAAAAAAGGTATGCCTATAATCCCAACACTTGGGAAACAGGGGCAAGAGGATCACAAAGACAAGACACACTCAGATTACAGACTGAATTCAAGGCTAGCCTTGAACTTGTATCACCAAAACAAACAAAGGAACAAACACTACTAGGTAACAGTAAGACACTGTAGCACCAAAAAAAAAAAAAAAAAAAAAGAAGGAAAGAAAGAAACAAACAAACATTACTAGGTACCATAGTTTTCAGTGTTAAAGCTCATGCCTAGCCTATGTAGAGCCTAGAGTCAACCTTAATTTTGGGGGAAAAAGTTACCTTTCATATTTTTTTATTTTATTGTTTCCTTTTTCCCTCCCATAGTAATCCTTGATCATTCTGTTACTGTTTTAATGGACTCAAATTTGGTGACTACTTAGTTCTTCTACTTTTTTTTTTACTTTGTATTTTTAATTAACTAGCTTTCTCTTTCTCTATCTCTCACTACTACTAGTTATGCAACTCCCCCATTGCCCACCTAGCAGTGCAAGTCACATGCCATCTTCCATATCCCTGTCACCTCATAACCTACACATCACCGAGCTTTGTTCATTTTGCTTCTGATATCACACTGCCATTTGCCTACTTCTCCTGCTATCATCCTAGTCCACAGAACCATCAGTTTCAAATAATCTCCTGTGACACTCATACCAAATTTAATCCTCTTCAGAGTTCCTGAAGTGGAAACTTTTCAATAGGTTCCTATTAAATTTAGTATGAAATGTAAAACACAATCAAGTATGCTAGTTTGTAATCCAGGCACTCAGCTAAGGTAAGAGTTTGAGTTAGAGGACAATCTAAGCCATAGTGAGTTCAAAGACAGACTAGGCCTAGCCTAGTGAGGAGAGGGGAAGGGAAAAAAGGGAGAATAAGGGATGTGTGTGTGTGAGAGAGAGAGAGGAGGAAGAGAGAAAAAGAGGGGGGAGAGAGAGAGGAAAAGAGAAGAGTAAGAATAGAAGAATAAAAAAGGAGAAAAGTCAAACATGTTGGAGCTAATGTCAAAGAGACAAATGCTGGGAAAGTTCCTAGACAATTATCAGATGGACGAAGAGGGGGACTAACTTCCAGGGAAAATAGATGCACTCAGAGGTAAGAACTCTCAGCCTCACCTTTCTGCTTTCGAGGAGGGAGAGGGGATAAAATTAAGTTGATCACCAATAGCCAATGGTCTCTAATAAATCATGCCTGCACATATTGACCCTAAAGAGAACAGGATCTGGAGAACAATACCACATTCACGTGGTCTTTAATATAGCTCAGCAAGTAAAGTACTTTCTATGAAAGGCCAGAGGCCTGAGTTCAATCCCCAGAACCCACATGATGAAGGAGGGAACTGACTCCTGAGAATTGTCCTCTGACTTCCACACTCAAAGATTAGCGCACATGTGGACACATCCACAGGCCAGGTATGAGGTTCTGCTTCTCTGGGTATAGACTGTTTGGCAGGATTTCATACTTCATCCTTTGCATCTCTTCATCTGGCTGATTATTTGTATTTTTTTGGTGTGTGTGTAACGTGTGTGTTTGTGTGTCTGGGTGTATCAGAAGGCACTGTGTGTGTCTGTGGAAGCCCAAGGGTGACTTCAGAAATGACTCCAGATTGCTTCTACCTTCTATTTGCTTAGCTCTGGAGTTTCTTAGGTTCTACTTTCCAGGGCTGCAAACATAGGCTGCCACCATTTCCACCTGACGTTTTTACATGGGATACGTAATCCGAACTCAGGACCTCCTGCTTGCAAGGCAGAGACTTAATCCCTGAGCCATCTCTTTAGCCCTTAATTATTTGCATCTTTTAGAGTATACCTTGGAATTAGTGGTAAGCTTGTTTCCATGTGTTCTGTGAGTTTCTAGAGCAAACGAACTTCAGGAGGGAGTTATAGGGCCACAGGTTTATAGCTGTACAATCAGAAGCAAATTACGGAGTTTATGACTACCATCAGTCTTATGGAATCAAACCCTCGACCTGTGGGATCTGACTCTGTCTCTAGATAGCTACTGTCAGAACTGGTTTCATTTGGAGGACTAGCATAGAAATGAATGCTTGCTTAATGTTGGGGGGACGTCCTTACACACTTGATATTTACACACACACACACACACACACACACACACACACACACACATATAATACAAAAACTGAGTTTGTTTTTGCTACTCACTAATCACATCTGAATGTTTCTGCCTCATTGAGCTCACTTTTGCTTCGGAGTCATATATATCACTATCTACCTGGACTGCTCTTCTGAACTCCCCAAAGTTGGTCCTCTCCACTGAGCTTTCAGAGAAATGTTACATCTACAAAAAGGTCTTTCCTACACAGGAATGTTGGCGCATGCATATAATCCCCACACTTGGGAAGGAGAGGCTGGAAGATAAGGAATTCAAAGTCATCTATGGTTATACAGAAAGTTAGAGGCTGAAAGAAAAGAAAGTCTGAGTGATAGCCTGTCCTTAAATACATACACACACACACACACACACACACACACACACCTTTCTTTAATGCCCTTTAAGAGTTTTAATTTCTTTAAGACCTAGATCTGCTCTTCCCTACTACTCATATTATTTTGTATTTCCATATTCTGGCTTTTAGGCAGGTAAGGAAAGTATAATAAGGTCAAAGCAGGCCTGAACCATACACAGAGATCCTGTGGGGTAGGGAGAAAAGAAAAAATAACAGAGGGAACGAGTCTTGCTTATATCATAAGACCACAAGGAAGAGGAAGTGTAAAGTCCTTGAGAGAAGGATATGAGTATTGCAGGAAACGCATAGTTGGAATATGTGACTAAAAAGGTTTACCAAGGACTTAAAAGTTCATAAAACTGGGGCTGGAGAGATGTCCAGGGGTTAAGCCTCTGTCTCCCAAGCAGAAGGTCCTGAGTCAGATCCAGAAGCCCACATTAAAAATGCCAGATGGAAATGGCTACAGCTTATACTTCCAGTCCTGGAAGGCAGAGCATGGGAAACTCCAGAGCAAAACAAAGAGAAAGTGTGTGCATGTGCATGCGTGTGTGTGTGTGTGTGTGTGCGTGAATGAAACTGAGGAATCAATTTATCAAACTGTTTAATTTCAGTTCTAAAATTAACAAACTGATAAACATCTTTCTATACACAGACCTTCTCTAGGCCAAACGATAGTTCAGCAGAGATATATTCTCTCTCAAATAAGTTAACCTTCCCTGTTTCAGCTTTCCTTAAAATAATTCCTTACATAGATTATCAAATCAAAGAACTGAAATGCACATTTGGCGAATAATATAAATCATGAAGATTTACCAGTTTGCTATGTTTTTACAATGTGCATTATGGTTTGCTAGTACATAATCTCATTTAATTACCTATAAAAATTTCCTTATAAAGTAAATAATCATGGATATTCCTACTTTATAGATAAGGACATTAAGTTCAGAAGAGCTAAGTTCAAGATCTACACGTAGGAGCTGGAGAGATGGACGGCCCAGGGATTAAGCCTCTGCCTTGCAAGCAGAAGGTCCTGAGTTTGGACACTGGATCCCACATAAAAACACCAGGCAGAAATGATAGTGGGCCTGCACTTCAGGTCCTGGAAGGCAGAGCCCAGGAGACTCCAGAGCAAAGCGAAGAGGAAGTAGCACAATACAGATTGATTCCTGAAGTCACCCTTGGGCCTCCAGACACACACAGTGCCCTCTGATTCACACAGACACACACACACACACAGACACACACACACACACACACACACATACACACACGCAAAAATTTTAAAAATTAATTTAAAAAAAAAGATCTACAGGTAATTACCAAACTAGGGTTTGAACTCAGGTCTAACACGAGAGTTCAACTTATACCTTTTCTCAGACTTATATATTTCAATCAGATGTTATACTTGATAAAATTTTTTTTGTCTATAATTACTTCAGAATCCTTCCTCCTCCTCTTCTTAATAGTTTTTTGAGAAAGGGTCTCACACAACCCAAGCAGCTTTAAACTCCAGATTCTTCTACCCCCCCCCACCTCAAAGTATTAGGGTTATATGAGTGTACCACCAAACTCAACTAAGTGAGACTCAGACTTCCTCTTTGCTTTGCTCTGGAGTCTCCTGGGCTCTGCCTTCCAGGACCTGAAGTGCAGGCCCACTATCATTTCTGCCTGGTGTTTTTATGTGGGATCCAGTGTCCAAACTCAGGACCTTTCTCTATCTAATCAACATGAAAAGCATACCAGGTGTGATAGCACATGCCTAGTCACAGGAGTCAGGAGGTAGAGGCAGAGGTATGTTTCAAAGTTATAGTATTATTTCTACATCTATGACTTCTGTTTGAACTTGTTAATGATACTATAAAAACACCAAAAAAAAAAAAAAAAAAGTTTCTAACTGGGCAATTCTAACGCTTAGGAAGCTGAAGCAGGAGAATTCCAAATTAGAAACCAGCTTGAGGTCATAGTAAAATTCTTATGAAATCAAGGCTGAAGATGTAGTTCATGATAAGAGCACTTACCTCGCCAAGGAAAGGCCCAGGGTTCAGTACCCAGTATTGCACACAAAAACAGTAACAAAAATATTTCTGACAGTCACTGAAGACACCTTAGATATTCCCTCATTTAGCATTTTATTTTGCAACTGAACAATCTAAGATTCAGACAAGTGTCTTGTCCAAATTGTACAGCAAATCAACAATAATGTTACAATCATTAACTGCCCAGCTGAGTGTTTTCAGTTACAACAAATTCCAATGTGTGGTCAAGAATTTTTTAGTAGTATCTTATCTTTCAAACATTAAAACATTCAAAAATTAAAAACTGATATATTAAAAGATTTAATTAATACCATAATGACATTAAAGTTCTTATTTCTATACCCAAATAGCTTATCCATTCCAAATTTAGTGAAAAAAGAAATAAAATACCTTTTTAGTCCATCTCTTAACTCCATTATATCCTTTGGTTACCAGCTGTCTATGAAAAAAGCTGTTGAAGAAGTGAACCTTGAACAGATACCAAATAAAACAACCAAGTTATTTTATACCATGCCTAGATTTAACTCCAGAAGAAAATGGAAATTTAAAACATAAAATAGACAAATTAGGAAGGGAAAGTTTCTTATTAAAAATAATGTTTGAGGGCTGGGGCTATAGCTTAGTTCAAAGTGGTTGCCTAGCATACTCAAATTCAAAGCCCTGGGTTCAATCCTCAGCATCACAAAAGCCAGGAGTGGTAGCACACATCTGTAATCCCAACCTTATAAGGTGGAGACAAGATCAGAAGCCCCAAGTCAGTTTCACCTACAGCTGATCTGAGATCAGTCTGAACTACATGTGACATTAAGTAAAAAGCAGCAATAAATAGATTATCAAGTAAAAAGGCAACCTGACAAACCTCTTGGTATTAGGTGATAAAGTGAGAAAAAAATGAAGGATTATCTTGAATCCCAAGTACACAACTATAAAACTGATCCCATGTGAAGAATGTGAAACTGGAAACTCTTTTATTGTAACTATAACAACCCTTAGCATACTCATTTCCATCTGTAAGCATCACTCTGGGCAAATGGAAATCAGGTCCTACATCTTGGCTTCAGATTTCTTGTTTAAGTGGTATCAGCTCATCTCAGACAACACACATTATATATTGTTACTGTTGCTACTGATTCATTGCAGTGCTAGGAAATAAACCTAGGGATCCATGTATGCTCTATCCAAGAGCTCTATCCCTAAGCTGCATCCCTCATCTCATTCAGTTGTCATAAAGTGCTTACTCTAACTTTGAATCTCTTGATAGGATAAAACTATTCTCTTGGTGCTTGTAGTTCCTAGGGTATTGTCACCAGACCAGAATAATCCCATCACCTAGGAACTTACTAGAAATCCAGATTCTCATGTCTCACTTGTTGGGGAACAACAACCTGCTTTTATAAATGTGATTCTAATGAAAATTCTTTCAAAAACCACACAAGCCAGGTCTGGTGGCTCTCCATTGCAATCACTGCACTGGGCGTACTGAGACAGAAGATCCCAGGTTCAAGGTCAATTTTGGCTACACAGTGGATTTGAGATCAGACTGGGCCACAATACTGTTAAAGGAAAACAAAACAAAACAAAACAAAACAAAACAAAAACCCTGGGTGCAATGAGGCAGACCTATAATCTAGCACTCAGCTGGCAAACAGACAAGAAGATCGCCACAAATCTGAGGCCAGCTAGTCTACACAGTGAGATAGGACCACATAGTAAGCCTCTGTCTCTAAAAGTACCCTGCCCTCCCCACAAAAAACAAAACAAAACAAACCATCACTCTGTTTAACATGGATAAAAGAAAGTAGGGTAGTTTCTACAGCAGTGATTCTGAAAGTTGGAGTACATCAAAATCATTTTCATGGCTTGCTAAAATAGTCTGCTAGCCACTCTTGAACAGTTTCTGAGCTGTGATCTAAGAATATGCACTTTCAGAAAGTTTCTCATACTACTGGTATGGAGAATACATCTTTGAGAATCACAGCTTTACGTTGTGTTCTTTTAACTACATGAAGATTCAGAATTAAGTGTAAAGATAATAAAGATAAATGCATGAACTAAATTTAAAGTTTTAACTTTCTGCTAATTAAGAACACTTGAGAAAACAGAATCCAACAAATTATGATTATACTACTGTTTTCCTTTCTTAGAGAGGCTCATGCTATGAGTCCTGGTTGGCCTGGAACTCCCTATGTAGACTAAACTAGGCTTGAGTTTGTGTTCACCTTTCTGCCTCTGCCTCTGGAGTGCCATGATTACAGGGGTATGCCTCCATGCCTGGTTCATAACTGCAACGTAAAATTCATAAAAGATTTGTGATTTTTAAGTGGAACATTAAACATGTTTCCAAAACATTCGTAAATGGAATTGGAACCTGAGATTGTACTTACCTATCTAAATTATTAGACTTATAAAGTATTATAAAGCACTTGGAAAGTTTTGATGCCCATCAGATTTTGGTTTTTGGTTGTTGTTGCTGCTGTAAGACAGACTCTCCCTCTGCAGCTCTAGAATTTTCAATGTTCCTGATTCAGCCTCCCCAGGGGTGGGATCGCAGAATCATAGCCCAAGAGGTATTTGAATATTCAGAAAGGAAAATATATACATTAAGTTTAAAGGTTTAACAGGTAACTATAAACTCTTGAGAGAATATTAAGAGTTAAAGGGGTTGAGTTTGTATTTTTAATCAATAATATCAAATAATTATAAAGTTTGAAAGGCCAAAAAATTAAAAATCATAAACTATTCATAATACAAGGAAACTTATAACAGAGGGGTTTTCACTTACTTTGTCTGGAACTGCATCCATTATCAGCTCACCATACATATTAATGACCTGTTAAGAGTAAAACCAGCTGACTAACGCTTAGCAATTCAGAACATCCCCCAGCAGAATGAGTAACACAAATAGTAGTGACAGTAATAGAGCCCTTTAGACCCTAGAGTTGGTAACAAGAATCACTTTATTAAAGAATAAATCCTAGTTTCTAAAAAGTAACTATAAAGCGAGCCCAAATAATCTGTTTTTACTTTGTTGCCGTTCTACCCTAAGAGCCCCACGATGTACTGACCTGGTCATTCAGCCAGTTCTGCCCATCCAGAGTTGCCAGGTCATCCATATCCAGCATGTGCTTATTGTAGAAGATGCGGAAGTTGCATTTCTGATGTCTGGCTCGATAGTTTGTTATTTCCCTGTTGATAAATGGTTTCCTGAAATAGAAGATTTTGAAAGAAAATGTTAAAAGTTGTATTTTATGTAACATATTATATCTCTTTCCTAAGAGAAAAAAATCATACATGTCAATAATTTTATTTTCAAGTGCTTAATTTTAGCACTATTGACATACCTATTAGAAAAGTCTTCATTAAAGACATCTTTCAGTCTTCCAAGGACATCTTTCTCACTGAGTGGGACCAAACTGCCATATTTTTTCATAACCTCATCTAAGAAACCTTACATAAAGAAAACAAGAAAAATTAAAATGGAAAAAATTTTCACAAAGTTGTTCTCACAACACTTAACACATATTTAAATTTATTACAATATATAGCACTATACTCTATAAAAATAAAATCTTCTAAAAGTTATGTCCTTTGAAATACTCCAAAGTATCATTTCACACCTGATTTATATTATTTTACATCTGATCTTAGCCAAAGAAGACAAGCACCTTTTCAGGTTGTTTTTCAATATATGCTCTTGACGTGTAGGTGAGGCTAGCCTTAATTCAGGATTGCTTTTCAAGCTAGGGTCTCCATATGTAACAGCTACGGCTGACCTCAAACTCACCAGCCTTGTTTGGGTTGAGGTCCATAGGTATCTGCCAATATGTTCATATTAATTTAAAAAATTAAATTTAAAAGTTAGAGAAAAAAACTACATAAAAATACTCCAAATAAAACAGAAAAAGATTAAATTTTAGATTCCACAGTCTGAAGAGCCTCAAATGACACAAGCAGCCCTGATGGTCAGTGATCTGGACTTCTATTCCAAATAAGGCTCCTGGGAAAGAGGCATTCTATTAACGGGATCATTTCTGGGGCGTGGTCTTTTGGAGGTTTTCAGTTGTTATATGTTTTCCTCCTATCTGCATTCCTATATTACTTTCAGATAACAATCAGCAAGAAACCCTAACAGGACTTTCAGAGAGAACCCAGATGTCAATGTCTCTCTGACACCGACATTTATCTCACTGGTCCCAGACGTAAAAAGAAATTAGCTAAAGAGCACATTTAATCCATACCAACAATCACATCAAGACATTTACCCAACTTTACAAATGGAGAGGAGGGAAGCTTGGGCAAGTGAAGTGACTATCCCAAGAACATTTAACTAGCATATAGCAGAACTAAGATTGTTATCTAGGCCATATCGCTACAGGAACTAGGCTAACTAAAGAAAGGGATAGTACCTTTTTCCCTACAAAAAGAACTTGGGAGGGCTGAGAGATGGTTCAGCAGTTAAGAACACTTGCACAAGTATAAGCACCAGTTTGGATCCTGGCACCCACATAATAAGCCAGAAAGGGTCCTGCACACATTTGTAACTCCAGCACTGAGGAAGGTGGAGACAGGACCCTCCAGCTTAGCCCCCCCCGCAAAAAAGAGCTCCAGGTTCAGGGAAAAACACTGCCTCAAAGGAATAGAGCATAGAGTGACAGGAGGACTCTGAGTCCTGAGTACACGCAATCACATACATGTGCACATACACCACATATACATATATACTTTCACACTGACACATACATGCATACACACACACAAAAAAACTGTAAAATTAAATATTACAGGCAAGCATTGTGACACCACTCAAGAAGTTTTTGCCTGAGCACAGAAGTTCAAAGCCAATCTGAACAACATAGTTCAGACCCCATCTCAAAAAAAAATAAAAACACAAAACAGAAACTTGGCTTTGCACTTTAATACCTAGAAATGGATCTTATAAAAGTGAGTTAAACCCATTAGTTTGTTTGCAGGAATGTTTCACAATGTAGCCCAAACTGACCATCCTATCTTGGCCTCTAAAAGGCTGGGATTATCTTTTTCCCTACAAAAGGAACTTGGGAGGACTGAGAGATGGTTCAGCAGTTAAATCCATTATCCTTTGCCCACTTGTTTTTATGACTTAAATTCTCTTAAGAAGTTATATATAGCCTGCCTGACCAGATGAGGTAGAACATGGTGACTGTGGAGATCCCAAAGTGAAAGGCAGATGTGGTGGCTCACACCTGCAATTCCAGCACTGCGATGCTGGAGCAAGAAAAATGACCCAAGTTCCATCCAGGCCATGGACTGGGGTACAGAGACAGCCAAAATTATCTTTGGCTTTTCCCATTTTCATGTGTGTGAATGTGTGTGGGGGATATGTGCATGTGTGTTTTGCGAGTGAGTGGGTACCAGCACTTTGTGCAGGTGTTCCAGCCTGCATGTGTAGACCCAAGGTTATCAAGAATCATCCTTCATCACCCTTTCCACGTTACTCCTTTGAGGCTGGGTCTCTATTTAAACTGAGCTTGAAAGGTCTACTCTGGCTAGCCTGTTTGCCCTGAGATTACCAAGTCCATTTCTCGGTGCTAGAATTACAGGTGGGCTTCCACATCCGCCCAACATTCTACACGAGCTCTGAGGATCTGAATTCCAGTCCTTTTGCTTGCACAGCAAGGGCTTTAACCACTGAGCCATCTCCCCAACCTCACATAAGCTATCTTGTCATAGTCACATACAAGCCCAGAGACTGAAAGAAGTGAGGCAGGCAGGAGGATTGCAATTTTGAGACCAGCCTGGACCACACGGCAAGACCCTGTTCTCAAAACAAGACAAAAAAATTAAACAAAAAATTAAAAAGTATACTACGTTATTTTATTTAACATCACCTTGACTTTTAGACAAAATTCTCAGTGTACACAACTAAGTGACACACTTCACAAATTAAAGCTACGATGTGATGAAGAAAATATTAAATCCTATAAATTTCCCTAAATTGCTGATGACCCATCAAAGCGTTTTATAAGCACATTGATTCAATACTTTCTCATGTATGACTAACGTATGAGATGGTTCTGGGGGCAGAGGCACGTCCCACTCAAGCCTACCAAACTGAGTTCTATACCTGGAACCTAGCTAAGACAGACAGAACTGACTCCATGATGTCTTATGACCTCCACACACTGGGGCTGGAGAGGTGGTTCAGGGGTTAAGACTGCTTCACGAGCAGAAGAACCTCAGTTCAAAATGCTGGATTCCACATAAAATTGCCAAGCAAAAAGAGGCGGCCTATACTTCTGGTCCTAGAAGACCAAGTCTGGGAAACTCCAGAGTAAAGCAAATGGGAGGTGGAAGCAATCCAGGATGAATCCCAAAATCCCTTGGTCCTCCACAGGCACACACAGTGCCCTCTGATACACACACAACACACACACATATACAGACTTACTTAAAAAAAAAAAAACTTAACCGCAGAAAGAATGAATAGGTCTATAGTATTAGAACTACTAACTTTATTCACAGTTGGAATTCACTTTGTTGTAACAAACAAGGTAACAGTCCATCTTTACTTTTTTCCAAAGAGCTAAACTAAAAATAGCTCGTGCTTTGGTAATGGGCATGTCACTCAGTGGTACAGCACTTGCCTAGCATGCCCAAAAGTCCTGGGTTTAACTTCAGCACCACAAGAGAAACACACACATCAGCAGTCTATAATAAAACAAAGTTAGTTGAACATTTTTATAAACATTCACAAATTATAATACACTTTTATTTAGACAATTTTTTCTTAATATGTGACCATGAATATTTAAAAATAAACTGCTAGACACTCCAGAATTCCTTTTGAATGCTCATGTCCTTGAATATGTCTTTTTCAATGTTGGAAATCAAATACAAGATCTAATATATGCTAGACCTTCAACTGAGCTTCAAATATGTCTACTTTTTTTGGTGGGGAGTGTGGAAGGGGAGGGGATATTGTCTCACCATGTATCCTAAATTGGTTTGAAACTATGTAGTCCAGAAGACTTCCTTTTTGTAATCCCCTTATCTCAACCTCAAGAGCTGAGATTATAGATGTATGCCACCACACCCAGTTAGGTAGATCCAATTTTACCCATTATCATTGATGAAGATTTAGATTCCTTCCACTATGGAACAATATGAGTAATACTGTTAGGAAGATTCATATACAAGCTTTTGTTAACAGAGGTCTGATGGTATAGTTTAGTGCAGAGTGTTTAGCACACACAAAGGCTAAAACAAACCAAAACCAAAACAGCTGGGTGCTACTCAGGAAGTACACAAGTTTGAAGCCAGTGACTGCAATTCAATGAAACCTTGTCTCAAAATACATATTAAAAAGGCTGAATCAGGGGCTAGATGGCTCAGGGGTTTGCCTCAAAAGCAGAAGGTTGAGTTCAGATCCCAAGTTCCCACATAAAAATAAAAAACACTATGCAGAAATGATGGTGGCCTGTACTTCCAGCTCTGGTGAGCACAGCCTGAGAGAAACAAGGAGGAGGTAGAAGCCATCCAGGATGATTCCCAAAATCACCCTTGGTTCTCCACAGGGACACACAGTGCCCTCACACACACACAGTAAAAAAAAAAAAAAAAAAAAAAAGGCTGAATCAGGAGGAAACCGCAGCAACTGGCACTTCCTACCCTGGTGGACAGTTTAGGAAATCCCACAGTGAAGCAAAAAGGAGGTAGACACAATCCAGGATGATTCCCAAAGTCACCCTTGGTCTTCCACAGGGACAGACAGTGCCCTTTGAGACACAGCTCCCCCCCCCCACACACACAATTTTAAAAGGCTGAAAATGTGACTCAGTGATACAATGCTTACCTAGTATGATCAAGACCCTGGATTCAATCCTCTGTAAACAAAATAAAACAAACAAAAAGCCTTTGTATATTAGTTTCAAAATTTTTTTGGTGCTGCTGGGAACCAAAACTAGGAGCTAAAGGCATGCTAAAGCAAACATTCTACCACTGAGCCATGTGCCTGGCTATTTAAAATTTTAATCTTGGCAGGTATGATGGCTCAGTAGGTAAGGGCACTTGCTTCCCAAGTCCTGCCTGACTGAGTTTGATCTGGGACACATATAAGGGGAGAGACGACTCCATTCTGTAAAGTTGATCTCAGACCACCACATGCATGTTGTGGCTCTGGTACATATGCACATATATAGTATAACTATTAGAAAAAATTAACCTATTCAGATGCACTGTGGTCCTGCCATAAAGGACTGTGTCTCCCCTCTGGAACCATAAAGCCAAATAAACCTCACTTTCTCCCCAAAAACTGTCTATAAGTATTGTCTGATAGCAACAGAAAGAATAACTGTGACAGCACCTGAGACACACCACCAGAAGTTGTCCTCTGTCCTCCATATACACCTATATACACACGCATGTTCACAAAATATACAAACAAATACTGTGTCATACATAAATTCACTTTCTTGAGGTGCTGGGAATCAAAGGCAGGGTTTCAAACATGCTAAGTATGTATGGATACCACTGAACTACACTCCAGGCCCCAAATCTAATTCATTCTTTTTTGTTTTGGTTTCATCAATACAAAATATTGTTATAGGTCAGCTTGACATTGAACTTACTATATAGCCCAGGCTGTTTATAGTGCTTTATTTCCAGGTGGAGATTTTGACAAAAGAAAGGGTTTTTTAAAATTTTTTTTATTATTTTATTCAATTGTGCATGCGCGTGTGCGTGTGTATGTGTGTGTGTAGAACCACAGGTGAATCCGGGAACCACCATGGCCGCCTCCACCTCCTCGTTTACTCTGCCCTACCAGGACCAGAAACGCAGGCCGCCCCTGCTTCCGCCAGGCGTCTATATGTGGGGTCTAGGATCCGAACTCAGGACTTTCTGCCTGCAAGGCAGAGGCTTAACCCCTGAGCCACCTCTCCAGCCCCAACAAAAGGTTTTTTTTTAAAAACTTTTATTTATTGCGTGTGGGTGTGTCAGAGGGCACTGTGCATCCCTGTGGAGGCTCAAGGATGACTTCAGGAATCACCCTGGATTGCTTCTACCTCCTTTTTGCTTTGCTCTGTTGCCATTTTCTGCAAGACCTGGGATCTGAACTCAGGACCTTCTGTTTGTGAGGTAGAGTCTTTTAAATTCAGTGTATGGCCAACTAAATGGTTCAGCAGATAAAGGTACCAGTTTACAAAACTGGTGACCTCAGTCTGCTCTCAGTAAGCCCACATGGTAAGACAGAACTGACTTCCAAAATTGTCACCTGGCTTCCATAGGCATGCCCCCTCTCTCAAATAAAACAATGAAATATAAAAAAAAATTTTTTTTAAATGTTAAAAACTAGAAGCCAGGCCAACAAGATGACTCAGCAAGTAAAGATGCTTGTCAGCCAAGCCTGACCACCTGAGTTTGATTTCTGGAGCCCACATGGTAGAAGGACAGTGCCGATTACCACAATTTGTCCTCTGACTTCCAGATATGTGCTATGGCATACACTGCCCATGTGCAAACACGTGCACAAGATAAATACATAAAAATTCCTGATGTTACTATGTAGGAACTTAAACACTGGATGTGGTGGCTCATACCTGTAATCCAGCATCTGAGAGCTAAGGCAGGAAGACATCCGTAAGTTCAAGGCCAGTCTAGGCTTTTAAAGTAAAATCATGCCTCAAAAAACAAAACAAAAACTGAAAATCAGTTAAAGTAACTTTACTAAACAATGTTGTATTGAAGTATTAAAGACTTCTATGCTTTTGGAGTGACAATCTTTGCCATTTATAATTTATTTATATATTTTCCTAACTAGAATGACACTGTGGTTTACAAGGCGGCCATCAGTGCTGCATTTTTATAAACTACGACAGTGGTTGGTATGTAATTTCTCACATATCAGTAAGACAAACAATCCAATAAAATAATAAGCAAAGGAAACTACACCAAAAAAATGTGAAGAACATACATAAGAGACATCCATGACTGAGATACAATTCAGCTGGCAGCATACACAAAGCTCCAAGTTTGATTCCTAGAGCCATATAAACTGGGTGTTTGGTACATAGTGTAATCCCAGAACTTGAGAGGATCAGAAGTTCAGGTTATCCTTGACTTAGTAAATTCATGGCCAACCTGGGCTACATGGGACCTTGTCTCAAAATTTAAAAAAAAAAAAAAAAAAGAAAAGTAACATCCAAACTTAAAACCCTTGTGTAATCCACTGGACTGGCAAAGTTAACAAGTGTAAACTGGTTTCACTTCTACTCCTTTAAATTTTCAAGTGTCAATATTCTTTCACCAGCAATTAGAATGGCAATTTAACATTCAGAAACAACTGGGTAAGTATAAAAAGTTCTTGTGTGGTGGTGAGATAGCTCAGAGATTAAAGACACCTGCTTGCAAAAAAATTTCTTGGACCTTTATAGCAAAACAACTGAAATCAAGGCAAAGATGCATCAATCAATTGAGAAATAATTTGTGAACATCTGCATAATGAAGCACTGGAAAAGGCATCAAGAAGAGTATTTAACGGCTTAGGGAAAGACAAATATGCAAGCAAAAACCCAGACTTTCCTAGGAAGGAAACTGGCCCCAAGTATAGGCCACAGGTTGAGCAATAAAGAAGAATGCATACCAGAAAGGCAGGTTGAGAGTTGTTCATCATCTACTGGAGAGGTTTTTGGACTGTTCTTACCACCTCCCATTTGGTTTTCTAGTTTGAGTTCACTGCATACCACAGGAGCTTCCAGTGGACTTTTACAGTAAGGGTGGTCCAGCAACTTAGAATTAAGAATGTTCTTCTTGAGAGACCCATCCTCCTCCATCTGGTAATTCTCACTCTGAGCAGTCTCTTCAGACACAGGCTCATCTACACTGCTCACAGATGTATCTGCTCCCAACACTGACAGCTTTCCGCTGTCACTGACAGTACTTGTCCCACTTTCCTGACCCAGAGTCATAATTGCTCTTTCAGTTTCTGAGGTGAATCTATTACTAGAAGGATGTTCTGTTAATGGGATTTCATGAATCTGTTCTGTACACTCCCACTTAGAAGAGGGTAACTGGTCCCAGGAATATGTGGCACTGCCATTCTGTTGGCTGGGGAATGGTTCATCTAAATGCTCCTTGTCCAAGAAAGGGCTTCCTTGAGCATGGCCACCAGGCACAGGAGAGTTCTTTGCCTTCACCACAGCACTGTCATCCATATCTGGGAAGTACGGCTGGTGTAGACAACGGTCTTCAGGTTCTAGGGAAGGGACTGGGCTACAACTGCCACTCTCAGTGTTATCCCTAAGGGTCTCTTGATGGTCCCCGGTGACCTTCTGCACCCAGCTTCGCTGGGTTTTTCTCACCTTGCAAATTCTGTTTTTTGTTCTGAAATGTTGGGATCTGAGAATCCTATACCGAAATCTAATCATGGATAATTTCTCATACATCATAAGAGGAGACACTTTTGCTCTTCGATGTTGGTCAAGCTGGAACTTTTTTGGAATCAGCGGTCCCTCGTTCCTGTGTTGCTCTAGCCGTTGGTAGCAGCCATAACAAAAGCGCTTTCTCTTATGTTTGCTCAAAGTGACCACGATCTTGCCACTCTCACCCGGATTTTGATTCTTTCCATTGAACTTCATGGGAAAGTCAGAAGCCTGTGGCTCTGTCCTAGGTATGTAACCATTGGTCTTACCTACAACAGTATTTGCTGATAAGCCAGTAACTGCTTTCAGAAGACTTTTCTCTCTGCAGTATCCATGGTCGAAATTCTTTGCTGATGACAGCAACTTATCAGCTTGAAGTTTCAGGAGACTCCTTGAGGAAGAAATGAAGTGCTTAGGATCCTTCCTTTTCACTTTAGAGTACAAAGCACCAACATTTTGAGTTGCCACGCTGGACTTGGTCTTTGCACAAAAGGGTGCATCTTGGATCCACGTTTTCTGGATGTGAAAATTCTTCTTACTGCACTGGAAATGGCCCAACTGCCTATGCCAAGTGACTGGCCTTCCAGGTTTAGCTTTCAGAATGCACAATTGTTGGGGGAAATAGAATTTCTTAAAGCTCCCAAACCCAGTATTCCATTTCTCAGAAAAGGCTAAGTGGATTCCTTTCTTCCATAAAATTTTCCTCTGTTTTTTCATTTTTCTGATGCATAATGAGAACTGGATGCAACTATGAAGAAGAAAATGTAAAGAAAAGTTAAATCTCTATGTAAAAATGTTATGTAGACATACAGCAAATAAGACAAAAAACTAAAAAAGAATGTATGTACTTCAATTTAGACTATAAGAAAATCCTATGTTGAGCTGGAGAGATGGCTCAGGGATTCACACCTCTGCCTCACAAGCAGAAGGACCTGAATTCAGATCCTGGATCCCACATAAAAATGCCAAGTGGAGGGCTCCCTAGCCCCTCATGGCACTCTTATGCCATGAGCTGTTTCATTTTTGCTTCTCATGGAGGCGTCCTAGCTCCTCATGGCACTCCACGTCTGGAGTCTATGAGTTCCGACCTTTCTCTTCTCTAATAAACTCTACCTTAATCCTAAAAAAAAAAAAAAAAAAAAAAAAAAAGCCAAGTGGAAATGGTGGTGGCCTGCACTTCTAGCCCTGGAAGGCAGAGCAAAGCAATAAGGAAGTAGAGCAATCTAGGATGACACTTAAAATCATCCTGGTCCTCCACACAATGCTCTCTGATACACAAAGACAGATACATACATACACACACACACACACACACACACACACACACACACACAGATACACACACACGAATAAACATGGGGGAAAAAAGAGATTCTATGTCATGGGGCTTCTATGCAATGAAAGCTGAGACCCAAGAAAGACATGAATACACTAACAAAACCCCTTTTTCTGTACACTCTTGGATAGTAGTTCATTTTAAGAATCATTGATTCCCCAATATGTACTAGTTTCTGAAGGAGTGCACAAGGCAGAGACTCAGTAGAGAATGTATTTTTCATTTTTTATTTATTATTTATGAAAGAGATGCCGAGATGGATATTCAGAAGTCGATCCTCTCCTTCCATCACGTGGGCTTCTGGAGATCAAATTCAGGTCACCAGGTTTTCAAGCAGGTGCTTTATATGCTCAGTTGTCTTGCTGGACCTTCAGAAGAGAATTTTAAATGTCGGCTCTGCTAATGTCTCATTTGTCAAATGGAGAATAGAGAAAGTGAGGAAACTAAATACCACTTACGATTAATTCGCATCTATTCATTTATAATTTGCCCAGAGCAAAAAAACACTTTGTTTCACTGTCTTTGGTCCATCTCAAGAAGGAGACCAGGCTCTCTTGTAAGTCAGAATTTCTCAGTGACTGCAAAGGAACAGGAGTCTATCAAATACTTTCACCCAGTTACAATGGCTATTAAGAAACGATACAAGCATATGCACTGGTTTCCATGAATACCAACCACAGTAGAGGTGGAGACTGAGAAGTAAGGGCATTGAAAACCAGACAGGAAGCGGGAGTAAAGGTCAATACAGAGTGCCTGCCTAGCATATTCAGAGAGTCCTGAGTGTAATCCCAAGAACTACATAAAATCAGGTATGGTATCACACACCTGTACTCGATCCCAGAACTGGGAAAGTAGAAGCAGGAAAATCAGAAGGTCATCCTCAGTGAGCTGAGTTCTAGATCAGTAGAAGACAGAAGAATAGGAGGGAGGGAAAGAAAAACTAGACAGATGAGTACATTGAGACCCTCTCTGAAAAAAACAAAAGAAAGAAAAAGCAAAACTAGACACACGAATACATAAGACTGTTTCAAGAAAAAGAGAAAAGGAAACAAACAACCCAGACATATGATTTTCCTTCAGAAGTCAGTAAGATCTCATATTATTGAAGAGTCTTTAGGTACCAGACACCTCACATGCAGTGGAAGAAACACCAGGCTATAAGTCAGAAACCAATATTGTAATTTAGGCTTGCTAACAATTTATGAAGAAAAGCTTCCCCAGAATCCTACATACACATACTATAAATGTTTCCCTCAACTCCCCCCCACAAAAGGGAGGGGAACATATATTTACATCAGTTCCTTCTACGAATTCCATTAAGATGACAAAACTTTTCTGTTTAGGGGTTGCTTTGAATTTGCAGTCCTACTGCCTCTGCCTCATATATAAGCTGGAACTATAGGCACCTAACATCATTCACTGCTAGCAACTAAATCTTCATTTTTATCTTTCATGTGTGTGTGTATGGGGTGGGTACACGTGAGTGGGTAAACATATATGCAGGTGTATGTACACAGTGCACTTGAGTGTGTACCCAAGGGTGATATCTAGAATCATTCTCTAAAGTTCTTTCACCTTATTATTGTGAGCCTGGGTATCTAATTAAACCCAGAGTACACCATTAGGATTAGTCTGACTAGCAACTTGCTCTGGGGATTCGACCTTCCTGGGCCATAATCACAGTTGAGAAAACCACACCATATGAGAGCTGGAGATTCAAACTCCAGCTTGCCAGGACTGAGCCACTTCCCCAGCCTTAATAACTGAATTTCTAAAAAGGCAAAAAGCTAATGGGTATGATATGTTCTCCTATAATTTTAGCACTAAAAGAAGCAGAAGGAGCATAAGATCAAGGTCAGCCTGGAGCTACAAAACCCTGTTAGAAAAAGAAGGGGTGTGTGTGTGTGCTGGAGAAATGGCTCAGGAGGGTTAAGACTCTATCTCCCAAGCATAAGGTCCCAAGTTTGGATCCTAGGTCCTACGTAAAAAACACCAGGCGGAAACAATATTGGCCAGTACTTCCAGCCTGGGAAATTCCAGAGCAAAGCAAGAAAGAGGTAGAAGCAATCCAGGATAATTCCCAAGTCACCCTTGATCCTCCACAGGGATACACAATGCCCTCTGATACACACACACACACACACACACACACACACACACACACACACACACACACAATATAAAGGAGCGAAGGAAGAGGACAGGAGAAGAAAGAAGATAAAGAGAGGGGAAGAGATGGCAAAAGGGGGAGAGTTGAAAGGCTTGTGATGTGGCTCAAAAAGCAGAGTACTTGTCTGTATGAACAAAGCTCTGGGTTCAGTCCCCAGCTAAACATAAAAGTGTGATAGTATACACCTATAATTCCAGCACTCTGGAGATAGAGGCAAAGAAGTTCCGGGCCAACCTAGGATACCTGAGGTCCTGCCAAAACAAATGAAAGAAGAAGTAAGGAAGAACAATAAAATTTTTCAAAGAAGCATAAGAATGAGTAACAGACTTAGCAAGTCAAGAGAGCTGAAATCCGGGCTGGAGAGGTGGCTCAGGGGTTAAGCCTCCGCCTTGCAGGCGGAAGGTCCTGAGTTCGGATCCCAGATCCCACGTATAGACGCCGGGCGGAAGCGGGGGCGGCCTGCGCTTCTGGTCCTGGTAGGGAGGAGCCTGTGAATCCCGGGGCAGAAGGAGGTGGAGGTGTCCATGGTGGTTCACGAGTTCGTCCGTGGTTCTACACACACACACACACACACACACACACACACACACACACACACACGTGCGCGCGCTCGCGCACATACACACGCATATGCACACAGTTGAATAAATAATAATAAAAAAATAAAAAATAAATAAATAAAAAAAAAGAGAGCTGAAATCCAAAACCATGAATGTAAGCTATTCTAAACCTTGGAAGCTCCCAAATTGATATGAAGATCAGGAGTATGATACATGAAAGTAAAAAAGGAAGAACCAGTTCAAATTCTGAATGAGAAGCTCCACTGCCTACAGAGATAACCAGTTTCCCTTTCTGAGGGAGGATGAACCAGGACAGTCATGGACAAGGTCAGGCACAGAGCAGGGATAAGTGAATTCATGCTAAGAAATTTCTCCAGTCCCATGGGGTTGAGGAGATCATTTGAAGAAAAAGGATCACACTAGACAATACTTCAAGAAAAGGTCTTAACAATTACTCCACAATATACTCTTTAAAACTAAACCATTTTGTTTCAGATCCCTAGTCCTCCTGGTCTCTTTCCTCACAGGAATGGAAGTTTCCCTTCAGAAAGAATCACACAGAAAGTATACAAGCTTAAGGATTCTATGCAGTTGAAGGTAGAATATTATAATGAACCAAATGAGCACACTTTTTTTGACTCATCTTCCTCAACTATGGCAGTCTTTTATTAATCCAAGTAGAAGACTGATTAGTCCATAAGTCCATAAGAAAATCCGTATATCCCAAATTTACAAAGTTCTATGTGTTCAAATTTTTCTAGCGTCTTCTTAATGGAAGCTTCAGTTTTTTGGAACCAAGAGCCTCATAGAGGGTAAAATTGTGCTCTACTATTGAGCTACAAATGTATAGTCCCACTCTTTTTTGTTTTTTGTTTTTTAGGAGTAAAGTTAAACTTTACAGTAATTTTTTCTACATACAATTATAGCAATGTTTACATGGACTTCTGCACAAAAGCTTCTTTTTCACGGGGAGGTCTGCTTCTAGTTAACAATCTGTGGGGGAAGGGGAACACAGAGAAGTAACCTGGCTGAAACCTTTCCCCACTTTTCTTAAAAATATAAAGATTCAGCTTATTTCTGCCAAGACCTACAAAGTTGCTCTTTATGAATCTGGTCTGATGCACTTACCTTCCACACTCAATCTACACATATACAAGGTGCACCACCTCAACCTGGAGATCACTTCCTTTGCCTATCTTGTAAGTCCAGAACCCTGGGAGCCCTGGTTTCTGCTGTCCCCTGTGTCTGCCCCCACCTCTGGAGCTACGTTAAACTCAGTAGTCTGATGTCCCAAGTTACAGGAAGTCAGCTAGAGCCTTTCTCAGCAGGGTCGCTAGGTTCAATTTCCAGTAAACACTCCCCCAAAAAGTAATAACAACAACAACAACAAAAACTAACAGAGAGGAGACAGGTGGAGTGTAACTCTGACATCAACTGGAGAAGCCAGATTGGAGAAGCCAGATTGGATGACAACTATCAAAGAAAACGAAGCATGGCCCCCCACTGGTGAAAAGTGTCTTTCTTCCTATTCTGTTTTTTGAAACAGTGTTTCCCTCTGTAGCCCAGGCCGACCTAAACTCCCAAGGTTGATTAACCTCAAGTTTATGACCTTCCTGACTCTGCCTCCTCGGTGAAAGGTTCATACTTCGCTGATGAGATTCTAAACTGATACAATCCTTATATCCCAGCAATCCCACTTGAAGAAACTTATCCTGGAGACATATCAATGGGCCTGTGAGACGGTTCTGTGAGTAAAAGTGCTTGCCACACAAGCCTGTTTGATCTTTGGGACCACTGAAACCCAGATGTGATGGCGCAAGCCTATAATCTCACACTCACACAGCGAGATGGGAGGCAGAGACAAGAGAATCAATCAGCAGCTAGCCTGGAGTATGAAGAGCTACAGAAATAAGACATCCCACAGACCCTGCCTCTACAAGATGGAAGAAGAGAAGAAACTCCAGAAAGCTATCCTTTGACTTCCACATGTGTACCATTGTGGTACCCATACTTACAACATACATATCACACACACCACCACCACCACCACCACCATCATATAAAAATAAAATTTAAGATACTCCTGTGAGGATAATGCAAAGACGGTCTATTACAACACTGTAACAGAAAAATACAGGAAACAATCTGAATGCCCACGTAGAAGTTTACCCACACAGTGAATGAAACTGCACAAGAGACCAAAGCGACTCACTTTAGAAACTAACGTGCAATCAGTAGGATGCACCAGTAAATACTGCCTCAAAAGCAGAAGGTTCTGAGCTAGGATCCCAGGTCCCACGGAAAAAAAATGACAGGCAGAAACAGCACCGCCTACATTTCTGGCCCTGGTGGGCAGAGCCCGGGAAATCCCACAGGGAAGCAAAAAGTAGATGGAAGCAATCCAGGATGATTCCCAAAGTCACCCTTGGTCCTCTACAGGGACACAGTGCCCTCTGACTCACACACACTCACATATTCACACACACACACACCAAATAAATAAATTGAAGATTTTTTTAAAGCCAAGTTAAAATATTAAAGATGAGAATGAATTGAAAAGAATAGAAGAATCAGAAAAGTAAAAGAATAAGGGTGGGATGTTCTTTGAATGCCCTTTTTCTTTTTTTAGAAATTATGTTTTAAATATTTATTTGAGAGAAAGTAGGAGAAAAGTGTGCATGCAGGTCATGACACACAAGTGTAGGTCAGAGGACAACTTTCAGACAAGTTGTCTTTCCTTCCACCACCTAGCTTCTGGGGTTCAGGTTGTGAGCAGGTTAGAAGCCTTACCCCTGTGCTGTCTTGCCAGCCCCTGAATGCCTTTTTTGGTATAGATCTGAGTTTAGGACCATATTAATGTTTCATACTTAAATAAGCCTGAGTCTGTCTGTCTGTCTGTCTGTCTGTCTGTCTGAACAGTGCTAAGACCAGTGTCTTGTGAATACTAGGCAAGTGCTCTACCACTGAGCTACATTTCCAGTCTCTAAACTCTAAAAATTTCAAGTGAATAATAATATAACCACATTGAGAAAGCAAAGAATTAACCAAGGCAACTCTGGAGAACAATATTCTAACAATGCACTCAAGAGCTAAAGACAAAAGCAGTATATAGATACAAAGAGCATGCAGGGATTCTTTCCTCCTAAGTATGAGGCAACCCCAAAATTATCAGCATTCTAAAACTGAGTAAATAAAAATATGGATGACTACAGACAGGTTTTGCACCATCAGAGAAACAGAATCATGAAATAATGATAAAACAAAGAGGAAAAAGACAAAATGACAATGAACTTAAGTTGCTAGACTTAAACCGGAGGTACCAGTATGAACTCAATGTTTAATATACACAGATATGCAACAGTATACATACATATATACACTTTCTGGCTGTCCCAAAAGCAACACAATTGCAGAGTGTTTTGTTGTTGTTACTGCTGTTGCACCATAATGACCAGATCTTGGTTTCCAAATGTAACTGTCTACTGAAAGAAATGGCTGAGCCCAGTCACGGTGATTCTAGCCTGTGTTCCCAGCACTCTGGGGTTCTTAAGCAAGAGGATTCAAGGCCATCCTCAGTTACAAAGATAGATAGAAGGCCTGACTGGACTACATGAGATCCATCTCAAAAGAAAAAAAGAGAAAGGAAAGAAAGAAAGAAAGAGAGAGAAGATTCTGGAACTGGATAGAGAAAAGACAGGATGAATCTGGAATATCATTGTGGTACCAGAGGGCACACAAGGACTCAAATATTAGTGTTATGTCAAAGAGACATCAACACAAAGAAATTCGCAATGGACAAAAAATGTTGAAATGTGTAGTAGCAATGGGTCTGAACCCAAGTATAAAACAAACACACTTGACTTTAGTGTTTTTAAAAGTTAAAGCAGGTTGGAGAGATTGCTAAATATTTCACACCCAGAATTTCAAATGAACAAATGCGGACCTAAGTTTGGATCCCCAGAATTCATATAAAGCCCAGCCACGTGGTATGAGCTTGCAGTCCTAGCACTGCTAGAGGTAAGCAGCAGGTGGGATTCTAGGAACTTGCTGGTCAGCCAGTGTACACCAACTGGTGAGGTCCAGGTACAGAAAGAGGCTGCCTCAAACATCCCAATGCCAACTCTGGCCTCCCTAAGAGGACACCTAGCAAGTGGACTGCACACATGCACACACCCATCACACCGCACATACCCAGAAAGACTGAGATGAGGGGAAAAGAAAAAGAAAGATATAGCCTCAAAGTTCTGAGGGAAAATTATTTTCAATACAGAATTTTAGACTCAGCCAATGACTCAAGATTGAAAATAGAAAAATTTCAGCTTATCAAAATATGTACCTCCCAAAATCCCTAGCACTGGAAAAAAAAAAAGTAAGAGGAGAGGTCCAAAACAATAGAAAGACAACAGAAATACTAACAAAACCGAGGGGGGGGGAGGAAGAGGGAATAGGAGAGAAACAGACAGAAACTAGGATTGTAATCCAGGTACTTGGGAGGCTGACACAAGATGATCACTGCAAGTTCAAACTAGTCTTATCTACATGAGTTTCAGGCCAGGGCTACACCATGAGACTCTACCCCCCCATAAATAAATAAAAGGTTCAATAACTCAACCACAGTCTTGTTACCTATCCTCCCTTCTGCTGATCAGTTACCACTTAGTCTTCTTTGCTAGCTTCCAGAAATTTGTTGCTATTCTGTTTTTGCTGTCATTTTGATAAAGAAAAAGAAAACAAAGCCAACCTTCTAGCTAAATCAGCCCTAGTTGAATAGGATGTTCATAAACCATTACAAACACAGAGCCCAGTTCTAAAACTGAGTTCATGCACACCATGAGTAAGAAGCCAGGGAAATAAAACCTACGCATGGAACACTGGATTTATAAGCCAGAACGGCAAAATATTCTTGTGGTAGTGATACAGATTTGCTTTTTTAAAAAGTATTTATTATGTGTGTGTGTGTGTATGTATCAGAGGACACTGTATATCCCTGTGGAAGACCAAGGGTGACTTTGGGAATCATCCTGGATTGCTTCTACCTCTTTCTTGCTTCAGACTGGGATTTCCCAGGCTCCGCCCACCAAGGCCAGAAGTGCAGGCCTCCGCACCCATTTTTATGTAGGACCCGGCATCCAAACTTGGGATCCGAACTCAGGACCTTCTGCTTGGGAGACAGAGTCTTAACCCCTGAGCCATCTCTCTAGTTTAGATTTGCTCATTTTTGAAACAGGGTCTCGATACAGACTATTGCTTATGCTGTCCTTGAATACATGATCCTCTGTAATGACAGAATTACAGCTACGTGAACTATTAAATAGAAAGCACTGAAGTGTACAAAAAAACTAATTTACAAATTAATCTTGGGGTGGGGATATGACTCAGTTGGAAGAATGTTTGTCTATTAGATATGAAGCCCTAGTTTGACCCCGACATTGAAAAAACACATTCATTACTTTAATCTCAGCAGTGAGGAGATAGAAGCAGTAGGATCAGTTACTCAAGGTCATCCTAAGCTACACTGTTTCAAACAAAAAAAAAAAAGAAGAGAAAGAGAAAACTTCATTTCAGCAGTGTTCATCAAAAAATATTAAGAAATCTAACCGCTAGGAAACCAGAAAAACAAAGTCATAGCTTGTAGTGGTGTGTGCTATAGTTCTAATGCTCAGAAGGTTGAGGTGGGAGTTTGAGATCAGCCTGGATTACACATTGAGTTCAAGTCCAAGTCCCTACCGGAAAGAAGGGAGGGAGGGAGGAAGAGACAGAGAGAGAAAGAAAGGGAGATAAAGAGAGAATGAGAAAGAGAGAGAAAGAATGAGGAGAGAAAATGAGAGAAGAGGGGGAGATTCCCCATCCCATGCACAATTTTGGGCTCAAGGTATTATACAACCTGAACTAGAAATGATTCCAAGGAGATTAAGGTAATAATTTAGCTTATAAATTAAAATGTGAAACAGTTTTTGTGATCTCAAACCATGAGCTTTTTTGTTTTTTCCCTCCCTTCCCCTTTTCCCTTCCTCTTTCCAATGTTGGGACTAAATCCAGGGCTTCAAGCATGGTAAAGTGAGTGTTCTACCACTTTGCTTTACTCCACCCATCAAAAAAAAAAAATCATCCTTTAAAAATAAATATCTAGGGCTGGAGAGGTGGCTCAGGGGTTAAGCCTCCGCCTTGCAGGCGGAAGGTCCTGAGTTCGGATCCCAGATCCCACGTATAGACGCCAGGCGGAAGCGGGGGCGGCCTGCGCTTCTGGTCCTGGTAGGGCGGAGCCTGTGAATCCCGGGGCAGAAGGAGATGGAGGCGTCCATGGTGGTTCGCGAATTCGTCCGTGGTTCTACACATACACAGACACACACACACACACACACACACACACACACGCGCGCGCGCGAACGCGCGCACACACATGCACATGCGCACAGTTGAATAAATAATAAAAAAATTTAAAGTTTAAAAAATAAATAAATAAATAAATAAATATCTAGATCCTACCTCACACATCTAGAAGACCAGAATTTTGTTGTTGCTGTAGGTGTTGCTCTGTCTGGGCTTTCCCAAACAATGGGAACTTCAGTTGTCCAATGCCTCATCTGGCCATTTCAATTCCCTAAATGATGCTGACACCAGCCTTGAACTATGACCCTTGAGATTCCTTCTATACCATGACTTTAAATTCAATTTGATAATTCCGTATCAAAGCACTGAGGAGGGAGGGCACTTAGATGTGTGCTGCACTCTCTCTCAAGAGCTGGTGCTACCCAATCAAGACACGTCTCTTGTTCCGGATCCATTAGACTACAGCATAGCAACACATTCTCTCCCTTCTATAGAATTGTTAACATCCAATCAAAAGGGTCCAGCTGCTACATGTGATCTTGCACATTTTCATGAACAGTTTTAGACACAAGTGAAGAGATTCTAAGTTACAGATACAGCGGATTCCTTCAAAACTGGGCCAAAGTGTAAATAAGCCCCTCCAGCCTTTTCTAAACAGCTCAGTGGACAAACCATCTTAAATAATAAGCAAAGCTGATTTGTTATCTCTTATATACCAACTATCCTCTATGAACAAGCATGAGACATCTTGGTGGCTAGATTTCTTGGATGCTGCACACCCAAAGCTCAAGACAGCAGAAAAACTACGACCATGGAAAAGCTTGGCGTCTCTCCTGGCACCCTTCTCCATACCAAGCTTGTTCTGGGTAAAAGGCAAAAATATAACTAGGAACGTAACATCCAGAGTCTTGATCGGCGTTTTAACTAGAGTCCCCCAAAACATGCCATTCGGTTCTTCCAACTAACCTGTATAAGAAAACCCAAGCTAAAAGGAGAATTACAAACACTATCAAATGGTTGGCTATGGCCTCGGTTCGCCTTCTCGGAGTCCAAAGCCCCTCGTCCTCTCTACGTCCTACCTCCCCCAACACAGTGCAACCGGGATTAATACCTAGCAGAGAAGAGCAAGCGTGGCCTCCCACCCTCCCAAGTCTCGGAAGAGGGAAGCAAGAGCACGAGTCCAGGCAGGAAGCAGGCAGGGCTGCCGCAGCGAGTGGAATCATTCCCCGATCCCCCGGACCCCCGGGCCTCAGGGCCCCTGGCAGAGCCCGTCCACTCAAAAGCTCTCTGGCTCCAGGAGGAGCGGCCGGGGGCGCCGTCCCCGCAGTAACTCCGGGACTGGAGGGAACGGCGGGCGAGCAGCGGTCCCGGCAGACGCCCCGCGGCCGGAGAGAAAGTGCTGCCCCCGGCCGCGGCGTGGGGGAGGGCAGCGCCGGCGCCTCGGGGGCCGGGCGCTGAGGTGGCGCCGCGGCGCCGGCGATGACCGGACGGGCCAGGCGCTCCGCGCGATCCTAGGCCGCCAGAGCTCCTGCTTACCTACGTCGCTCGCCTAACCCGCCGCCCGCTCAAGCGCTGCGGCAGCCGGGAGCGGCTTACCCCAGCCGACGCCCCGGGAGGCCGGCCGGCGAGGAGGTGTCCGGCCTGCTCGCGGCCGCCGCTGCCGCCGCCGAGCTTCCTCCCGAGCCGCTGCGCGACAGCGGCGCCCGCTTAGCGCGTCACCGCCTTCCGTGCCCTTCCGCCCGGAGCCCCGCCCACACCTCGTGTGCAGGGGCGTGGCCAGGGGCGCGGGCCTGGGGGTGTGGCGCAGCGGTGCCGGGTGGCTGGGACCCGGGACACCGTGGTGGGGAGACGGCACAAATCTGGCTTTAGACTTCCAGTCACTCCCTCTTCCCAACTTTTTACTCCCAAAAGGACCCAGACTGGTCACAGCTCGTGTACCGACCCCTCCCTCCACGGAGCACAGTCCGTTAGTCCTTCAAAATCCCACGCTGCTGCTGTGAACTGCTCTCTCTCCCTGAGGTCTGCCCCAGGCTCTTCTGCGTTTCCTTATGTTGGTCTCACCCCTGGGTAACGTAGCTTGGTGCTTTTGTCTGTATACCAGCCAGCTCAACAGTGAGCACTTCCCAAAGAGGGCAGAGGCCCTGATTTCCTGCTCTCTTTCTGACATAAAACTTGAAACAAGGTCTCACTGTGTAGCCCTGGCCGGCCGCCTGAGTGCTGGGTTGCAGTAGTGCACCGCCTGAGGGCTGGGTTGCAGTTGTGCACCGCCTGAGGGCTGGGTTGCAGTTGTGCACCGCCTGAGGGCTGGGTTGCAGTTGTGCACCGCCTGAGGGCTGGGTTGCAGTTGTGCACCGCCTGAGGGCTGGGTTGCAGTTGTGCACCGCCTGAGGGCTGGGTTGCAGTTGTGCACCGCCTGAGGGCTGGGTTGCAGTTGTGCACCGCCTGAGGGCTGGGTTGCAGTTGTGCACCGCCTGAGGGCTGGGTTGCAGTTGTGCACCGCCTGAGTGCTCGGAGTGGTGGCGAGGACGGTCATTCCACAGTTAAGTGGGTGTCAAGCAGGAGCAATGCCATGAGGGTAAGGACAGCCTGATCTTCCCAGTGAGACTGTGATGGCTGATTTCAGTTGTTAGCTTGACCTGGTTAAGAAATGCTTAGGAAAGGAGGGGGATGCTGATAAGATGGTTCAGTGGTTAAAGCCTTTGTTTGAAAAACAACAGAATCTGCTTTGGAATCTCGGGATCCCACTTAGAAATGCTGGATGGGTGTGACTGTCCCTCTGTAATTCTAGCCCCGGAAGGTGGAACCTGTGAATCCCCACATAGGTAGACTAGCCTTACTGGCATATTCTGGGTTTAACTAAAGACCTAAGCTTAAAAAAAGGGGGGGGGGTAGAAGACCAATGAGTCTAAATATCACCGTTGGGCCTCTACAGGCACGCACACTCAAATGTACTCAACAGGTACATATACACATGTGTACACACACCCACACAACCATACATGCATGAAAAAAAGGGGAAAGGAAGAAAAATGAATGCCCAGGGAAGGGACTTTTAAAATGCATAAAAAGGGGGTTCAGGATACACTCGGACGAGAGGGAGCCGTGTGTGTTCTGTTCTCCACCCGGTCCTGGGGAGCCCTGGTCTTGAGGCCGCGACTCTGGTCTGCGGCATCTGGCGCCCGAACAGGGACACTGGACTGGGTTTTTCTTTCCTTTTTCTCTTTTCTTTTTTTTTTCTTTTCTTTTCTCTTTCAATTTTTCAGGCAAGCATAGGATCCCCGTCAGAGTGGAGAGACTCCTCTGATGCAAGTGGAGCCGAGTAAGACGGGGAAGAAAGGATTCCGCCAGGGTAGATGAGATCCCCTCGGCCGCGAGTGGAGCCGAGTGAAGAAGGCGGGTAAGACTCTTTATAGGTGTAACTAAGCAAATGATAAATGCACGAGGTATTCATATTTCTTCTAAGACGTCAAGAAAGTTTTTGTGTTTTGTACAAAAAAGTTGTCCTTGGTTTCCAGAGGAAGGAAGCTTGGATTTAGAAACTTGGAAAAGGATAGGAAAAGAGATAAAAAAACTATTATCATGTTCATGGACCAGAAAAGGTCCCGGTTTCTGCATTTTCTCTATGTAGTTTAATGATAGATTCCATAGGTCCTAGTCAAGAAACAGTAAGCATAGCACAGGAAACTAAGTTAGAAGAGGAGGCTCCTCTGACTCCAAAGGAAAATAAAGATAGAAATTATGAAGGCTTAATTAAGCCTCAAGATGTCATAACAGTAAGTTTAAAGAAAGAAGCAGATGATAAGACCGATTTAGGGAAAGGCAGACAGTAATGTCCTGTCTACCTCTGAGGAGACTGATTTAGGGAAAGAAGCAGCACCTCACCCTAGTGAGGACGATGGGGTGTTCGTAAAGGCTTCAGTGCCATTTCCCCTTGAGAGATCTAGAAAGCCTCTCACAGAGTTAGCTTGCTTAAAGCAAACAACGGGTTAGAAGAATAGAAAGTGAAGATCCCACATGCGAGCCAAAACTAGAAGCTACAGAAAGAGCTATAAAACAATTGGATTTTGAGAATACAAATGCAATATGCCAGACTCTGTTAAGATCGGTCAGAAAGCAAGAGTCTATGAGAGATTACAGCAAAGTATGTATGGATGCCTCACCAGCCTATATGCAGGGAGTACAAATATCAAAATGGGCCGGTGATATTAAAGCGTTTTCAGCCTTATGCCATTCCCTCTCTTCCTTTCTCATTATGGGGAAGAGGTGTTTTATCCTCAATGGAAATGGCTTTAGTAGTTCCTAATCCTGTAGAATTGGAACAAAGATTTTTAATTGGGACCACTGTTACTTATTATGCTAAGATACAATGGAAATCAGAAGAGCCTGTATGGATTGAACAGTGGCCTCCATCAGTAGAAAAAATACAGGCTGTAGAACAATTGGTGCAAGAACAGTTAAAATTAGAACACGTAGAACCGTCAAATAGAAAGCATAATGTTAAGATCAAAAGGATTAGAAGCAGTGAGAAACAATTGGCTGGCTTTGTAGATTAAGTTGTAAATTTACATCTTTCTTTTATTGAAGGAATCCCAACATTTGGTTTCAAATTGGAAAAAAAAAAGATAAAAATAAATAAAAAATAAAAACAAATAAGACAAGAACATGTTCTTCCTAATATTTTTAAATTGTAAGGAAGAACTAGAGATTGATATAAAAACCTAATATCCTAAGAGTAATAAAAAACCTATCAAACTACCACTTTTACAGGCTGTGGCAGGAGGATCTCAGCTTGGAAAACTATAATATAAATATTTTGGCCTTTATAGATGCAAATGATATTTTGGGAAATGCTTACAAATTTTCAGAAAAAGAAAAAATTAGACAAATATATTCATCTATTAAATATAGAGTTTCTTAAATAGTAATTTGGTTTTTGTACTAAATTTTAAAGTTTAATCTGCTTTTCATATGTTTTATAATTAAGCTAAACTGCTTGACTTAACTAATGAGATTTTGCTTTCAAAAATAAGGTTTTTATAAATGTTCTGCTTTTGATGATGTTTTCAAAGGTGATTTCAAGGCTGTTATCAGTGAATTGTATGTTACTGGTGTGTTTGTATGTCCGTGTGTTTACATGTTGTGTGTCTTATGTTTCTGTGTGTGGCCACTTCTATTTTTCTTTTCATTTCTATTGCGTGCTAATATTAGAATTTTGGCATGCCATTTTTTAAATACATGTATGCATACTTAAAAATAAGAACAAATAATTTTAATGACATCTAAGGCCTTAACTACTTAAATACTTTAAATAATTTATGTTTTCTTTCTTGAAAGTTTATTGCTTAGTTTGGGATTTTTAACAGGAATATAAACAAAAATATTATTGCATTCTTAAAGGTTTTTTCATATATTCTCAAAATAATGAAACCACTGTGATGTGAATTAATCAAATTTCCTCATTCCTCTTGATTTCTTTTATAAAATTTTATCCCATCAAATCTAGCAACCAGGAAAAATTGCTTATCTAAACAAAAACATACAGGTATTCTCTTGTGACCATGTGCTGCTTGTTCATTCTACTGTTTGATAATGTCTTAACAGTTCAACTCTTAATTTCTTTTAAAAATGAGGTCTATTATTATCTCTACCTTTAAATGACATTTGAGGGATAGTTAATGTACAAACAGCAGAGAAACATCAAGTAAAAAAATATATTTGTATGTATAGAACTTAGATGTACAAAAGGTTTAAAAGAAGGTTTATGGGATGAGAAATGTTACTTAGGAAGTTAAAGTGTGTGCAGGAGGTTTATGAGTTGGTTACTTAAAAGGTTAAAGTATGTTGTGAAGGTTTGTGGGATGTTAGATTTATGAGAAGACTGAAAATTAGAGATGATGGTTAAAGGAAGTATTTGTTATGCTTCTTCCATGTTATGAAAGGAAAGACATTGAACCTCAGAAATTAGAAATTAAGAATTAAGCTTCATGTATTCAAATGTTTTTCAATTGTATCTGTCTTAATTAAATAGAGATTTGGTTACTCATAAAAATTTAACTCCTAAAGGGCTTAACTGCTTTAGATCTTATGGAATTGAACTATTATATTTACATTATAAGGGTCATGTACTTTAAAGACAAATTTTGGTAATGGGCCTAGATAAGAACTACAAAATCTTAAATTTCAATTTTCTCAGATATGGTCTCTATACATCTTAGATAAAAAATTGCCCCCCAAGAGGATTTTGTAATACCATCCTTCAACTAGATTCAAGACTTCCTCAGATATATCTCATTTAGTTTGTTTCTCCATTCTATACAGTTTAAATTTTTTTCCTTATATCTGATTCTTTTTTTAATACATTTTTATTATTATTTCAGCTCATACAAACTTAATGGGTACACCAGTTCCCTCCCTCCCTCCTCCTCCCCCCATACCCCCTGTTCTTCCTCCCCACCCCCCTCCCTTCCCATCCCCCAGTGCCTCCCGGCCCAATTACCAGAGACTCCTTTAATGTGCATCCCTGACTCTCCTCTGGGCCCTCCTCTCCGATGATGTACAAGGACCCAGTGGCCTTTCCCTAGACACTTTCCCGTGTTCCCCTTAGGTATAGGAACACTGCTGTGTCTGCCAATCCCTTGCCTCCAAACATCTTGGTGCCTTTACCAGATGCTGGACTTTGTGGGGTCAATAGTGTGTTGGACAATGCGCAGGGCATGTAAAGTCCAATTATGATTGCTTCAGCCCTAACTTGTATGGAGTATCTTACATATCATTGCTCCTCCCATCCTTTTGCTCTTACACTCTTACCGCCCCCTCTTCCGCAAATTTCCCTGAGCTTCAGGATGGGGAGAGATTAAGCTGGCCTAGTTCTAGGTGGTTGATATAGAGTCTCTGAAGTTCTGGATTGTGGTTTGTTGATTTTTTTTTGCAGTTTTGCTGCTCCTGCAATGCCCTTCACTCCATCCTGGTGGGCATTGTATGTTACCCCCTGGCCAGAGACAAAAAGCTGTTAAACTAGAGTCTTGTGATAAAAGCACATTCAAAGGTAGATGTAATAAAAGTGGGAAACCACAGTGAGGGAGGGGTCTATCACCAATTTGCACAATGGTTACTTTTTATCTGCCAGACTATATGCCCTCCTCTTCTGGTGAGATCATACCCCCTCAGTAGTAAATGATCAGGAACAAAAGTCTGTGAACTTAATCAGATGTCTCATTACTTATTTGGGTCCTGCTGTAACATGGTCCCTTCTCTCCTTGTTTCTGGTGTGGCCCTCCTACCCCATCCCTCCTGTTCATAATCCTTGGAATTACTGTCTCTAGGTGGGCTGGGTGGGTTTGGTACTAGAAGCCACCTATTAGGGAGTACATACGGCGCTTAATTTTCTGGGTCTGGGATACTTCACTTAATATAATTGTTTCTAATGACATCCATTTCCCGGCAAATTCCAGTAATTCATCATTTTTGATGGCTGAGTAGTACTCCATTGTATAGATGTAACACCTTTTCATTATCCACTCAACTGTTGGACATTTGGGTTGATTCCATGACTTTGCTATTGTAAACAGTGCTGCTATGAACATGGTCGTGCTTGTGCTATCGAAGTGAACCTCTGCTGTATGGGGGGTTATTCCCAAAAGTGGAATAGCAGGGTCATATGGCATTTCAATCTTTAATTTCTTTAAGAATCTCCAGACGGCTCGCCAGAGTGGCTGTATGAGCCTGCATTCCCACCAGCAATGTAGGAGAGTTCCCCTCTCTCCACATCCTCTCCAGCATTTGTTGTTGTTTGTATTGTGGATTTTTGCCATCCTGACTGGGGTGAGATGATATCTCAGGGAAGTTTTGATTTGCATTTCCCTGATGGCTAAGGAAGTGGAGCATTTTTTCAGATATTTGTTAGACATTTTAATTTCATCTCTGGTAAAGTTTCTTTTAAGTTCCAGGGCCCATTTTTTAATTGGGCCATTGGTTTCTTTGGTGTTTAGTTTTCTAAAGTTCTTTGTGCACTCTGGACAGCAGAGTTCTATCAGATGTGTGGTTAGTGAAGATTTCCTTCCATTCCGTGGGTTGCCTTTGAGCTCCTGTTACAATCTCTTTATCTGAACAGAAGCTCTTTAATTTCACAAGATCCCAACTGTTGAGAGTTGGAGTTTAAATTTTTTTTAAGAAGGCTTTACAGTAAAAGGTGGATTCAATGACAGAATGAATGCCTTTGACATACACCTGTCCTAACCAGACCCAGGACTCTGCTGGAGTCGTGGGTATCTTTGTGTTTCTCCATTAGCAGGCTTACCCTGTGGATTTCCAAGCATTTAGTCTGTCCCGTAGAAAATCATGGACAATTGCCCTGACAAGATCACAGCTCTCTGCCTACAGGAAAAAGGGAGTTACTATCAATGCAGAACAACTCGAAGAGCCAGATCCTGACCTGGCTAGTCCAACAGTCACAACTAACGAACTGCAGACATCTCTTCTTGACTATTATTGTGCTGCCCTATTCTTCAACATTCTAGATTGAAGTATCGGACTTTCCTGGATGGACAGTGCTTGTATACAAAATATTTCCTTCTAGGATGGATTCTTGATCTCTGTTAGACTGACTCTGAGAGTCTCTTGAAAACTGGACTTTAAAAGTTAGCTGTTGCTGGGGCTGGAGAGGTGGCTCAGGGGTTAAGCCTCCGCCTTGCAGGCGGAAGGTCCTGAGTTCGGATCTCAGATCCCACGTATAGACGCCAGACGGAAGCGGAGCGGCCTGCGCTTCTGGTCCTGGTAGGGCGGAGCCTGTGAATCCCGCGGCAGAAGGAGATGGAGGCGTCCATGGTGGTTTGCAAATTCGTCCGTGGTTCTACACATACACAGACACACACACACACAGACACACACGCGCACACGCACATACACACGCATATGCACACAGTTGGATAAATAATAATAATAATAAAAAAAGTTAGCTGTTGCTCTTCATATGCTAAAAGGACTCTATTTAAAATGCACTATTGTTTTGCTTTTGGCTCCTAAACATATACAATTTTCTGTTAACTTTTGCTGACATTTATCCCACCAATTGTATTTATTGTTCATTGGCTAATTGTGTTGGTACTGAGATAGAATTTATATTTGGAGGGGGAGGAGGGGGGAGGGAGGGAACTGGTAAAAAATTTTAAAATGTATAATTAAATTTTTAATAAAAAAAAGAATTTATATTTGGGACAAAATTCAGATTCATCTACTAGTATTAAGATTGGTATGGTAATTCAGGATTGGAAGTACTTAAGAGATGAAATGCATTGATTAGGCCTAAAAGATTTGTAGCTGTGCTTATTTTAGGAAAATCAGTATTAATTAGTATAATTATTGCCCTTTTCTTGTCAACTGCCACCCTTGTTTCTTTTTTTTTTAATTTTTTTTATTATTATTATTTATTATTCAACTGTGCGCATGTGCGTGTGTATGTGTGTCTGTGTGTCTGTGTATATGTAGAACCACGGACGAATTCGCGAACCACCATGGACGCCTCCACCTCCTTCTGCCCCGGGATTCACAGGCTCCGCCCTACCAGGACCAGAAGCGCAGGCCGCCCCCGCTTCCGCCTGGCGTCTATACGTGGGATCTGGGATCCGAACTCGGGACCTTCCGCCTGCAAGGCGGAGGCTTAACCCCTGAGCCACCTCTCCAGCCCCACCCTTGTTTCTGACGTGTTGCCATACTAACTATAAATTTATTTGTGTTAATCCATATCCTTAAAATGAGACAGATAAACCATAGGAGAAAATATGATCTCATCTATTAGGAATTTGGCATAATACAGATTTAGGACCAGATATTGGAGCTTTACAAACTAAGATCGGACATTAGTAAAGCTCACTTACAGGTAACTGATGTAGGACAGATGGCAGAATCTCTCTGGAATAATATATCAACATATATTAATCCTACAACTTGGTTTACTATGTGGATTCATATTGGCGTGACAATTTTTATCATAATCATTGTCATAGTCCTCTTTCCAGTCATCTTCAGGTTGATCTCCTCATCTTTCAGACAGCTCAACATAGAATTCGAGAAGCTCAAATTAAAAAATAAAAAGGAGGGGAAAAAAAGAAATGCATAAAAATGAAAACCATAAAGACCCTTGTCTGAAAATCCAATGACCTGAGTTTAATCCCCCACCCCACAAGGTGGCAAGTGAGAACCAACTCTCAAGAGTTGTCTTCTGACCACTCAATGGTAGTATACACACAAAATAGCTTTTTTTCCCTATTTTCATGTGCATCTGTGTGCACATGGTGCATGTGTGTACATGTGCTTGCGTATGTGTGGATGAATGTGGAGGCACAAGATTGATATAATTTCTCTTCCACCTTACTTTTTTTGAGCCTGAGTCTCTAATTAAATTCAGAATATGCCATTAAGGCTAGTCTGGCTAGCCAGTTTATTCTGGGAATTCCCAGGCCCCACCTTCCTGGAATTATGGATGGATTTCCACATCTCAGATCTGGACATCTGACCATAGGTCCTTTTGCTTGCACAACAAGCACTTCAACTACTGAGCCACCTTCCATTACCCTCTCTCTTTGTGTTTGCTAGGTAACCACTCTGCCACTAAGCTAAATCTCCAATGTCCTCTCTGATTTTTTTCATGTAGCTACTTTAGCTATGAGCTTTCTTCATAGGGTTGCTTTCATTGTATCCCATAGGTTTTGGTACATTGTGTCTCATTTTCTTTTATTTCTAGTTTCTTTTTTTACTTCCTTTTTGACTTCTTCAGCAATCTGTGAATGTCCTGTGGTTTTGTTGCTGCTGATTTCTAGCTTTATTCCATTGTGGTCAGATAGAGTGTAAGAAATTGCTTCAATTTTCCTTTATTTAATGAGACTTGCTTCCTGGTCTATTTAAGAAGTGATGGCCTAATATGTGATCTATTTACAGCAAGTTCCATGAGCTTCTGAAAAGAGTGTGTATTCTGCAGCTCTTGAATGTAAAGCTCATTTGATCTATGATGTCATTTAAAACTTTATTTATTCATTTATTTGCATGCATGCGTGTGTGTGTGCGTGTGTGCGTGTGTGTGTGTGTGTGTGAGAGAGAGAGAGAGAGAGAGAGAGAGAGAGAAACACTGTGTGTCTTGTAGAGGACCAAAGATGACTGTAGGATCATCCTGGATTGCTTTTACCTCCTTTTTGCTTAGCTCTGGGGTTTCTCAGGCTCTGCCCACCTGTACTTCCAGTACAGGCCACTGCCAGTTCTGCCTGGTGGTTGTTTTGTTTTGTTTTGTTTTTTGTTTTGTTTTAACATGGGACCTGGGATCCAAACTCAGGACCTTCTGCTTGCAAGGCAGAATCTTAACCCCTGAGCCATCTCTCCAGCCTCCTATGATGTCACTTAATTCTGATGTTTCTCTATTTCTCTGTTTCTCTGATGTTTACTTTTGTCGTGATTGTGAAGTTTAAAAAATAAAATATCTACTCCAAAAACACACTGCACCATGGACTAGATGGAAGTCTTTAATGGGATTCCAGAACTGCTGGTCAGTCGATACCTGGTCTTGCTGATTCTTTGGTTACCTCCCCTTGCTCTCTCAATTTCCTGAATGACTTGAGGTTCCAGATCATTGCAGTAAATCATAATAACAAGGTTTAAAACTCTACCGTCTGCCCAGCTTCCGATTGCTCAAGGCTCATCCATCTCACTTTCGATGTCAGAGCTGCTTGTTTTAAGGATGTTGCTGGTTATGTGAGTGACCCCCAGGACCACCTTGTCTGGACTAATCCCAGCTACATATGCTTAATGTCAGACCAGACCCGATCTGTAAGAACCCTAAGTATGGAGAATGCCCCCATTGGGGCTGTAAATATCATTCCACATACCCTGGCTGGGGAATACAGCCATCTAGACTTCACTCAGTCAATGGCTATGATAAAGTTACCTTTACTGTTCCTGACCTCAGGAGTGGGAAACTGGAGTTATGGATTGTGGTTACATATATTCACCTTTGAGTAGCCAACCAGGATAAATTAAGATTTCCAGAGCCTTGGCCCTTGCTCCCTCTCTCCATTAGACCCTATAGTCAATGACATCCAAGATTCAGCCCAGAGTCTAAATTCTGACCTCAAATCTCTGGAGCTGGACTTCACTCCCTGGACAACTATTCTCAGTGAGTCTCTCCAACTGCTCCATTCTCTTTAATAGTATGAATTTTTCCAACTGCTTCTTGTGTACCCCTTTACACAGCTTCCCTATTGTAACAGTTCTACTAAATGTGGTTACCAGTCCTCTAACTACTTACCCAAACCTTTAACAAGAACAATTCAACAGATTCCTCTACAAATGGTAGACAACTGGCATCTTTTGTCTCCTCACCTCAAAGGTACTTTATCCTCCTCTACAATTGTGTGGCCACGATATCACAATATCACTATACAAAGCCCCAATGGTACACCATTCTGGTGCAACTCTGTTCTCTATCATTGCATTGCCTCTGTCATGGTCAGGCACAGGTGTTACCTTGACAGTTGAAGATTTGAGCTCTGGGCACATTTGTAGAGAATTAGTGATTGAGTTAGGCCCAGAGCAAACCTGCAAGAGATTGTCTAGCTGATGGGGAAAGCCCAGCCCATGGTGGGTGGGACTAAGCCCTGGAATAAAATGTAGACAGCTTATTGAGAAAGTTGGCATCTTTGTGTACACTTGGCCAGACATGCTGGTTTGGCAAGTAAGGATCGTCCCTCTCTCAGCCGTTATGTAGAGATGGTACGGCCAGTTTCCTCAGCTCTGGTGCTGGTGTGAGCTCTCCCATCAAGCTGGATTGAGAAATGTAACCAGACAATCATAAGAGAAAATAAACCCCTTGTTCCCTTAAGCCATTTGATTTATCAGCAACCATGCAGGCAGACTGGAACAGCCTCTACTACAGCCTGATACTTTGGGTCCCTGTTGCGCTGTACTGTTACTTCCCAAGGTCACTATTCACTCTGAAGGAGAGGTTACACTCCTCCAATAGACTACAAGCCTGACACCATTTCACTATTCCAGGGGAGATCTAGGACTTTCAATTATTGTTGGCATCACCCTGGCTACCTCTGTATCGGTCACAGGGCTAGGAGCGGGTAGTCTAGGTCACAGTCTGCGCTTATCACAACAGCTTTCCATGCAGACTGAAAATCCAATGCAAGAATTTTCTACTGCCCTTCAGCTTTTACAGACTCAACTTAATTCACTGGCTTACAATAATAGTCCCTTTTGACAACTTAGATTCTTCCCCTCTCTAGCTGCCATTTGCCCATGCTACTTACCGTGCTTTGCTTTTTCAGAAGGCTCCAGGACAGGATCAGAGAACTCATCCAACGCTTTTTCAACCAAATGCCCCTGACCATTTGGCCATCTACCTCATGCCAGAGGCCAGCGACCCAGCTGGATCCAGCTCACAATGGTTATCACCCCTACCATGAGAACTCTGCAACGGGACTCTATCAGTTCAGCCTGTAACCTTTCCCATGCCGACCTATCCAGCAGGAAGTAGCTAAGAAAGAATACATCACTCCTTATCGCTAACAAGAGGCTGGAATGATAGGATTTTCGCTCCTCGGTCCCCCTGCTTTCAGAGCAGAGCTCCTGCTTGATGGCCACTATCTCTCCAATAGCTGGTGCTTTTAAGAACATGTGCCTGCTAGACTCTAGTGCATGTTCAAGATCAAAGACTGATCCCTGCCACACTTCCTGGGCTGGGCTGAGAAGTTACTTCCAGACTCCCCCCGCCCCCAAGTCTCCAACCCTGTGGTTATAAAACCAGTTCATTCCTTCTCCCTGCCCCTTTTCCCCCTCTCTTCTTCCCATGATTGGGCCAACAATTCTGGAATCCCATTAAAGACTTTTATCTAGTCTGTGGTGCAGTGTATTTGGGGGGTAAATATTTTTTAAACTTTACAATGATGACATGTATGTTAGTGAGAGAGGGGTATTTAAACTATCCACTGTGATGTGGATGTATTAATTGTCAACCTGACAGCTAAGGGGTAGGACTCTGGGTACAACTAAGAGGGATTCTCTAGGTTGAGACACGAACAATAAAGCCAGCATGCCCCCATCCAAATCTACCAACCCCAGAATAACTTGAAATAAGAGTGACTTAGATGAAATGACAAAGAATTCAAAAAAACAGTGTAGTTCACTGAGGACCACAACGGCAGTAGCAGATTCTTTAAAGTTGTGTCTTGCTTCTGCTCTCCAGTTACCAGTGCTGCATGTTCCTTCTGCTGTTGCTACCTCTGCTGCTGCTGCTGCTGCTGCTACCGCTGCTTCCCTTTATGGCCTTTTTTCAGCTGTTTGCATGGTCCATTATTTTCCTGATAGCTGTTTTTCAGCTCCCAATATTATTCCCTGGAGACTCCAGCTGATTGTGCCTGAGTGTTGTCTATCATCATGCAAACCTGGATCCTGGACTATCTGTTCTCTCCCATCAGCTTCACAGAGGCACTTGCTGCTGCTCCTGTCTGAACTGCTTTCTGGAAAGCAAATAGCCTTAGGCCAGGTGTATACTTTCAGCTAACCTCTCTCCTAGAGAGACTCTAGTCTCCTACGTTTAACTCTGGTTTGCTCGATTATGTTTTAAGGAAGGGGCTTCTACTTTTACTTTTCATGATAAAAATAGACAAATTTAGATTCCAGTTGTTCTGTTTACCAGAGGTTGAAAGCCAGCTGTGATGTCTTCAGATGCTGAACTGGACAGACTTGAGGCATCCACCACACGCTGGAAAGGTCTCCAGAGATCCTGAATAGGGAAAATAGCCACAAAGCTGTAGGGACTGGCCCATGTCTGGTTAATGTAAGGAAGAAAGATATGCAGGTCTGATGACAAAGAAAGTCAACACTAGATGATCTGAGTTTTATTTATGAGAGTCTTCTGGCCGCAGGGGCGATGTTCAACCTCATGGCTTTAGGACAGGAATGGCTAGATGGTAATGGTGGGAGGTGAATTTGAAGCTTTCAGAGATGTTTCTCCAAAGCCTCTGAATCTGAAGAGCCTTAGGGATAAAGGAAACTAATATTTAGAACTTTTTGAGTGTGGGAGGGAGTTTTACAATCACACGACATAATTTGGTCTGTCCTACATGCCCAGAATCAAGAAAGTATTGATAAAGAACGGCTCTAATTCAAGCTGTCTAAAGTAATTGTCTTTTCTGTCACAACCTATGATAACAAACTTCATCTTTGCCCCCCTTCATAATGCAGGACACTAACCCCAACCGTTACAACCCAGTCTGTTTCATGTTTCCCCCCACATCCACTACCACTTCCTGCCTTTGTAAGACCACATACCTGAAACCATGATTCACCATTACAATCTCCTGAAACAGTTAAATAGTTACGCTTTTACCCATTTTCCTTCTTGTTTGTTCAGTTGAACCTCAGCTGAATGAGGAACGGTCAAACCTCCCCTCTTTGTTTTAGGAAGGAAAGACCCCAGCTAAGTTCTACTAGGTACCTGTTGCCCCATCTTTGGGAGTGATTTGCTCACTCCTGCCCTTTCAATGAAATGTAAATACTTTGGCTGGAGTGCATTCCCTCCTTCATGACTTCAGACCCATTTCATAGAATTGATCTTTTGTGTCACTGACACCACTTTCTTTTTCTTACAACTCAAAGCATTAGAGATGTCAAGTTTTGAGTGGCTTTCATTAACTGCCATGTCTGTTCACTGTAGATGTTTTCATGTAACTGTCCTTAGGTGTCATTTTTTGGTGCCCTAAGAAAGAACTGAGTAATCTGTCGTCACTTTGTTTGTATATTATAAACATGCTGCTCTTGGTGTTGCAGTTCGCCCACATGGTTGCTGATAAATGACCATCAAACGGGATAAGGGAACAAAGGGTTTATTTTCTTATGACAGTCTGGTTACAGTTCATAGTCCATCTTGACAGGAGAGCATGCACCAACACCAGGGCTGAGGGAACTGGTCACACTAACACCACATAACGACTGAGAGAAGGGCATCCTTATTTGCCAGACCATCATGTCTGGCCAAGTATATACAAGGATGCCAATTCTCTCAACCAGCTCTCTGTCTTTTATTTCTTGGCCTAATCATTCCCCATCAGCCAGACAATCTCCTGCAGGTTTGATCTGGGTTTAACCCTACCACTAATTCTCCACAAATGTGGCCAGAGCTCAAACCCTCAACTGTCAAATTGACACCTATGTCTAACTATGACACTTGGCATATGCCTAATTTAAATGTGGGTGTTTTTACAAATGCATATTTGGGGCTACATTAAAAAGTCTGGTGAATGTGTCCTGCCTTACTCCTTAGGTATTCTTTTTTTTTTTTAAGATAACAGTAATTTAATTTTGACCAGTCATATATGTATTACGATGTATCTTGATCAAGTCACCCCATTCCCTCTCACACTTCCCCTGAGTCTCCCAACATGTTCTCCCTTCCACTTTCTTGTCTGTTTTATTTATTTTTATTTTTTAAATTTTTTTTATTATTATTATTATTTATTCAACTGTGTGCATGTGCGTGTGTATGTGCGTCTATGTAGAACCACGGACGAATTCCCGAACCACCATGGACGCCTCCACCTCCTTCTGCCCCCGGGATTCACAGGCTCCGCCCTACCAGGACTAGAAGCACAGGCCGCCCTTGCTTCCGCCTGGCGTCTATACGTGGGATCTGGGATCCGAACTCAGGAGCTTCCGCCTGCAAAGCGGAGGCTTAACCCCTGAGCCACTTCTCCAGCCCTTATTTATTTTTATTAACTCCGTCCCAATAACAAGCACATGGATGAGGGGCCATTCACTGTAGCATGAGCAACCTACCAGCAGCCACACAAGTTTAAGTGCTTTTAATTTCTTAAAAATTGCCAGAATGGTATCTTTTAGTCTATTTCCTAAAACATAAAAAATGTCTTAAGCACATTAAAAGCTGACTGATTTTCCTCAGAGAGACAGTAAGCATCTAAACCACTTTGCTAAAAGTTTATTTAAAATAGAAAAATGAAAAGACATAAAAAGCTTCTCATCGATCAAATATTTCTACTGTTTATTACAATCCTTATATTAGACCCTACACAAGGTTAATTGCTATGGATTTCTTTTCCAGAATTCAAGTTTGTTTAATGTTATTGATAAATAATCAACTCAACAGTTTACTTTAAAAAATGGCAGGTTATAAACCTAAATGAAAGCTATGAAATAAATTGTTTTCTTTAAATCTATCCTTATGTCTGTCTGTATGCATGTATTGTGTACATTTTTTCATGTTTGTTTTTATGTTGATTCCATGATACTAAATTGACTAATAAATATTTGTGTAAATTAAAATTGTTAAATTAGCCAAAATTCATTTTGGTTAATAGTGTAACCAGAATTTTAAGGCAAAAAGCCTTAAGTCCAAAAGGTCTCACAGGTTAAATTTGGCCACTGACTCAATATGCCAATTAAGGAGTCAAACTAATGATAAGAATCAGAAAAAGGAGATTTTACCAATGTAGTTACATTGGGAGAGTAGGCAGAGAGTTCTGATGGTCCCAGTCTGCCTATGACAAGAGCTTTAAAATTAAAAAGAAAACTGATTTAGAATAGTAAGAATGTAAGATCCTTAAAGATGGAGTGTGGTTCTGCCAAACAGACCCTCTAGTCATGACAGGGCTTCCTGCCCCAGAACTCACTACAGCGACATCCACTTCTACTAGACCTGCACTATAGCTGACCGATCAACATTTCACCATGAATGAGGGGAGATCTCAAGAAATACTACACCTCCCTAAGAGACTAAGGCCAGCCAATAAAGAGGAGCTGCTTTACTCCATGATTTAACCATAAGTCAGTCATCCATGTCCCAGGCACCCAGTACAGGTATCTCAGATGAAACCCAGTGGGCCACATATGCAAAACGACATTAAAGGAGGAGGGAGACTGGCTGGGAAGGAGAAATTATGAAAGGGGGGGATGGAACTGGGTAGTAAGATATGAAGACACATAAATTCATTGCAAAGAATAAAAAAATAAAAATTTAAAAAGAAAATAAAGAACAGTACAAGAGGTATGTGAAATTGGATGGCACTGATCAGAATATTGCTGGATGGTCATTTTCTCAATTCTAGCGCTACTAGATGGTCCAGGAAGTTTCTGTTGCTTGATAGGTCTAGCTGGTTTTCAGGAGGTGATTGTTTTTGCTTAGATGTACAGCCTTTTGTTAGGAAAGACAGAAAGGATATTGATAGAAAGAACTTTATTAGAACAGAGAGCCTTGTGTTATGGGGGTTATGAATTGGCCAGAAGGTGAAGAGTATTAGAATAGGAATATTAGTATAAAGTCATAGAAATATTATCATAGCCTTAGACAACAGACTGGGGTGACCTGCAGAGTTCCCAGGACAAAGGGAATTTCTAACTTTTATAGCCTTTCCAGAATGTGTCAGGAAGTTTCATATACATTGACGAAGCCATCCAGTATTGGGGTGGGCCTCGCCACTCTTTGCTTGGATTGACATGGATATGGAAACACATTTGTTTACAGGTCGCAACTGTCTACACAAGGAGACAGAAATCAGAGCTGCAAAGGGTCAGAGGGGAGTATGGAGTGGTTTCTGTGAGAAACAGCTACAGGGTCTATGACCTGACACTTAGATTCATGGCAAGTGCCCTCATCTGGGGGCCAGTCCTTCTAGACAGCAGTTCTAAAGCTGGAGAAGAGGACTTGTTTCTCAGCTTTCAGCTTTCCATGTGCAATTGATGTGCTCACTTGTAGAATAAACAGATAACCCAGAGCAAAGAAGACAAACACAGAATGGAGGCAGGAATGTCAGAACATCATCCTGTTTTGGCTGTCTGTCTTATAAACCCAAATGAACAATGAGTGCTTTTCAACAAAAGTAGTTTCTAAGTGCCTTTTGTAATAAGTCTTAAATGTCTAACAAATTGGTCAAGTCAAATCTGTTGGTAATTGAAAAAGAATGTCCCCAGGACTGTTGACCTGTTTGGTCTGTCTTAGAAGCAAATGCCTATGCCATCACTATCGAATCGCATGTTTATTTATTTATTTTTATTTTATTCAATTGTGCATGTGTGCGCACATGTGTGTGTGTGTGTGTGTGTGTGTGTGTATGTGTGTGTGTGTGTAGAACCATGGGCGAATTCAGGAACCACCATGGACCTCCTCCACCTCCTCCTTGTTTGCTCTGGACCGGGATTCACAGGCTCCGCCCTACAGGACCAGAAACGCAGGCCGCCCCCACTTCCGCCTGGCATCTATACGTGGGGTCTAGGATCCGAACTCAGGACCTTCCACCTGCAAGGCAGAGGCTTAACCCCTGAGCCACCTCTCCAGTCCCCGAATGGCAAGTTTATTAAGAATAAAATATTTCTTTTTTTTTAAATTTTTTTATTATTATTATTTATTCAACTGTGTGCATGTGCGTGCGTGTGTGTGTATTTGTGTGTGTGTAGAACCACGGACGAATTCGCGAACTACCCTGGACTCCTCCACCTCCTTCTGCCCCGGGATTCACAGGCTCCGCCCTATCAGGACCAAAAGTGCAGGCTGCCCCTGCTTCCGCCTGGCGTCTATACGTGGGATCTGGGATCCGAACTCAGGACCTTCCGCCTGCAAGGCGGAGGCTTAACCCCTGAGCCACCTCTCCAGCCCAAGAATAAAATATTTCTTAACTTTTTAATCTTACTTATTTATTTATAGAGATACATGGTATTGCAGTGCATAGGTGGAGGGAGGTTCAAATACAACTTTTGGAAGTCAATTCTTTCCTTCCACCACGTGGGCTTTTGGAAATTGAACTCAGGCCTCTGGATTTTTGAGGACGTGCCTTATGCACTGAGTTATCTCACTGTTCCTGCTTTCTAAATTTCTTTTTTTTTTTTTTTTTTTTTTTTTTTTTTTTGACTACTACAAAAGTTTATTTAGCAAAAAGTTCAACATGAAAATGTACACAACCCAACTTTTATGTCATAGAACAGGCCTTTGGGGGGGAAATGGGCTCATCTGCTGCTGCTGTTACATGCGGACATGGGCTCATCTGCTGCTGCTGTTACACGCGCTCCAACGCTTCCAACATGATGATACTGTTTCCTCGTATGACCACCATCCCAATGCTGTTCTGCTGCCCGCTGGTCGCCAGCTCCACGCACTCGTCAATCACGAGGTTCATGAAAGGGTCGAAGCCTCATAAAGAAATAAAACAAAAGAGAACACCAAATAAAAGGGAAAAATAGGAACTGGAGAGATGGCTCAAGAGTTAAGACTCTGCTTCAAGGGGGCTGGAGAGGTGGCTCAGGGGTTAAGCCTCTGCCTTGCAGGCGGAAGGTCCTGAGTTCGGATCCCAGATCCCACGTATAGACGCCAGGCAGAAGGGGGGGTGGCCTGCGTTTCTGGTTCTGGTAGGGTGGAGCCTGTGAATCCCGGGGCAGAGTAAACAAGGAGGAGGTGGAGGCGGTCCATGGTGGTTCCCGAATTCGCCCGTGGTTCTACACATACACATACATATATATGCGCCCACACACGCATACACGCACAATTGAATAAATAATAAATAATAAAAAAAATTTAAAAAGACTCTGCTTCAAAAGTAGAAGGACCTGAGTTCAGATCCCAGATCCCACATTTAAAAGGGGGGGATATGGGCTGGAGAGGTGGCTCAGGGGTTAAGCCTCCGCCTTGCAGGCGGAAGATCCCGAGTTCGGATTCCAGATCCCACGTATAGACGCCAGACGGAAGCGGGGGCGGCCTGCGCTTTTGGTCCTGGTAGGGCGGAGCCTGTGAATCTCAGGGCAGAAGGAGGTGGAGGCGTCCATGGTGGTTCGCGAATTCGTCCGTGGTTCTACACACACACACACACACACACAGACACACGCGCGCGCGCGCATACACACAGTTGAATAAATAATAATAATAAAAAAAATTTTAAAAAGGGGGATATGTATAAAATACATATGTATTTATATGTATAAAATGTATATTTGGGGGCTGGAGAAATGGCTTAGGGATTAAACCTTTGTCTCTAAAACAAAAAGACCTGAATTCAAATCCCAGATCCCATTTAAAAACGACAGGTGAAAATGGCAGCGGTCTATACTTCTGGCCCTGGAAGGTCAAGTCTGGAAACCCAGAGCAAGGTAATAAGGAAGTAGAGCAATCCAGAGTGATTCCTGAAGTCATTTTTGGGCTTCCACAGACACATTGGTGTCCCCTTCTACACCCACATACATGTATATACCTGCACGTCTCTCACATACAAATAAAAATATGCATACATATATGTAAATATATGTATATATATTTATTAAAAAGTTAAAGGGTAAAGGAGAACGCTTTCAGATGAGAAGAGATCTAAAAGATGGTAGTTCTGTCCTGGTATTCCAAAATGAAAGTAAAGGACTGAAAATAAAATAAAAATGCACACTAGGAAGACTTCAGTAAGTTATGATAAGTTTTATGAGATGGGACACTGAAAGAATTCTAAAAGTGGCATGCATATGATTAACTTTATTAACAAATCTTGGGGAATGAGGAGTGAGCATGGTTGATAGGATGAAGGTATTCTGTATACATGCACGAACTTGTCAAAAGATAAAAGATTATTTTAAAAAAGACACTTGAGGAAGCTGTAGGCTGCCATGAGTTTGGGCTGTGAGGTGCAGATATGGCAAGACCAGGAACCACAGTCATGAAAATGGCACAAAAATGGCATCAAGAAATGCCAATGGCAAAGAGATGATCAGTCTCTTCAAGGGTTAACCCCAAGTTTTTGAGGAACATACGTTTCGCCAAGAAACACACAAGCAGGACCTGAGGAAGATGCGAGCACCCATGTTGACATCTTCAAGGCCCTTGCGAAGCCTAAGCCAATGACATGTGTCATTGTGACATGTGACATACCTCCATGTGACATGGAGGTACAGGTTAGTGTTTTCCACAGAATGAAGAGCTATTAAGTGGGAAAAGAGTGGAAAATATTTGCAGTTATTTTAAAACAGAAAACAATAGAACCAGAGACTAGGATCCAAGCAGGTCGGAATCCCCAGAAGAGGTGACATATGACATATCACATATCATATGACAAAGTTGGAAGGTAAAGTCCTCAGGAGAATAGCAAAAAACTCTTGAATTTTTGAAAGCGTATTTAAGTTTTACAAGTTGAGGCAAAAACACAGAAGAACAAGAGTTGCATACGAAATTACATCTTGGAAGTATCTTCTTGCTGAAAGGAGAAGAGGAAAGAGACTAGGAGATGGCATCTGGGGTAAAAAGGGCAGCCCCATCTCTTTGGTCTGCCTCTGGGTGGATCAGATGTTCTTGGAGGTGGGACTCCTGCCCAGGCAATTGACCAAGCTAATTTAACTTTACATGGAGACTGAGATTCCAGTGTACCAGAGGAGCAGGATGTGGGGTCTAGCCAAAGCAATAACAATGATGGAACCCAAGATGCCCAAGGATGCCAACTGCAAGCTCCATCCACTTGCCTTCATGGCCCACCCAAATTTGGGAAGTAGATTCTTTCCACTTACATAGCCTAGGGTTAGTGGCTCTGTCAATCAAAGGCCATGCTTCCAACCAAGACTTGGGTTTCAGCTACTACCAGGGCTCCAACTCCAGCTCAGCCTCCCAAAGGTGCCCAGCTCCCCAGGCCTCTGACTGCCAATGTGAAGGCAGATGGACTGGTGTGAGTCTCCACCCCATGCAGTTTGCAGATGGATATTTTCCTGTGCTATTTCTATAGATAAATTTGAAGTAGAGTCTGTAAAAAAAAAAAAAAAACTAGCATCAGATTTTGCTGATATACTCCTGACTTTAGGAATGAAGCTATTCTGTTAACTTTTACACTTAACTTTGTACTTCTTAAGAACAGAGGTAAAATACGGATGGTCTAAAGGCCCAGGGGGAAAGATTACAATCAATGAAACAAACTCAATTAATATAATAGCTATGGCTCTAGAAAATAATGTATTTTCCCAGCTACCTTATAGAGACCAAAGAAAGATCCTAAAGGCACCGTGTCTGCTGCAAACTACAGGAAACTGAGGCACTGAAGAACTGGTCTCAGTGGGGCTCTAACAAACATGGCTTTGTCCCTTCTACACAGAAGGAAGAATCTATAGAGACATGTCCTATCCTCCTAAAGGAAGATGACCTTTCAGTTACAAGGATGGTTGCCGATAAAGACTCTGTCCAATGTTCCCTGATTAAACAACAAGCCAATAGGGAAGGCTCAGCCTATGGTGGGTGGGACTAGGGACTAAATAGATGAATAAAATACTGAGAACCGGTTGAGGAAGTTGGCATCCTTTAGTACACTTGGCCAGACATGCTGGTCTGGCAAGTAAGGATAGTCCCTCTCTCAGCCATTATGTGGTGATGGTGTGGTCAGTTCCCTCGGCCTTGGTGTTGGCATGAGCATTCCTGTCAAGCTGGACTGAGAACTGAAACCAGGAATCGTAAGAGAGAATAAACCCCTTGTTCCCTTAAGCCATTTAATGGTCATTTATCAGCAACCATGTGGGTGAACTGCTACACTGATTTTCTAGTTTCAGTTCTCGGTCCAGCTTGACGGGAGAGCTCACACCAACACCAGGGCCAAGGGAACTGGCCATATCATCTCTATAAAATGGCTGAGAGAGGGACGATCCTTACTTGCCAGACCAACATGTCTGGCCAAGTGTATACAAAGATGCCGACTCTCAACCAGTTCTCCGTCTTTTATTCCAAGGCCTAATCCCACCCACCTGGGCCTTCCCCATCAGCCAGACAATCTCCTGCAGGTTTGTTCTGGGCTTAACCCAACCACTAATTCTCCACAAAGGTGTCTAGAGCTCAAAACCCTCAACTGTCAAGTTGACACCTGTGCCTAACTATGACAGATGGGGATGAATGCCCCAAAACTAAAAAAGTCATTATTGTGAGCCTTACCAGTGGAAATTCCCAATTAAAGACTCTGTTGCTGAGATAGACAGGACACTTACCAAGGGTAGCAGCTTGCAGTAAATGCCCCGAAGCCACAAACATGGCTCTGGAGCCTCCTTCCCAATACTATGTGTAAGCCTATCTTATACAAAAACAGGGAGGAAATGGACCAATCAGTGAGGAATATGGCTAGTAGATAAAATAAGAAACTGTCATCTTTTTAACTATTTCATTTATTTTGTGTGTGTGTGTGTGTGTTTGTGTTCATGTGTGTGTGTGTGTGTGTGTGTGTGTGTGTGTGTGTGTGTGTGTATGAGTGTGTCCCTGTGGAGACCCAAGGGTGACTTTGGAAATCATCCTGAATTGTTTCTACCTCCTTTTTGTTTGATCTAGGATTTTCCAGGCTCCATGCACCAGGGCCAGAAGTTTTATAAGTTGAGACAAAAACACAGAAAAGCAAAACTTGCATTCAAAATTACATTTTGGAAGCTTCTTCTTGCTGAAAGGAGAACAGGAGAGAAACTAGGGCATGGCTCTGGGGTACAAAGGACAGCCCCTTCCCCATCTCTTGGTCAGCCTCTGGCTGGTCCAGGTGTCCTTGGAGGGGGGACTGCTGCCCAGGTGTTTTTACGTGGAATCTGGGATCCAAACTCAGGACTTTCTGCTTGTGACCCATCTCCCCAGCCCCTTTAATGATATTTTAACATGGTATTTTAACAGTTTTTAGGGATAGCTGCTCCTAAGATTTGAAGCTTTTTCTGACAACACATGGAGAGCCTGTGTGATTACTAAAGCAGAGTACTAAGTGCACACCTGACAACTGAGGCAGTATGTCCTCGGCCCTCCAAGATTTATATACTCAAATCTATGTCTAATTTTGCTGTACGTTTTAATGGTATACTAGCATCATGATAAAAGAGGCCCTGTTGAACTTAAGGAAATGACTCCAGGGTTAAAGCCTTTGCCTTCAAAGTAAAAGGACCTGAGTTCGTATTCCATATAAAAATGCCAGGCAGAAATGGCATTTCTGGAAGGTGGAGTCTGGAAAACCCCAGAGTAAAGTAATATGAGGTAGAGAAATCAAAGTGGTTCCCAATGTCACCCTTTGACCTCCACAGACGCACTAAAGTGCTCTCTAGTGCACACACACAAACAAAGAGGGGACCAACTGTTTTGGGTGCTAATTTTAGTCATAACACTCTGCTTGATGATTTATTGCTCATATATGGCTTGATTCCATGACATCCTTTCTTCCAGATACCCATCAAATAATGCAGTCTGCAAGCTTGAATCTTCTCATGTCCCCCCTTAGACCAGGCAGGATGAGGCTTTTGACCCAATGTTTACACAAGGGGCTATTTTGCAGCTGGAGAAAAGCCTTCAGGAGTTGTTAATGGTGCTGGACATTGTGACTCTCATCTGGTGAGAGATTTCAAGCAGACTGCAGGGCTCGTTTTCCTTCTCAGATCACCATAATTTTCCTTGTCTTTCTTTCCTACCTCAATTTCCCCCTTTGAAATATCACTCCCTTAAAATTTTAAAACTTATTTTGTGTGTGTGTATGTGTGTGTGTGTCAGAGTGCATTATGTATCCCTGTGGAGGACCAAGGATAACTTTGGGAATCATCCTTGATTTCTTCTACCTCCTTCTTGCTTTGCTAGAAGTACAGGCTGCTATCTTTCTGTCTGACCAGTGATCTGAACTCAGGACCTTCTGCTTGTGAGACAGAGTCTCAACCCCTGAGCTATCTCTCCAATTCCAGTAAACATCTTTTAGAAGAAAGAGTAGGAGTACACTTGAATTGATAGGCCAAGGTAAAATTTTCTGAATAGGAACTTGAACACCCAGGAACTAAAACTGATAACCAACAAGTGGGACTTCATGAAATTAAAAAGCTTCTGCTCTCCAAAACAAACTCTTAATTGTGCAAAAAGACAACCCACAGAATGGAAGAAAAGTCTTTACTAGCTATGAATCTGACAAAGGATTAATCTTCAGAGCATACATAGAACTCAAAAAAAAATTGACATCAAGAAAAGAAACAACCCAATTTAAAAAATAGACCCTGGAGCTAAAAAAAGGACTTCTCACAAAAAGAAATTCAAGTGTCATGCAAATATCTTTTAAAATTTTCAACTTCCCTGATAATTAGGGAAATGCAAATTAAAACTACCCGTCAGAAGCTTTTTAACTTATTGGCCTTAGTTCTTGGGCGTTTGGGTTCCTGTCTAGAAAATCTTTACCTGGACCTATCAATTCAAATATATTCTCTACACTTCTAAAAGTTTCAAAGTTTTGGGTTTAACATTGAAGTCATTGATCTATTTGAAGTTAATTTTTGTGTAAAGTGAGAAGTAATGAATTTTCATTTTTCTACAAGTAGATATCCAATTTTCCCAGCACCACTTGCTGTCTTTTCCCCAGGGTACGTTTGTTACCCTTATCAAAATTCAAGTGGCTGTAGGTGTGTGCATGTATGTCTGAGTTCTCTATTCTAACCCATTGACTAATGTGTCTAATTTTGTGCCAGTAGCATTCTTATTTGTATATCGGAAAGCTACTGATTGTCATATGTTGATTTTATAGCCTGACACTTTACTGAAATTGTTGTTAATCCGAGTATCTTCTTTGTGAAGCTATAGGGCCCCTCAGGTATAGAATCATATTTTCTTCATGTAGGAATACTCTACCTTTCGTATATGTGTCCCCTTTATCTCTCTATCTTGTCTTACTGCTCTAGCTAGGACCAACAAGCATGATATTGAACAGGATTGATGAAAGTGGACATCTTTGTCTAATTCCTGTTCTAAATGGGAGTGCTTCAAGTTTTTTTCCCCATTTTCCAGAAAATTTAAGTTTTCTGTACAGCTGAATAAAATTCTTTTGTGCATCTGTACCACATTTTCATTATCCATTGTTCAGCTGATGGACAACTAGGCTGATTCTCTTCCTTGCAGTTGTGCATGCGATGAACATGGATGCCTGAGTATCTCTGGAGTAGGATAAAGCCCTTTCAGCACATGTCCAGGAGAGGCATAGCTGGGCCATATAATAGGACTATTTTTGGCTTTTTTTGAGAGACATCCATATTGATATTCACAGTGACGACGAGCAATGAGTAAGCCTCCCCCTTTTCCAAGTCTTCGACAGCATTTATTGTTATTTGTTTTTTTAAATTTTTTTTATTTTTATTATTATTATTTATTCAATTGTGCATGTGTGCGTGTGTGTGTATGTATGTGTGTGTGTGTGTCCCAACGTCTATACATGGGGTCAAGGATTCGAACTCAGGACCTTCTGCCTGCAAGGCAGAGGCTTAACCACTGAGCCACCTCTCCAGCCCCATGTTTTTTGATAATAATAGTTTAGATTTGTATTTTCTTTATGGCTAAGGATATTGAAAACTTAAAATAATTTATTTTAATTTTATTAGTAGTATTATCATTACTATTATTATTAGTTGTGTGTGTGTGTGTGTGTGTGTGTGTGTGTGTATGTAAAAGGAGGCATATGTGGGGACATCAGAGGACAATTTTGTGGTGTCAGTGTTTTCTTCCAGGGATCAAACTCGGGATTTCAAACTTGCTGCAAGTGCTTTTCGCCATTGAGCACATTTATTAGCTATTCGTATTTCTTCTTTTGAGAACTCTGTTTAGTTTTTTGATTGGGTTGTTTATTTTTTTCTGTTTTTTAAAGGAGTAGGGTCCTTAACTGATATTTTATTTCTTTTTAAATTTTACTTATTTAACTTATTTGAGAGACAGACAGAGAAGGGGGGGAGAGAGACAGAGAGAGACAGAGAGAGAGAGAGAGAAAGCGAGGAGCATGAATGCATGCTATGATGCATGGCTTGGAGTCAGAGGACAGTTTTTAGATGTTGGTTCTCTCCTTCTGTCATATTGGCTTTCAGAGATCAAACTCGAGTCACTGAGTTTTCAAGCAGATGGCTTATTTATTAAGTTATTTTGTTATCTCTGTTTTTTGTATTAATTTTTTTCACTTTGTATTCTAGTATTAATCTTCCACCAGATGTATGGTTGGCAAAGACGTTCCCCATTCTCTAGTCTGTCTCTTCACTTGATTAACTGTTTCCTTTGCTATACAGAGATTTAGAATTCCCAAGCTCCCATTTGTTGACCACTGACTTTATTTCTGGAGTGACCAGAGTCACTTTCTGAAAAAAAAATTGTTTATGTCTATATCTTAAAATGTTTCCCCTGCTTTTTCCTCTAGCATTTTGAATTTTGAGTCATACAATTAGGTCTTTGATCCATTTTGAGTTGAGTTTTATGCAGGGCGAGAGATAAGTATCTAGTTTAATCTTTTTAAAATATTTTTTATTCCTTGACAACTTTATACAAATGAATTTTGATCTAACTAACCCCAGCTCTTCGGGCATTTTTCTAGCATGTCTACTTCCCACCTCTATGTTCCCTCCTTTAAAATGCATTTAATTGCTTGCATGCAGGTAGTTGCTATGATCGAGCTGCCAGCTCCACATGGTAAAGAACACATGATAAAGCTAAGACATCAGTTTCGTCTGTCTGCTGTGTGTCTAAATTCGTGGTGTAAGCACAGAGCCTGAGCCACAGGAGGCTGTCCACATTGTGAGCACACAGAGCCCAGTCCACGGGAGATCGCCGTTGTGTGCACACAGATACAGGACTCCGGAAGTTGGCAGGCACTGTGCCAAGTCATAATCACTCAAATGTTCACAGGTCAGAACACTGAGTGGATGTAGTCTCTCTCATTTCTGCCATCATAGCAGACACATGTAGTGCCTCTAGTGACAGCTAGTTTCATCTCTCTACCTGTAGATATCCAGTGTTCCCAGCACCATTTGTTGAAGATATTGTCTTTTTTCCAGTGCTTTTTTTTTTTTTTTGTATTTATCTTTGTCAAAAACCAAACAGCTATAACTGCATGGGCTTCTTATGTGGGTCCTCTATTTTATTTAATTTACCTATACGTATGCTTATGTGCCAGTGTTACATTGTTTTTATTACTATAGCTCTGTAATATAATTTGGAATCAGATATGCTGATACCTTCAGGAGTATTCTTTTTGCTCGGGATACATTTAACTATCTGGAATCTTTTGTATTACTAGAATTTTGAGATTTTCTTTTCTATTTCTGAGAATGGTATTTCAATTTCTGAAGGAGACTGTGGATTGCTTTTAGTAAGATGACCATTTTTTAAATAAATTTATTAACATTTTTATATACATGCTCCTTGCCTCCCTCATTCCCCCCTCCCTTCCCTCTCACTCTCATCCCATCCCGCTCTCCCTCCTATCCTGATATGGGCCCAGTCTATTTTCCTGTCCTTTGGTTCTATGGGTTCTGGGGTTCCCTCTGTATCATCTGTTCTCATGGGGGTTCAGGCCTCTGTAGCAGACAGAAAGGCCCTTCCTTGGGTGGTCCACTGATACGGGTGCCCCTCTACCTCTGTTTGACCCTTTGCCCCTAATCCTACTGCCTGAAACTATTTCTCCAAAGGTCCACAGTCAGTCTATAGGGGCATGTTGACATGTCCACCACTGCGCAGGTCTGATGAGATCAAGTCCCATCACTAAGATGGCCATTTTTACACTGTTAATTCTTCCAATCATGATCATGGGAGATTTTTCCATCTTCTAAGTGCTTCCCTCAATTTCTTTTCCAATGTTTTAAAGCTTGCATTGTAGAAGAGATTTTTTTCATTTGCTTGCTTAGGTTTATTCCAAAGTATTTTTTTTTTTTTTTGAAGCTATCGTGTTCCTCCTTTGTCCAGCACCAGGCTTCAAGCCAATGTACATGAGATTCCTGGGCGAAGTTCCAATTTTCTGGGTTGTTTTGTTTCAAGAGTCTAGATAGTATGAGGGACATGGGTGTCTCCTTACTTGCTGGTTTCAGGGACACTTTTACAGTCTGTAGTATAAGGGCACATTGTACTACATATTGTAGAAAGGAATCTGCATGTACGGATTGTGAATAGTTGTTTATGGCATTTTTCTCTAAACAGCCATTATCTTTCTCTGAGACCATTATGATTGCATTAAGTGCCAGTGTTACATTGTTTTTATTACTATAGCTCTGTAATATAATTTGGAATCAGATATGTTGATACCTTCAGGAGTATTCTTTTTGCTCGGGTTATATTTAACTATCTGGAATCTTTTGTATTACTAGAATTTTCTTTTCTATTTCTGTGAGAATGGTATTTCAATTTCTGAAGGAGACTGTAGATTGCTTTTGGTAAGATGACCATTTTTTAAATAATTTATTAATTAACATTGTTGATGGCTGACAGCCCCTCAGAGACACAGGGGGTAAGGAGAAGTTAGAATACTTGTGCCCACGAATATCCCTACCATTCCCAACCACATAGCCTCAGTGCCTTGAAGTCTAGAAGGGGCAGCATGGAATATAAGCTGAGAAAGGTTAATTGAGAAAGGATTCTATCTGTGCAGCCTAGGGAAGCATCAACCATGCTGCGGTAGGGTTTCTGATGATTTATCTGCCTTTGAGTCCCCCCTACCCAATTCCTGTAAGTGACCTTCACCCTATTCCTATAAATAACCCAAATAAACTCAGATTTGCCAAATTTGGACCTTGGCATAATGGTTACTCTGGTCTGTCACAGAATTATTTGGGGTGGGGCTGGAGAGGTGGCTCAGGGGTTAAGCCTCTGCCTTGCAGGGGGAAGGTCCTGAGTTCGGATCCTAGACCCACGTATAGACGCCGGGCAGAAGCGGGGGGTGGGAGGGTGGGGGGAGGTGGGCAGCCTGCGTTTCTGGTCCTGGGAGGGTGGAGCCTGTGAATCCTGGTCCAGAGCAAACAAGAAGGAGGTGGAGGCAGTCCATGGTGGTTCCCGAATTCGCCCGTGGTTCTACACACCCACACACACACACACACATGCACAATTGAATAAATAATAAAAAAATTAAAAAAAAAGAATTATTTGGGGTGGAAAGATCATCGAGAGACGTCTCCCCAGGAAAAGTGTTCATACAATAGTTCAGCATATGCACACTTGTGTAGCAATTTCCTGTGACTCCAAACATTCCATCCTGGGGGAGAAGTTCAATAAGTCTCAAGACTATCCTGAAACTAACGGGATTCATGAGATCCCTCCCCAAGGTGAAGAAAGCAATAAGCAACTGCTGGGTGAGAAGACTCTGGGACCACCAAAGCCACCTGCAGAGAGCTCCGGGGACGCAGTGTTGTGGGGTCCTCATCCATGCTGGGGGGGGTTGGTATCTGTAACTGCCTTAAGTTGTCCCTGCCCCTGTCAGTAAAACCTCCCTCATACCCCTATAAGCAACTCTGACATGCTCTTTGATTAGCTACATCAAGGTGGGTCTCATTGTTTTTTTTTGTTTTTTTTGGTTTTTTTTACTATCGTTGTTTTTGTCTGTGTTGGACTTTATCTAAAGCAGATAGATGGTTTCCTGTGGAACAGGAAAAAAGTGTCACACACACTACAATGATTTGTTCTGACCTAACCTTTAACCCAAATGGTGCCTCAGGAGAAATGTGAGGTTCAGTGACTTTGGGCAGCGTATGCAAACCCAGAGGCAAGGAGAGAGAAGATGAGGGAAAGGTTCGGGAGATAAAAAGGACAGAAAAATTAACACCATGACTCTCAGCAATCAGGCTGAGCAGAGGGGTGAGACTAAGCTTTGACATGATTGACCAGCATCTTTTGTATCCTGGGCTTGAAAAGCACACTGCCAATGGTTTACACCCACAGGTAAGGAAGTTTGTTTGTTTGAAGGTGTCGATCTGCTGTCTTCCCCGTTGCCAGCTCTCTAAATAAAGTGCAGCTTACAGATTCAGCTCATCTCTGTTCTTTATTGATTGTGATCATGGGCAACACAAACCCCAACATTCCAGTTACAGTCACATGATGCGATCTTATGGGGTAACAAGCACCCTGACTTCAGAGATGTTTCCTTCTCCGTCTCGAATGACTTTTCATGCAAGGTGGAAGCAGAGCACGAACAGGGCAGAGAGGCAGGCTTATAGTGACCAGACGTACAGTCTGGATGATGCCTTTGCTAAATGGACTTCTAGGTGCATATTTGATCAGTCACTTTAAATAAATTACTTATGAGGGAGAGACGAGGGACAGAGGAAGAGAGAGAGAGACAGAGAGACAGAGAATATGCATCTCTCTCCATCCTGTGGGCTTCCAGGAATTGAACTCAGGTCACTAGGTTTAGTAAGCAGGCACCTTTACCCTCTGAGCTTATTCCACCAGTTCTCAGACACTTTCCTTTCTCTTCCTCTCCCCTCTCCCCTTTTTTCCTCTCCTTTCCTTTTATCCATTCCCTTTCCCTCTCCTCTCTTCCCCTCCCCACCCCTACCACCTCCCCTTTCACTTCCAGGATCTCAGGTTTTAAACTATGTAACTAAAGATGACCTTGAAGTTCTGATTCTCCTGCTTTCACCGTCACTGTGCTGGGTTTAAAGGTTGGTGCAGCCACTCAGTCAGTTGCAGTGTTCAGGGGACTCAAATGTGCAGCTTGAGGTTTGCAAGTCGAGCACTTAGCAAGCTGTATCCCTAGCCCACTATTTGGGTTTTTCCCCCTTCTCGTTGTCTTTCTTTCCCTCCATTTTTTTTCCTTCCTTTTGCTTTTAAAACAGGGTGTTATGTGCCTTGGGCCTCAAACTTACTTTGTAGCTGAGAGTGGTCTTGAATTCCTGGCTTTTCCTGTCTCTGCTTGGATTACAGGTGTGCACATACACTCCCCTTTTCCCCCTACTACCTGCCCACCCCCACCTCCATGTCCAGCTTGACCCTTGCTTTGGTTATAATCTGGCAGCAAAGCGGTCCAAATTTAATTCAGCCTTGTCTGAACTTTCTTGGACACCTAACTTAAACAACTGAAGGAGGTCTGGTGGCAACAGGCTTGAATCACAGCGACTTGTGAGGCTGAGGCAGGAAGATCACAAAGCCAAGGAAACCAAACCCTGCCTGGTTGTGTTGAAATCCAGCCTGGACAATCTATGGAGATCCTGCCTCAAAAGACTGGAAAAAAAAGTCTAGGGCTATAGCTTAGTGACAGAGAGCTTGCCTTGCACGTGCGAGGCTCTGGGTTCATTTCCCACTGTGTGGGCAGGAACTCTAAGCATGGGCATCTTGACTGCAAACCTCTTCAGAGTCTATATAATCACAAGAGTGATCGGGACAGTCCATTAGGGTACTCTGCACTTGTGAACAGAGCTTTCAGTCTTGCCTTTTGCACTTTCTTTCCCTCCTTATTAATCCAGACACACTTCATGGGAAATACTAAAGTCTGTGCTAAATTATCATGATCAAGACCAGAAAGCACACAGTGTCCACTCGCTGATTCCTCTCTCCCACAAGCTCAACAACAGGACCTGAGGTAAGGTTTAAATTTACATCCTTCCACAGCATTCCCATTTTTTGAGTTATAATCACTGAAATTAACCTGAGAAAACAAGTAAGAGTTCTGTCACTTATAGCAAAAGGGTCTCCAACTGTGTTACTGGAGCTGGCAGATTTACAGTTGTCACTTACCCTCAATAAGTCACAGACAACAATGAAAAGCAGAGAAATGAGATTTATTTAATGTGACTATGTTAGGAAGCGCAATAGAGATCCAATGAACCCATCTATTTTGGGGATCCTGACATGAAGTTCAGGCTTAAATAAACTGAAAGAGGTATGTGTAAGCAGTCCTGGTCAAGAGATGGTTCCCCACAGGGAAGACCACTGGCTTCAGTTTTTCCTGCAAGAGGTCAGAACTAGGTGAAGATTCTTCCTGGGAGACAAGCACCCCCTTTGGCTGGCACCTGGGCCCCAGCCTTTTCTTTCTCTCAGAATGTGGTTCCTAGGGAAATTCCAGTTTGTCAGACCCTTGTCTCAATAGTCGACAGAAAAGGAAGGCTCCCTTCAGGCACCGATGGGCTACTAAAGTGCAAAACTGTAAATATGTTCATGTTGAATTCAAGGCTTCACAGACTTAAAAACAATCCCACTCCTTAGAAATCAGTTACGTAGATGAGGCTCAGCCTTGGACTTCCCTGTTTGTTCCATTAACTCTGAGGAGCTGGATGACAGCAGGCGTGAGGATGCTGCCAGGGAAGCATGGGACAGGATACTTAATCTCTCCAGTTCTCTTCCTGTTCTCTTCCTTACACCTTAGAGCAAGCATGTATGCATGCCAGTCATGGAAAGAATATCAAAGGACAAAACAGATGTGGAAGAAAGTGCCCTGTAGAAATATTATGGGAAGAGTGATAAAAACTTGAAGCTGGACTGGGGAGAAAGCTCAGGGGTTAAAGCCTTTGGCTCACAAGCAAAAGGACCCAAGTTCAGATTTCAGATCCATGTAAAAATACCAGGAGGAAATAGTGGTGGTCTGCACCTCCAACCTTACAAGGCTAAGCCTGGGAAAGGATCATCCAAGATAATTCCCAAAGTCACTGTTGGGCCTCCATAGGTGCACATAAACTCAAGTGCCTTCTGGTACACACACACACACACACACACACACACACACACACACATGCATGCAAACATGCCAAAAGAATCCACCAAAACTTGAAGCTAAGCAGCTTCAAGTAACTACCACTGCTGTGCCTAATTTCCATTTCCTATTTATACTTTATTATTTGATTTTCTTAGCATACAAAATAATGGATATCATGATTTTTTATTAAATTTGTTCTTTGACAATTTCATACTATCTCCCCCAGTCTCTTATATTTTTTTGCATGTCTATCATTTTACTTTGCTTATAATTGGCATATCACGGACCCTTGTCTCTCTTCCCCTAGATAGTCCCTTATGATTAGTCTCAAATGTCAACTTGACACCTAAGAGGTGGGCCTTTGGAGACATCTATAAGGAATTACCTAGTTAAAGGAAGGCCTCCGAGGAAGCCTATAGGAGATTGTCTTGATGGCATGACTGACATAGGAAGACTTGGCCCACAGTGGGCAGGAACATTCCCTGGACAGATGGGTAAGTTGGAGAGAGCTATCTGAACACTGACAGCAAGTCAGCCAGCCTTAGTCCTTGCCCTCTGCTCTTGTGGATGAGATATGAGCAGTTTCTTTGGCTCCTGTTAGTATGACTCTCCTGCCATGGTGGGCGTTGATCTGGAGCTAATTGATATCCTTTTGTGCCCTAAGTTGTTGGATCAGATGTTTTACTGCAGGAAGGAGTTATGAAAGTAAAACACCCTCAATCTGTTTTCATTCCATATAGGTGTGCATACACAGAATGCACTCCCAAAATATAGCTACAACACCAGCTACTCCTCTCTTACTATCTGGCCCAGGACATACGGCTGACTCTTAAAATTGATAGGCTGCCTCTCCACTTATATTTCTAGATGAGCCGTTCCCCTTGGCTTATCTACATCACTGAGAATGAAATGCATATTAATATCAGATTGCACAAAATTACCAGGAGGTAGGCTGGAGAGAAAACTCAAGCAGCTAAAAGTGTTGATTATGCAAGTCTGACAACTTGAATTCATCCCTGGTATCCACATAAAAGTGGAAAGAAGAGGTCCCTCTGACCTCCACATGGGTGTCTGCATGCACATGCATACCATGCACACACATGCACTACAATAATTATAACTTTTTTAAAAATTAAAGAAGACTCGATCTTGAACTCACTGTGATACTGAACTTTGATACCCCTGCCTTCTGCCTTCATCTCCAGAAACTAGGATTATAGGGAGGCACCAACATTCCTGGTCTATGCCGTGCTAGGGATTGAACCCAGAGTCAGGTGCACGCTAGGCAACCCTCTGCCAATAGAGATGAATCTTAGCCTCATGAATCTAACTTAAATTAATGAAATAAACTAAAAATAAAAATCAAGATAGTATGTTACTTCTTTGTGGAAAAGGGAGACACAGCTACATTGCATGGTCTGGTTGCAGTTATAACTGAGACAAATGAGGGCAAGCAAGCTTACCTTGAATGCCTGCTTAGAGACACATGCTCAGCAGGCAAGGGAAGTATTCTTTTTGCAGATGTGAAAACTTCGAGCACTAGGTGGGGAATAGGGTTGGGGTGCTGCTTTGGTCACAGGTAGTCTTAGGGCCTCTGCCTTTCTCAGCTCTTAGAATCACACCATGTACTGCAACACCTTCCTCCTCCTTCTGAGATTGGAGGGGAGGACAGGGATCTCCTATTTCACTTGGAGATAGCAATAGCTTTTCAAAAAAAAATTTTTTTTAAGGGCAGAGCAAGCCCAGACAGTGAAAGAGTTTTTCAACTATACTGGGGAGGTAGAAGGAGGAGTGACGTGAACTGATTTCTATCTTAGGATGGTTGTTTTGATGCCAGTGGAGGCAGACTGAAAGCATGCTATGGAAAAAGTAGCTTTAGAGCTGATGCAAGCTGTCTCCTTCCATGACACTTCCAAGGGATTACACCATGAAAGAGGAAAGATCCCTCAGACTAACAAAGTTGATGCTGGATGAGGGAGGAGGGAAGCTACTTTCCCCAATGGTATTCCTACTGGCCTATCACCCTTGCTCCAGCAAGCACCATTAACAGCAACCACGGTGTAAGGATTAGGGAGCCACGCGCACAGGAAACAGGACATGGAAATGGGAGGGAGCTTGGTGGGGAAGAGGAAAGTGTAAAATGGGAGAAAATAGGGGGCTGGGACTGGGTAATTGGTGGTGAAAATGACACAAATATATATGTAAATCATTGAAAGCATAAAGAAAAAAAATGCAAAAATAGAGACTGAAATGCTGAGGGGCCTGAGTTGAGGAAAAGAGAGAAACACCAGTTCAGAGTGGAAAGTGAATCAGCAGGATTTACAGGGTTTGGAGCAAGGGAAGGAACCAGGACAAGGGGCTGACGGCAGCAGTTGCTTCTGATCGTCCCTTTCAGGCACTGTTGGACAGTGTTTGGGAGCTGGGCATTTAGGAAGCAGAGGCAGGAAGATCATATACTACTGTCATCCTCTGCCACACAAGTATTTGGCAAGCCTGGGACACACAAGACTGTCCTAGAAAACAACCAACCACTCAACCTCAAAAACAAACAAAACAAAACAAAAAAGCAAGGAAAAGAAATGTCTCCTGTCCTGAGGGAAAATAGCATGCTCAAACACGTATGACTGCATTCTAAGCAAGACCATTTCCGCTCGGTGGAGAGAGACAAAAACCTTAAATGGAAAGAATTCAGAGGAAGTGGCTGTGGGCTGTCCTCAGAGGCCAGAAAGGAAGCAAGACGGGCACCACAGACCTGGGGGACTCTTTTGGGTGTTGATCGAAGGCGCCAAATGTGACAGAAGTCACTCAGCACCAAAAAAGGCTAATACTTCTAGTACCCGGAGGCCAATGGTGATGTTAGCCAGGGTAGTCCAGAGCAGAAGGCCCAAGAAACCTCAAGAGGACCCTCCTCTCCCCTGGTCAGGAGAGGGGTCCATGGAAGTTGTTACTGAATCAGACTTCACGAAGGCACTTCTGCTTAGGTCGGGGTAGGCAGCAGAGAGAGCAAGGCTGCAGATGCGGCAGGGCCAGACAGTGTGGCTGGAAGGCAGGCAGTGGTGGAATATAAACAGGTGCTCAGTGGGGTAAGTGTCAGAGAGACACTTCCCACCGAGGCTAGAAGATGCCCAGAAAATAGTTTTGGAGAAAAAGAGAGAGGCGAGGGGAAGACCTAGGAGCAAATTTACCTGCCAAAGAGCAATGCACAAGCATCTGCTTAAAAAAGTGTCTGACGATGCTACCTTAGTGTCACCATAGAAACAGTGAATCAACAGGTATCCATTAACCATAACTTTTCATAGTTAAAAACAATTTAGGACTGGCAAAGAAATTAGGTTCCGCGATCGAGGAACCTGCTTGACAACTTGGTGACACGATGGAGAGAGCGAGCTGACCTGAAAAGCTGTCCAATGACCTCTGTATGTATCTTGTGCATGCACGCGCACACACACTCTCTCAAATAGATGATTAAAAACAAACTGAAGGGGGCTTGGGTGGTAGTTCAGTTGGAGTGCTTGCTTGGCATGCACAAAGCCCCAGTTGCAGCACTGCACATGCCTGCTTGCCACCCAGAATCGGCGAGTAGGTGCAGCACCATCAGACTCGGTATCGACCTCAGCTACATAGTGAGCTAGCTCAATGACAGCCTGAACCAGGAGACTCCATAAAACAAAACCAACCAACTAATCAACTAATAAAACTTAATCCAAATCAAAATGGTCTCTAGGCCATTTTATAATCTTGTTGTGAGTTTGGAAAAATCTAGTGACTGGAATACAGAACTCTTCAAAGGAAACAAAAATGCTCAAAAAAAAAAAAAAAAAAAAATTGCGCTTTTCTGCTCCGGGCCCAGACCAGTCCCAGTCCCAGGCAGACTCCCTGCTTCTCAGGTTGTCCTTGAACTTGCTGTTTTCCTATCTCAAGTCTCCAGAGTAGGAGGATTATAGGAATGTACCACCAAACCCGATCTATTGGCACATATTCACTTGGAGGTGTACTCGTAAAAAAAAATCGCTAAAGGAAAAAGGGTTGTAGAAGGGTTTTTTTCATATTGACAAAACAAACAAAAAACCACCCACTGGTTACTTAACAACAAACTGCCACATTCAGCATGTAGACCAAAAGGAAGTGAGGGCATGGGGTAGGTAGGACCCCACATTCTTGTACTGGATGTTACTCAAGTTAGAGTAACACCATGATGTATCTAAGCACACAGTTGAATAACACTTCCTCGTCACTTGAGTGAAAAGTAGTGGACAGGCTAGTGCCCACAACTGTTTATAAAAATCTGAGTCTTTTCTGATGTATACTAGCCAAATGTTCTATCAGTAAGTCACAGCCCTAGTCCTTAAAATACTTAACGTTTCTTCTTTTTTGGGGGGGAGGGGCATGGTGGGAGGAGACAGATCTCACCATGTAGCTCAGACTAGCTTCAAATTCTCAATCCTCATGCCTATTCTCCTGGGTGGTGGGGTCACACTCGTGCAACAAGATGTCTGAGTTTTCAATGTGTTCAACTGCTGCTCATACTCAAAAGATAAAACCAATGAATTTAGTACAAAAACAATTCTGATTTGGTAAGTCAAACATCAAAGGAGCACACATTAGAAATAGAGATGGTATTACTTGTCCAGACATTTTTCAACTTTTTTTTTTTTTTACATGCTGAGAACTATAATTAAAGAACTAGAAGTCAGATGTGGTAGTAAGTGCCCATAGAGTTTTTTCCCGTTTTTAAATAAAAATTTTAAAACCATTCTTTCTTTTTGGTGTCCATAATTTAAGCTACTGAGGAAAATGAGGTGGGAGCACAGTGGGACCTCACAGGTTTGAGGCCACCTTAGACACTGTGGTGACAAGAAACAAAGAAAAGGGACTGGAGAGGTGGCTCAGGGGTTAAGCCTCTGCCTTGCAGGCGGAAGGTCCTGAGTTTGAATCCTAGAGCCCACGTACAGACGCCAGGTGGAAGCAGGGAGGGCCTGCATTTCCCGTCTAGGTAGGGTGGAGCCTGTGAATCCCGGGGCAGAATAAACAAGGAGGAGGTGGAGGCGGTCCATGGTGGTTCCCAAATTCGTCTGTGGTTCTACACACACACACACACACACACACACATATACACACGTGCACACATGCACAATTGAATAAAAAAAAAATTAAAAACCCTTTAAAAAAATAAAAAGAAATTCTGGCTAGATTCCTGTAACTTCAATCAAGTAAATGTGTTAGTAAGTACTCAAAATGTTAAGTGTTTCCTGGAACTGATTATTTTGTGTGTACATGGGTATGTGGGTGGGGAGGCCGGAAGCCAGCAACATGTGTCCCCCACAAGCTCATGTGGTGATGAAGGTCATGGTATCTTTAGGGGGTGGGCCTTGAGGTTGATTAGTCCCACCCTGCTTGAATTAGTCTGCTCTTGAGCAAGCATGCGGCAGCTCTCTGGCTCCATGAAGGATATGACTTAACCCATCTCCAGCTTCTGCCAGCCAGCCATTCTTTCCTACCATAATGGACTGTATCTCCCCTCTGGAACCATAGGCTTAATAAGTATTGTCTCACAGCAAGAGTGAGAGTACTGGTACATTGGATTTATTTTGTCTGCATGTGTGTATAACATGCATGTGGGGGGGGGGGGACCAGCATCGTGTATCTTTTTTGACAGCTCTTCTCACCTATTTTTGAGACAAGTTCCCCACACTGAACCTAGAGTTCATCGATTCTGCTGGACTGACTGGCCACCTGTCTCTACAACTCCACACTTGGGATTACAAGTGTCCACTACCACACCAGGGTTTTTAGATAATTGCTAAGATTCAAAATCAGTTCCTCCTCCTTCACCAACTGAGTCGTTTCTCTAGCCCAGCTATGAGAACCTAGTTTGGAATAGGGAAGGGTCATGAGTTCTATACATAACATTCTCAAACCCTAATATGGAGATTTGTTATACACTCAAAATTGTGCCAGCAGCAATGGGAAAGTGGAGGCAGGAGGATCAGTTCATGTCCAGTCTTGGCTACATGGCTACATGTTAAGTTTGAGGCTAGCCTACTCTATGCAAGACCTTGTTCCAAGAAATAGCCCCCCCCCACACACAAATGGTGCCATGAACCATTAAAATGAGTAGTAATGTAGGACTGAAGATGTAGCAAATTGTTAGTGTGCCTGCCTACCATGTCCAAAGCCCTGGGTTTGAGTTCCTGCACTGCATTAAATTGGGTTTGATGCCGCACACCTATGATCCCAATACTTGGGAAGTGCATTCAGAAGAATCAGAAGTTTAAGGTCATTCCCAGCTACATTGCAAGTTTGAGGACAATTTGGACTACATGAAACTATCAAAAAAATAATGTATTAGCATGCATTTGAAGATCATAGACTTAAGTACTTTTATGCTACATTGACGAAAAGAAAAAGTGGAAGTTTTTAGGAGAGAAAGAGAAAATGGATGTGAAAGTTTATTTCTAACCCTGAAATAACAGAATTATTGAAAGCAGTCATGAAATACAGCAGTTAATTATCAATGTAACAAATAATTACGTGGGACTAAATTGAAAATATAAGGCAATATAAAATTTGAAGACAAAACAGAAGACAGGCTACTTCCACTTGATTTGTATCTACCAAAATATAAAAAAAAGCATAAAAAATTAAAAAGCCTACACATTCCACCCAAAGATTTTGAATCTTAAAGGTAATTCTGTTTTTTCTTAATGTAAAGTGATTTGCTTGACAGGATTCATGTGTGTTTCTGCTTTCCTTGCTGAGTTCCTGAATGGTGAAGGAGACCGGCTTCAGTTCTTTCAAGGCCGGTGTTTGACTTTTAATGTCCATATCTTGTAACAGCACGGGCAGATTTCAACAAATGCATCGTGAAAAGAAGTATTTTTTTTCCTTGTATACATACAAATATACACATGCTAACAGAAAATGGATTTTTAACTATTTCAGTTATCTATTGTAGAAACAGGAGAGACAAGGAAGACCAACCTTTCTATATTACTATGAAAATTCCATTATAAAAGCTAAAATAAGTATTTATCAGATTTTTCACTATAATCTTCAAATTCTTAATTTTAAATTACATACAATACTGTCAAATAGTTGTCTAGACAATTCCTTTTCTTTTTTGATGGTGCTGGTGTCTCAGCTCAGGCTTCGTGCATGCTGGGCAAAGTGCTCTCCACTGAGCTACAATTCTGGCACCACAGTATTTTGACATTTCACTAACTACAAAGCACAGTATGATTTTTAAAAATTCTAGATTCAAAAGCTGAGGTAAATTCTTTAGGCACCTGCCCTTTCTAACTATAGCTACTGCCTGATGAGATCTAAAAGGATTGTAAGAAGAATACAGTGCATACAAATGTATTTAAGTGAGTCCCACAAAGAAATATTTCCAGCTGGCTTAAAATTGTTAAAGGCACAAGCTTGTTTGGGATTGGTGGCTACAACAAATTTTAAGCAGCTTAACAATATTGAAGGGACAAAATTCCCACTTCGTTCCAGCCATTCAACGATGGAAGAAGCAGAGCTGTGCGGGAATGGGGTGTGCTAATCACCCAACCTGTTATTACTTTAGGTAGGATAAAGTGTTCACTATTTCCACAGTTTCCAAGTTTTAATTCTCTAAAAGCAGCAAAAGGAAAAAGAGAAAGCAACCTTAGGACCGTTGGAAAATCTATAATAAATAAGTACTATAGTACTTCTGTTTTAACAACACGAGGACCAAAGTGACTTTGAGATTCTTACTCTAAAGAAATGACAAAAAGAGTGAGTACAAAAGGCAATTATTAAAGACATGAGTCAATTAATATATAATGGTCTTCCAACAAAATCTCAACATTTTAATTTAAAATTAACTAATAAATCACAATTCTATATTGCTTTTAAGATTATTCTGTTTAAAAATGACAAGTTTCAATATTAACCAAAGTATATTTCTATTACAGGTTAGTTTACCCTAGGTAAGTAAAGAATAAACAGTGCAGCTCCCTTAACCTAGGAGTCAGGTTTCAGTGACAAAGTCCGTTGCCAGCAATGGACATGCAAGTAACCATCCAAAAAGGTGTAATACAAATCCCAAGCGGCTCCATCAATGGAAAAGCCCTTTGTTGAGTCACAGCATGAAGTGGGGCCTTGGCACGGGTTCCAAGAACATCTCCGTAACTTAGGATGGATTGCCTCCGGAAGCAGTTGTGAGAGCAGCAGTCTCTGAAGCACTTCATCTCACAGCAGCTTCTTCCTCACAACCCATCCAAGACAACCGTTCACAAGCAGTGCTCAGATCTGAAACTCAAGAGCACTGTGGCTCCCCCCAGAAAGAAACTGGTTGGCTTCTATAATTAACTGACAAGTATAGAAGGTAAATAAAACCCAGAGAAAATGAAATCAACAACCATTTGGAAAGCAGTGGCCACTAAGTGCTCTAGATACAAGTATCATTAATCACTTTTTTGAAAACCCCTTTTATATATATATAAAAAGCTATCCCTTCCACCTGTATCTTAACAGGGACAGAATGGGAATGATAGAAATGGAAATTCCGCCAGTCTCTCCAGTGAACTCCCCTGGAGAGCAAGCTCAGCTTCAGTCATGATTTGATGTGTACTGCTGCACAGAGGCAACTATGGTTTGTTGAAAAGGGATTTTGGGGGGGGCAGAATCAACCACAGATGCTTTATGTGGTTCCTGGCATGCAGAAAGGCCAGTTTCTCACCACAAGTAAACAAGTAATAAGAAGCAGAGAAGAGGAAAGAGGGGGAGAAGAGGGTATGCTAATAATACTTCAGGTCACAGACCCTGTACTAATTAAATCTTTGAAATTAAAAAGTATCCCTATCCATAGCACATTTCAATTTTTTTTAAAACATGAATACTCTTCCCACTAGAAAGAACAAACACTAAAGTAACTCAGTCTCAAATGATCCAGGAATCCATCAGCAAATACTTTGCTATTTAAACTCTTACAGACAGTAAAGTATTCATAATGGGTTGGGAATACTGTAAATCATGACCAACCTTTTATCATTTCTGGACACAAACTGCATTTCTGAAATAGTAACACTTCTTTTTAATCATTTCATTTTAGACTCACCAATGTTCAAGTCTCTTTTGTTTTTGTTAGCCATATATATATATATTTAAAGGGGGATGGGGAAGACACTTTTATTATGAAATCAAATGGCAATTATATTATTTGCTCCAGAGGGTAGAGGGTAATATGTAAAGCAAGAGAGGGCTAATTCAAAATCAAAACTTTAAATTGCAACATATACAGAAACTTATTTCTAAATGAAGAGGAGAGAAGGAAGAGGAAGTGGCACCAAAGTCACAAAGCCAAAGTTAGAACAAGAACAGGTCACTTTGGTTCCTAGAGCCAAATCTGAGGAGAAATTGGGAGAAATAAAGAAGGGATTGTAAGAACAGTCAGTGGGATTCTTTTTGCGTATCAATGATTTAGTTATAAATATAGACTATTAGTCCTCTTTCTATACAAGTAACAAATGTCAAACTCACTACCATGAAATTTCTAAAACTGACTTTTTTTCACATTTGTTAAAAAGGTAAAAATCACATACTTTTCTTCCCCTTCCTTCAGTTCAGAGTTCTGAATTAAAATATGACATGTAACAATAGCTGGTCCTAACTTCTATAAAGTTAAAACATGTCAAGCTCCTTTGCCAATATAAAGAGCTCCATAATTTCTATCATACTTGCTTGAATTTAGGTATGAGAAAAGCTCAAAGCAACTAACTCAAAAGGAGCAAATGAAGTAAGGGAAAGCTATGAAGGACAGAAAAAAATACCAGCAGATGAAATACTCTGAAAAACTCGAATCTGATATTCAAGTATTGAAAACACCCCACAGGAGACAATGAATGGGATCTATTATAACAAAGTCATCAAAACAAAATGCAAATATCAAGCATGGTAAGTGACCTTGGTAGGTTTCTGCTGGAAGATGTAAGGCTAATGTTCAGTCCATAATTCCTTTTGGACCCTAAAGCAGGGACTCATCTCAAAGTCATAATTCTCTTATTGCAATTGTCTCTTGGTTGTCTTCAGAAAATAGTTTTTCTCCGTGTGATGAACATCATCTCTTTAAACCCCAAAGAGTAACAATTTTCATATATTAAAAGACTTCTTTAAGAAAATGGAAAGGAGCATGAGGCTATGGCAACTGCTAGCGGTTACTCTTCATTGCTTCTTTAGCTGCCAGGATCAGCGGAGTCAAGCTGGATAAAGGCTTGGCCAGTTTCAGGAAGGGATGCTGCCAGGAGGAGAGAAACACGTACTTGAATTCTCACTTGAAGCCTCATAAGCAGTATATAGCTTAATAGTTAAAAGCAGAGTTTTTTTTTTTTTTAAGATCACGTCTATGTAGTCCAAATAAAACCATACACGGTGACACACACCACCAAGTTTGAGGTTGCCCTCCATCCTCTGCTCTATAGAGAATTGTAGGCCACGTGAAGCAACATGTCTAAATAAGTAAACTTATAGGTTTAAAGCCCATAAATACACTCAGCCTAGCAATGAGAGGTCTGAGAATTGGTAAATGCAAAATCCTGCCATTATGATAAAAAAATTTTACTGCCAGCAAATGAAACACAGAAGCTGCCTTACTCTGGCAACCACTGCATAGGAAAAGATCATCAAATCATGAAAACTTGGGGCTCATGACCCAAAAAGTCAATTTCACCAAATTACCTGTAACAGTTCTTTGGCTGAACCCCTTTTTTCCACATCCATCTCCAAACATCGATTTAAGAAATCCCGAAATATTGGTGAAAGTTTCTCTGGATTCTGAAGTTCTGGGGTTCCATTAGTTGCTATCAGGTACAAGGCCTAAAAACAGAACATCCTCAATTAAGACCTCAACAAAATGGCAGCACACCTTAGTTCTCGCATTGCCACCCACAGTGCTGTCTAGTGGCAGTTTGCTCTCCCACAATTCTTCATCACTCTTGGGGGAGATCACCACCCACACACTTCCTCTGTACCTCAGACCCTGAAAGTATACAGATCTTACTTTGACCCAAACACCTGCTGCCTCCATTTCTCCCACTCCTTCAATATTATGGCTCTTTATCCTGTGCTATTCCTGTCATAATTTGTGGTGATTCTCATTAGCTACAGAGATGCACGCTACATCCCTGACCTCCTCCTTTCTACCTTTCCAGTGCTATTACTGCAGTTCTGAAGTCTCGGTTGCACTCTACCTCCTGTCCTAAGGACTGCTGTCCCTAGTATTCAATGCCAGCAATTCTGGCTGCACTGAGTCCTACATTCCATGGATAATCTCAGTGCTCTTTTTGCATTTTGTGTGTGCACCTGTGCAGCAAGAATTGAACCTAGAGCCTTGGGTTTGTGTCACAGAGCTACCTCTTTGGCCCACATTGCTTCCTTTACCCTGTTATTTCACAGCACTTCACTTGGTTAAAGATGATTAAGCCTCTCTCTGCCTATTCCTTGCTTATCTATAGAGTGAGAGAAATATGCAAACAATATTGACTACATCACTTAAACAAACATCTGCTTAAGTCAGGCTTGGTGGCATGTGCAGGAACTCCAGCTCTTGTGGAGGCAAGAGGATTGTCTTAACTTTAAGGCCAGTTGAGTCTACAATGCAAGTTCCAGGACACACGGGGCTGCACAGTGAGACTCCTTCCCCACAAAACAAAGTAAACAAGCAAAATAAAAATGACATTTGTTACCTTCATGTAGGCTTTTAGCACTCCAGCAACTACACTAGAGCTCTCTCCCATTTACTCTTCCACTCTCCACTTCCTATTCCACTCTCCACTTCCTATTCCAGGATATATTATATTCCCACAATTAGTCAAAATTAAGATTACAGACAGATATTTATCATCGCATCAAAATACATGCTAGAAATACCCTTTTATCTGTCCCGCCAACAATATCTATTTGGGAGGAAGAAAAAGAGGAGGAGGAGGAGGAAGAAGAGAAGAGGAAGAAAGAGAGAAAGAGAGAAGTCATTCTCTTCTTTTATCATGTGGGCTCTGGGATCAAGTTTGGGTTCCACGTTTGCCCGGGCACCACCATGCACTGAGTCACCTGGCCAGCTTGTGCCCTCATCTCTTCATACAGGTTCTTTCTAAGTAGCCGAAGCTATGCAGTCAAGACTGGCTTCACACTTATGGCAATCCTTCTCCCTCAGTCCCCCAAGCTGTGGGATTACAAACCTGAACCACCATACATGGCTTACAAAAAGTAACTTAAAGAGAGGAGAGGGTGGTAGAAATCACCCCCCCAGTTGCTGGAATACTTACTTGCTGACAGTCTACTCTTTTGTTTGGGCTTCAAGTAGTTAATCTACTATTAACTACTTTTCTCCTGGGGAAATGGGGGCCAAGGTTCAATGGTGAGACCTTTCACAATATTCAGGGCATCTAAGCATCAAGGAAAAGGCACACCTACAAGGAACACACTCTGTAGAAGAGCTGAGTGCATTCTTATATGCAAAACAAGACACCACAAAGTTTCTAAAATATACAACTCTTTAGTTCCTTAACACATAAGCAATGAAATTTCTTTTGATTTTTGTTTGTGTGTCTATCAGAGGGTACTGTGTATGCCTGTGGAGGTCCAAGGGTGACTTCGGGAATTACCCTGGATTACTTCTACCCCCTATTTGCTTTGCTCTGGAGTCTCCCAGGCTCCGCCTTCCAGGACCAGTAGGACAGGCCACTGATATTTCCACCTGGTGCTTTTCTATGTAATCCAGGATCTGAACTCAGGACCTTCTGCTTGTGAGGCAGAGCCTTAACCCTTGAGCCATCTCTCCAATCTGTGTTAATATTTCAAATTCTAGTCTGATGATTGCCCCACTAAGTAAGTACTGAGCAGTTTTAAGGAAAAGTGTTTCTCCTACAGTGAGACTAGTAGTTCATTGATCTTACCCGCAAGGGATTTTCATTGAGGTATGGAGGTTCTCCTTCAACCATTTCAATAGCCATGATGCCCAGAGACCATATGTCAACCTTGGGGCCGTAAGCCTTCCGTGTAACCACTTCTGGTGCCATCCAGTATGGCGTTCCAACCATGGTACTGCGCTTGCTCTGCTCAGGGGTGATCTGAGCGCAGAAACCAAAATCAGCTACAGGACAAAATCAAACAAAGTATCTAGGGTTAATGGCTTCTAGGCATAGTTTTATATAGAGTTCATTCCAGTACATATGATTACATTGTAACTATTGAGTCTCCTATTTTAAAAGAATTTACCAACATAGTAAGCCAGGATGGGTTTACAATATTTTAAAGATGAGATCTGTTCTCAGTTTTTACTTTCCACACAGTGTACAAATTATCATGTCTTTTTGTTCTAAATAATTATCCTAAAAAACGTTGAATAAAAACACAGAACCTGGAATCTCTATCCAACTTAGCAAGTGCAGAGGACACAGCACGTGCTGGACTGCGTGGGGAGTACGGGGAGGTCCTCCTGTGCGCATGCTGGACTGCGTGGGGAGCACGGGGAGGTCCTCCTGTGCTCATCTATCCAGCTCTGACTGCTGCTTCAAGCAGCAGATACCTACTTAAGTGGCTGATGCTAAACTGCTGAGAAAGTCAGGAAGAGATGTTAGAATATTTCCTTCTCTTCCATTGTTATACCCATTTAACTTTTTAAAAATATGTGTGATGGGGTATGTGCATATGCACATGCTTAATTTGCATGTTGTGGGTGGGTGTATGCATGTGTGTACGCAGGTGTACACACAAATGACTTGAATGTGTGTACACCAATGATTATCGGGAATCATTCTTAATTGTTCTTCCACCTTATTTTTATAAACCTAACTAAACCCAGAGCATGCCATTGAGGATAGTGAAAATTATATATAAATAAAACTAAAAGGTAGCAGCCACACCTACCACCCACCCAGTATTTTTTTGTGAAATCTGGGAATCTGAACTCAAGTCTTTGCGTGCAAGGCAAGGATTTTTTAAAAATTTATTATTTATTCAATTGTGTGTGTGTGTGCGTGTGTGTGTGTGTGTAGAACCACGGACGAATTCGGGAACCACCATGGACCGCCTCCACCTTCTCCTTGTTTACTCTGCCCCGGAATTCACAGGCTCCACCCTACCAGGACCAGAAACGCAGGCCACCCCCGCTTCCGCTCGGCATCTATGTGTGGGGTCTAGGATCCGAACTCAGGACCTTCCGCCTACAAGGCAGAGGCTTAACCCCTGCGCCACCTCTCCAGCCCCAAAAGGCAAGGATTTTAACTGGAGTCATCTTTTCAGTCTCTCCCCTCCCCCTGAAAATAACTAGGATTACATTCTTCTGAGCCCAGCACTCGGGAGGCAGAGACAGGAAGACAGAGTTCAGGTCATTTTCAGCTATGTACAATCTGAAGTCAGTCTGGGCTACATGAAACCCTGGATCAAAAACTAAGAGAGAAAAAATGGAGAGAAAGTTGGGAATGTAGCTTAATAAAATGCTTGCTTAATATGAGCAAAGCACAGGGTTTGACCCCCAGAATGGCATAAAACTTGGCATGGCAACTTACTTGTAATCCCAGCATTTGAGAGGCAGAGGTAGGAGGATCACTACAAGGTCGAAGTCAGCCTGGTCTATATAGTGAGTTCCAGAACAATCAAAAGTTACAAAAGAAGTCTGATCTCAAAAAACAAACCCCACAAACCCACATTCTGATTTTTGATGAACAAATAATCTACAGAGGATGCAGCTGCATGAAAAGGGGAATGGGAAGCCAGGTCCTTTAGCAGACCAAATTAAAAAGAGAAGAGCAGTTTTCGATTTCTTGATATGTTTTGAAATTTGTACTTGGAGAAATGTCAGTAGCAATTCTGCTTGAGTCCTCCAGAGGGCAAAATTGGAAGAGATTATGGCCACAGAGGAAAAAGCTTGGATTTATTTTATGACTATGTTCTGTCTGAGACATAAGATTATTAAAAAAGGAATTTGTTTTCTTAACATGCCTAAAATCAAGGTCATACAGCCCTCCCCTGACTTGGCAATCGCTATAAAATTAGAAAAAGGTTGAAGGATAAGAGAAAAATTACTCCAAAGAAATAAGTTTATCACTATAAAACAAAATCAATAATATATTTCCAGACACTATTCCTTAGCATTCCACATTTTTTTATTTTACATTTTTAATATCTAAAAATAATTTCTCATAAGTACTACTTTATTCAAAACTAGCCCACATTTAACAATAGAACCTCCTTTCACATAGTAAATCATAAGCAGATTAATAGTTTTTCTTGATTGCACAAAAGGAGAAAAAGTGAACAACAAATAAAAGTCACTGATTTGCTACTCACTGAGTTTAACTGAGCCTTCCATCCCCAAAAGGACATTGTCACTTTTGATGTCTCTGTGGATCACTTGATTAGCATGTAAAAACTCCAATGCCTGTAAACACTGAACAGAGAAGAAAACATCTATCAATGAAACAGCCCCTGACAAGTCTAAGGGAGGTTTGAATACAGCAGTTATGGTATGGGTATTAGGATCTAGCAGAAGACCCTCCAAGAATCTCATATGCAAAGTTAAGGCCCAAGGAGGGTGGATGGGAGCCCAGGGTGACCATGGTACCACATGTTTGTAACATCCCAGTACTTGGAGGCTGAGGCAGGATGTACAGTTGTAGACCAACATTGTCTCAAAACATAAATATCCAAGCGCAAACTAATCAAGTTCCCATCTTTTCATCCAGAGACATTTTTAAAAAAGATTTTTGACACAAGATCTCTGTAGCCCAGGCTTCCCTTGAACTCATCAGATAGCTGATGATAACACTGAACCCTTGTTCCACCAAAGTGCTGGAGTTCAAGGTGGGCTACAATGCCCCAATATAAAATTATTAAATAACTGGTTATCTAGCCCTTTCTCTAGACAGTAATTCCTGTAAGGTCTGTCTGTAGCCCAGGGTAGTGAGAAACTTGCAGCAATCCTGGTTGTCTAGCTTCTCACATGCTGGGCCTGCAGGTGAGAGGCACCACACTTAATTTGGCATTTTGCTTGTGTTGGAGTACTGCTATGCTGCCCGGTCTGGCTTCAAGCAGTTCTCCTCAGACTTAAGCAGCAAGGCTAGAATGTGCCATCAGGTCCAAGTCTAGCTTATCTGCCACTGTTTTGTATATGTGTGTGTTTTACAGTGCTATGAATAAAACCAGGGTCTTGTACATGCTTTGCATGTGTTCTAAAACAAGTAATCCAAATCTTAAAAGAAGAGCTTTTGAAACTTAGCCTTTAGTGGTCTCACATTGCTTGATTAAGCGATTTATTTATTCACTTTTTTAAAATTTGTGTGTGTCTGTGGAGTCACAATGGTAATTTTGGGAAGCATCCTGGATTGCTTTTACCTCTTATTTGCTTCGCTCTGGAGTTTCCCTGACTCTGCCTTCTAGAACTGAAATACAGGCCACCACCATTTCTACCTGGCTTTTTTATGTGGGATAATACAGGATCTGAACTCAGGTCCCTCTGCTTTTGAGTCAGAAGTTTAACTCCTGAGCCTTCTCTCTGGCCTGTGATCTCACTTTTAAAATGATAGGTGATCTATTTAACTTTTTAGGCCTCTTCAGGATTAAATACCTAAACGTACACAACACTTGTTGAACATGCACTGGTTCTTTAGAGATTCTTTCAACAGTGATTATTCCCACTAGAATTGGAAATACTTATATTCTATATATCCTGATGAAGTTATTTCCTTCCTTGAACCAAAGAAGTAGAAGAACATAGCAATCACCTAAAATTTTTCTAACAATATTGCTTTTAACCCCTTTGGTAAAAGCCAACAAAACAAAACAAAAAACAAACCAAAAACCCAACATATACACACAAATGTTACAATTCACTTCTATATCACTTCAGAATTGATGAAAGCCAAAGTCAAATGATAGCCAACACAATACAGTCCTATGAACTTGCAACTATTTTATGACATGACTCCTATAATAAAGCAAAGCAAAATCAGTTTCAATAATAAGTAAACCACTAACCAGATTCAATAGTAGAAAAAGATAGAAACAGAAGAAAGACATTTATGGCTTGGATTTTGGCAAATTGGAAGAATACTGCTGGCTTTTTGCATATTCATTAATAAATGTAAACCATCAGTTTCTTCATCTTCTGTGAACTCAAACCAGGAGCAGAGAGATTCTGAAGTGAATGTGTATTCTGTTTTGCCTGGCATGGCTCTAGGTCCACTTTGGAGTAATACATTTTTAATGGCACGCCGTTTTACTTACTAGGGATAATAAACTCTGGATAATAAACTACTGTGGTGAGCTGGAGAGATGGCTCAGGAGTTAAACTCTGCTTCACAAGCAGAAGGTCCTGAGTTTACGTGGGTCCCAGGTCCCATGTAAAAATGCCAGGAGGAAATGACTGTGGCCTGTACTTCCGTTCCTGGCGGGCAGAGCCTGGAAAATTCCAGAGCAAAACAAAAAGGAGGTAAAAGCAATGAGGATGATTCCTGAAGTCACCCCTGGTCCTCCAAAGGGATACGTAATGCCCTCTGACACACACACAGGAGTGTGCACCTGCACACAACAAATAAACAAATCAACAAAGTAATGCAGATTTTTAAAAATACTATGGTGACCCCACTCAAGTCTGCCTGTGAACTGTGCACTTCGGAGAACTATGTCTCCTTCCCGATTACCTTACATATGAAGGAAAGGGCTGAAGCTCTTAGCTGGGATGAAATGGTAGGAGAAATTTGCAGAGTATACCCCAAAAGTATCCCCCACACTACAAATTCTTTGCATTCTTTCCTTTTCTCAGTCCTCATTAGCCACACGTCATCCTAACGGAAGCACAAACCTACCTCTCTGCATACAGCAGCAATCTGTGCTTCATCCATGCAGGTTTCTGTTACGACATCTGTAAGTGACCCACCAGCGAGGTACTCCATTACTACAAACAACTCATCTCCCACCAGGTAACTGAAAACAGAACATACACAATATACTCATAACTTCATTCTTTTCTAAGTACATGGTACTTTATCCTCAAGAGTTAAATATCAAGCACACAACAATAAAACCAAAGAAGTGGCAGTTTGAAAACTATGAAGCCCACTGAAAAGATAGTGCATAACAGTGCAAATTAAGATATTCTTGAGCTGGGTGAGAGAGTGCATGCCTAGACTCTCACCACTTGAAAGCTCAGATAGGACGACTACTATGAGTAAAGCCAGGTTACACAGAGTGAGTTCCAGTCTTTGGGCTACAAAGTGAGTCCCTATCTCAAAAGACAGCAAAAAACATGTCCTAAAATAATTTTAGTTACAGTGTGCCCATAGTAGCACATATGTTATTCCACTTAGAATACCCAACAATATAGAAATTATTTCCTGTTTTCATATGAAGAGATGAAGGTTCGTTGGGTATGGTAGCCCAACATTTGATGGACAACAGCTGGAGGATTGCCAAGTTTAAAAGCAGCCTAGACTAGAAGGAGACACAAGATGAAACAAAGACAGGCAAGCAGATACTGGGAGATTGAAACTTGGAGAAGTTAACTATGCTCAGGGAGTGACAAAGCCAGGACATAAAACCAACTACCAATGACCCCAAAGCATGATATAAAACGCTATTTTTAATTTTTTTTGTTTTTTAGTTTTTCAAACATATTGGGTACTAATCACTCTATCTTCCTTTCTTCCCATCTCTTTCCCTTCCCCTCATCAATCCACTCCATTTCCACCCACCCTTCTGCATAAAATACTACTTTTAAAAAGCAAAGAAAGGGCTGCAGAGATGGCTCAGGGTTAAGATTCTGTCTTTCAAGCAGAAGGACCTGAGTTCACATTCTGGTTCTACAAGAAAACACCAGGCAGAAAACTGGTGGAGGCCTGAACTTTCAGCCCTGATGGGCAGAGGGTGGAAAATCCCAGAGTGAACCAAAAAGGACATCCACAGGGACATATAGCGCACACATACATATGCAAAATAAATAAATAAAGTTTAAAAAACAAATAAAATGTACCTGAAAAGTTTGCTTCTTTTTCCACAGTCCCCATAACTAAAGTTTCATACGGCATCTTTCCCCCATTCTAAACAAATTTAAATGAGGAAGATGACCTATAATCTTCTCTGGACCTAACACAGCCCCTATTGTCATTTACTACTTAAGTCTTTTTCATCGATATGTAATTCCTTTTTTTAAAAAAATGTTATTCTGCTGTTTTGTTATTTAACACAATTCCTACAGCTAAATCATCTTTTGATGATAATCAAAATAGATATAATGTAATCTCAGCTTTTCTGGAGACCTAATCAGGAAGATGGCAAGCTTAAGATTGCTTAGTTCACATAAAAGAAAACTGAAAGTTTAAAACTTGTGCAGCTAATCAGCTGTGTAGGTCACAGAATGTGGGCCACATTCTTCAATGCTGCTGCTTCTGATCATTAGTACTACATAACCATAACCTGCCTAGTGCAGAAAAAGCACCTTCTACTTAGAAATAAACCACTTCACCTTTCCTCTTCCATCTTCTGTCACGTCTCAGCATTGACATCTAACTCTATCCCTGTGCCAAATAAGAAGACTACATTTCCTCATTATCTGTGTTTTAGTGGCTCATTTGTTCCTTTCTTCATTCACTCTCGCATTTTAATTCACAGTTTCACCATGTGGTCCAGGGCTACCTGAAACTCTTGATCTTTCTACCTCAGTCTTTCAAGTGCTAAGATTATAGCCACTAACCACCAAATACTCTCATTTACCTGTCCAAGAAGTTAACTATGTTGGGATTTTTTAACTCTTTCATCACCAGAATCTCATTAATGATCAATTCCTTCTTCGGCTGTTTCTGTAAATTAATCTGCTTGATAGCAACCTATAACAGAAACAGATTTGAAAAACCTCAGGATATCTTTTCTAATTCTCTTGACAAGTTCAAGATACTAGTTGATTGTTTGATGTACATATATATTACATAACAAGATTATAACTTACTTATACATAACATTTTCACTTGTATACTGTCTATGCCAATGTTTTGCATCACAGAGCCTACATTAATGTTTAGATTTACTTTAACACAGATTATCAAACTGAGGGTCAGTCCAGCATCAGAAATTATTTTTTAATCACAAGCTGGGAAATTATTTAAATATTTGCTTATTTATGAGACTAAGTCATTAATTCTTTATTCCCCTAACATGATGTTGTAAAATTAGGTAACTCAATTCTTACAAAATGAGTTAGACTCCAGGACAATAGTTCAGTCAGTAAAGCACTTGCCTTGCAAGCTCAAGGACTGACATTCAATTCCTTGAATCCACATTAAAAAAAAAAAAAAAAAAAGCTGGGGTGTGTGGGGTTGTGAATAACACAGCAGTTTAAGTGCCTGCTTTCAAACTTCCTGAGATCAATTCCCAGAGGCCCACATGGTAGAAATGACTTCTGAAAGTTGCCCTCTGACCTTCACATGTGCACTATGACACACACACACACACACACACACACACAAAAAAAAAAACCAACCCAAAAATCTTTCTTCTTAAATACTTAAAATTTTGTCGTAATATATTAAAAAAAAGAGATGGGTATGGGGGTATGTATTTGTAATTCAGCAATGGGGAGGCAGACAGAAGTGGATCCTTTGGGTTTGCTGGCCAGTCAGTCTAGACTACTTGATGAATTTCAGGTCAGTTACAGAGACTATTAAAAAAAAAAAGAGAAGTAGAGAGGTCTTGAGGACTGACACTTGAAGTTGGCCTTTGGCACCCACACTGCCACAGACAAGTATCTGGAGCACATATACACACACAATTTTATTTACTCTTCTCAGCTTCATCAAGTCTTTTCCTATAGGAAAAGCTAACAATCACATCCAGAAGAAAAAGGAACTACCTCCTGTCCCAGTGCTACATCAGTCGCAGTGAAAACTGTGCCGGAAGCCCTGCAGAACAAAAAGGCAGAATCAGATTAAGGTTTCTAAATTGTACCCATTTATAATATCCAAAATGTTACACAACTAAAAACATAAATTTAATACCTTAGATTTAGAACCTTTAAATAGAGTAAAAACAAAAAGAGAAAAATAGATGTCATAGTTAGGCACAGATGTCAACTTGACAGTTGAGGGTTTGAGCTGTGGGCACATTTGTGGAGAATTAGTGGTTGGGTTAACCCCAGAGCAAACCTGCAGGAGATTGTCTAGCTGATGGGGAAGGCCAGTCCATGGTGGGTGCGACTAGACTCTGGAATAAAATACACAGAGCTGACTGAGAAAGTTGGCCCCTTGTATATACTTGGCCAGACATGCTGGTCTGGCAAGTAAGGATCGTCTCTCTCAGCCATTATGTAAAGATGATGTGGCCAGTTCCCTTGGCTTGGTGTTGGTGCATGCTCTCTCGTCAAGCTGGACTGAGAACTATAACCAGACAAATAAACTCCTTGTTCCCTTAAGCTATTTGATGGTGATTTATCAGTAACTATGCAGTTAACTGCTACAACAGAAGAACACAAATTCTTGTGCTGAAAACTTAGATTTAAAAATATTACAGACTTATAAAACTGTAGGGGAAGAAAAACATGCCACACCTGTGATCAGGAACAAAGAACTAAGAGGGGTGGAGGTTCATGACTGTAATCTTACAACTTGGGAGGCTGAAACAGGAGGGTGATGGCTGATTTAAGGCCAATTTGGGTTACAGGTGAGTGTGAGACCAGTATGGGCTTCAAACTACGTAAAAAAGAAAGAAAGAAATTGGAACAAAGAGCCAGGAGGCTCATTGAAGGCTACAAGCCTGTGGTGTGCTATAATTTCTTTGTCTAATTACAAAAGGCACAGGTATGTATCTCAAAATATATTTGGTTTAATTTTCAAAATTCAGGGGCTGGAGAGGTCCTGAGTTCAGATCCTAGACCCCATGTATAGATGCCGGGTGGAAGCGGGGGCAGCCTGAGTTTCTGGTCCTGGTAGGGCGGGGCAGAGTAAACATGGAGGAGATGGAAGCGTCCATGGTGGTTCCCAAATTCGTCCGTGGTTCTACACACATACACGCGCACACACACATACGTGCACAATTGAATAAATAATAAAAAAATTTTTAAGTTAATTTTCAAAATTCATAAAGCTTTGTTTCATGTATATCTTTGTAATTATTTTGTAAAACTGAATATTGGATTTGTGAAAGTCATACTACCATAGGTAATCTTGATCATTTGCTTTTATTATTCAATATATGACTTATAAAGGTAAAAGTTGGAGTTGTAGCCCTTGCTTGGCATGGGTTCAATCTCCAGGACTGGGAGAAAAATGTGACTATCAACTTTTATTATTAAAATCATTCTACAATTAAGATGTAAACATGTTTCATTGCCTATAAATCTACAATAAACATTCTTAATGTTTTAAATTGTGTTATGTGCAGTTTTTCCATACATTTGATCCCTTACTACCTCTGGGAAATAATTTTGTAAGAAGCCTGAAAGTCAGCCAGGTATGGTAGTATAAACTTGCAGCCTCTGTACTACGAAAGCTGAAGGAGGATCGATCACTAATTCAAGGTCAGCTTGGACTGACTACATAATAGTTTTAAGGAAAGCCTGTCTAAGAAAAAAGAGGGGAAGAAGGGAGGGAAGGAAGTTGAAATAAAGTTATTGTCAATCAGTATTACTTTTTCTGAGACAGAGAGTCTATATAACCTAGGTTGGTCTCATATTAAGATTACACCTAGCCTGATGCATTGTTTTAAAACATCTAAATACAACTGTACGATTTATTCATATATTCCCAGCTACTGCTCAGTGTTACTTGCTCAATGTCAGGGGGAAAAAAGTACTGTATACTCAAGAGGCAATACAATCATTAACACTTACCCTTGTCCAATTTTTTCATATCTTGTATATTTTTTCTTAGGGTCACCTATGCTCACAATAGTTCCTATTTTAAACAAACAAAAAGTGTTAATCAGTTGAACATGTTAGATGCAACTAATTTAGATAATTATTCTTTTAAAAAGAATTTTAAAAATTATTCCTTTAAAGCTCTGCTGTTGTAAAAATGGCTTTCCATACACTAAGTTTCACACACACAGATGAAAGTAATAAGTGTAAAGAAGACCCTCTGTTTTAGGTTAGTTCAGGCCTCTCAATCACATTCAGTCTCAGTAAGACTAATGGGGCTCAAGATGCAGTGTGTACTTCTTTAATTAAAGTTTTTCTTGTTTCCTCCCCTCTCTCTTTTCCAGTCAGGGTCTCATACATTTGAGGCTGGCCTCAAAATCCTGTGTACTTAAGGATGACTTTGAACTTCTGGTTTGCCTGCATCTACCTCTGAAGTGCTGGGATTACAAGTATGTGCCACCAAGCCTGTTAATGCAGTTTTGTGGACTGAACCTAATGAAGTTTGCTTTACTTAGGAAAGTTTTTAAAGGTTTGTATTGAGAAGCTACAAATACAACTCTCCTTTAAGAAAACTAAATTATGTCATTAGGATTTGTCTTATAGCACAAAAGTATTGTTCCCAAAGGGAGTGGCTTCACTAGTCAACATGTAACAATTTTTAAGTACACTATGAACAAGAGTGTTATTTTGTCTTCATAGATTTTATTTGAAGTTACTGCTCCTATAAGAAAATAATTTTTCTTTTATCTCTTAAATCTCAATATAAGGGTATAAATAAAATCCACCTGGGTCTCTCTTCTTTTTCATAGCACTGGAGATTGAACCCAGGGACTTTGCACATATTAAGCAAGTATTCTATCACTGAACTGCTATATCCCTAGCTCTGGGGCAAATATTTTTTAAGAATATAAAATATAGATAACATACTTAATTTCTCCATAATTTCTTCATCTGTCATTTTGGTCTTCTTTTTCTGTTTGTCTGAAGACTTGGCACCACCATCAACATTGGAATCGCCAACTGGAGCAGGAATAGGGTCAATTACAGACCGTGTGTAAATCTGTAGAAATAAAATTTACTATTGAGAATCGAGGAAAAAAAAGATGAGATATTCTTGGTAGCAAACGTTCAGTTCTTTGATTTTAAAGCAAAACTAAGTTGTCTCTCCCACTGTTCTGAAGAACGGAATAATATAGTCACACTATAGACAGATATGTAACTTCCAGTACGGCAGGCAGTGCATGCCTGTAATACCAGCAACCCCCCCCCCCAAAAAAAGCAAACCAAAAACCACTCCCTTTCAAAAATACATAACTAAGAAAAATCAATGAAAAACATTTTTCTTTGACATGTATACATTTTAAAACTGTCTGGAAAACAGGCCTATGAAAATTCAGCATGAGCACATCTAAAGTGGTTTAACAACGCAGCAAAACAAAGCTCCACTACATCACCAGGCAGGCACAGTGGCACAGCAGACAGAGATGGGAGGATCAGGGCTCGAGGCCAGACTCCACTACATGCTGAGTTTGAGGCCAACCTCAACTACATGAGATCCTGTTTTCCCATGCCCTGCCAAATAAAAAACACAATTTAGAAATGTATTTAACTAAAAAAGAAAAATAAAATGCGAAGAATTGAATTCTTGATGTTGAAATCTTATTAACTAATCTCCATACCACCAAAGCTTTACACAAATTCAATGTTGACCATTTCGTTCCAAACAACCAGTTCTAAAGAATAGAAGAAGCACTGCCTTCTTGTTATACCAGTCTCAGAGCTCTCTTGCTAAGTGAAAGGGAACTATTATGCCAGTTTGGTCCAGTGCAGGCACCTTCCAACACAATACTGGTACTGATGTGAGAAGATTCCATGCTACTTGACTCTACCTATGTTGTTAAAATTCTCTCTTATCTGGAGGAAAATTTTGCTGTCAAATCCCTCATGAATGACATAATGACTTTTGAGAAAAATGTAAAACAGGAGGTAAAATACATAATCTTTAGAAAAAGAATGATCTAAGTTGTAGATGGAATAATTACTTTTATTGAGAAAGCTATATTGAAACAGATGCTTTCTGGAAAAAAAGAGAGATATACAAAGAAAAATCCTAGTGAATTAAGTTTTTAACTTTCTTTTTTTTTATTATTATTCAATTGTGCATGTGTGCGTGTGTGCGTGTATGTGTGTGTAGAACCACGGGCAAATTCGGGAACCACCATGGACGCCTCCATCTCCTCCTTGTTTACTCTGCCCCAAGATTCACAGGCTCTGCCCTACCAGACCAGAAATGCATGCCGCCTCCGCTTCCGCCCAGCGTTTATATGTGGGCTCTAGGATCTGAACTCAGGACACCTTCCACCTTCAAGGCAGAGGCTTAACCCCTGAGCCACCTCTCCAGCCCTCAAGTTTTTAACTTTCAAAGAAGCTATTAATATATTTTCAAAAAAAGTAGACTGATAAATAGCTAAATTTTCCCATGCCAAAATACCTTAAACTTGAGAGCCTTTTGAAACTATGACTAGAGGTCAAATAAAGTCAGCCTCTTTCTTTTTAGCTTTAGCATTCATTGTGTGTGTGTGTGTGTGTGTATCAGAGGGCAATATGTGTCCCTGTGGAGGACCAAGGGTGACTTGGGGGATCACCCTGGATTGCTTCTACCTCTTTTTTCCTTCACTCTGGGATTTCTCAGGCTTTGCCCACTAGGGCCAGAAGTTCAAGTCTCCACTGTTTTCTGCCTGGCGTTTTTATGTGGGACCTGGGGTCTGAACTCATGACCTTCTGTTCGCAAGGCAGAGTCTTAACCTTTGAGTAATCACTCCAGCTCAATCAGCTATTTTAAATAATATATGGAAAGATACAACTGAGACATTAGGAATCACCCACCGATTTTGTGTGATCTGGTCGTGGGGCGATGACAGGAGGGGCAGTCTCTTCATCATCATCATCTTCCTCTGTTACTACTGCTGATGTTTCTGATCCCTTGGTATTCAGCTGCATTTATTACAGGAACAAAAAAGGAAGACCAGTAAAATCAGAAAGTGTTTAGTTCTTCATTAGCTCATTTAAAAACAATCAATCTCACTGTTTCTAATAACTGACAGAAGAGTAAATACATCTGTATGGTGACTACCATTTGGGGGATTGAACCTGGCGCCCTGTGCATGGGAAGTAAGTACCCAACTACTAAACTGTATTAACAGTACTCAAATATTCCTGACAGCATTACTGATGCCCTATCATAAGCACCACATACAGTGTTCTAAAAGCAAGGAATCTATTTGTTAAGACTAAAAGCAAAATTCATTTGAGGACATTTCAAGCATACAGATTGAACAGAAAAAAGTGGCATTTAAAGGAACCGACAAGTTTCAACTATTTAAAATATTCTAGTCTGTATTCTACTGAAGACTAAGAGAAAGACTAAAGAAGACTAAAGAGAAAATATGCTAGTAAGTACTTCATATTTAGGCTTGTTATAAGGTGGATAAACTGATCTCAAGGTCATTACAAATTCTAATTAGTCTAAATAATACATACCAGGTTAACTCTTAAATCCTTAATATAACTCCTTAACTAATCAAGTTGCTAACTTAAAAAGGCATACACATAAGCAATAATTTATCCCTTATGGCTAACTTTATTTTACTTTAGTTTTTTTGAGGTAAGTTCTTGTAGGTAGCCTAGGCTCTCAATGGCTTTTTAAGAGGTAGTACTAGAAGCATGCATGTATCCCCCACCTGGCTAATCTTACTTTAAAGAGTAACCTAAATTTTTGATTTTGGGTAACCTAAATAGGACAAGAGCTGTAACAAACAATCAACTTACTGCTGGTGTTCCTGAAGGGAAGCCATCTTTCTCTGAATGTAGAAGAGAAAAGAATGTTACTGACTGCAGAAAAAAAAAATTCTGAATATGACAAGGAAAAAAAATCATAGTATTAGGGTTGAAGAGATGGCTCAGGGGTTAAGCCTTTGCCTTGCAGGCAGAAGGTCCTGAGTTTGGATCCTAGACCCCACGTATAGATGCCGGCAGAAGTGGGGGCGGCCAGCGTTTCTGGTCCTGGTAGGGAGGAGCCTGTGAATCCCGGGGCAGAGTAAACAAGGAGGAGGTGGAGGCGTCCATGGTGGTTCCCGAATTTGCCCGTGGTTCTACACACACGCACATGCACAATTGAATAAAAAAAAAATCATAGTATCATAGTAGAGCAAGTGACTTGTGCCAGTCTAATCCTTCCTCCTTACATTTGCCTGTCTTCCTTACATTTGCCTGTCTCAGCCTAATAAGTATTGAGAATACAAGAAAGAGCCAGCACACGATATCATCCTTTCTTCTCATTTTATCCCATAAATTTACGATAAATTACCAGGGCATTTGAGACTGACAGATTTGCCAAAAAAAAAAAAAAAAAGTGGTAGTTAAAGAAGCAAGAGGAAAAAGAGATTGATAATTTCTGCTGTTCTGTGTATTTCCATAGTTCCATGTGTTCAGTATAAAAATGACAAGACCAGTATTCATACAAGAATCTACAAAAGCCTGAGCTAATGATTCTCACATAAAAAGTAATTTTTACTCTATAGGAATTATAACTCAATAAAATTAAAAGTTAAGTAAACTACCTGCCAGTCTGTTTACTAAAGTGAAATTTATTAAAATAATTTCTTTTAGAAAATTGCCTACCAAAGAATGTAATTATTCAAACAATAGCAATTATGTAAAATTCTTGACATAAACTCTTTTAAAAAAATGCCTATAGGCTTTAAAATATATATAAAATATATTTAATGTTATATACACATTGGATGAAAAAGTACCATTACTAAATTGTACAAATTTATTATTTGGCCTAAGGTATAGGAACAAGCAAGATCTTTTACTAAGGATAGACCAGACTAAAGCAACAATGTTCAAGAGTACTATAAATGCCTCTCTACTTGTTTCTTAAATCATGTTATTTAAAAACCTCAAGTGTGAATTTAAGGACATAGAAGCGAACAATAAATGGGAAAATAGAAAAAATTCTTACTGAGGAAAATAGGATAAAGATCTTATCTCTTTAACAAATAAACTGCAAGAAAAAGAACCAGGAAGAATAAGGTAATATAGAGTTGATTCTTATGGTGACTTAAACAAAGCATTAAAAAACCCATTATATATAATCTTTAACCAGTGCTATTAAATTCTGATATATCAGAATGGTCTTACATTATATACTTATAGCATTTTATAAATATTGATTAGTTTCATCTTTTGAGTTGAAAAGCATTTTTTTTCACTTTTGAGTCCATGTGAATAAAATTACCTCCATTCTATCCCACTAACAATAAGCGTCACTAGTAGGAACAGGTCCATAAATCCAGACCCCTTGCTGTGACGAGGTAAATACAAAGAACCATAACATTCACCAAATCTTTCTGGTGAAAGTATGAGAATAATCACACACTCAATTACCTGTAAGGGCCAAATGATTCACTTTACAAAAGGCAGATTTAAATGAAAAGCAGGGACAAGAATTTTATTTTATTTTCTTAGCAGTCATCCCTGCCCCCTTTCATGTGTGTGTGGAGGTCTGAGGGTGATGTCAGGAATTATACTTTATTGTTCTTCCATCTTATTACTTTGAGCCTGGGTCTCTAATTAAACCCAGAGCTCACCATTAGGGTTATGTGGCTAGCCACCTTGCTCTGAGATTCTCAGACTCTGCCCTCCAAGGTTAGAATTACAGGAAGGTCACCATGCCAATGGGACATTGTTTACATGGGATCTGAACTCAGGTCCAAGTAGGACTTGTGTGGCAAGCACTATAACAGCTCACATGCTCCAAGCCTATTTACCACTATCTGATGTCTTACCAGGAGGAGTAAAACTCAGGTATTTCTGCTTCACTGTGTTAGAGTCGTAGAACTTCAAGACATCCAGCACAGCCTGAGGATTTTTCTTTTGTTCTAGTTTGGTGATATTGGAGGTCTGCAACAACCGAGCCCACTGTTCTGGCATGCCCTAACAAAAAGGAATGCAAAAATTAGTTGTGGCTTGAATGACACTAAAAAAGTCAAATTTCACAAATAAACGACAAAATACATAAGACAAACTAATATGTGTAATTTTTATATTTGGCTAAAATTTTTCCTCCCTGGAGAAAAAAGTTGAGAGAGGCAGAGAGAAGGGGGTAGGGGGTGACAATTACATTGACTAGAAAAGTTAACCTCAAAAGCCAGATGTGGCAGCACATGCCTTATCATGCCAGCACTTGGGAGACAGGCAGGGAAATTCAGAGTTCAATGCCACATTATAGTTATATGGGAATTTTAAGGAAGGGTAGCCTGAGTTACATGAAACTATCTTTAAAAAAAAAAAAAAGTTAACTTCAAACTTTATACTGAACAAAAATGTTCAAGTGTTGCTTTGAAAACAAACCCCAAGTAGGTAAACTTACAGTAAATTCTCCAGTAACAGCATCAAAGCCGACATGGATGGTGTGCTCAAAGTCAGAGGGAGGAGAGATCTCTGGACGCTCCTTTTCCTTCTTTCTACTTCCTAGAAGACATTCACAGGAGGTTAAAAAAAAGTGAACAATGACACATTTATACTTTTCCTGGAAAAGATTAGGAATGACACTATTTGAGAAGAGGTTCACTGAGGAGCACTGGCGGCTGATAGGAAATTGGTAAAGAGTGCTGCTGTACTTTACTGATGTAAAGACAGTTCACAGCCGTCCTTTGTCTAATCCTTTCTCCCATACACTTTCCTGCCTCAGCCTATTGAATACTGAGTGTACAAGTATGAACCAGCATGACTTCATTCTTTCTTCTTACTTTACTGAGATCAGTAACTGCTACATTTTAAAACTACCCAGGCTTTCTATGTTTCTACTCTCCCCTCCCCCCAAAAATTTCTTTCTACATGTTATCTGTTATGTTTTTTGCAAATTCAAGCATTGATTCTTTCTCTTCTTCCTCAGCTCCCCCAGAACCTGCAGTTACACATGTGGGCCTATTTCTGGATATTCTGCCCTGTTAAAACAATGTTTGTCTATCATTACACGAATACCAGTCTGCTTTGATTACTGTCATTGTTATAATGAGCACTGAAAGTACATAGCACAAGTCTTACTTTTTTTCAAACCTGCTGAGATATTTCAGGTCCTCTACATTTCTATGTGAAATTAAGAATGACCATGTAATTTTTTTTTAATATAAAACCTTGCTGGCACTATGACTGGAACTGCATTTAATATTAATTTACAGAGCTTATTTTTTATCATCATGTCTTCTGATATATGGTCTATCTCAAATCTCTATTAATCAAGTCTGTAATTTCTCTCAGAAATGTTTGATAGCTTCTACTCAACAGCCCATGTCATAATTTTTGCCATTAGCAGTAGTCCATTATTTTTCATGATACTGCAAATGAGAGCCTTAAAATTTCAATTTGGGTTTAGGGATGTAACTCAGTGACAGAATGTTTTTTAACATGTTTGAAACCCTAGGTTTAATCCTACCATAAAACATGAGGTAAAATTTTTAATAATGATCTTATGCCCTGAAACCTTATGCCCTAGAATCTCTGCAACAGTGCTCAGTAAGTGTTATATGGAACTTTTGTATTTTTACTTAGCTGAGAGGTGAAGAGAGTCATTATTTTTAAACCAATTGTTAATGCCAACAATATTTTTACTATGGCCTTGATCACTGGAATTTGTCAAGTATCTTTTTCATATTTACTGTATCAAACCATATGGCTTATCTTATTTATCTCTCTGGTAAACTACATTGATTTTTCAAAGGCTTAGCTCTATTAGTATATTTTCTAAATGAAACATACTTGGTCCTAATCTATTACCCTTTTTTATATACTGTTGGATTTCAACTTTTCTAGAACTTGACCAACATTTTACATTCATGTTTAAGAGATTCCTACTTGTCTACCTTCCTTCGTCTCCTGTCCCCATCCCTCATAAAATGTTTTGGGAAGCATTATCCTCTATTCCATTTATTAGATGTTGAGTAGAATTACTAATCCTTCCCTAAACATTTCAGATTTACTAATGATGTCAGGCATGTCTGAAATTCCTTTGTAGATTTTAAGCTGAAAACTAATTTTTTTCCAGGACATAGAGGATTTTTAGGTAATCTATTTTTTTTTCCCATAAGTTTAGATATCTATACTAAAAAAAATTCCATTTTACTTAACATACTGAATTTATTGATACATATTTATACGTAACATTACCTTTTCTTTGTGGTTGAGAATGAATGCAAAGCCTCAAAAGTATTTAAAGCACATGCTCCACATCCATACCTTTGCCCCAGTATCTTTTGTTTTAACCTGGCTTATGGCTTTATATAAAACATACAAGTTTACATTAAAGATAATTTCCTCTAGGTAGCATATAATCTGGACTGCTTTACTGACCTTTTCTATTTTCTTTTTAAAAACATTAAATTAATTTGAGAGAGACAGAGGAGGAGAACAAACATGAGAACATATATATGCACACCACGGTGTGTGTACAGGTGGAGGTCATGTGGGTTTCCATGGACAGAACTCAGATCGTCAGCCTTACAAACAGGCGCCTTTCTCTCGGAGCTATCTTGAGCTCTTTTAAGTTTTAGTCTATCTCCTTTGAAGGTTCAACTGTTTAAACCGGACAACCCAATGAACTTCAGTATATTTATAATTTTGCAACTATTATCACTATGTTTTCATTAGTTCCCCCCCAAAAAAACTCTGTACCCTTTGCAAAAACTGCCTATTTACACTACCTGCCCTATCCCAAGAGACAGTCCAATACTTGTCCTTGTCGGTGGATCTTTTATGAAGCGCCTTAAAAAAAAACTCCTCCCTTGGGCTGGAGAGATGGCTCAGGAGTTAAGACTCTGTCTCATAAGCCAAAGGTCCTGAGTTCGCATCCCACATCCCACATAAAAATGCCAGGCTGAAAACGGCAGTGGCTTGTACTTCTGGCCCTGCTGGGCAGAGCCTGGGAAATCCCAGAGCGAAGGAGGAAGGAGGTGGAAGCAATCCAGGATGATTCCTGAAGTCACTCTTGGTCCTCCACAGGGACACACAATGCCCTCTGACAAACACACATTAAATAAATATTAAAAAAAAAACTCCTCCCACATTCATTCATGTTATAGTATACATCAATACTTGATTCTTCAAAGAGTTATTAGAAAGGAAAAACACCATTCCCAGTGCTTTTCGTTCCTTTGTGCAGACTCATGTTTCTATTTGACATCATTTTCCTTGATTTAATTTATATCTATATACTTACATATACTTAGTACATGGCTGCTAGTTAAAGATTCTTTTAGTTTTCATGTACATAAACAAATCTTTGTTTACTCTTCACTTTTTGGTGTTATTTTTTCCAGTGATGGAAGTGAATCCAGGGCCTCAAACATACTAGGGGAGACTTTTATCACTGAACTCCACACTTTCAATCATCCCACTTTAAACCTTGAGATAGGTTTACGTAGCCCAAGCTGGTTTGGACTCATAATCCTCCTGTCTCAGCTTCTCAAGTGCAGGGATTACTGTGGCTTATTTCCTCCCTTCTTTCAAGACTTCACTATGTGTACTGGTCTCACTGGAAACTACTGGACAGCTGTGCATCACAGGTTCAGTTATTTTCTTCAGAACTTTGCTTTGGAGAGTTCCTATTGCCAGTTCTTCAGATGCACTCATCTTTCCACCTTCAAGTCTCATCAGCTGATCCTATTTGTCAACTGCTCTGGTTCTCAACTCAGTCAAAGGCTATCAGTTTGTCACTCCCTGTGTGGAGAGAAACTGCAGGGAGAACCCTACATTTATAGCAGGACTCAACTCATCCCATTTGCTCCTATTCCTTAGGAATCACTTTTCTTAACTGTTTGGTGGTCATTGTCTTGGAAACTGTTCTTCTGCCTCCCCTTATCCTTTTGTCTTTGAGGCGGGAGGGAGATCCAGTACCTGTTGCTCTACCTTGCCTGGAGACACACACATTTTATTTTGGGTTTTGTTTTTGTTTTTTTATTTTTTTTTTTTAACACATACGTTTTATTGTACTATCTACAGTGTTGAAAGGTGAGGATGCTTAGTTCTCATGGAGTCTCCATCTGCATCTGAATCATAGTCTTCACACCTGGGTCTTTTTCCATACTATTTCTCTCACTTCATTTAATGTTCATTATCTGCAACTTGTAACTTTTATATTTTCTAGCTATGTATTTATGATTAATTCTTTGGGAAAATTGGGATCATTTGCTCGTTCTCCTTTTGCATTAGTGGTTCAGTGGCACAATTCTCACCTATCTATTGTTCTGCTAATCTTAAACACTGATCCTCTAAAAATTACTTCTCATTGCTCTCTGATCATTTTTCCTCCCTCTGGAGACTTGTCTTGTTTCATATAGATTTATGTTTTTTCTTAAAGACTATGGCAGGAAATATTTATGCAGGATATGTTTTCTTCCAATGTTGATTGCTTTGAACTCATCTGGTAACCCAAGCTGACTTCTTAACTCACAATCTTCCTGCCTCAGCTTCCTGAGTACTGGGATCACAGGTACCTGTTACCACGTGCTTCTCTGGACCAAGCTGTTCTGGACTCTTGTATCCAAGGGCTTTCTTCAAATGTCTAGTGAACTTCATTCTCCACTCATATAGAAAAGCATCACAAGGCCAACTGGGAGACAAGCTAGGTGAAGGATGAGGATGCCACACAGGGTATTCAAAGAATTTTTCTCTAGAGCATTCTCTTTATCCAGAGAAAATCTCCCAATTTCTAGTCCGAGGGCTGAGCCAGGCTAAAAGTTTTCTGAAGGCAAGGTGAGAAAAGAAGTTTTGTATGTTGACTTTCACCAAGTCATATTTGTATGGCTATATGAGGAGAAGCATTTGATATTTCATGTAGATTTCCAAGTATTCTCTCCTGCCTCTTTCAGTTTGGATGTCGTACCCTCTCCTTTCCCTCCAGAATACTGAGTGCCTCTAGTAAATCCCTAAGGATTCTAGGACATCCTCCCCTGCAGTTAATGCCTTTTTCTGGTTCATTTGGCCAGGTACTGTTTTTCTACTACTGTAATTTTCCAGGTATATACTGAAAACACATACATACAGTACTATCTCTATTCCTTTCACTAATAACTTTTTGAAATTATTTTTCTAGTTTTACAAGCACATTTAGTACTTGCCCCTGCTTCCCTCTATACCCCCTACTTCCTATTTACCTCCCTTTCCTTTATCAACCCATCCTACTCCTTCCCACCCTCCTACCTGACTACTTCCATGGATCCCAGGGTTCCTTCTGCTTGTCTACTTTTGTGGGGGCTTCAGGCTCTGTGGCTTTACAAAGTTGCCTCTCTTCGGACCACCCCACTGATAGGGACATTTCCTTCCCTTCACTCATTCAGCTTTAGTCCCCAAGGTTTCCACTGTATGTTCTTATCTCCCTTGAGTTCCTTGATAGTCTACGGGGGATGTTGGTATGTCAGTCATTATGCAGGTCTGGTAAGGACAAGTCTCATTGCAGTGAGTTCCTAGATGCAGCAGTCATATCTTGAATGGAATGTGAACCTTCCCATCTTTTAGGATCTTAGAATAATCTCACTGCCCCCTCTTCTGTGAGGTTTTCTAAACCTTAGGATGGGGAGAGATTAGGTTAGCCTGATTCTGGGTGAGCCTTGCTGGGTCACCAGTACTCTGCATTATGGCTGGCCATTGTTCATTACAGTGACTTTCTTAAAAATGTTCTTCAAAGGGGCTAGAGAGGTGGCTCAGGGGTTAAGCCTTTGTCTTGCAGGCGGAAGGTCCCGAGTTCGGATCCCAGATCCCAAGTATAGATGCCAGGTGGAAGCAGGGGTGGCCTGCGTTTCTGGTCCTGGTAGGGCGGAGCCTGTGAATCCTGGGGCAGAGTAAACAAGGGGCAGGTATAGGCGGTCCATGGTGGTTCCTGAATTCGCCCATGGTTCTACACACACGCACACGTGCACACGCACAATTGAATAAAATTTTTTTAAAAAAGTTCTTTACCATTTTAGTTGGGTCTTGGGAAGGAGAGTTAAAAAAAAAGGCAATATGCCATATTTCACAATATGATTGTATTATAAGAGTCTTTAAAAATTGTACTATTTGGGCTAATGAGATGGCTCACTGTGTAAGAGCCCATTGCCACGCAAGTTCAACAACCTGACTTCCATTCCTGGAATGTGGTGAAAGGATGAACTATCTCCCAAAAGCTTTCCTCTGACCTCTACATGTACAACACAGCATGCAGATGCCGGCACTCACATATAGCACAATAAATTAAAATTCTCACTATAGAAAACTGTGCTGTTTGACAATTCTGCATACATACAGGTGGAAATGTTAGTGAATGCTATTCTCTGCTTATAAAAACACTGCTGATCATGCCTTAGTAGAAAACATATATGTTTTACTAATGATGACACATTTGTGCTAAATGCTCATGTTTCTTCTAGTTCTTCCAGGTATGTATATTTGTTAAGAGCAGATGTAACTATGGCAAAAGGGCAGGCACAATAAATGTGGAAAGGAGCAGAGAGAAAGGCAATTCTTAAGCTTGTATAAAATTTTGCTATCTTTACTGAAATATACAATTTTATCTATACAACCAACCTCTCATTTTCCAGACAGACAAGTAATTTGAGCCCATGCCCACTAGTTCTTTATGTCCCTTGGCTTTTAATTCAGTATATACTGCAAATAGGAAGAAATATTTGCTAGCTAACTATGAAATGATAGTTAAATTTGTATACCATTTTTATATTATGACTGGCACAGGAACATCTATTTTTGTGTACAGTGAAAATGTCTGTGTCTTCTTTTCAAAGTCAAAGTTCCTACTCCTAGGAACTTCCTTCACTCTTTTCCTATTCATAGGACTAGGAAATATGCTATTTTCTTATATGACCTTGATCACAAATGACTACTCCAAGGTAGGAATATAATTAAAGGCACATCAGACAGCTATTCCTTGCCATCAGATATTTCAGTCATAGACTTCAATGTATGTGTGAGCTAAGCCAGATTTAGCATTTTAAGAAAAGTGAGTTGCTATTGAAGGCTGTGTTTCATGGCACACAGAGAATCTGAAAGTTCAGTTTGAAACACCAGTACAGATTTTTAGACAAGAAAAGATACTTATATTTCTATTATCTTCATAACCAAGTACATGTGAAAAACACAAAAAGTAAATAATCAGATGTGAGAATTGCTTTAGTTAATGAATATTCTACTAACTCAACACTAGCTATCTAGAGTTTACTGGCTAAGGCATTTCTCACCTTGACTACTGCAAAAGCCTCCTAACTAGCATCCAACTTCAGTCTTAGACCTCCAACAAAATCTGTCTTCTATACAGCTACTAGTTTCTATAAAAACAGAAATGTGTCCAGGACTTTTCTTGTTTAAATTCTGTAATGGTTCCCCAGGAAACAAGACAAAATCTGAGCTCCATAGCATAGAATACAAGGCCCTTTGTGACCTGGTCTCTGCCTACCTCTTGAGCCCCTCTGTCCTGGACAGCTCCCTATGAATAACACATTCACCCACTTGTAATTCTCAACTGCCCTCTCTGCTTTCACATGAGTATGCTATGATCCCTCCTGCGGCTGGGTCATTGGCATAGTCACATTTAAGCTGCTACTTCACTTGCCCATCCTTCAGTTTCCAGTTTGTTTACATTTCCTTAGGAAGCCTTCCCAAATACTCCAAATTAGGCAGACATCTTACACTGGCCCTATGTCACTTTTCTTTTCTTAAAATTTTTTATTATTATTTATTATCCATTCAATTGTGCATGTATGTGTGTGCGCATGTGTGTGTGTAGAACCACGGACGAATTTGGGAACCACCATGGACACCTCCACCTCCTCCTTGTTTACTCTGCCCTGGGATTCACAGGCTCTGCCCTACCAGGACCAGAAACGCAGGCCGCCCTCGCTTCCACCTGGTGTCTGTACGTGGGTTCTAGGATCCGAACTCAGGACCTTCCGCCTGCAAGGCAGAGGCTTAACCCCTGAGCCACCTCTCCAGCCCACCCATGTCACTTTTCATAGTTCACAATTACATGTTAAATATAGCTTTTTTTTTGTTCGGGAACTGAACGTAGGGCTTTGCTAGGGAAGTGCTCTACCACTGAGTCATATTCCAAGCCACTACATAACTTTTGGTTAGTGCAATGAAGGTAGGGACATCATTGGCTCTGCTTCCCACTGCATCTCTAATGACTCACAGAGAGTATGCAACACATTAGTAGGCAAGCAAAAAAGACCTGCTCAGCCAAGTTGTCACAAAAAGCATAATTTTATGGGATAATATCAAACTAAAAGCCTTTCCACTGCAAAAAAGTCAACAAAGTGAGGAAACAATCTGCAGAATGGAAGAAAATATTCTCAAACTATTTATTCCACAAGGGATCTGTCTAGAGAAGATATAAGAAACTCAATAGCAAACAGAAAGACTCTTTTGACCAGAAAATGGACAGATGATCTGAATAGACATTTTTCAAAAGAAGACGTACACAGACACAGTAATTACAAATGTTCAATACCACTGGTCACAGGGAAATCCAAATAAAAAGTGTAATGTTGGGGCTGGAGAAGGGTTAAGAATCTGTCATGCAAGAAGGTTCTGAGTTTGGATTCCAGGTCCCATGTAAAAATGTCAGACAGAAACAGCCAAGGCTTGCACTGCCAGCCCTGGTGGATGGAGCCGCCTAGGAAACCCCAGAGCAAAGCAAAAAGGAGGTAGAAGCAATCCAGAATGATTCCCAAGGTCACCCTTGGGCCTCCACAGGGAAACACAGCATCCTTTGATACACACACACACACACACACACACACACACACACACAATTTAAAAATAAGCACAATGATATACCACTTCACTCCAGTTAGAATCTTTTTCTTCTTTTTCTTTTGAGTCAGGTTGCTGTGTAACTCAGGCTAATCTCAAATGTATAATCATCCTATTATGCCATCCAAGTGCAGAGATCAGAAATATGGGCCCATGTATAGTGATTGACAAAAAACTCAAAAACAACAAATGCTAGAGAATGTAGAAAAAGAGGACTCTCCCCACTTTCTTTTTCTTGGCTTTATTTCTCTTTTTTGAGACAGGGTTTCATGTGGCCCATGCAGGCTTTGAGTTCCAGATCCTTCTGTCTGCCTCCCAAGCGCTGGGGTGCAGAAGAGCAGCACACAACAGGTCAAAAGTATGTAAAGAGAAAGAAAGAAGTGAAAACTTTGAGTTAGTTGCTACTGATTTAAGTAATTCTGGAAGGAAAAAGGGGGTAAATAAAGGAAATTTAAAAATTCCCCAAAAGATCAAAGAGACATGCTCACTCTTTTCTATTTATGTAAATACATATTGATTTGTTCATAAATGTGACCATTATCAAAAGTACTGAACTGCCCACATTTTCTCTTATTTTGTTTCATTTTATAATCATCCCTTTTCAAGATTTCTTCCAAGTACATATTTATATTTGGCCTGAAGGTGCGCACGTGCGTGTGTGTGTGTGTGTGTGTGTGTGTGTGTGTGTGAGTGAGAGAGAGAGGATCTGTGTATACCCGTGGAGCCCCAAGGGTGACTTCAGTAACCACCCAGGATTGTTCTTCCTCCTCTTTGCTTTGCTCTGGGGTTTCTCAGGCTTCACCTTCCAGGGGTAGAAGTCCAGAACCATTTCCATTGATGTTTTTATGTAGGATCTGGGTTTCAAATGAGGTTCTTTTGCTTGGGAGGCAGAGGCTGAATCCCTGAGCTATCTACATTTTTGGTTCTATCTTGACTATTCCCCTATTTCATTCTTGGTTTGAGATTTTCAGAGGCAAGTAATGTGAACTCTTTGAGCATTATCTATCTTCTGGTACCATAGTTACTATAATTTTATTATAACTTTTTAAAAATTACAAAATTTTATTAAAAGCAAAATTTTAACCTCCATCATTTTCTATCCTGCTCCTTTTTTTGTGAGATATCACAGGCTTGTCTTGAACTCCATATAGTTGAGAATGGCCTTTGACTTCCAATCCTTCTGATTCTATCTCCCGAGTGTTAGATTACAAGTGTGAGACAGCATGTCCAGTTAATGTAGATTGAACCCAGGGCTTCATATATGCTAGGTAAGCATTCTACCAATTCAGCCATCTCTCACCAGCCTCCATCATTTTAAATACTTTGCTTATACTGACACTTAGAGAAATTATGTTAATTATGGCTAAGAACCCATAACTGTAGAATTTAGATTTGCAGACAGTAAGTAATCCTTAGACAGATGAAAAACCTAAACATTTTATTGGCCAGTTACATACAGTCTGGGCTCTACAGCAAAACTTTGCCTCAAACAAACAAACAAGAGAGGACCAGTGTGGATAGCTCAGTGGGTAAGTATGTGTCTGCTTTCATACACAAAAAGACAAAAACAAGAGGAGTGGAAGACACGGCTCTGTTGTGAAATGCTTGCTGTACAAGCCTGATAACTCAAGTTCAGTTCAGTACATCCCACATGAATACACCCATCAGATACAATGGTGTAAAAACTAATTTAATGATTATATCTTAAGTCTTTGTGCACTAAAATCAGTAGTTCTTAATTTGGGAGTAACTTTGCCTCCCAAAGCTAGCTGAAAACATCTGAGAGAGATGCTACTGACATCTAGGGGGTAAAAGCTAGCAAGGATGCTGAACATCCTGCAATGTACAGACTGCTGCAACCACAAATTACATCAAGAATGGAGATGCTGAGAAACATTAGTTTACAAACATTTAGCTAAAGACAATACAAACATATTGATTGCAGAGACTGACCACAGGTCCTTCTGAAAAACATAATTCTAGATCACAACTAGCTCTAGGAATTTCTGATGAAAGAGCATCATATGCTGTCTCTCTTTGTTATGCATATGTGAGTGAGAAAGGATGTATCTGTGTGTGTTATATACATGCAGAAGATAATGCCCAGAGGCCAGCCAGAGGTCTATACTGGGTGTCTAATCGCTCTCCATCTTATATTTTGAGAGAGGATCACTTATTGAATTTGGAGCTCACCAGCTGGCTAGAAAACTGGCCAGTGAGAGCCCCAAGGATCTACTTTTCTCTATCAAGCTCCACCCTTACACTGAATTGCCATGAACTGCTAAGTCCTATTTTTTACATGTGTCATAGTTTTGAATGTAGATTTCCTCCCACAGGCTTGCATATTTGAATACTTGGTCCCCAATTGGTGGCATGAAACCTTTAAGAAGTAATGCCTTGTTGGAGAGCCTTAAGGTTTGATAACACAGCCCCACTCCTCCTCAATAACCCCCCTCCAGCAAGGTAATATTCACTTTCCTATTCCTGTTGCCATGTTTCTCTGCCTTTTACTATGTATTCCCTACCATGATGGACTTTATTCTCTCTTGAACCATAAACCAAAATAATAACTCCTTTCCCCCTTAAATTGCTAGGATCAAAGTATTTTAGCACAACAGAGGAGTAACTGGACTAACATGGGGAGTGGGGATCGTCTACCTTGCACAGAAAATACTTTACCTACTAAGCCATCTCCCCAACACATAATACCATTCTTACAACAGTAGGTATCCTTTAATATCACTGTTATAGTTTAGATACGGTTTTTCCCTGAATGGTTCATATGGAAGAGGCTTGGTAGCCAATTAACCGAAAGGAGCTAAGGATGGCAGTATATGCTATTAAAAGGCCTCAGAAAATAGAAATGAGTATAGAAATTAATTAACTGTAATAAGTAGGTTGAACAAAAACTTGATAATTTTATTTTTTTCTATCACAGTTTAAAATAAGCTATTCTTATTGGACATGCAATTTCAGCATTAAAGAGGCTAAACCAGGAAAATCGCCATGCTGGGTTACAGAGGAAGACTCTAAATTAATGAATAACGTAGTCTTTTTTTTTTTTTTTTTTTTTTTTGTAGTGAGAGATGGATCATGCTATGATCTCCAGGTTGGCTTTGAACACTTGGACCCAAGTTATCCTCCTGGCTCAGCTTCCCAGTACTCAATCAGGTGTGTGTTGTCGTGCCCAAAAGATGAGTCTTTTTAATAGTGCCAATTAATTAGCATCAGCTGTTTGTTCTCACCACAGAAGATATCGAGGTAGGTTATATATAATAATAAAACAATGCCAAAAATCTTCAAAATGTAACAACGATTTACCTTTCTCTGTGCTTGAAAATATGGAGATGATTTTATTCCTGGGCTTTTTTTCCTCTGGAACAGAAGGTAAAGGCTTCAAACTATGATTGGCTGATAAAGGATCTTTGCCTCCAGTACTAAAAATAGTACTGCTCATTCGAACTGGAGGTGCTGGTGGCTTGTCTTCTAGTTCTCCGTTATCAGACATGATTCAGAATTATGAAATACCCTGAAATATATAAGAACAAACAACAAAACATGATTAACAAGGTTAAAACCAGCACGATAAGGGGAACACGGGAAAGAGTTCAGGGAAATGCCACTGGGTCCTTGTACGTCATCAGAGAGGAGGGCCCAGAGGAGAGTCAGGGATGCACATTAAAGGACTCTCTGGGAATTGGGGCGGGAGGCACTGGGGGATAGGGAGGGAAGGGTGAGGGGAGGGGGAGCAGAGGGTTGGGGGGGGAGGAGGGAGGGAGGGAACCGGTGTACCTATTAAGTTTGTATGAGCGGAAATAATAATAAAAAATGTTAAAAAAAAAACCAGCACGAACACAAACAGTAATTAATTACCCTTACCACAACTCCAAATTAGAAAATGCTATCTAATTAATGACAATATCAAAACTTAGCAGAAGAAGGCTGGAGAGATGGCTCAGGGGTTAAGACTCTGCCTTGGAAGCAGAAGGTCTTGAGTTCGGATTCTGGGTCCCCCTAAAAACGTCAAGCAGAACCTGTCTGGGAAACCCCAGAGCAAAGCAAACAGGAGGTAGAAGCAATCCAGGATGATTCCTGAAGTCCCTCTTGGTTCTCCATAGGGATACATAGTGACTTCACATAACACACACACACTAAAATTAAGTAATTAATAAACAGACATAATAAATCTTCCCCAAGAAAGGGAATCTCCTTTAAATGGGTGACTACATGAATGAAAACCAAAGTAGAAAGCATGCTCATATTAATGTATCAAAAGTACTTCGCTTAAACCAACTTCATTCTGAGACTGTTACAAAAGGAAAACAGATTCCCATGGAGTTTTTGAAACAAGGTTTTGCAATGTAGCTGAGGTTAGTCTTCAATTTGTGTTCTCCTCATGACTCAGCTTCCAAAATGCTGGAATTACGATGCATACCATTTTGTCATAACACAGAGTCTTAGAAAGAGAATTCCACAGCATACTATATCCTGTTCAGACAACCATAGGATCTTTGTTAGGTTCATTTTTAAGAACAGAAATGGATCCTTGCCTTTCCTTTTTCTGCAGCCTATATATTTACACACGTGAGGAAGCCAGAGGTCAACATCACATGTCGTCCTCAGTTGCTCTATTTTTATTATGAGACAGGGTCTCTCACTTGCCAATTTGTCTGTGTCTGGAACTTGCCAATGGGTGGTCAGGGAATCCTCTTGTCTCCATATCCTCAGTGCTAGAATCTTAGGCACTTTGTATGCCTGATCTTTTTTTTGGGGGGGGGGGGAGACGGAAAGAGAGGAGGAGAGGAGAAGGGAGGAAAGGGAGAGAAGAGAAGCCAAGAGAATGCACATACACATGTCATGGTTCACAGGCAGAGGTCCAAGAACAACTTTCCTTCCATCATGAGGGCTGCTGGGAATCGTGAACTCAGATCACCAGGTCTGCAAGCCTGCACCTCATCTACTGAGTTACCTTGCCAGCCTGTATATGGCTTTTTATTTTTACATGGGTGCTGTGGAACCACATGCAGATGCACATGCCTGTGTGGCAAGCATATCACTGAATGAGACATTTCTTTAGCCCCAGATCCTTGGCTCTCAAATTTATCAACCAACATCTCTCTAATCTGATTTTATATAAAACCAGCTGTGTGATGTGTATGTGTGTATGTGTGAAAGGGTGACTTTGGGACCTATTCTGGATTGCTCTAGCACCTTTTTGCTTTGTTCTAGGGTTTCCCAGACTGCCTTCCAGGGTCCAAAGTGCAGGTGTTACCATTTCTACCCACAATTTCACATAGGATTTGGGGATCTGACTCAGGTCCTTCTGCTTTTGAGGCAGAGGCTTTAACAACTGAGTCATCTCCCCAGCTCCCTGCCTTGTGATTTTTTAAAAATTATTTATTTATTCAATTGTGTGTGCGCACATGTGTATGCGTGTGTGTGTTCGTGGGTGCGTGCGTGTATGTGTAGAACCAAGGGTGAATTCGGGAATCCTGGTGGACTGCTTTGACCTCCTTTTTGCTCTGCCCCGGGATTCACAAGCTCTGCCCACCAGGAGCGGAAGAGAAACACAGGCCGCCTGTGCTTCCGCCCAGCGTTTGTATGTGGGATCTAGGATCCAAACTCAGGACCCTCTGCCTGCAAGGTAGAGGCTTAATCCCTGAACCATCTCTCCAGTGCCCCCCATCCCCCCTTGTGATTTTTTTTTACGAACCCCACAGGTGCGGGGGAGGGGGTTCCCGCCCCCCCAAGCCCACTCGCGGGAGAATGGCGGAGTCTGGAGGAACCGGATCCGTCCCAGTTCCCCATAGGCCCACCGCGCCGACCCCGCTGGCGGACGGGCAGACCCCCACGAGGATCTTTAAACCTCCGCGCCGGAATGCGACAGTTAGGTACCTGCACAGGGCGGGGAGCCACCGGGCAACCCTCAGCCCTCCCCAGACGGCGACCGGCGAAACCGGCCCCGGGCGCCGGGTCCCACGGTGCTGTCAGGAGGGTCTCCAGGGCCGGCGGGGCGGCAGCCCTCCCTCACGACTCCCTGACGGCCCCGGAGGAGAAAGCAGTCAGCGGCCCCACACGCCCCCCTCCCGAGGTGATTTTTAACTTAGCCTTTCACATATCTTTTCTAAAAGATATGAGGCCGCAGAAATAGCTCATGAGTTAGATTAAGTCTGGAAAGCAGAAGACCTGCTTTCATGGATACCACACAAAAAAGACAGGGAGAAATAGCAGCAACTTGTACTTCTGGCTCTGGAAGAAGGAGCCTGGGAAATCCCACAGAGAAGTAAAAAGGAGGTAAAAGTAACTCAGGATTGTTCCCAATCTGCCTCCACAGATACAGATAATGCCCTCTGATACACAGACACACACACACACACACACACACACACACACACACACAAAAGATTATGCCACTGACAGAAATTAATGAAATGGAAACAAAAATATAAAAAAAATTAATGAAACAAGTCGATTCTTTGAAAAAGATAAACAAGATAACAAACTTTTAGCCAAACTAGAGAGAAGATCCAAATAAATTTAGGAAGTAGATAATACAGTTGATACCAATGAAATTCATAAAACTGTACCTTATATCTAGTAAATAGAAAATGGAAAGAAATGATGAATTTCTACGTGTATGACCTACCCAAACTAAAGCAAGATGAGACAAACATTTAAATAAATCCATAACTACAACAAGATTTAAGTAATCAAAAAATAAAACAAAAACTCCTAAACTGAAATTAAGACTAGATCCAGATTCATTGTGAATTCTTCTTAAAAATTTTTTTTATTCAATTGTGCGTGTATGCGTGTGTGCACGTGTGTGTAGAACCATGGACGAATTCAGGAACCACCATGACGCCACTACCTCCTCCTTGTTTACTCTGCCCCAGGATTCACAGGCTCCACCTATCAGGACCAGAAACGCAGGTCGCGCCCGCTTCTGCCCTGTGTCTATACATGGGTTCTAGGATCCGAACTCAGGACCTTCCGCCTGCAAGGCAGAGGCTTAACCCCTGAGCCACCTCTTCAGCCCCTCATTGTGAATTCTTCTAAACTCTAACTAATTCTACTAACACCAACACTAAACCTTCTCTAATTATTGCATAAAACAAAAAAGAAAGGAATGCTATCAAACTCTTTTAATGAAGCCTGTAATACCTTGATACCAAACCAGATAAAGACAAAAGAAAAACACAGACCAATCTCCCTGAACAAAACCCACACAAAAGCTCAATAAAATATTTGCAAACCAAACTGAAGAACATATCAAAAAGATCACTCACCATAATCAAGATTGGCTTTATTTCAGAGATGCAGGTCAAGATATGTAATCAATAAATGCAATACATCACATAGATTGAAAGACATTAAAAATTCAGAAAGAGCAATAATCACACAATAATCAATCCTTAAAGAAAATAAATACAGAAGGAACATATCTCAACATAATAAAGGATATTAATGAAAATCCTGTAAGTCAGTATTACTCTAAAACAAAGGAAACTCAACACATCTTAACTAAAATTGGGAACAAAAAAGAACAGTTGTTCGCTTTATTCTTACTCAATTTGATGCTTGAAATACTAGCTAGAGCAGTAAGACAAGAAAAGGAAATAAAAGGTATTCAAATAGGGAAGGAAGAAGTCATAGTACTCTTATTTGTGGATAGGAAGATTCTACTGTAATAAGAAATAATGAAAACATCAGAAAAAACTCTTAAGACCTGAAAAATATTTTCAGGAAAGTGGCAGGATAAAAAATATTAAAATATAAAATTATAACCTTTCTATAAATTAATAAACATGCTGAGAAAGAAACCAGGGGAACTATCCCATTCACAATTGCTACCCCCCAAAAGCAAAATCAAATATCTAAATCTAATCAAGGAAATCAAAGATTTCTACAATAAAAACTTTAAACACAGAAGAAACTAACTGAAGACATTAGAAGACAGAAAGACCTCCAATGTTCTTAGAAGAAATAATTCCATAAAAATGGCCAGCTTAATAAAAGCAATCCATGCAATTCCCATTAAAATTCTCATTAATTCTAGAATCATCACAGAAATAGAAAATAGAAAAAAATAGAAATAGAAAAATAAAACTGGATATAGATCTGCACAACTATAACCACCTGATTTCTAACTAAAATGCAAAATACATTGGCGAAAAGACAGCCTCTGCTGGAAAAACTGGAGATCCACATGTAGAAGAAATCCCCAGAAATTGGCTTCTAACTTCTATAAACACTTGGCATGTATGTGCCCACCCTCACACATATATACAAAATAAATAAAACCACATACAGAATAATGAAACTAGGGGCTGGAGAGGTGGCTCAGGGGTTAAGCCTCCACCTTGCAGGCGGAAGGTCCTGAGTTCGGATCCCAGATCCCACGTATAGACGCCAGGCGGAAGCGGGGGTGGCCTGCGCTTCTGGTCCCAGTAGGGCGGAGCCTGTGAATCTCGGGGCAGAAGGAAGTGGAGGCATCCATGGTGGTTTGCGAATTCGTCCGTGGTTCTACACAAGCACAGACACACACACACGCGCGCGCGCGCGCACACACACACACACACACACACACACACGCACACACACGTGCATGCGCACAGTTGAATAAAAAAAAAAAACAATAATGAAACTAGGGCTAGAAAGATGGCTCAGGGGGGTTAAGACTCTGTTTCAAAAGCAAAAAGACCTAAGTTTAGATCCCGGATCCCACATAAAAATGCCAGGCAGTTACAGGCAGAAATGACAGCAACTTGCGCTTCCAACCCGAAGGCAGAGACTAGGAAATCTCAGAGCAAAGTAAAAAGGTGACAGAAACAACCTAGGTTGACTCCCAAAGTCACCATTGGGCCTTCACAATGTCCTCTGATACACACACACACAGACAATGAAATTTATAAAAAAGATAAAGAAACTTGCTCTTTTATCTCTCACTTTACATAAAAATCAACTTCAAATAAATCAAAAACCCTAATGAGATCTGAAAAGCAGGTTAAAAAAGCTAAGTTAAAAAAGGAGGGAAAACACTAAGATATCAGCATAGGTAAGGACTTTCCCTCCAATTGCACAGGGAATATCAACAGTTAATAAACAAAATTAAATATCTCACAAAATTAAAAAGCTTTTGCACTGTAAAAACAAGACAAAAACAAAACAGTTAATCAAGTGAAGAAAGTCAACAGCACGGGAGAAAAAATGTTGTTAGTTATACAACTTAGAGGAGTAATATCAACTATTTGACACTGCAACGAAACTGTCAGCCACGGTCATGCCATTTTAAAACTCCTCCATCATGATTAAATGGGTGACAGTTTCCAAAATCGACCGCATCAGTTAAGAATAACTATTCCTGAAACTAAAGTGATTATCTTTCTAGAATCTTGTCCTTATCATCCTATCAACCCCAGTAGTAGCTTCAAGAGTGGTACTGCTCGGTGGACATTCCTTCATTCCCCATGCCCTATTTTCCTAACAACACCATAATTACTGACTCTTGGTCAAAAAGTAAATTTCTTACTTTCTCACTTCCACTTGCTTCTGTAACCTATCAGGGATTTTCACTGACATTCAGGCCTAAACTCCACTCAAATCTTCACCAAGCTGCTGCTGCTGCTGAACACTGCTCAGAGCCCTGCCACAACATCTCTCCAGGATATTAATATCACTTCTACATAATCTCTTTCCAGTCCCTTTTCTGCCCTTTAACTCCCCAGCTTAAGTTAAGTGGACAATAGACTCTAGATCTCTACTAAAGACCCTCCACAGGTATACCCTCAAATAAAGCTGATGCTATCTTTAAGGTTTTCCTTTGTCAGTTTTACAATGAGGCCATTTACAAATTAGTTCATGTTCAAGAACCATATAACTGCTACAGAACAACAACAAAAACCTCCCAGAATGTTTTAAATAACTTTACAACTTTGTGTTTGGTCCATGTGGCCTGTAGGCTCAGGTTAGGCATGTCTGACAGAATATACAAAAAACTCAAAAACTAAACAAGAAGGGGCTGGAGAGGTGGCTCAGGGGTTAAGCCTCTGCCTTGCAGGCGGACCGGAGTTGGGATCCCAGATCCCAGGTATAGATGCGCTTCTGGTCCTGGTAGGGCGGAGCCTCTGAATCCAGGGGCAGCATAAACAAGGAAGAGGTGGAGGTGGTCTATGGTGGTTCCCAAATTCGCCCATGGTTCTACACACACACACATACACACACACACACACACACACACACACACACACACACACACACGCACACGCACAATTGAATAAAAAAAAAACTAAGCAAGAAATCAAGTAACTCAACCAATAAATGGGCTAATGAAACGAACAGACCACTCTTAAAAGATGAAATACAAATGATGCATGAAAAAAATGTTGCACTTGACTAGCCATAAGAGAAATGCAAATTAACACAATGAGATCACATCTCATTTCAGTCAGAATGGCAGTTGTTAAGAAAATAAGTAACAACAAATGCCTGCCAGGATGTGGAAAAAAGAGAATTCTGACCAAGGCTGGAGGGTGTGTGTAAACCACTCCAGTTACTACAAGTGAGGAAGGATGGAGATTTCTCTCAAAAAAAATCTGAAAAAAAAAAAAAAAAATCCTTAGGAACTAACTATATTGTTCCTGGTTATTTACCCAAGTCAGTAAATCACAGAGACTATGCACATCAGTGTGTTTACAGCAATAATATGTATGATAGCTCATTTACGGAGCCAATTAGGCAGAAGAATGGTACCATAGTGTATAACTGTTGTAAGGTCAGTCAACCATTTTTTGATTGGATTTAAGGCCTGCTCAATGTGAGGGAATCAATGCATGCCTGTTACTGTAAACCTGCTCAAAAGCCCCCTAACTCGGAGGTCACATAGGCCTTAGAGGAGAACCTACTACTGCTGTTTTGCTAAATGGACATGCTGCCTGTACCACTTACTCTTTCTGTTGCTATTAGACACCACTCAAACTCAATAACTTAGAGAGAAAAAGGGAGACTTATTTAGCTTATGGTTCCAGAGGGGAGATACAATCCTTTATGGCGGAAAAGGCATAATTGGCTGGCACAAGCTGAAGGAGGTTAAGTCACAACCATCGTGGAGGCTGAGAAAGCAAACTGCACACTATGAAAGCAGACTCCTCTCCCTGGGAGAAGGGCTAACCAACCTCAAGCAAATCCCCTGTGATAACCCTTTCTCCAAGATACTTGCATACATGTTCAAAATTGTCAAAGAATAAATAAAAATATTATTTACAAAAAAGAAAGTTATGTTATTTTCAGGAACAGGGATGCAACTGGAGATAATCACATCAAATGAACTAAATCACTCTCAAAGAAGACAAATACATTTTCTTTCATTGGTGGTTCATAGATTTTACATAGGAAAAGTTGAGGAGTATGGGAAAATATGCTCAACATAAATATACTTGTACAAAAACGTAAATATGACTTTTCCAAATCTATGCATATTAGTTTCTTCAGAATTTTACAGAAAGTTACATGGAACTTGATTGATCTGAGTGCACTGATAAAATTAAATCTAGAGCATGGGCAAGAATCAACAATGCCATAATCCATGGTTCTTCTGAAGCCTTGAAATGCCCTATCCAGTCAGGTAATTTCTCCCACATAATTAATTCAGTGGAAATTTTAGCCTCTATATATATATAGCCTATATATATATAGGTTTATTGTCTTTTTTTGATATTTTGCTGTTGAACATGTTTTCAAGTATGTGTGTGTATTGGAGTGGAGATCAAAACACAACTTTTTGGAGTTAGTACTCTCTACCCACAAAAATGTTTACTGCAACACTATTCAAGAGTTCAGGGGACTGAACTAAGGTTGACAGGCTTGGTGGCAAGCACATTTACCCATTCAGCTATCTACTATTAACTAGCCTTATTTTATCTTTTTAAAACATTGGATCATACAAATTTAAAATCAGCATAATTGGTAAAACAACCAGATTAACAGGACCTGGTAATCATACAAATTTAAAATCAACAGTGAACAAGTTTTAAAGGCAACTGGATCCTGATTATGTAAATGAACTTTTTATATACAATGGAAAGTCAAGGGGCTGGAGAGGTGGCTCAGGGGTTAAGCCTCTGCCTTGCAGGCAGAAGGTCCTGAGTTCGGATTCTAGACCCCACGTATAGACACCAGGCGGAAGCTAGGGCGGCCTGCGTTTCTGGTCCTGGTAGGGCAGAGCCTGTGAATCCCGGGGCAGAGTAAACGAGGAGGTGGAGGTGTCCATGGTGGTTCCCGAATTCGTCCGTGGTTCTACACACACATACATACATACATACACACACACACACACACACACACACACACACACACACGTGCACACATGCATACACGCACAATTGAATAAATAATAAAAAAATTTTAAAAAAACAATGGAAAGTCAAGTGCTTTTATACACAGTTTAAAATTTTAATTTTTTTTACATTTATTTATCTTGTGTTTACATGTATGCATGTGAAAACGGTCACTAAGTGAGGCACGCCTATGGAGGTCAGAGAATCATTTGTAATGTGTGCTTGCTCCTCTTCCCATCATTTAGACTCCACAGGTTGAACTCAGGTCAACAAGTGCCTTTACCTTCTTAGTCATCTTGTTGGTCCTAAAATAATGAAATTTTTAAAAATTTACTTTAAGTGTTAGTATCTGAAGAAAAAGCAGATATATTTGGGAAGGAATGAGAAAATTATCATTATTTCTCTCTGAAGCTTACAGGTTTTATTTTCTTCATATGGTAAGTCACAATACAACTAGTTCTGGTGGTTTACTTTAGCATACTTCAGCCTCCAAAAGAAAAACTACTTTTGGCCTACAAAAAAGAATGAATGAGAAGTTGAGAGAGAGAGAGAGAGAGAGAGAGAGAGAGAGAGAGAGAGAGAAACACTTTTTGGGGTGTAACTAGCCACAGAAAGCCAAGGGAATAGGACAAAAAGGACCTCAACGTGGGAAAAAGGGGGGTAGGACCTAAAGTAGCAAGAGAAACCTTGCAGATCACTCTTGCAAACCAGCTTCCAGCAGCATCCTGGAGGGCTGGCTATCTGAGCAGATCCAGGAAGGGCACACCTGGCTATTCTTCACTGTGGCTGCCTTACTCCAGGGGACTTGTGCTACAGATGGAGAAAACTAAGTCTTAGGAAAGACAATGCAAGGATTACTTGAATGAATGGACTAAATCGAGACAGATGCTTAGCTATTATTGTGAGAAAAGGCTGGAGATGCTGACTTGCCTCTTAATGACATCAACAGTTATAATGTTCAGCTTCTAGTTATACCATTAAGGATCTATATCTGTGCATAATTGGTAAAACAACCAGATTAACAGGACATGGTGACATATACCTGTAATGCCAAAATTAAAGTCAAAACAAATGCGAGAGTGAAAGCATCAAATTCAGGAACACCGAAGAAGGTCTAAGAGGGCTTGTACCTGTGGAGTGACACACACATTAGGCAAGACGGTCAATATGAAGTAACTTGGGAAAACCACACAGCTGTATCCTGATAGCTGTCAGCTGATGGCCACATTGCCCTGCCACTTTATGGTTAAACTCCCTTGAAGCTACAGTTAGGCTGTTCCCATTATACCAGAAACCAAGGCACAAGGGAAGCTAAGGCAGAAGGAATGATATCACAAGTGTACGGCCAATTTTGGCTATACTGCAAATTCCAAGCCAGGCTGGGCTTCAGAGTAAGAGCTTGTTTCAAAAAAATAAAGAAACTAGTTAGGTATGATGTTAACCATGATAAATCAAAGAAAAATCAGAAATGTGAGTAAACACGATTTTAAGGGCTGGGGATGTTTGGTGCAGTGCTTACTTGACATGTACAACTCCATGGGTTAGCTCTCCAGCACCACATAAACCAGGGTTTGGTGGTACACACCTGACATGCACTTGGGAGGAGATAGCAGGAAGACCAGGGATTGAAGATCAGCCTGGGCCACATGAAACATTGTCTCAAACAAAACAAAACAAAACAACAACAAAAAAACTAAGTAATCAAGTCAACCAGCTGAAAAGAAAAAGGTTTAGAAAAAAAAAGAAAAGAAAAAGGTTAGTATGGAATCTAAAAATCATAGCAAAGAACTTTCTATACTGTCATGGTAATTACTGATTTCTCTTAAATTTGAGTGGATCCTTTGCCCATACATGAAGCTTATGTGTCAAGAAGTGATTCTTTGAAAAATACTGGCTCACTGCATTTTGAAGATATTCCAAATGTTGACAAATCTTATTAGGCAATTAAAAAATCATGTTTATTTTTATCTTCATTTATCTATTTATTTTTTTTAGAGACAGGGTTTCACATAACCCAGTATGGTCTTCAACTCCTGATCCTCCTGCCTCCACCGCTGTGATTACAGGCATGACACCAAACCCTGCTTTATATAGTGCTGGTGACTGAACCCAAGGTTTTATGTATGCTAGACAAGCACTCTCCAACTCCTAAAATCAAATTTATCATTCACATATTCCTAACTGGTTTTCCATTGTTTATCTAGTTGACAGAATATCTGTATTTATGTCATTCTGTACTCCACAGAATACACTTTAACTTTGGAATAAATAATCAACAGCAGGATTTTAATCCAGGATACAAAATTCTACCCAATATTTAGCATTGCTGAAAATTTATATGAATGCAATGTATTTATCATACCATTTTTCTTTACAATATGAAGCCTTTTTGAATTAGCCAGAGAGAAGCTAAATACCACCTGTGAAAATCAACACTAATTCTAAGCAAATGACTGACACGACTTTCAAAACACAGCCTTCATTTATTCTAAAATGTCTTTATTCTTCTGCTGTAGTTTAGTATACTATGCACAATTTTAGTCCAACAGAGCTACGCTTACCTGCTTCATAACTTTTTTTGGTGACTGCATACCTGTATATCAAGGAAATCTCAACATGACTTATTTTTTAAGCAGTGTTTGCTAACAAACCCCAGATTTAGCATTAAATATGAGATGAGTCACAGATGACCTTAACCAAATTCCTCAAAACAACAAATATAATGGTAATAATCCTAATATGCTGAAAAAACAACTAAACAAACAACAGATCTTCGTGAACACAAGCATACCCCTTGACCCAACCATCTGGATACAACTCTCTGCTTACTAGCTTAGCTGAGGACTAGGATTTCTCTCAATTTATGTATTCAGCTGTGGTAAGAGGAATTTGTTTCAACTAGTTTCCCAAAGAGTTTCTATGTACTCAGTGTGCTGTTTAGAGAAAGAGGTTGGAATTGGTTAGGTATACTTTAGTTACCATGGACCAAGTTGACCAAAAAAAACCCCACCAAAAAACAAAAACCAAAAAAACAGAAAAACAAAACAAAACCCACGTGATATCATTCTCTCTCAACCAGTCTTCATTACCTAAGGATAAAACTCTGGCATTTAGGACCATTTATCTTTAAACTACTGAGTCAATCTGATCTTTTTGAATGCACCACATAAGTCCTATGCTTCATGTTTCCCAAACATGCAAACAACCTTTCTATCTTAAATCACTTTGTGTATGTATTTTTTCATTCTGAATTTTTTTTCTGCATTTTGAAGATATTCCACATGTTGACAAATCTTATTAGGCAATAAAAAAGTCACGTTTATTTTTATCTTCATTTATCTATTTTTTTTAGAGACAGGGTTTCACATAACCCAGTATGATCTTCAACTCCTGATCCTCCTGCCTCCACTGCTGTGATTACAGGCATATGACACCAAACCCTGCTTTATATAGTGCTGGTGACTGAACCCAAGGTTTTATGTATGCTAGACAAGCACTCTCCAGCTCCTAAAATCAAATTTATCATTCACATATTCCTAACTGATTTTCTAAACAGCCAAAATCTTTCAAGATTCAGTAAAAATTGATTTCCTCTGTAAGGTTATTCCTGCCAAAATGAATGTTCCATTTAATGAACCTGAGTTACACAGGGAAACAAATTCAGGGAGTGCATTAAAATGATAAAGGATTAGAATTTATCTGATTTGCCTCCCACATTTTGAATGTGAAAGAATTAACCTGTCATAAGTAACAGATTTGTTAAGTTTATACACAGATCTCATTACTAGGACCAAAATTCAAGTTTCCAACAACTCTTAATGCCTTGTTTTTTTCTTATGCTAATATGGCATACTGGACAACTTCTGGCACTGAATGACAACTGTGTGCTATTAGTCATTATTTTATGTGACTTTACTCAAGCGATCCAAAGGGCAAAGACTTTGCATATTTAGACAAGAATGCTGAATGACTCATGGTGACCACATTCTTTCTCCAAGTGTAATATGATTCTTCCTGAACTTATTATTCTTTTATCAAACAACACTTTACTAGGGAATATGAACTATCCTTTATTAACAAAATTACCTTTAGAAAGGCTTGTACTTGGCCACTTCAGCTAACTTATAATTTTAGCCTTCCCTTTTACGTTAAAGCAGCTTTTTGTGCATTGCTTCTACCAACAGTATTAAATGTCTGAAAGTGCCAAATAAGGTTGTGATAAAGTTCTTTATGAAAATCTTGCATTCTAGCTGGAAACAATAATCACAAAACAATTCATTACTAGGAAGTGTTTTTACTCCATTACTAGGAAGTGTTTTAAAAGAGCAAATAGAGTGTGCGGCTGCACTGGGGTTGTCTGTCCCCACGGCACAGGCCTCCACTGCACACATGCTCCTCCAGATCCTCAGTCAGGCCAAGAAGCACCCAAGCTTGATTCCCTTCGTTGTATTTATTGGAGCAGGAGATGCTGGGCCAGCACTGTATGTCCAGATGTCAGTTATGATGGGAAGAACCCAGAATAAGTTGGGTCCTGATGATCTTGCGTACCAGTTCTACTCAGTGAAATGAACTACAGCAAACTGAAGAACCAAGGCCCTGACTTCAAAGTCAAATGTTTTACCATAAAGTTGCTTAAAATGAAGGTTTTCAGAAGCTATCTGCACAATTTTCCACTTAACAAAAAGTATCTCTCCTCTGAATGCATAAAATCATGTTGATTTTTTGGAGTTTATAACACTGAACAATAAATCTCTTAAACTTGAAAAAAAAAAAGCAAATGAAGTAGTGCCTCTCTCCACATATGTTCACTTCTTGCTACTTTCAGTGACAAACAAGTAGGCGAAACAAAAAGTGTGCCCAAAACACACTGTACTCTTCTAACAGGCCCATTGTGTGGCTGTGATGTGATTCAAACAAACAATTCCTCAATTGTGTACTGAAGGAGGACAGAGGTAGCTAGATATACAGTAAACATTAAAAAAAAGTAGTGATGTCTGTCTGAACTGAGTCAGTCCAACAAGTGGAACTGCTGAATTTACCTACTGGGTATACCAAGTGCAAATCAAGCGCTACTGAAAAAATATACCGAAACGGTAATTTTGATCCATATTTTTACTTACATCTTTTCTCCCATTCATGTGTACATATGAAGGGATGAATATGCATGCTCACATATAAGAGGACACATTTGTGTTTGAATGCATATATGAACATATGGGGTAGAGGTGCGACATTGACATGATATTGGGAATCATCACCAATTGATCTTCTACCTTATCCTGGAGTCAGGGTCTTTAATCAAACTGAGAACTCATTGATAAAGCCAGGCAGCACATAGTCTTGGGGTTACCAATCTCTAAGTCTAAGGCTAGAATTCCAAGTGGGCTACCACACCCACCAACTTGCATTTTGAACAATATCTGGGGATCTGAACTCAGGACCTTTTGCTTTCACAGCAAATACTTTGACCTTTGAGTCATCTCCAAGGCCCCTCCCACACTGGGGTCTTTAATCCTTTCACTCTGACAGGTGTCACAGGAGATGCAAAAAAAAAAAAAAACAAAAAAAAAACAAAACAAAACAAAAAAAAACAAACAGGGGCTGGAGAGGTGGCTCTGGGGTTAAGCTTCTGCCTTGTAGGCGGAAGGTCCTGAGTTCGGATCCTAGACCCCACGTATAGACACCGGGCAGAAGCAGGGACCGCCGTTTCTGGTCCTGTAGGGCGGAGCCTGTGAATCCCGGGCAGAGAAAACAAGGAGGAGGTGGAGGCAGTCCATGGTGGTTCCCGAATTTGCCTGTGGTTCTATACACACACACACACACACACACACACACACACACACACACACACACACGCACATACGCACAATTGAATAAATAAAAAAAATTTAAAAAAAAACAACGAACAAAAAAAGCCTTACTGACTCCCTAATAGGAGTCCCTTTCATATAGGACCTGCAAAGCTTTGTAAGAAAAATGAGAAATAAATCTCTCTGGGCAGAAGGGAACAGGGAAACTTTAACCAGTGAATCTGGTGATAAGTCTTTAAAAAAACACTAAGAAACCCTAACAAAATAACACCTATTTTTCAAAGTACAGGTTTGGCTTTGAACATACCATCCTTCTGTCTCAGTCTCCTGAGGGCTGGATTACAGCCATGAACACCATATCTGGTTTGTTATTTTAATGGTACAAATACACCCCACAGATTTAACTGAATGTGGTTTCAGGTTGATAGGATTATCTAGTGAGTGACAGAAACAATTACAAAACCTTTACTGGAGTGCCATGTCCTCGACCAACCATGTTGTCTGACAAGGTCGCAGAATGGGGAAGAGACTGCTTCAAGGACAGCGTTTTCCGGAAAAGGATGTGGCATGTCTGGAATATACATGGGGAGACTGGGAATTTTGGGTCTTGCATGTGGTTTAGGAGTTCTTATTGCTATTAGTAAAAATGAAGAGCAGGGAAATATCCTAAATAGCAAATACACTGATTCTGAAGATATTGGAGAGTAATTTTTTTTTTAAATTTTGGCATGCCATTTTTAAAAAATAATTATTTATTTATTCAAGTGTGTGTGTGTGTGTGTGTGTGTGTGTGTGTGTAGAACCACAGGTGAATTTGGGAACCACCATGGACCGCCTCCTTGTTTTACTTTGTTCTGGGATTCACAGGCTCGCCCTACCAGGACCAGAAACACAGGCAGCCCCTGATTCCGTTTGGCGTCTATACGTGAGGTCTAGGATCCAAACTCAGGACCTTCTGCTTGCAAGGCAGAGGCTTAACCCCTGAGTCACCTCTCCAGCCCCTGGAGAGTAATTTCAAGAGTCCAGAAATATATGTGGATAAAATTCCCTCAAATATGATTCTCGCTGAACTAATTCAGACATTTCAGTGAATATGAGAGATTATGCCATCTGTTCAAAAGAATCAGCACACAACTATTTCTCATATATCAGTTATTAGAAAGTAGAAAGAAAATGAATCCTAATATAGTCCCTACCATTATGACCAAATATGGACCAGTTTATAAGATAGCACCTAGAATTTGGTACTCTCCTAAAGGAAAAATTAGTGTATGGCATGCACTCCTTCCAACAGATTCACCTTTACCATTTACAGGAATATATAATAGATATGGCACACAAATAGTTAATTGTAATGGAAAACCATGTACCTTATTAAAATCTAAATTCTATGGACAGGTTAAAAAGAGCTCAACCTCCTTGGTGTATTTTAACTAAATCACAAAAGCAGTCTTTATTAAAACAATGTCAATAATGTTGTCCTAGATTCTGAAGCTATTTGGTAAAACATTATAAAGTAGATTTAAAGGTACTAGGGAAATAGAACAGAGCCTATTAATGTATAATGGATCATAACAGGTTCTGTTTATGCTTTTACCCTCAAACAACAGGTGAATCCTTAGAAATTGTTTTTAAGAGCATATTAGAAAAATAGTTATTGCTGAGCACATAGAAAAAGAAACTAATAAGGTATATGTCTTTTGTTTTCCTCTGTTTGTGAACTTAGCAACACGTTCTTCACCCCTACCCAAGATTTTCTAATATAATCACTGCTGTAAGCTTCAATAAACGAGTTCAGATTCACTCAGCCCTGAGTTGTGTGCTTGCTGTTCTCCAACTCCGCCGACTTCTTGTCCACTATCAGGTTCTTGGATTCAAGCTGCAGCTGGACCGTAGCATTGGGGAAAATTAACTTTAACACAAATAACAAATAAAACTCAACATCTTTTTTTTTTTTTCAAAACAGGGTCTCATGTAGCCCAGGCTGGTCTCAAACTTGTTACACAGATGAGAATGATCCTGAACTTCTGATTGTTTTGCCTCCACCTTCTGGTGCTAGGATTATAAGCAGGCATCACAATGCCTGGTTTATGTGGTGCTGGGGATTGAACCTAGGACTCATGCATGTTAGGTAAGCACTGTACCAGTGGTATGTCTCCAGGTCCCAAACATAAAAGTTCTAAGGAAAAAAAAAAAAACCACCTCAGTGAAAAATACAACAGCAGCAAGGAAAGCAAGCTACAACTGAGGACTAGCTAACAGCTGGATAGAGAAAGAGTAAGGATGATTCGACATCGTATTTCATATGAAGATGAACGTAGAAAAGTGCAAAATATAACATTCAGTAAAAAGAAAGTTAAACTCACACTTATAAAACAAAACTAAACAAACAAACAAAACCCTGCATACACAGGAGAGAAAATGAAGGAACTGGGAGATGTATCTGAAGTAAGTCTATAATTGGTTGCACAAACAGGGCTGGAGAGATGACTCAGGGGTTAAGACTCTGCCTGGCAACGAGCTGAAGGTCTGAGTTCGGATCTCAAGTAAAAAACGCCAGGTGGAAACCACAGTAGCCTGTACTTCTGGCCCTGGTAGGTGGAGCCTGGAAAATCCCAGAGTGAAGCAAGGAGGAGGTAGAAACAATCCAGGATGATTCCCCAAGTCACCTTTGGTCTTCCACAGAACACACAGGGCTCCCTCTGATATGCACGTGTGTGTGCGCGCGCACACACACGCACACAGTAAATTTAAAAAGGCTGCATAAACAGATGTCTAGGTTAGATGGCCTGACATACATATACTTGGAGCTCTTCAAGATGATGGAAAAAATTAATAGCCAAGAAATTTCCAGAACTGATAAAGGACACAAATTTATGAACTGAAGAAATCCAGTGACTCTTTAAGTAACAGTTATGACTATCTCAACAAGAACTACATAGAACCCAGCAAGCAAATGATTGAGGGCCTCACAAAGACTTAACTAGCTGCTGGCAAAGTGACAGCTATCTTTCATTGGGGATGTTGTGCATGCTTCAGTGGGTGATCCCACATCCATGTACATTCAGGCAACACTAAAGATTCAGCGTTATTTTTAAAAAGACATTGAATCAATGAAAGGGAATGGGCTGGAGAAAGTGAGGAGCAGATAAGATCAAGATACACTGTATACACATGAAACTGTCAAAGAATAAATACTATTTAAAAAAAAAATTAAGATTGGGGACATAGCTCATTGGGTAAAGCACTTGCTATGCAAGCCAAAGACATTGAGTTGGAACCTCAGACACATGCAAAAAGAGGTCATAAACTTGTCATCCCAGTGTTGGGGAGGTGCTTATAGGTAGACTCCTAGCCCAATGGCTGATCTAATTGGCAAGACTGGGTGAGATGAGAAACCTCCACTCAAAAAACAAATGGAAAGCTCTTGAGGAATTGCATGCAGGAGCACATGCACTCATACGTGCATATACAGACACCGGCACATCGTGCACCCACTCAAACAATCAAACTGGATTATTTCTTTCGGATACTGAAGGAAAAAGTTGTCGAAATAAACTGGAAGGCAGATGGGGGAGGGGGGGAACAAGGAGAGTGGCCCAAGACCTATAGCCTAGCATCTGAAGACAGTCTGAAAAGATCATGACAGAAGCCAGCCTGTAATTTAATAGAAAAACCTTACCTCAAAAAGCCAAAAACTGGGGCTGGAGAGGTGGCTTAGGGGTTAAGCCTCTGCCTTGCAGGCGGAAGGTCCTGAGTTCGGATCCCAGATCCCATGTATAGACCCCAGGCGGAGGCGGGGGCGGCCTGCGCTTCTGGTCCTGGTAGGGCGGAGCCTGTGAATCCCGGGGCAGAAGGAGGTGGAGGCCTCCATGGTGGTTCGCGAATTCGTCCGTGGTTCTACACATACACAGACACACACACATACACACACACGCACACATACACACGCACATGCGCACGGTTGAATAAATAATAATAAAAAAAAAAAGCCAAAAACTAAAACCACCCCCACCTCCACCATAAAAACAAAACTATAAACTAGAGCTGCAATAAAAGTATCTTTTTAGGAATGAAGGTCTGGATATAAATCAATAGTTCAACACTTTAACTTTGCTTGCAGGGTGTTCTGGGTTTGATTGGGGGTGAGGGGAACAGGTGTTTAAGGAGGTAAAACAAAAACATTGGGACAAATAGTAAAAAGGATAGGAATCACTTCATAATGAAATAAATTGATTTGGAAATCAATACTAAAAGGAAATTACAATAAAAAATCCTTAAATTTAGAAATTTTAAAACACCTCTAAGTAGCAACTAAGAAATATTTAGACTCAAATGAGAATTTAAAAGCTACATATTACATTTTGCAGAAAATGGAACAAAGGTTGAACAGAGGCTGGGAAAGAATGAAATGAGCTATTGTTCAATGAACACAGAGTTTCTGTTTGGGATCATGAGAGGGTTCAGGAAATGGATAGTGGTGACTGATTGTACAACACTATGAATGGACTTAAGGACACTAAATTTATACCCAATAAGCTAAAATTGCATTTTTTGGCGTGTTAAATATAGGTATTTTCCCACAATAAAAAAATCCTGTAGGATGTGAGGCTTAAAAACAATTACGGCTCTTGGGTTGGAGAGATGGCTCAGGGGTAAGCCTCTGTCTCACAAGGAGAAGATCTGGACCTAGGTTCGGATCTCAGGTCCCAAGTAAAAATGAGGAGCAGAAATGGCAAAGGCCTACACTTCTGGCCTTGGTGGGCGGAGCCTGTAAACCTCTGGAGGGAAGCAAAAAAGGAGGTAGAAGCAATCCAGGATGATCCTTGGTCCTCCACAGGGACAGAGTATCCTCTCTCTCTCTCTCTCTCTCTCTCTCACACACACACACACACACACACGCACACACTAACTAACTAAATAAATAAATAAAATTTTTAAAAGGTTCACAATTTGAGTAGAGAATTGATGGTGGAGACAGCTACAGCAGAAACATGAGACCACTGGCACCAGCTTGCTTATTTCTTCTTATTCAGAATGGGCTTTCAGCTCACTGAATGGAGGCATCCACAGTTAAGGTTCTCATCACAATTAACCCTATCTATCTAGAAGCCCTATCACCGAGATGTTCAGAGGTTTGTTTCCATGGCAATTATAAATTCTGTTGGCAATCAATCATCACATTATCTGAATTTATTATCACAAATTCTTTTGTCTCAATGTTTTGCTAGTGTCATCAACTATAAATGATTGTCTATTAAATGCAAATAGGAACAGCAAGATGGTTTAGTGGTTAAAAAAAAATTGCAGCATAAATCTGACAACCTGAGTTAAATTCCTAGGACCCACATAAAAGTGAAATAGGAGAACCAACTCCAGAGTCCTCCTCTGACCTCCATGTGTGTGCTGGGACACACATATGAACACCCCACCCCAGTTACACACTGATAAGGGGAAGAGTCAGGAGAGATAGATAGGCAACAGGTAAAAAGGAACTTGCTATAAAACCCTAACAACCTGAGTTTATTACCCAGAACCCACATAAAGATGGAAAGAAGAATGGGTGAGATGGCTCAGGGTTAAAACCCTTGCCTCACGTGGGGCTGGAGAGGTGGCTCAGAGGTTAAGCCTCTGCCTTGCAGGCAGAAGGTCCTGAGTTCGAATCCTAGACCCCATGTATAGATGCCAGGCAGAAGCAGGGCGCCTGCGTTTCTGGTTCTGGTAGGGCGGAGCCTGTGAATCCCAGGGCAGAGTAAACAAGGAGGAGGTGGAGGCATCCATGGTGATTCCCAAATTCGTTCGTGGTTCTACACACACACACACACACACACACATACATACACACATGCGCATGCACAATTGAATAAATAATAAATAATAAAAAAAATTAAAAAAAAACCCCTTGCCTCACAAGCAAAAAGATCTGAGTTCAGATCCTCAGATCCCACGTAGAAATGATGAGCAGTTATGATGGCAGTCTGCAATTCTGGCTCCTGGAGGAGCTTGGGAATCTCCAGAGCAAAGCAATAAGGAGACAAGGAGACAGCAATCCAGGATGATTCCTAGTGTCATCCTTGGCTCTCCACAGGCATACACATTCAAGTGCCCTCGGGTGTACACACACACACACACACACACACACACACACACACACACACACACACACGGAGAGAAGGAGTGAGGGAGGGAGGGAATGGAATTGGCAAAGTTGTCCTCTGATTGCAACAAAGTGCCATGGCATGAACATGCCTCCTCCATACAGATTATAAAACTTAAGTTCTAAATTATTAGAACAAAAATTTTGCAGGACAAAGAATATACAAATTCAACAGAATTTTTATTTCTTCAAGAGAAATGAAAGAGAAAAAAATATCATTTACAATACCTAACAAAACTGAAGTTCTTAGGGCACATTCTCAGCCTCCTTCCAACTCTATAATTATTTCTAACCACTTCAGTTACCTAGTAGTTTGGTCCAAACATTTTCATTTGTGTTCATGTTCTGAAAACATAACCTTATTTCCCCAGTCTAAAAAATATCTTCATGCTTTCAATCTCAGAAGCTACATCATAAAGATGTTGTCAAATGTATCACACAGCCCAATGCTGAGACTAGTCTCTCCAGGATTGGAAGTCTATTGTGTCTATTGTTTACCTACCTCCAAAATCTAAAATATCCCATAGTGCCTAAGATTTCAGTGGAGCATCCCAGAGATTCTTTGCATGGCTTATGAACTAACATGCATACCAGGAAAAATGTACTGAAAAGACAGTAAAACTCTAAGTGGAGAGACAGACTAATGTTCATTAATTAATCTAAAATTACACACATGCCAAATTTCCTCACATCTATCTATAGACTATTGTGATCTTAATTCAAAAAAAACCCAAAAAAACCCTTTTTAAAAATGGAACATGAATTCGAAAATTTAAACAGCAGACCAAAAGTCCGGAGTATGGTAAATATACTCTAAAGTAATTATATGAAATAAGTTGCTCAGAGAGAAAATTTTCTAAATTACACAATCAGATCCCGCAGCTGATATCCACCACTTTTACAACTTTTCAAGTCCTCTTGGCCTCACCTGTCTCTTGCTCAAAGCTGCTATTCCATCAATCAGTTCTTTCTGTTTGTAATGGCCAACTTTCCATTCACGTACGACATGACAACAGCTCAAATTGTGTGTGAGCTGCATGCTGTCACATGCAATCTGGTAGTGCAGAATATTAACTATGGGGTGGATCTCTACTGATGGGAAGAGAGAACATTCCCCTTTCCACTCTGTGTGACAATCCTGTGACTGACTTCATATAACTTCGAGGGGGATAAGAAAGCAAGGCAGTGCAATGAACCATTAGTTCCACTTCACTTTGGCTACAGTTTCTTCCCTGCTTTGCTTCCTTTTCCTCACATTTCTGCTCCACTGGAATGTAGGAACTTTTTTTAAAGTTACCCAAGTCCTTTGATCCAAGATCTTCCTTTGAAGGACCCAAGAAAGGAAAGATCCCTTCCTTATACCAAAAATATCTCAGACACATTAAAGGCAATATCAAAGCTCAAATTTCTTTAGACAATTATAGTATTTCCACACATCTCCTGAGAGATGGCTCAGGGTTAAGTCTTGCCTCACAAGCAGATCATCTTGAGTTTGGATCCAGGATCCCACAGAAAACAGAACAAAACCCAAAACAAAACAAAAAGAAACTGCCAGGTGGAAATAGCCCTGGAAGGTAGAGCCTACAAACTCGAGTAAAGACAGTGGAGGTAAACAATCCAGGGTGATTCCTAAAGTCACCCTCAGTCTTCCACAGGCATACAGTGTGTTCTGATTCTCTCTCTCTCTCTCTCTCTCTCTCTCTCACACACACACACACACACACACACACAAGGAAAGTATATTATGAACACAGAAAACTTTCTAAAAGAAACTATTAAAATAGGACTACAGGAGCTGGTGAGATAGCTCAGTGGGTAAAGGTGCTTGCCTGATAATTTGAGTTCAATCCCTGACCCACATAATGGAACGAGAGACCTGACTCCTGCAAGATATCTTCTGACCACCATAGGCATGTGCACAACCACAAGTCAAATAATAAGCAAATGTCATGTGAATATACCAACTATCCCTCAGAGACTGCAGAAACATAAATTAAGGCCATCAGGGCTAGAGAGAGGGCTCAGGGATTAAGACTCTGACTTGCAAGCAGAAGGTCCTGAGCTCAGATTCCAGATCCCACATTAAAAAAAAAAAAAAAAAAGACAGACGGAAACAGGTGGCAGCATGCAATAGCCTGCACTTCCCGTCCTGGGAAATCCCAGAGCAAAGCAAAAAGGAGGTAGAAGCAATCCAGAATGATTCCCAAAGTGACTCTTGGTCCTCCACAGTATCTAGTCCCCCCCCACCCACACACAAAGACACTAGCAGATACCACTTTACACCTCCAATATTGGGAAGAACTAATCACATGCCTATAATCCCAGTACTTGGAAGGTGAAAGAGAATCAGGAGTCTAAAACAAATCTCCATTACATAGCAAGTTCGAAAGCTCTCTCTCTCTCAGAGAATCATGAGTTTAAGATAAATCTCCATTACATAGCAAGTTGGAAAGCTCTCCTCTCTCTCTCTCTCTCTCTCTCTCTCTCTCTCTCTCTCTCTCTCTCACTCACACACACATACACAACATGACAAAACTAAAGGATAATTTAAAAAATATAGTTCTACTAAGGATATGATTCAATGAGAAATTTTAGACACTATTGACAGGAGTCAGCTAGCAGGTGTTTCTAAAAGAACCATTCACATGGAAATATTTGGGCAAAGAAAAAATAACAGTAACATTGAAGTCAAAATGGAAGGACAGAGATGGCACCATGTATCCTAGGCAGGATTTGATTTTGCAATCCTCCTGCTTTTACCCTTCCTAAGCAGCTGACATTACAGGCTTGTGTCATCTCTTACCAATAATTTGAAGAACATTAAAATAATGTCTAGTAGTATGTGACAAAATCTGTTAAAGTTAGGCAGAAAGCTTTTGTATAAATACCAAAAATACCTCCGAATGACTGTTTATAAAGTCCACTAATATTATAACTCAAGGCCAGTTTTTCAGTAAACAAAATTGTAAATAAAAGCAGTAGCAAATACCATTACAGAAAGTTTTCCCTTCTTACCTACCAATTATTTGCTGTATTCCCCTTAAAATCTAGAAAATGGACAAAAATTATTTATATTCTAATTTTTCTTTTGCTTTGTGTGTATGTGTGTGTGTGTCTGCACATGTGTATGAAGATGTGTGTAAGAAGAGGGACTTGAGTGTATGTGCCTGTGGAGACCCAAGGATGACACTTAAATTATCCTGTATTTTTCTACCTCCTAATTGTTTTGCTCTGGGGTTTCTCAGGTTCATCTTCCAGGGCTGGAAGTGCAGCTCACTGCCATATCTGCTGGCATTTTTACGTGGGATCTGGGAGCGAAACTCAAGGCCTTTTGCTATGGAGGCAAAGATTTTTAACCCCTGAGCAATCTCTCCAGCCCTGTTTGTTTTCTGAGACAGGGTTTCAATACATGAGTCTAATCCAGGCTATCCTAGAGCTTATGATCATTCAATCTGGGATTAATGGTGGTGCTACCATGCTAGGCTCATTATTTTGTCTTGTTTGGGATAGCATTTCACATAGCTCAGGCTGGCATCAAGCTGGCTACGTAGTCCAGAATCACCCTGAACATTCTGATTCTCTGATTCTCTGAGACCTCCTGAGTGCTGGGATTACAAGGTATGTGCAACCACATAAACTGCACAAAGGTGAGGGTAGAACTCAGGGATTCATGGATGTTATACAAACACTACCAACTGGATCACATTCGCAACTTAAAGGTTTACTATTTTGTAATAAGGAAAAATAGTACATCTTCAATTAAAAAAAATAGCCTGTTCATCTGACAAACTCCCACGAATACAAATCCTTCCTTTAATGTTGACCTTCCTTGCCTTCTTCCTTCTTTTAAATTCCTATGCTGGTTAGTGTCAAATTCATCTTTTTTGCTTATTCTGATTTTTCTTCACCAGCTAGCCTAACAGTAAACTTTGTCAGCAGAGGGCAATGGAGAAGCATTTCAGGACAACTGCTTTAGTCTGTCACTGACTACTGATGGGCAGGTGGTTGCTCCAGTCAGCTGGAACCCTGTTCCAACACCAGAGGCTTCCGGGATTTGGGGGCAGTTGTATAGCAGCAGTAACAACTCCCTGCAAATGGCTTTTCCTGGCACTGGAGAGGGCAGATGTCCAGCAACTGTGGCCAACTTAGATTTACTAAATGGCAGACATTGCAGTTATTCTTTCTGCTACTGTGAGACACAACTGAAGGGGATAAAGGGAAATTTGATTGATTCATGGTTCCAGAAGAGATATAGCCCATTATAGTAGGAATCGCAGAACAGAAGGCACAATTCAAGGCAGAAAAAGCAAAAGGCAATCAAACGAGGAAGTAAAGCCAGGCTCCCAAACCTAAAGGCCAACTTCCTGTGACATTCCTTCCTCCAGCAAGGCCTCATCTTCCAAAGGTGCCACAACCTCCTCAAACATTAATACAGGCTAAAAATACAAACACGTGAACCTGAGGGGTCAACTCATATCCACACCATGACAGCAGACTTCTCTACCATTCAGATTCGCAACCACAATCTCTCCAACAAGGTTGGGAAGCTCAGTAAAGCACTGTGGATAGGGGTGTTTTCTTCTTTGGGTATTGTGATAGTTAAGCCTGGGTGTCAACTTGACACACCCGGTATTAACTAAACTGAGCTGAGACCACCTCTGGAAAGAATCGACTGAGACTACTTGAAAGGATTATACCCGCCCCAGATCCTATCAGAACCTCCAAAGCTCTCATAGAATCCTCCCAGTACTGCATCATATAAAAAGGAGCCACCAAGGAGAACCGATGGCTTTCTTGCAGCTGTGCTAGGCATCGTTCTTCTTTCTGGCTGCCCGGTTTCTTCGACCTTCTAGCCTTCAACTAGACTGAGACTCTAGGAGTTCTCCAGCCTTCAGCCATCACCCACTTGACTACAGAACTGAGCAGCTAGCTATTGGCAGCCATCGCTGGACTACCTCGGCCATATCTGTAGGCCAACTCAATAAATTTCCTATATATATTTTATATATATAAATGAATATATTATATATATATATATATTCATTCTGTGAATTCCATGACTCTAGAGAACACTAACTAATACAGGTACTGTATTTCACCCTAGGAGCAATAGTTGTCCTTCAAATTTTCAATATTCCTGGGTTCCCTCCCCCTCTCTTTTTGGTTATTGTTTGGGTTTTTGGGGGACAAGGTCTCATTCTGTAGCCAGTCAGGTGTGAATTCACTATACCTATACCTCAGGCCAACTCCAGTGCTTGAAGTACAGGAGTGAGCTACCATACATAGCTGTTCTTTTGTCTTTAGTGACAAAGTCCCACTATGTAGCCCATCTTGGCCTTGAAGTAATCCTGCTTTAGTCTCCCAAATATTGGGATTACGGGTAAGTGCCACTATAATTTAAACTTTAATTACCTGGATTCTAATTCTACTTCCTCTAAGAATATTGAGTAGCAAGGAGTATTTTATATATTTCTGTATAAAAAAACAAGTCCCCAATCAAAAGAGGTATCAACAAGTATTTAAGCTCATATTCAAATAATGAGTCCTAAATATTCTATAGACTTTCTTGATTTAAAGCCACTGTAAACAAATGGTTTGTATTGAGCATGTTCACCAGGACAGTATATAAATAAGTTGGACAGCCAAAGAATGCATTCCTAAACTGGGCATGGTGGGGCATGCCTATAACCAGCACTTGGGAAGGTGAGGCAAGAGAATAAGTTGATGGTGGGCTCCACTGAAACCTTGTTTCAAAATAAGTAAACAAGCAGGGGCTGGAGCGGTAGCTCAGGGGTTAAGCCTCTGCCTTGCAGGCAGAGGGTCCTGAGTTCGGATCCTAGAACCCATGTATAGATGCCGGGCTATAGATGCCAGGCGGAAGCTGGGGTGGCCTGCGTTTCCGGTCCTGGTAGGGCAGAGCCTGTGAATCCCGGGGCAGAGTAAACAAGGAGGAGGTGGAGGCGTCCATGGTGGTCCCGAATTCGTCTGTGGTTCTACACACACACATACATGCACACACATACATATACACACGTACATGTATACACCTGCACACACGCATACATGCACAATTGAATAAATAATTTAAAAAATAAACAAGCAAAAATCTTTAGCACACTATCTGAAAATATATTTCCTCAAAGAAACAAAAATGGTCAGTAAGTACTAAATTGTTGAAAATATTTCATCGCTAACTGCCAGGGAAATATAAATAAAACCAGACATGAAATACCATTTCAGAACCAGTAGATGGCTGTATCAAAACAATCAAAAGTGTCAAAGAAACTGAAACCCTTATATGCTGCTAGTGAAAATGTAAAAGAAAAAAAAATTCAAAAGTTCCTTTGAAAACATGGGCCATATACTTCCACAATTCCATTCCTACACAGATACCTGAAAGAAATGAAAAGGCTACAAAAAAACAATCTGTACATGAATGTACAGCAATGTTAATCACCATAGTAAAAATAATAACCATGACAAATATTCTAGTAATTCCTGTTTCTATGATAAAATACTCTGAGCAAAGCAATTTAAGTGAGAAAGGTTTACTTTGACTTACATTTCCAGGCAGAGAACACAGGGAGGGAGGATGAACTAAGGCAGGGAAGGCATGGTGGCAGGCAAGAAAGGAACAGCAGCAGAGGCAGGAGGCTGGCTCACATAGAAACCACATTCAGCAAGCAGAGAACAGAAGTGGAGCTGGGTAATCAAATTTCAATGTCTTCCTAAAGTGCTTTCCTCCAGTAAAGTTCTCCTCTAAAAGGTTCCACCACCTTCTCAAATAGCACCACCAGCTGGGGACCAAGCATTCAAATCACGCATCAAGCCTGATGTCTTAACTGATGAATAGATAAAGGAAATACAGTGTAACTGCACAAAGGACTATCACTCAGCTGTTTGTATTATCAGGATGGTCTTCAGCATTGTGCTAAGTGAAAGAAGCTAGTTATAAAAGGAGACATATCACACCATATAATTCTATTTCTATTTTAGAGTAGATAAATTTAAAGACAGATTCAGTAGCTATTTATACAAGGTGATAGGGGCAGTGAATCATTCTGTTGAATCACTCTGAAGTTACAAAAATATTCTGAAATTAGAAAATGATAATTGCATAGCTAGGTGAATATACTTAACTAAACTGTATACTTAAAAGAATTTTATCATTTATGAATTGTATTCTCAGTTTATAAATATTTAAAGTTTTTTTTTAATGAATGTGTGCATCAAGTAAGTAGGGTTGCATGCACACAGACGCGGGTAATATGCCTATAGTGCATAGGTATATCAGGGCTTCTTAAAACTTTTCACTGTGAGTGCTTTTCTTTTTCTTTTCTTCTCTTTTCTTTTTTTCTTTATCTTACTGGGGGAAAGGGGCAGGAACAAGAGTGACTTCGGTAATCATCCTGGATTGTTTCTACTTCCTTCTTGCTTCCTTCCGGGATTTTTCCCAGACTTCCCAGACTTCGCAGGAAATGCAGGCCTCTGCCATTTCCATTTGGTGGTTTTAACTGGGACCTGAAATCTGAACTCAGTACCTTCTGCTTGCAAAGCAGTCTTAACCCCTAAGTCATCTCTCTAGCCCTGTGAGTCTTTTTCATGACAGAAATGTTTGAGTGACAATGGGTATAAAAAATAAGTACACAATTCAAACACCTGATTTAATCTTTGGGAGGGGACTGGGAAGATATCTCAGAGGATAAAGCATTGGCCTCAAATGCAGACTGGTGTTTGGATCCTTAGAACCTAGGTAAAAGCTGGGAAGAGAATGGCTGCACCTGTGATCTCAGCTTAGGAGGCAAACCCAGGGGCATCCTTGCGGCAAGCAGGTTAACAGCCAGGCCAACTGTTGAGACCTGGGTTCAACTGAGAGACTCCATCTCAATAATAAAAATGGAAAGTGATCAAAGATGTAGGGTTTCCACACATGTGCACATAAAAACATACATATACTTTTCCACATAAAAAAAAAAGAATTACAACATGGGGACTCCGCTGATGGCTCAGTCAGTAAAATGCCTGCTTTGCAAGCATGAAAACCTGCCTGAGCTTTTATCCAGAATCCATGAAAAAACTGGATGTGAGCACACAGATGCCCATAACCCCAGTACCGGAGGGTCTCAAGACTTGGAAATAAGTGGGTCTCTGAAGCTCATCTGTCAGTTAGCCTAGCCAATCAATGAGCTTCAGGTCCAGTAAGATAGTGTCTCAAAAAATAAAGCTAGAGAGAGTGACTTGAAAAAAGTGATTTGATGTTGACTTTTGGGCTTTACATGCATGTTCCTGTGCCCACACATATAGACCACACAACCATTTCAATCCACTTCTCCTTAGACCCCTGACTCCCCCCCCCCCAGACCTCGAGAGAAGACTATCTTTACACTCCCCACCTCCACCATTTCTCTACATCTGTCAGCCACAGGACCTCCCCAGAGGCCCTCCTCAGACTTCCATGGCAGCCATCTCCTTAATCTCTGACTTTAAGCTCTCTCTTCTGTTCTAATTCCCTCCTTCATGCCTTCAGCTCTAATAAAACTCTTATTTCTTAAGTCTTTCCCTTGTGTTAAAGCTTCTCTTTATAATGGACCTGAACATCTACCTATCTTATACTTTGTCACGGAGGACCTAGCAGTACGCACGGGGTATGTTCAGAACCAAGGTGCAAAGAAGTCACAGGATGCAACACCACACCAGACTCTTTTTGGATTCAACATGTGTTTGGTTTTGAAGCTTTGGTTACTGTGATGCATAAACCTTTTATTGCTGATAGATTTCTCACAACCCCAACATTCAGCTATGTATCCCATATGGGGGTCATAACACAGTTTAAAAAAGTTGAGCCCTGGGCTGGAGAGGTGGCTCAGAGGTTAAGCCTCAGCCTTGCAGGCGGAAGGTCCTGAGTTCGGATCCCAGATCCCATGTATAGACGCCAGGCAGAAGGGGGGGCGGCCTGCGAATCCCGGGGCAGGAGGAGGTGGAGACGTCCATGGTGGTTTGCGAATTCGTCCGTGTTTCTACACAGACACAGACACAGACACAGACACACGCACGCACATACACACGCATATGCACACAGTTGAATAAATAATAATAATAATAATAAAAAAAGCTGAGCCCTGAACAATACTCTAGAGATTCCTAGAGCAATTAGAAGTCTAAAAATGATTTAACAATGGAAGCATCGCTGGAGTAGTTATGTAGCTTCTCAGTGGGGCTACAAACCATTTTTAGTTTTTGTTGGGTTCTAGAAGAGAACCAATTTCATAGCTTTATGGCTGTGCAGCCTACATTTTTTGCTATTGTTCTTTGTAGCTGAAAAAAAGTTGACAACATATACAGATATTAGCTTAAAAAAACATACCTGGATTTATTATTTTTGGCAATACTTCTATCCAGTGACAAAAATTATGAAAAAAATCTAGGTTTCCATTTTTTAAAAAATTAACATTTTTAGAGGATAATTTACAAATCGTTGGTTTCAAGCTTTTATACTGCTGTCTTAATTTCCCAAATTCCCAAATTCTCCATTTCTTCCAAAATAGGTTTCTCAAAACCTGCCCATTTATACCCATGTTTATGACTTAAACATGTTATTTTTCATTCCCAAATTTAATCTCAGATTCCCAGTATATTTGTCACACTACAGGGAACAACTTTAACATCAGGGTTTCAGTGTCCTACTAACATCATTTCATGGGTTCCTAAGATGAAGCCGAATGGCATGGCACGATCGGGCCTCTCTTTAACTGTCCAGACGCAAGTCTTCAGTTTCTCTCTATAGGCTTCAATGAAGAATATCCATTCTTCAAAGGTTTAAGAGCCATTTCAAACCTTGAACACAGGACTTTCCTGAAAGGCTTTTTTGTTTGATGACTCATGTCTCCTTTGGTGAGGAGTCCTGGGTCACAGAACTTGTCTTACTTAACCAAGGCCCTGGGCGATGGAGGATGAGCAGATCACACCCCATTTCCAGGCAGCACCTCCTTCAAGGTCTGACCTAAATGTCATGGTCCCAGCAAATCCACAACTGCTCACTCCCATCCCACTCACACTCCTTTTCTTCTGACTCACTTTTTCGTCACTTACAACACTGGACAACTTGGAACTGGTATTGTGCCGTCCACATGTGGGCAATCAGTAATTGCCAAATGAATATCAATAAAAAAATAATTTTATCTGACTAGTATCAAAGTTGAGTGAAGACTTTTTTCTTTATAGAATGGTAAAATCTGAACATATTACAAGATACAATATTATTTAAGGTCACTATCTAGAAAGCTAAGAAAATTAAATTTTCAATTTATCTTGATCCCAACAGACTTAGAATCCCCACATTTTAACCACATGTTCAGTGATGATACTCATTAATATAACAACCCTCAGTATTTATAGATCATCCCTTCAGCAGAATCTGGGACTCCAGACAACAGGAACACGTTTAGTCTGGCTCAGGACACAGCAAGACTTTGAGGGAACATGGCGGCACACAGTGGGACAAGAGCCCAAATTAAGTGCACTCAGAGAGTAGTACTATGCCGCAGAAAACATCAAGTTTATTGTGTTCTGGTTTTAAGAGTTCTGGTTTTATTCTGAAAATAAAAGTAGCATGTAATCTTACAAAAACCTCAAATGAGAATAAAGGCTAAAATAAAAACAAAAACACTCATTACTGCACTTTCCAGAGATGCCCAATTCTTACATTTTCACACAGGTTACATGGCACTACTTGAGAATAAAAAAAAAAATCTGAAGCTGGAAAGATGGCTCAGGGGTTAAGCTTCTGTCTCACAAGCAGAAGGTCCTGAGTTTGAATCTCAGATCCCACATAAAAAATGCTAGGTGGAAATGGCAGTGACCTGTACTTTCGGACCTGGAAGGCGGAACCTGGTAAACTCCAAAGCAAAGCAAAGAGGAGGCAGCACAATCCAGGGTGATTTTCAAAGTCATCCTTGGGTTTCCATAGGCACACACAGTACCTTTTTTCTCCTTAGCTTCTATCCACTCACTACACTAACAAAATAAAACATGATCATAAACGGAGTGGAGTGAAATTAGAAGGCTCAGAAACTGCTCAGAGCTGTGAACTAGAGCGGTCAGGCAAGGAAGGCCAAAGATTACTAAAAACACAATCGAATATTTGAAACACTAAAAAGTCTAGTTTAGCCATGAATTCCAAACATCAATTCAAAAGGAAAATAGAATAAGGGGGAAGTGATAAATGTACAACTGCACTGGATATAAAAAGATGCAAATTGGAACAACATACTTTTTCTACAAGTATCAGGCTGGACTGAAACTTCCAGTCTTCCTGCCTCAGCTAGTGAAGTATTTGTGCTGCCACACTGAGGTGCATTTAAGCCTTAAAATTTGGAGTATGGTTGAGATGGAGTGCAGTGGTACAGTGTGTGCTTAGCATGTGCAAACAGGCACATACACATGTTTAAAAAAACATTAAATGTGTTACGTACACACAAGATGTAGCTCAGCTTTAGTAAGTTATTAAGTACTAGGATATTCTATGTGATAATTCTGAAAACATGCTCTTAAAACCTTAAAAAAACTAGGGCTGGAGAGGTGGCTCAGGGGTTACGCCTCTGCCTTGCAGGCGGAAGGTCCTGAGTTCAGATCCCAGATCCCACGTATAGATGCCAGGCGGAAACGGGGCCGGCCTGCGAATCCCGGGGCAGGAGGTGGAGGCGTCCATGGTGGTTCCCGAATTCAGAGGCGTCCATGGTGGTTCCCGAATTCGTCCGTGGTTCTACACACACACACACACACACACACACACACACACACACACACACACACACACACATGCACACATGCGCAATTGAATAAATAATAATAAAAAAAGTTTTAAAAACCTTAAAAAAACTCAAAGTAGCAATAAATAGAAAAGTACTAAGTCAAACACTAGAAAGCATTCACTATGACAATGAAGCAATCATTTTAGAATAACAAAATAACTCCCTATATGCAGGGTTTTGCTTTGTTTTGAAGTAGGGTCTTGTTAGGTGATGAAGACTGTCCTAACTCTCCATCCTCCTGCCTCAGTCCCTCCTCCCCTAAGTCCTGGGATCATAGATATATGTCACTGTAGCCAGTATACATGCAATTTCTTTGTTTGTTTTGATGAATATAATGTGTGAAAGTATGTGTGAAGGGTTGTGTGTGAATGCAAATATATATGCACTGAGATCAGAGAACAAATTTCAGGTATTATTCCTCCCCTTTCCACCTTGTCTGAGATCAGATCTTTCATTGCTGTTGTTGCTGCTGTTGCTGCTAAACCAAACTGGCTAGCCCAAGAGTTTCTGGAGACTCTCTACCTCCCATTTCTCATAGGAGCAGTGGAATTACAGCCCTTTCCATCATTCCATCCGGTTTTTAGGTGGGGCCTGGATATGTGAAATCAGGTACGAGCAGATACTTTACCTTGAAGCCATCCCTCCAGTCCCCAGCTTAAATGCAATTTGAAAGACACAACAAAAGCAAAATGGGAAGAGAAGACAAAGCTTAATAAGATGTACAACAAAAAAAGCACAGATAAAAATTTAACACAGGGCTGGAGAGGTGGCTCAGGGGTTAAGCCTCCGCCTTGCAGGCGGAAGGTCCGGAGTTCCGATCCCAGATCCCACGTATAGACGCCAGGCGGAAGCGGGGGCGGCCTGCGCTTCTGGTCCTGGTAGGGCGGAGCCTGTGAATCCCGGGGCAGAAGGAGATGGAGGCGTCCATGGTGGTTCGCGAATTCGTCCGTGGTTCTACACACACACACACACACACACACACACACACACGTGCGCGCACATACACACCCACATGCGCACAGTTGAATAAATAATAATAATAATAATAAAAAAAAACAATAAATAAAAAAAAAAAATTTAACACAAAACAAGACACATCCCTATAATATCAATAGACCCAGTACTTGTTGGGGCTTGAGAGACCCAAGGATGTGGAGTCCAAGATCATCCTCAGCTACAAATATTTGAGGCCAGTTTGAGCTGCAAGAGACTCATCACAAACAAACAAACAATCAAGGCCTGGAGATGACTCAGCAGGTAACTCCCAGCAAATCCAGCAACCTGAGCTTGATTCCCCAGGGCCTACATGGTAGAGAGAGACTGATCTCTGAAAGCTGTCCTCTGACCTCTATGTACAGTGGTATACACCAGCCTGCTGTCTCTCAAATAAATATTTTTAAGTAAGCAAGCAGCATAAGATAAGGACAATTTTTAAAGATAAGGTAAAAGTTGTAAGGAAGATCTTAAATAGTGTAGAACTTACACATATTCTAAACAATACTGCATCAAAAACATTATAATGGGGCTGGAGAGGTGGCTCAGGGATTAAGCCTCTGCCTTGTAGCCGGAAGGTTCTGAGTTTGGATCCTATTCCCCACATATAGACGCCGGGCGGAAGTGGGGGCGGCCTGCGTTTCTGGTCCTGGTAGGGCAGAGCCTGTGAATCCCGGGGCGGAGTAAACAAGGAGGATGTGGAGGTGTCCATGATGGTTCCCGAGTTCTACACACACACACACACACACACACACACACACACACACACACACACATACACGCACGCGCGCGCGCACACACAGGCACACATGCACAATTGAATAAAAAAAAAAATTACAATGTTACCAGAGTTCAGAGAGTAAGACCAGCCACAAACTGAGAGAAAATATTTGCCCCCCCAAAAGTACCTCACCCAAAGGTCCACTGACCAAAATAAATATAATAACTCAGTAGTAGGAAATAAATAAGCCAGTTAAGAAATGGATGCCAGCCAAAATACAAAAACTAAATGGCTATGGATTGCTTGTCCCTAAACAGGATATATATATCATCCACCCCTACCCCAAGGTTCAGGAAGCATTAAGGAAGAGGAGGCAGAAAGACTGAAAGAGCCTGAAGTGAGACAGTGGTGGGCCAGACATTATCTCCTGGACAGGATAAAATTGTAATATGCAATATTTAACTGCAGATACTTCTAAATATCTCACCACAAAAGCAGAAGGATCTGGAAGATCTATACCTCTCCGAGAGATTGATGAGACTAATGCTGATGGGGATTAAAAGAAGGATCCTTTCTTCAAGGTATGCCCACTGATCCATGATACTTGCTGGAGTATGAAGCATGTTGGGCGTATGTCATCAAAGATAAACTAGATGAAACACAGTAGGCCACAAAAGTGAAAAGATTTGAGAATAGGAGAAGTATGGCAGGGGAGATGAAGGGATTATAAGGAGAAAGGAGGGGGGAATGGGACTTGGATAAAAACTGAAAATATTATAAGCTCACTATATTCATGTATGTAACATTAAAAATTTATAAAAAGAGGGAAGAAGGGAGGGAGGGAGGGAGAAAGAAAGGAAAGGAGGGAGAGAAGGAGGGAAGGAGGGCGGGCAGGCAGGCACAGGGCCAGCAGAATTACTCAGTGAGTAAAGGGATTTGCAGTGCAAGTTTAGTTAACTAACCTGAGTTCAATCCTTGGAACCTATATGGACAGAACTGACTCCTCAAAAGAAACAGACAAGGCTGGAGAGATGGCTCAGGGATTAAGACTCTGTCTCACAAGCAGAAGGTCCTGAGTTTGGATCCCAGATCCCACATAAAAAACACCAGGCTGAAACAGTGGAGATCTGCACTTCTGGCCTTGGTGGGTGGAGCCTGGGAAATCCCAGCTCGAAGCAAGGAGACAGAAGCCATCCAGGATGATTCCCAAAGTCACCCTTAGTCATCTATAGGGGACACGCAGTGCCACACACACACACAATTAAAAATTAAAAAAAAAAAAACAGACAAAATGGGTAATGAGATGCCTCACTAAAGATGATATACAAATAGCAAAGAAGCACACAGAGGTATTTTGAGCATTAAGTATCATCACATTTGCTATTATAGGATTTCAAAAACAATAGGAGTACATATCTACGAGAAAGGTTAAAATCCCAAACACTGGTAATACACATGTTGGCAAGGATGTAGAACAGGAACTGTAACTGTTACTGGTTGGAATCCAGCAACAAATGCAGCTCTGAAAAGCAGCATAGAAGTTTCTTATGAAATTAAATATGCTGTTACACACAACCTATCAATCACGTTCCTTGATACTTACCCAAATCAATTGAAAAGTTATATCCACAGAAAAACCTACATGCAAGGATTTTTCAAAGATACATAAATGTCAATAAACACATGAAAAAAATGTTCAATGTCACTAATTACAGAAACGTGAATCAAAACTACAATGTATCACCTCACAGTCATTAAGATGCCCACGTATTTAAAAAAACAAAACAAGGGCTAGAGAGGTAGCTCAGGGGTTAAGCCTCTGCCTGGCAGGCAGAAGGTCCTAAGTTCGGATCCTAGACCCCACATATAGACACCAGGCAGAAGCAGGGACGGCCGTTTCTGGTCCTAGTAGGGCGGAGCCTGTGAATCCCCGGGCAGAGTAAACAAGGAGGAGGTGGAGGCATCCATGGTGGTTCCCGAATTCGCCTGTGGTTCTACACACACATACACACATACATGCGCACACACGCACAACTGAATACATACATACACACGCGCACACACGCACAACTGAATAAAAAAAAAAAAAAAAAAACAGGAAAAAAAGTTGACAAGGATGTACAGAACCTGTAGCCCTTCTACACAACTGATAGAAAAATAAAGCAATACAGCTGCTATGGAGCACAATTCAACGACACCTCAAAAACAATAAAAGTAGTTATCACATGATTCAGAATTTCACTTCTGGATCTTGAAGAGGTTATTTATATACCCATGTTCACAGAGTACTGTTCCCAATGATTAAATTGGAGAAGCATGACTAACATATAAACAGATGAGTAAACAGTTAAGCAAAATACGGTGCACTCATTGAATGAGATTATTATTCTACCATAAGAAAAGGAGAGATACACTAATATGTTATAACATAGATGAACACTGAGAATATTAAGCCAATGGAAAAAAAACACACATTGTATGATGTATGATTCCACTTATACAAGTAGTCAAAAAACCCGGGAACAGGAAGTAGAACAGGGAGTTAGTTTATTGACATAGAGTTTCAATTTTATAAGATGAAAAGAGCTACGGAACTGGATAGTAATGGCCACACAACATTGTATTTAATACTACAACACCAAACTTAAAAATGGTTAATAAATTTACTTATATTTTATACCATGATGGAAAAATTGAAAACAAAACCTTCACAGATGTTTACAATAGCTTTACTCTTAACTGCCAGACTTGAAAGCAACAAAGGAAGGTGTACTTCAATAAGTAAGGAGATAAACACTATAGAAAAGTCAACAGTCGAATATTACTTAGTTCCAAGGAGATACAAGCTACCAAACCATGAAGAGATATGAAGGAACCTTGAATGGACGCTGTAGAGTGAAAAAATCTAAGCTGGAAAGGCGCCATACTATACAATTCCAACTGCATGGCACTCTGGAAAAGGCGAATGACAGATACAGTAAAACAACTAGTGGCTGCCACAGATTAGGGAGAAAGGAGAGACAAGCAGGCAGAACAGAGAACTTTAAGGTAAGGAGATCAGTGTGTGATACTAGAATACATACAATTACACAGTTGCTAAAACCCACAGAGAGTTGGGTCTCGAGGTAGTTCACATCTGAATTCACATCTCCAGGACCCACCAGCACAGGTATATAACCCCAGTGAATGAGGGGTGGATCCTGGAGCTTGCTAGCAGCCAGTCTAGCTTCAGTGAGAAGACCCTGTCTCAAAAAAAAGTTAAACGGAAGTTGAGGAAGACATTCACAACAATCTCTGGTCTTTACACAATCACACACACAAACGGGTACACACTGCACATGGATTCATGTGTGCATACATGCAAAACAAAACAAAACATAGATGGGTAGTGGAACCCAGGTAAGAAAGACGGATTGGGTGACCCCACCATGAGATGGGTACCCCATGCATGGATGTCAGAGCATGAGCGCAACCACACATACATACACACAAGATAAATAAATAAATTAAAAAATACAGAATGCACACACTATGACTCTGGGTCAATGCTGGTTCACAAGCACAACAAAGAACTTCCTGTTAGTACAGAATGTTGATTGTGGGAAAACTTGGGGACCTTTCTAACTTTGCTCAATTCTGCTATATATTATATATATATTATATATGCTATATATAATTGATGTGTGTTACACAATGAACACATACTTAATAGGCCAAACTATCTATATATTGAAGAGCTGTGTATTGGAGCCAGTGAAACAGTTCAGCCAGCTGGTAAGGTACCTGCTTGAAAACCTGGTGACCTGAGTTTGACTGATTCCTGTCATCACACATGGTGGAAAGAAAGAATTAACTTTCAAAAGTCCTCTGACCTCCACCCTTTTGCCATGTATACTTCTCTCTCAAATAAAAAAAAAAAAATTGAAAAAGTAGCTGTATGTTGAGAAATAAAGAAAACAAAATAATTTCGGATGGAAGCACTATAGAGAAAAATATACAGAAAAACACAGGAAGCAGATGAATTGGGGTAGGTAGAAGCCATCAGGAAAGGCCTTCTTAAAATGATGTCTCAGTGACATATGAAGGCCTCAGGTCTGAAAGCAAGGCACTATTCAGATTCAAAAAATCAACTTGGTAGTAAGTTCAGATGTGCGAACAAGCAAGAATCTCAAAACCCAACAGTCTCTAGGTTGGGTAAAGCACACACCTGTACTCCCAGCACTTGGAAGCGGAGGCTCTAAGATCCCAAGTTTGGGGTCAGCATAACCTACATAGGGAGTTTAAAACTGACCTGGAATATACAGTGAGACTCTGTCAAAATGAATGAAAACCCCTAGATGCCACTTCACAGTTTTAGGTAGATTAAAATAAAATTTAATTCATTTTTATTATTTATTGGGGGGAGAAGCTCCCGCATGTACGCCATGATGGTCAGAAAACAACTTTTGGAAATCAGCTCTCTCCTTCCACCTATTAACTTCAGAGGACAGAACTCAGGTTGCCAGGCTTGTGAACAGGCACTTTACCCACTAAACTAACTCACTGGTGCCCTAGATAAAATTTAGTAAGAAATAAAAACTATATCCTTCCTAGGACTAATAAGGACCAAGTTCTAGAATTGATAGAAAGTATAAGGAATAATACTTTAAATAGAACAATAAATTCCATCTAATGAGTTTATATAAACCTTCATTTCGCAAGTAGAAAATGTACATTTTCACAGAACACTTATCAAAATGGATTTAAGGCACAAAGAAATCACCCACTAATGTAAAAACAGTCAGTGACAAAAATAAAAGACATGTATTAAGTAGGAATATAAAAATGTCTGGGGTCGGGCTGGAGAAGTGGCTTAGGTCCTGAGTTCGGATCCTAGACCCCAGGTATGGGCGGAAGCGGGAGCGGCCTGCGTTTCTGGTCCTGGTAGGGCGGAGCCTGTGAATCCCTGGGCAGAGTAAACGAGGAGGTAGTGGCGTCCATGGTGGTTCTCAAATTCGCCCGTGGTTCTACACATACACACACACACAATTGAATAAATAATAAATAATGTCTGGGATCAAAAAAGAGTAAAAACCAGAGCTACCAACTAGAAAGTACCAGATAGACAAACATCATTTGTGTAAATTGCAAACTGGAACCAAAGCGGTAGGTATGTTGAGACAAATCAAGGCCCTGGGTATTTAATTCCCAACAAACAGGAAAAAAGTTAGGGGAAAAAAAGTATGAGTTAAATAAAAGCAGAAACCAGGGGCTCAGAAAATACAAAGCCAGCACAATAAGTAAATCTCAACACCGGGTTATTAAAGCCAGCAAGTAAACAAACATTTAGCAAGAAAAATGAGTCAGGGATGGGGCACAAAACTTCTAAATCCAGCTTGGAGATAAGGATAGGAACAGCAAGTTCAAAGTCATCTTTGTCTACTTTCAAATTGAAGGGCAACCTGACCTATGAAAACTTGCCTCAAAATGACAAATAAATCACTAATGAAAGATAGAAATAAATACTGCAGATCTTAATGACATGAAAATTACATATACCTATTATAGTAATATCTATGGAACTTTTTCAAAGAGTTAGACTTTTAAATGCTTATATCCTTTGATTCAATAATTCCATTTAGAATCAATTCTAAATAATCTGAGAGAAAGATTTATGTGGAATCTTGGGAGACACAACATTAAGACTGCAAGAGCCTAAAGAAGGGCAGGAGTGTGACCCTGTCTTCTGGACCTGACAGGGCTATTGCATCCATGAATTCGCTGTGTATGTATATTTCTACAAAAACCGCCTGGGATTTGTCCTGTCAACATTTCACCATGGAAGGGGAAAGACCAAGAGGTTCCATGCCTGAGAGACCGAGGAGGGTTAATACTGATGGGGGAAGGAGGAATGGAAGATGCTTTCCTCAGTGGTCTGATTTATGATCCAAGTTCCAGCAAGTGCTCAGGCATCTACCATCACAGGTACCCAGATGAAACTCTGTGGACCACTCATTCCAAAAGACAAAGAAAGAAAAAGAAAAGGGAAAAAAAAGGATACTGGCAGGAAGAAGGATTGCAATGGAAAGAAGAGGAATGAGGAGGTTGGGAATTATGAAAATATCACAAACTCACTGTATTTACGTAGGACCTTTGATCTCCATACACATGGTGATGCACACACCCACACTCAACCCGTGTTTTCAAAAAACAAAACAAAACTGGAAATAAGGGCCAGAGTGATGAAGGCTCAGTGAACATGCTGGTTAATTTCAGCTGTCATCCTCACCTGGGATGTAGGGCTCTGAGCTAGCCTGCAAGTGACGAGGGAAGATCCCATCCACAGTGGATGGGAGCGTCCCCGGGCAGCAGGTGGATAAGGACAGTGGGGCTCTGGCAAAGCTACCTAACATGCCCTGGCTCCTGCCCTGCTCTGGGGTGGCAGCACAGGTCATAACTGCAGCACTAGGGGGAGCTGAGCAGGTGGATCACTGACTTCAGGGCCAGCATGAGCTACTCACTCATTGAGAGCCTGTCTCAAAAAGCAAACACTTAAAAGGCATATTTAGAAACCCTCAATGGAAGCACTAACAAAGACATAAGGAAGGTCACAAAGACTAGTTTTAGTTGCTCAAAATTTTTGGAAAAAAAAAACAAAAACTGAGTGACCACAAATAATTACTTTATTTACCACAGAATAGAATATCTCATAACTGTTAAAAACATGAGGTATGTATTTGCATGGAACCACTTTTAAAATTTTGAAATCACGGTAAGCCAGGTTTGGGTGTAGTGGCACGCTCCTGTGATCCCAGCACTTAAGATGGCTGGGATTCCAAGGTCATCAGGAGTTCACTGCCAAAAAGCAAACAATGAGCTTAAGTCAACTAAAAAATATGTAACATACAACAGATGCTTGCTTCTTAACTTAAGTAAAACCTTAGCAACAGGTGTGGATAGAAATCTCTAAGAAATGAGAATCAGAAAGTTGAGGAAATGGTAATTTTCAACTTATTTGGAACTTTTATGAGAATATATAAATACATTTATTTTCAAAGTATGGAGGAAAAACTATTGTATTTGGTTATGACAGTTATTGCTGGTAGCTGAGATTAAGGTAATGTTTTTATTGAATAGTTTTTACTTTTTCCATGAGAAATATGCATGTATTTTAAAACTGAGAAATTTGTATTTTAAAAATATGTATTTTTATCTCAATGGTAAAACTACAGTGCATTTTTTCTCCTGAAAAGTTGTCTTATTCTCCTTAGAAATAATTTAGAATGCAGTTATAGTCTCAGGAACTTGGTTGTGTGATTCCAAACTCTCCCAGCAAGCAGTTTCTGTTGGAGGTAGGGACTAGATAGCTGCAGCAGACCCTGAGCTCTCAAAATCCTCTTGCCATCCTCCTGGGTGCTGAGATCACAAGTTGTGTAATAACTGGACAGAAATTTTTTGTTCTGTAATTTTATTTAATTTTTAAAGTACACACACACACACACACACACACATATGTGTAGAGAGAGAAAGAGAGAGAGAAAGAGAGGGAGACTCATTAGTCCAGGCTGGCCTTAACTTCAACCTGCTATGTAATCAAGGATGAGAGTTGGGATCAAAGAAATGGGATAATAAGCCTGTGTCACTACTCCAATTTAGTTTTAAATCTAAGTTTAGGCATATATTTAAGAGCAACAATTAACAATTGTTAAGCACTAAAGCAGCACTGCACTTACTGCTTTATATTCAATATCTCATTTGATTTCAATTCTTGTGAAATTAGCATTATATACATATAACAATACATGCTGACTATTATTATCTCCATTTTATAAATGAGAAAAGTTAAGTCTTCAAACATATGAGTAAAATCCAGATCTCCAGTTCCTAAGAACTTGGGAAACTAGATAAGCTAGAATCTTGAAATCCTGAAAAAAAGTTCGATTAACCGCTCAATCATTTTGTGATCTAAGAAATGCAGTGAAACTCAATTCTGATCAAAAAAAAAAGAGAAGTATTTCTTGCCTACAATTAGGACCATTTTTACTTTCTCCTTGCTTTTGTAGGTTTTTAAAAAGGGAGAAGGGATACAGGAAGAAGACTTACAAGCAAAATTTACAAGGAACACCCAAACTGATTGGTCTGGGGTTAGATGATATTGTACCAAGGAGGAGTTTGGATAACAACTAATGAGAACTCTAAAAGGCTTGAATAATGCCCAATTTTAATCAAAACAAAAAAATTGAGAAAGCCAAAAGAAATAAACACTGAATGCTGTCATTGTAATAAATTAAAAAGTAGATTAAAGATAGAGAATTTAGCCTGGAGAGATGGCTCAGGGGTTGTGACTCTGTCTCACAAGCAGAAGGTTCTGAGTTCGGATCCCAGGTCCCACATTAAAAACAAAATGAAACAAAAACAAAAAACCAAAAAAAAAAAAAAAAAAGGATCAAGATAGAGAATTTATCAATGTCTATTTTATACATGGCTATTTACATGGATTCTTGAATTTTAAAAAAGTGTAATCCTTGGCCACCAGAACAAGTTCTAAGTTCCCCCCTTTACCTCATCTACTTGGAAAACTGCCTATCATAAAGATCAGAAAAAGACAGGAACCCCATAATTCTTAGTAGACATTCACCACTGCAGACTTCTATGATTTTGAGTTTGCAGAGTTGGTATTAATGTTAGAAGTCCAACAAACAAAATAAATATCTGTCTTTCTGAATGATGGTAAGCCTAGAATCAAGGCCCTCACACAGGTAAAATAACCACAAACTTCCTTAATGAAAAATACGTTTGTCCAGCATAAGAGTGCACACCTGTAAACCCAGCCAACTGGGGAGGCTGAAACAGGAGACCTGTTGAGTCACAGAGTTTATGATCAGCCTGGGTATCATTGGGAGGGCCTGTCTCAAAAAGAAAAGGAAGCAAATCTACATCTGCTTACAGAAAGAAACAGTCCGTTTTGCTGGTGCAGGCCTGTACACCCAGCTGCAAGAAGGCTAAGGAAGGAGGGTCACTAGGCTCAAGGTTTGCCTGAGTAAATACAGAGTATTCAAGGCCCGTCTGGGTAATCCAGTGAGACCCTATCTCAAAACAAAGAGTGAAAAAGTAGGCTAGGTGTGCAGCTCAATGGTGGAGTGCTTGCCTACCATCACATTCAAGGTCTTGGGTTTCATGTTCACCCCTGAAGAACAAAAAAAGGGAAACAGAGGAAAAGAAAAAGAAATGGCAGAAGCCAACAGCCAGACTTTTTCATCTCCCAACATTTCTATACGTTAATCCCTCAGACCAAGACATCTATACCAAATGATGACAGTACTAAAATAGAGTACGGTACAAATTTTTCCAGAATTATTGGAGGAAAAGGTAAACAATAGGCTATCTAGTGAAAATATAAAAATTACTGAATTAAATCAACTTCCCTCACCAAAATTGAAAGCCAGTTTAAAATCTATACATGTAGTATTACATGTCAACAACACCAAGCCCAGTTTCCATAATGGAAATGTAAATCAGTGTTCTTGGATAATAAATCTCTTGGATAATAAATCTTTTAGGCACAGAGGATAGGCCGGGCAGATGTTAGCTCCTATCTGTAATCTGTAAACTCACTTGAGAAACTGAGGTAGGACTACTGTGAATTCTAGGCCTGTCTGGGCTACAGTGAGCCCCTGTCTTTAAAAAAAAAAAAAAGAAAAGAAAAAAGAAAAGGAAGAGGAAAGAGAAACGAAGACTCTCAACCACACACCAACGAGAAACTGGGATACAGAGTGGTGAGAATGTATTACAAACGCCACAGAGCTTCTGGCAAAGGCAAGTCTTAACCTGTTTTAAAAATTACTATTCACTGCCTTCATCCCAATCTAACTTTATTTAGGGCTATTCCTTTGAACAACCGTACCAAAAAAAAAAAACAAAAAAACAAAAAAACAAAAAAAAAAACAACCCAAGAACAAATTCTTGTACATTTATTTCAATATCCTGCCTACTTATAAGAGCGGAAGAGTCAAACCAGCAGGGGAAAAACGTGACGTGCACAACCTTGATCCAAAACACAGTTCCTCGTGGTCTAATTTTAGGCCTAACCATTTTGATTGTCTTTTTACAAAGGTTAAAAAAAAAAGCCACAGGTCCCTTGTAGAGAAGGACCGGGTAAGGGTAACCAGCAGCTGGTCATTTGTCGGGGGGAAGCAGCCGCGCATTCCCACTAAGGACGGGAGGACCTCCCATCCACTTACAAAGGCAATTATTTCACACGCTCCGGCTCCTGGATGACTTCAAACTGGGCGAAAGCTGGACTCAAGAAGGACTTTGTGGCAACGTTTTGTGCGCCAGCGCCTGTGAGTCTCGAAGCAAACCAAACATGGAGAAAAGCCGATCTCAACCTCACCTAAGTTACCTTAAGAAGCAAATACGTCCCGGAGGAAGATCAAACGAAAACTACCAGCTCAAGTTCTGTTTTTACGCGGGGGCCCGCAAACTTCCGGAGAAGCAGACGCTTCTGCGGAGATGGAACAGGGGGAAGAGTCACCGCGGAGGGCTCGGGACTCCTCCCGGGGCTCCGCGAGCCGGAGGGAGGGAGCATCGCCGAGGAGCCGCGGCGCGAGGAGGAGGAGGAGGAGGAAGAGGAGAGGAGGAGGAGGAGGAGAGCCGGGCAGGGCCGCTCGCGCACGGCCGGGCTAGGAAGAGCCGCGTCCCGGCCGGCCGCGAGCTTCCCACCTTCGGGTTCCCACCGACGAGAAAATAGCCCCCCGGGCAGCAGACAATGAGCCACCGCCCCGGGAGCCGCGGCCCTGGCCCCGCGCGGGCAGGTCGGTCCGGGCCGCGGGAGCGGGCGGAGGGCGCCCGGAGCAGCTCGGCCCGCACTTACCCCAGCGAGGCGCGGCGCGGCGCGGCGAGGGCAGGTCTCCGCCCGGCGAGGCGCCTGCGGAGCTCCCGGCGGGCTGCGGAGCCGCCCCGGGCGAGCGAGCGAGCGCGCGGGCAGGGAGGAGACCGCGGGCGGGCGGGCGGAGGAGCGCAGGGCGGCGGGGCGGGGCGGGGGGAGCGGAGCCACGCCGGGGCGCAGCCGCTGCTTCCGAGGCCGGGCGGCGGTGGAGCCCCGCGGGCCGGGGAGGGGAGGGCAGGAGCCTTCGGCAATGGCGACGGCCCGGGCCGGAGGGGAAGCGGAACAACCGCCGCCGCTGCGCGTGGCCACAACCCTGGGGAGGGCGGGGCGGGGCCACAGCGAGCCACGCCCACCGGCTGCCCGCGGGGCGACTCGCGCACGGCAGCCGGGAACTGTAGTTCAGCGAAGGGAGTCGCTTGGCAGATCTTTCTGGGATCGGATATCTTTGTAATGAGACACAGAACCGTTGAGGTGCAAACTTTTATGAATACAGGGCCTTTTGTTTCTGAAATTCATCCATTCTCCATTTTGCTTTATTAACTTACGAATTTCTCATGTTGCTAAGTTAGGTTGTCTTATACAAGTGAATACCTATGTACTTTACTCCAAGCAGGTGTATTTTCTTATTCTACACATCTTCTTAGTGTGTAATGCTTATAAAGGACACCGTTTGACATCAGGATACAAGACTGGAAACGACTGATGTAGAGTTTGTAAGAAAGAAAATAATAAAACACTGATAAAGAGCAAGGTAGACTACTTTGGGTAGAGAAGGACTCTTTAAAGGGGTGGTGGTTAAACTGTAAACAAAGAGCCACAAGCAGCTCCCAGGAAATAGCTTTACAGGAAGGAGAGATGAGGGAGGCGTACTGTAATCAGGTAAGAGGCCTATATATCTGGATCTGGTGCGAGGGAGGTATTAGAGAACACCAGAGTGGAGCTGAGTGTAACAGTGCCTATCTATAATTCCAGCACTTGGTGGCATTGGGTGGCTGAGCAACAGGACAGGGAGTTTTGAGATCAACCTGAGCTAGGTACACAGCAACACTGTCTCAAAACAAAACAAAACAAAAATCGAATAATAAAAATCAGAGTAGAAAAGATTCAACTCAGTAAGGATCTTGAAGCCATGGTGAGAAGTCTTCATTTTATTTCAAGACACCCTAATTTTAAGTTATCTGGTTTATACTTTAAGATCATTAGACCTCCGCCTGTAATCCCAGGCAGGAGGATCAGTAGTTCAAGATCAGCTTGGGCCACACACAGAGACTCATCTCAAAAAAGCAACAAAGCAAACAAAAAGCACTAGACTGCTATGTGGAGAACAGCGTCTAAAGATTCAATAGAAGGGAAATGAACCAGGGAGACAGGGATTCCACGAGACTTCAAGAACAGTAATGGTAATTAACCTAGTCAGCCATATTGTGCTTGTCTCTGGATTTAGAATTAAACAATTGATATGGACAGTACAGAAGAAAAAGCAACCAAGAAGCAACAGTACAGAAGAGAAATTGTCCCTGGGAGTCTTCCAATGCCAGGCTAGGCACAGTAGGAAATTAGAGTGGTAAGCTGTAAGGTCCTAATGATTGAGGTTGCTATAGCAATTTCCTCAGAAATCGCAGGGGGGTGGGGGGACAGGCTGGAGAGATGGCTCAGGGGTTAACACTTTGAAGATCAGAGAAGATCCTGAGTTGGGATCCAAGGTCACACATAAAAAATGCTAGGCAGGTCTGCACTTCCAGCCCTAGTGGGTGAAGCCTGGGAAATCCCAGAGTGAAGCAAGAAGCAGATAAAAGCAATCCAGGATGATTCCCAAGTTATGCTTGGTCCTCCACAGGGACACAGTGCCTTCTGATACACACATACATATACAATACACACACACACACACAAAATAAATAAAATATTAAAAAGAAGAGAAAAATCTCCAGTGAGAATGAGAATGATGCAGATACCAGAGTAAAGCAATCAGAAGATATTCCCTGCAAAGGAACAACTATTAAATATATTTCAGTTTCTCAGCATTTGAAAGACTGAGACACGAGGACCTCCTGGCCTATAAAGTGAGACTCTATGTCAAAAATAAAATAGATGATAATTTACACACATCTCCAACACAACAATGGGGTGTCGTTAATGGAGTAAAATTTTCAAAGTATTCAGAGAAATTAGACTCTGAAATGTGTGTGTAGCTAAATGATCAATCAGATTGAGGATGGAATAAAAATATCATAAAAAGAGATGTTACCAACAACAGAAACCTATAAAAGACTAAAAGGTGTAACTAAAGAAACAGGTGAGATAGCTCAGCTCAAAAATCTGGCAACCTGATTTTGACCCCTGGAAGCTCACACTGTGGATGGAGAGAATTCATTCTGACAGGTATACTCTGATCTTCATCCATACGCTACTACATGAATGTGTTTCTCTGTCTCCTTCAAAAAAAGTACTTTTTTAAAAGTATAAATCAAACCACACATGACAGTTCCTGACTATATTCCCAGTACTTGGGTGTTAGAAGGAGGCTAAGGACTTCAGAGTTGTCTGTGGTTAAATAGTGAGTTAGAGGTCAGACTGGCTACTTAACATCCACTCTCTCAAAAAAAAAAAAAAAAAAGGATAAAATTCTAGAGGAAAGTTATCTCAGAAGGAAAAATGCTTCTGCCTGTCACTACTTAGTCCACTCTATCTTGATCTCTGTAAGCTACCAAATCCTCCATCAACTACCTGCTAGATAGAGGCCCTGATATAAGCTTGAGGTAGCAGGTGCTGGCCACTTCAGCCTCATTTCTTATTTCCATTATTATCATTAGTTCCAACTATGAAAACTTAGGAAAGTTGCATAATCTTTAACTATATTCTAAGTCATTAGAGCAACAGTAGATCACCTTATCTACATCATGCCCTATTCTTCAAAGACCTTGGGAGAGTGACTGAGAGACATACAAAGAACACAACTGCTGCCCACCTCCATCATTAGTTGAGGTAAGCTGTTTCTCTATTTTTTTTTTTTGCATACAAAAGAAACTGACATTCTTTAAAATTAAATAATGAACAAGACAATAATATCCACTCTCTTGGCCTGAAACAACAAAGATCACACAGAGAACTGAAAAACTGATTTAAAATAACAAAGTCAGTGAGATGGCTAGTGGAGTAAAGGTGCTTGTCACGAAGCCTGACAACCCGAGTTCTCCTAGAACCCAATTTTGTAAGATGTTCTCTGACCTCCACATACATACACCTCATGCACACGTACGTCCACACGTAGAGGATAAATAAATAAATGTAAACTATAAAGGGGGAACTCACTAAATGTCCAAGGAGAATAATAAAGGAGGCCAGAGTCAGAAATGCTGAATTTATATCAAAACTAAAGTTATTACCACTACTAATCAAACAATATTCATATCAAAGTTTACTTCATTCACATTTTTATTGTACTTCTCAACATCTGTATAAATGAGTAAATGACAGGACCATGTTCTAAGATACAATTTTCAATGTTAACTTGAAAATGTACTTAAAGACTGATGAAAATATGTACTTTACATATTTACATACATGCATACTCATACACTTTTTACTAAGCAAAGGTCAAGTTTATTAAAAAAAGGTTTTAAGGCACTTTGATTCTCCATAGGAGAAAGAAAGTAGGTGCTAGTATCTTGTGTATTTGACTGTAAGTGCCCGTGCTTACTAGTCGAGGTAGAATTCCATGAGGGGGACTGGTGGGAATTAAACCAGGCCAGGTCAGAGGGGTCTCAACAATACTGAGACTGAGACAAGTTTATTCTAAACTGCTCAGGTATTACACATGAAAGTTGGGCAACCATCCAAAGTCCTTCATAATAGCAAATACAGCAAGAATAGCATAATTATTTTTAAGAATAGCATAATCTTATAAAAATAAGAAATAAGGAAAGAATAACAGAGAGACATTCAATCAGAAACTAAATTATTATGACTAGCTTAGTACTTAAACAGCCAGCAGTTTCAAGGTAACAGCAGTTTCAAGGTAGAAATTCTTTTATCACAACTCTGGAAACATTCGTGTCTGTTCCTAGTTAATAAATCATAAGGAGAGAACGAAGTGAGCTGATCAGTATCACTTCCTGTCCGAGGCTGGCCACAGCTCAAACAAAAACTCTCAATGGGACAAAGAGCAGGAACAAAGAAGTTCAAACTGCTGATCTTGTTGCTCAGATTGGTCAGTACTCAAAAGGTTCTGGGAAGGCCTGAACCAGCCCATACATTTGACTAGTCTTTTCTCAGTCTTGTTGCTTTTGAGCTTCAGCAAAACTCAAAATGGTAAGGCTCTGGAAGGTCAAGATAAAAACTATTTCCCCCTCAGAAAGTGGCTTACAGTTCCCTGGGCGCTATATTCATTGACACTTGAAATCTAGGACAACATTCATGGTTGTGTGGGCACAAATGCAGTTGAGAACACTGCATCTTGGAGTACCTCGCTGCAGAGAGACCTGAACTGGCAGTAACTTGTCAAAAGACTTGAAGGTAAAGCCTATAATTGCATCACTAGCAGCTTGCTGCTGATAGAGATGAAGAACTGGGCTCTTTCATCAAAGTTGTAACTGCCAGTGGTAGTGTCTCCTCCACAAATGTGACTGGGAAGGAAAATGATGCCTTGATCGGGATTACCTCAGGACTCCATTATTTGTTCAGTCGGTTGTTCATGTGTGAGAGAGTCTCGTGTAGCCCAGGCTGACCTTGAATGTCTTCCTCCATTCCCAAGCGCTTCGATTACAGACTCGGTACTCTAAATATTCTTAATGGCTGTCCAGTGTTGGTGATTTCAATGGACTGTACTACTGTGAAAAACATAAGTTTGTCTTTTTATGACTCTATTTGAGCAAGTAGGAAGTTTAATGAGCTTTTCAACCAACTAAATTTCTGCAAATGACTCTACCCCATCTAAGTGTTACTGTGGCTTCAAAGACATTAATGATTCTGAAGCAGTGAGTTTCAATTGTGTTGACTATGTTTTAAAAACTGAAGTTTAAATATGATGCTGAAATTACAGCAATAAACATTTGGATTTTTACAAACATTATTTCCACTCTGGTGGAAAAGCTCAATAGAGGTCATTACCCACCTCCACAAAAGGTTTTCATAGAAATTTAAGTGTGAGCATTAAGAGGAAAGGAAGGATGTAAGAGGACAGCAATACGCACCTTAGAGTGGGTGAGGGCCTCTCAGCAGATTAAACCATGTTCCACCACCTACATAACTATACGCCAAAAAACTATCAAGGTTATTGATTTCAACTGACATGTGATCCAATCTCAATGCCAATTAACTCCATAGTAAAAGAAATGCTTTTTGCAAGCAAGATTATATGTTTCTGAGACAGTCTTCATCGAGCAGCCCAGACTGGCATCAAGGTCCCCATTTTTGGCTTTATGATACCTGGGTTGCCTCTTGCAATGTTTAATTACCAAACATGCCTTGTGCCCAGTCAAGTCATACATGTCAAATTATGAAGGATTAATTCCCATAAAAACACCAAAATGTTTAGTGTGTCACATGTAAGCATTCATCACCTCTATCATGGTGCATAAAACAAACAATCCCAGCACTCTGCTCTCTGCTTTGTAATATGCTTTTCTAGAACTTTTTACATTGGTGGGAGTTGCACGTGCTTCTGAATATTCGTGAAAGACAAAGCTCAACCTTGTGTTGAACCATCCACCTTGTATTTTCAGGCAGCCTCTCTTGCTAGGACTCACCAAGCAGGCCGGGCTGGCTGATTGCAAGCCCCCAGGGATCTGCCTATTTTTGCCTTCCCTACCACCATACATATATATTTTTTTTCTTTGTAAGTGAGTAAAAAGTACTGAACTCAGGTCTTCACACTTATGTGGCAAGTACTTTACTCACTGAGCCATCTCCCAGCACTAAGCTGTTTTGCTTTTGTTTGTTTTTTATTAGCCTGTGGTACTTAATTTTATTTTTTCCAAGTTCAAATAGTGTATCAAAACTTTAAAAAAATCATTTTCAAGACTATTTCTTTTATAAATGTGTAAATTTATAAAATACATTCTTTAAAATGACAGTATGAGTTGGGAAGTGGTGGTACACCCCTATAACCCCAGCAGTCAGGTGGAAACAGGAGGATCATGAGTTCAAGGTCATCCTCATCCACATAGCCAGCTGAGGCTGGCCTGGAATGCAAGACACCCTGCTCTCAAAGAAATACAAACAGGTAAGCAGACAATGAGTTGTCCTCTTAACAAAGTAAGTACTAAATCCCAGTGCTCTTGCAATGTTTAATTACCAAACATGCCTTGTGCCCAGTCAAGTCATACATGTCAAATTATGAAGGATTAATTCCCATAAAAACACCAAAATGTTTAGTTTCATCAAGTCCTTTGCCAATTTATAATTCAAAATAAATATTATCTGTAAGATAATGGAGATTCTTTTTATATCAGTAACTTAACAGTCCAACTTTAATTTAATTTAATTTCTTTGAAACTGCATTAAGTGGGTTTAATATTCTCATGAAGTTGAGGTTTATACTGAGTTCTATTCAAATTCTTTATTCTTAATAATAATGATGTCTAAGTTTCTAACATAAACTAAAAGGTTCCATTCATGAAATTAGAATAATTTATTACTAATATAAAATGAATTCATTTTTTATCCCACATGAAGACTGTCACTTCTCATAAGTATTTAATTCTTGAATAATATCAAGATATTATTGTGTTAGATGAACATACATGTTATTATATATTTTAGAACATTTTGGAATCAGTTAATAATAATACAAAATTTCCTTTGGGAAGCTAAAATTTTAACCAAAACAAAGATCAAAGTTAATTCTGAAAAAACACTTTTTGTCCATAATTTATTAAGCTTATAGGTAACATTTAACTGTACAAAACTTACAGGGAAAAATGGCCATACTTGAACACGGCTAAAAGAATCAGAGTAGAACACAGGATTGTAATGAGCAGAGTCACAGAACACACTAAAGAGGTATGGATAGTCAGCCCCACCGGAACTTGCAGAGTCAAGTTCTTCAGTATCTGCAGAGAGAGGAGTGTAGAAAATTACAGACATTTAAAACATTTGGTTCATTGTAAATTCATAGTAGATTTGACTTTTCCCATTTCTATTTTCCTAGAACTTGCCATGTGAACCAGGATGCCCTAGGACTCACTCCTTTTGCTTCAGCGTCCTAGACACTGGCATTGCAGGTGTGTGCCACTACGCCTTCTTGCACATGCTGGACTCAAACTCTCTACATATACAAGAAAAGTCTTAAACTCATGTTTTTCCTGCCTCCACCTCCCAAATACTAGTACTGCAAGCGTACACCACAATGCGTGTCCTAACATACAGGATATTCTTTTATAAACTCTAAGTCGAACCTTAGAGGAAAACCATAAAACAGTAATAAACCTAAATATCTATTTATTTCTGGTTGGTGGCTTCTCTCCCCTGAATGTTGCTTTTTTTCTGTTTTGTTTCAATGGTCTTTTTAAACAGGATCTATGTTTCTGAGGATAGCCTGAAACTTAGCATGTAGCCCAAGCTGACCTTCACCCATCTCCTAAACGCTGAGATTACTGGTATGTATCAGCATAGCCAGCACAAATAATTTTTACAGGCTTATCATTCACAAGTTGAGCAAATGTCCTTTATTATGATCAGCTAGCAAAAGCTTTCCTATGTTCGGTTTAATTTCTATTTTCTATTTAGTTTTGAAAATAAAGGAGTTGGACTTTCAGAAACCCTGGATATTATATGGTTTAAAGTGAATTTGGGGAGTGGGGAATGTAGCTCAATTAGTAAGAATACTTATCCAACTCTGGGTTTGCAAAGCCCCGGGTTTGAAATCCAGAATCAGCACAATATAAACTGGCTGTGGTGGGAGCACAACTGTAATCCTTGTACTCAAAGCCAGTAGGATCGACAGTTTAAGGTTATCTCCATTGGACAAGTACTAGACCAGCCCAGGACACACGAGACCCTGTCTCATGAAGAAAAACTAAAATAAATAAATAGACCACTGTTTCTGCTATGGTGGCACAGGTCTGTCAATCCAGCACCTGAGAGACTCAGAGGCAGGAGAGTTCCTTAAGTTAGACGCCAACCAGGTTTGCTGAAGTTTCAAAAGAGCAAACGGACACTAAAGTAGGATCTAAGAGGAAGGAGGATATGAAAGAAGGAAGAGGGGAAAGGTGAATATGATCAAAATATGTTGTGGATATGTATGAAATTATCAAGGAATTTAAAAAATTAAACAGTAAAGCAAATGAAAACTTGTATTTTAAGCAAAACTTAGCATACATAATTAATTTATATATAATTAATGGCTTACTGCTTATTTTTCTGATACTTATAAAGAGGAAATGCAAAAAAAAAACCTCCAAAGTTTGATTTTTTAAAGAATCTAATGGAGAATATTTTAATTGTTAATTATTTTCTAGCAATGCACACTACTAGTTTTTAAAATCAATACACATATTCTTCATCCATACAAGGAAATCAAATATAATTCTCCAGATATATTTGAGAGTTTGAAAAAAGAATTCAAGTACCACAAGGAACTGTTAATCTACTTAAAAGCATTCTGTGTTGCAAAAGGTATTAGCACAATCATCAATTTTCCAATTGTCAGCTTAAAGAAAAGAAAAATAGGAAAACAAAACAACTGCACCAAAAGAACACTGTTAACAAAAAATAACAGTAAGTCTCTCTGAGCTAACTGGTGGACAGACTTGTAAGCAACATGGAAACTGCTCCAAATCTAATACCTACTATAATACGTATGAATGAATCTGCCATATAGTTAGCTGACTGGTGACTATGGAGTCAGCTGGGTTAAAATATTAATTATTTGATTTCTATAGCAAACTCATTTAATCCCCTACAAAAGTAAACCATAAGAGTATGACATAGATCATGCTTTTCAACCAAACTAGGTCTCACAAGAGAATAAGGAACAAAGAGAAACAGTAATTCAACAATCAGTTGAAAGGCAGCTCAAAAAAGGGAAACATTCAAAAGACATGGGAGAGGGAGACAGATACAGTGTATAAAAACAGCTGTAAAGGGAGGAAAGAATCAACTAGTTAACTGGAATTAAGTAGGAAACTGTAAACTCCCAAGACTGATGCGTCAATGCCCGACTAATAACAGAAAACAAGGTGAGGCTTTTACAATCACCAAACTAAGACAGCGAGACTTAGGTACAAACAGCCCACAGAGCAGTCCAGAAACTATATCAGAGTTAAAATGATAGTACTTTGGGGGCTGGAGAGGTGGGTTAGGGGTTAAGCCTCTGCCTTGCAGGCGGAAGGTCCTGAGTTCGGATCCTAGACCCCACGTATAGACGCTGGGCGGAACCCGGCCGGTCCTGGTGGGCGGAGCCTGTGAATCCCGGGGCAGAGTAAACAGGAGATGGAGGCGTCCATGGTGGTTCCCGAATTCGCCCGTGGTTCTACACACACACGCACACATACACACACACACACAAACACACATAGCCGCACAATTGAATACATAATAAAAAAAAAATTAAAAAATTTAAAAAAAAAATGATAGTACTTTGGCTTTGGTTTTGTTATTTAATACACTGGCTTTTACTTTCCATTTTCTATTTGTTCTGTGTAATACAACAATCTTTGTTACTCAAAGATTAATATAGTATTTTAAATAAGATGCAGTTGCTCATTACTATTTCACATCTTTAAAAAGTGTAACCATTTAGACTCTGAGCCAAGGCATGGGACCAACTGACTTCACCAGCTCCCAAATTTATTGATACTATGCCATTTCCCAAAGGAAGAAACAATATTAAAAACAACAAAAACAGTATTCTATATTGGACTATGCAACACTAATTCCTTCAATGTAGCAGAAAGAGTCTTAAGTGAGGTAGTGCTGTCCAAAAACAGTGTAAAGTACTGACTTACTGATTTATACTTCATGTTGTTCCACTGGCAGATGTCCTCACTCTCCAGCGCACATGGGGCTTCGACCTCTGACTGTGCCCAGCATCTCAAGATTGGGAACTCTGAGAAACGAGGTGCAACAGTGTCAAAAAACCCGTATATGAACTCAAGGTTACAACCTGTACTGAAGTCCAACAGGATTTTTCACTGGGATTTGAGAGTTGAAGCATTTTAACACCTATCATATGCTGTTATATTAGGCTCCTCTTCTTATGTGGATACCTAACAAAGTTTTGAAATTTTTATTACAATTTTAAAATCTATTATCACATTAAGTTGAACATGACTTAACAAACCTCATTTTAAAAGTATCACATATACTCAGAAACTTGACAAATTTCTGAACCATGCATACCTATAGCAAGGCCACTAGTCCACAAACAAAGCAGCATCAGAATTCCCAATACTATCTCAGGAGAGGCAATTCTTCAAGCTTTATTAAGAGTAAGTTAAAAATATCGTTAATAGAAATAGAAAACTAGGTTCGATAAAGAGAACTAATATACCTAAACATGTGGTAGTTATGGTGATAGCAAATGTAAATTCAAATTTTCCTGTCTGGAGCTGGGAAGGTAGCTCAGTGGGTAAAAACATTGTCCTACAACCTTCATGACCAGAGTTAGATGCCTGGAACCTGCGTTAAAAAAATAAATAAAAGCCAGATTCAGTGTAATCCCAACACACCTACAGTAACACAGGGAAACAAAGCAGCGAAAACTGAAGGACAGATTCTACCTCGAAAGCAGGTGGAAGGGGAGACCAACATTCCAAAAGTTCTCCTCGACTTCCACATACATGCACTTGCAGCACACGTGCACCGTGCTCACATACACTCTAAATAAAAATAAATCTTTTAAAAGATTTCTTCCTACCTCCTAATTTTTATATCAATGGTAACAGCCTGTGTAAACATTCTAAGTTAACTCAAATTTGAAGATATGAAGAACCAAAGCCTCAAAAGGTGAAGAAATGGGTGAAAAAAATTATATTTATATATATATAAAAAATATATGAAATATATATAAATATATATGAAACCCTGTCTCTATCTCTGTGTACACACACGCACACACACACACATTTAAGTACAATATATATGTATATTGAGATAGGGTTTCATGTACCCTAAATTGGCCATGAACTCCTGATCCTCGTGCCTCCATGTCCCAAGATTACAGGCATATAGCACCACACCTGGCTTTTTTTTTTTTTTTAATTGTAGTGTCCATTTGAGAGAGAGAGAAAGAGGCACATGCCATGCACAAAGAAGGAGTTCTCTCTTTCCACTATGTGGGTCTCTAGGGATCGAATTCAGATCACCACGTTTTTGAGCAGGCGCCTTAGTTATTGAGTTAGCTCACAGGCCCATGCCTGGTTTTTGTTCTTGTGTCTTTGAGACAGGGTCCAGACTGACTTTAAGTTCACTATGCAGCTCAAGTTGACCTCAAATGCACTACTCTTCTCCCTCAGCCTCCAGAGTTCTAGGACTACAGGCATGCGCCGCCAAATTCAACAGGAATAGTTTATAAATTTACCCAAATCAGCATATAAAAACAGCGACTGCACAGCAAACTCAAAAACTCATGGACAAAGTCTGCTACAAATCAGTATTCCCTGAAACACAGCACAGGCAAGTCCTGCAATGGGATTTAAAGTGACAAAGCACCGAAGGGACAATGAAGAGGTTAGAGATGAGGTTGGATACTAAACAGTTGCAGTTCCATCGGGGAGTCCGAGAGTTTAAAATCAGCTGGATTACAAAGCAATAATCCCCTCCCTTAGTCTCCTCCCCTGAAAAGATAAACACTGAGACAGTCCTTGTGATGATTCATTAAAAAGGGGTTGGGGCAGAGAGATGACTCAAGGGTTAAGCCTCTGCCTTGAAAGCAGAAGGTCCTGAGTTCACATCCCGGATCCCACATAAAAATGCCAGGGGAAATGGCAGTGGCCTGTACTTCTGATCTGGAAGGTGGAGTTTGGGAAACTCCAGAGCAAAGCAAAGAGGAGGTAGAGTAACCAGGGTGATTCAGAAGTTACCCGTGGGCCTCCACAGGCACAGTGCCTTCTGATACACACAGACACACAGAGAGACACATGTGCAATAAATAAAAAATAAATAGTACCACCTATCAAAAGAATCAAGCCCCAGTGAGCTCATCACACCTCTGAGGTCAACAGTCAATTTTCCAGGAATGAGTCAAGGAACATGAAGCACACGACACCAGGTGCAATTGGAAAAACCCCACCATGAGGGAGAAGACAACAGGTGTGATGGCTCAGGACCTTTCAAGAAGAGTGTTAAAGACAAGAATGGAATAGAAAGCAAGCAGTAAACAAGGAAACAAAAGAAATAACAGACAATTTTACAAGCAAAACTAAAATAATTATATTTAAGAATGTTGTTCCTTAGGGTGGCAAAAAGTAAGAAATATCAAAAAGGGAAAGTTAAAATTAGTAAGTTGGTCTTAGTAGGTAAGGAGGAGACTATGATTGGTCCAGAACACATAGATGAACGGCTAGGGTGGCTAAGAAAATTTAATTTCTTGATTTGGAGGTTACTTATATTAATTCACTAAACTACATGTATATGATTTTTTTAATCTGTATTTGTGCATCATTTTACAACCAGAAAGTTATAAAAATGTTTCTGGTGTCCCTATCCTTGCCTGAAGTCATGGCATCACTGAAGCTGGACTTGGAACTTGTAATGCTCCTGTCTTAGCCTATCGAGATTGCAGGCAGATACCACCATTCCTAGCTTACAAATTATATTTTTCAAAAATGTGGTAAGAATTCATTTTAAGGTAAGTATTCTAAGTCAGGTACAGTGATGCATGTCTTCACATGCATTTTCCACACTTACAAGACTTGCAGCCTCACCTTGGTCACAGTACATCAATAAATCTGGGTTGCTGACCACAATGAGGGTGTCTCCATCTTTCCTATGTGGCCGGTGATAGCGATAATGCACAGGCAAAAAGGCTTGGAAGCAATCGATGCACTGGGCATCTTGTCTGGCATAGATGAGGACTTCAGATTCTTTAGACAAATAGTTGGGGGCTTCTATATTAAAACTTTCTGATACCATCACTGCCTATAGAAGAGAAAAGAAGTATTAATCAAGAAGAAAATATGAAGGAAAATTATAAAAGACAAGTAAAACCAGAGAACCACTATATAGTAAAGGGTCAAATTACCCCCCTTCCAACTCTCTCTCTTTTTCATAGAGCATTCCCATCCTTCTTCTAGCTTCAATTTTAGGTAGTAAACAGAGTATGATCCGTGTACAATGAAAATAATCCAGGAAAAGTAATCTGGGGAAATTACACTCTAGGGTGCCAAATTTGCCCATAAGAAATTGCACCAGAAATGAAACTGTGTGAACATAGCATTAGTTGAGAACAACAATGACAAAAACATTTCAGCTTGGATTAGGTTAAGATGATGGTATCATTCTGGTCGTTTCCTGTTAGTGACGCAGGATGACAAAAAGCCAGCCAGCAATCAGGAAGTCCAGCAGTCAGAAACTCTTGGGCAGGGTGTCAGGTTATGAAAAGTTCATGGAAAACATGGCAGATGATTTTATTTTTGGTGGTGCTCAGGATCAAATCCAAGATCTCATACATGCTAGACAAGGGATCTACTGTTGAGTCACACTCTTGACACTGCAAATTATACATGTACACACTTTTCTGAGACAGGGTCTCATGGTATAGCTGAGGCTGGACTCGACTTGTAAAATTCCTGCCTAGCCTAGGCCATTCAAGATTGCAGGCAGATACCATCATTCCCAGCTTACAAATTGTATTTTTTTTAAATATGATAAGAATTCATTTTAAGGTAAGTATTCTAAGTCAGGTATAGTGGTGTATCTCTGTAATCCCAGGATTTGGGGAGGCTAAGGCAGGAGGATTACTGCCATGTTCAAGGCTGTCACTTAGTAATAAGCAAGATCCAGGTCAGGTTGGACTAACCTCAAGTCAAAAAATTTTTTTTTTCTTTTTATGGTAGGGTGGTGGTGGTGGTGGTTCGGTGGTGGTGATGGTGGTGGTGGTGGTGGTGGTGGTGGTGTGGTGGAACTCAAAATTTTTTTTAAAAAAAGTATTTTGCACAAAAAGTCATGCAAAAATTAGTCATGTTGCTGTGTTTAAAATACATATGTATCCATATATTTATGTATTTACATGCACGTACACACACATACATATATAACAGGTTCACACATACACATATGAATGCAATAACCCTTCTCTTTACATTGACTGTGAACTTGTGGCCATCCTCCTGTCTCTGCTTCTCATGTGTGGGATTACAGGAATGAACAATCACACAAGCTTACAAAATCTCTTAACAGCAATCATCTGAATTATTAAAGCCTGATTTCTGGGCCTAATCTAGTCCCAGTGAATTAGGACTTCCAGGAAGATGGGGATACATAGAAAAAGCACCCCATTGCTTTCATTCTCATGAAGCTGGCGAGCCCTTTAGCTCAGAGGAAGTTCACTTTGAAGAGGAATCACTTTACAACTGGACAACTGTGGATTCATTTCCTGACCCTATCATTTATCTACATGATCTTGGTAACGTAGCCTCTTTGTGCCTGCTTCCTTATCTATGAAGGAAGATAATGCCTTCAGGAATGTTATGAGAGTCACTTATGTAAAGGGTAGAACACATGTCAAAGCAAAGCAAACCTTACTTTGCTTCCTTGCTACCTGCCACACAGAAATCTACTACACAACTCATTTCTTTTCCTACCATATCCAAATTGTACAAAGAGGGGGTAAGATCTATCTGACGTAACAACACTGCTGTAACACTACTTATTAATCATTAATATACTCAAGAAGCACATATATGCATAATTTTCTCTGTCATTAATCATGAAATTTTCAGCTAAGAATTTAAATCAATTCAAGTTAGTTGGCTTAGTCCTAACAATCATCACTCCTTTGTTGAAGAATACTCTCCTGCTATTTCAAAAAAATATATTACAGGGCTGGAGAGATGGCTCAGGGGTTGAGACTCTGTCCTGAGTTCAGATCCCATGTAAAAACATCAAACAGAAACAGTGGCAGCCCACACTTCTGGTCCTGGTGGGCGAGTCTGGGAAATTCCAGAGCAAAGCAAGGAGGAGGAAAAGCAATCCATGATGATTCCTGAAGTCACCCTTGATCCTTCACAGGGACACACAGTGTCCTCTGATACACACACACAACATATATAAATAAATAAAAGTACATTACAAACTTTAACAAAATTTAAGCTATGATGTTGCTTTATATACCATTTTACCTTAACTGGAATGGTGACATTCCTAAATTAATTTCTCTCAAAAAACACAAATTCCTTAATAGTTGTACCTCTGTTATGTTTTTCTCTCGTAACGAAGCCAACTCATATGGATCCACAAAAAGTCCTGTCGGTATGTGATGCTTAATTAAGAGTCGGCAGCTCTGTAAGTCCTCAATGCTTTCTCCAAATTTCACTTTTATTAAAAGGTCTCTGTAAGACAATACATTTAAAGTTAATCTCTATATTCAATTATTAAATGAGACAGACTAACATTGCATCCAGAATAACATAGACACCATATTTCAAGTTCATTTTCCTAAAATACATTATGTCAAATGAAATATTATACCATGTCAGATCACCCATTAGATGTTTTATAATTCATGTCACAAACCACAGTATAGAATGAGTATGAAAACAGATGATGATCAATAGAAGAGATAACAAAACAATTTGATGGGGGAAAGGACAGTCTTTTCAACAGTGGTAGTGAAATCAGATATCTATATATCTAATAGGAAAAAACTGATTATTTGATATACAAACTTAATAAGCACATAGAAAAAAATAAAGTACAGATTGGAGATGGTAGTCAATATATCTTTAATCTCCTTCCTGGGTAACCTATTAAGACCTTGTCTCAAAACAAACAAAAAATAAGACGGAATAGATTTTAAACCTAAATGTATAATTACCCAAGATTTCTGGACCACAGTGTAGGGAGGAGACCAAAGCACAGCATGATGGGCTCACTTAAGAAATAATGAGAAACACTGCCAAAAACTGAGGGTTCTAGAAGTCACAGCATTAAGTTCCAGAAAAGAATTTCTAGGAAAAAAGTTCCAAAATTCAAATTGAAACCCCTTGAATTTTTCTGATTACTAAGATAGGCATAAGTAATATCTATGTCCATAAAACTAAACTAAAAATGACCAATGAGCTGAAAAGTCAAAAATTCCAAAATTTCACACAGGGTTAGAAGACATTCATTTAAATTCCAACCTACCCAAACTTATAGACAGAATCACTCTGTAGAGACCACAAGAAGATAACATCTTAGATAAATTAGCCTCAGAGTAAAGGCTGCTTTAACTTTAGGACTAAACAACAAAAAGTTTAGAGGACTAAGCTAACAAGCAACTTAGTTGCCAAAGGAAAAAAGCTCAACTGTCTTTAGAAGAAGATAACAAAAGCCACACACAACATTCCTATCAAAAGTTCAGTGTCCTGAATTGTGTTCGCAGCCGCCGGGCCGCCGCCTCTCGCTCCGAAGGAGAAGGGGGGTAAGTAAGGAGGTCGCTGTACCATGGCTCGTACCACCCGGAAATCCACTGGTGGGAAAGCACCCAGGAAACAACTGGCCACGAAAGCCGCTCGCAAGAGCGCCCTCCACTGGAGAGGTGAAGAAGCCTCATCGTTACAGGCCTGGTACTGTTGCGCTTCGTGAAATTAGGCGCTACCAGAAGTCCACTGAACTTCTGATTCCCAAACTCCCTTTCCAGCGTCTGGTGCGGGAAATTGCTCAGGACTTCAAAACAGATCTGCGCGTCCAGAGTGCAGCTGTTGGTGCTTTGCAGGAGGCAAGCGAGGCCTATCTGGTTGGTCTTTTTGAAGATACCAACCTGTGTGCTATTCATGCCAAACGTGTAACAATTATGCCAAAAGATATCCAGCTAGCGCTCCGCATTCGCGGAGAACGTGCTTAAGAATCCACTATGACGAGAAACATTTCATTCTCGAAAAAAAATTTTTTTTCTCTTCTTCCTGTTATCGGTAGTTCTGAATATTAGATATTTTTTTTCCATGGAATCAAAAGGTACCTAAGTATATGATTGCGAGTGGAAAACTAAGGGGACAGGAATCAGGTATTGGCAGTTTTTCCATTTTCATTTGTGTGTGAATTTTTAATATAAATGTGGGGTATAAAGCATTAATGCAAGTCAAATGTTTCAGTGAACAAGTTTCAGCAGCTCAACTTTATAACAATTATAAATAAACCTGTTAAATTTTTCTGGACAATGCCAGCATTTGGATTTTTTAAAATAAGTAAATTTCTTATTGACGGCAAAAAAAAAAAAAAAAAGTTCAGTGTCCCATTCCATCAAGTATTATTAAACATGCACGGAGGGAGATATGACCAACAATCGGAAAAATATTGTCAATAGGAAAAGACCACACCTGGCTGCTTCCTGTCACTTGCCATGTCCTGCATTAACCTGAGAAGACCATCACCAGATATGGCCCCCAGCCTTCTACCCCAGAATTATTAACCAGAATAACCCCCTTTTCTTTATGAATATTTAAAAAAAAAGTAATAAAGGCCTGGGAAGACAGCTCGGAGGTTAAAGTTGGGCAACCAAAAGGACCAGAACTTAGAAATCCAGATCCCATGAAAAATGCTGCTTAGGTTTTTCACTGGCATCCGACCTGTAACTCCAGCCTCAGAAGCCAGTGATTCGGAATCCCTAGAGCAAGTTGGTTAGCCAACCAAACCTCGGAGACAAAGAGCAACAGAACCTTTCCAAATTAAGAGAAAGAAAAAAAAGAAAGGGGGGGAGAGCAAGAAAGCAAGGAAAAAAGGAAGGAAAAGAGAGAGAAAGGGAGGGAGGGAGGAAGGAAGGGAGGAAAGAAGGAAGGGAGGAAGGAAGGAAGGAAAAAAAACTTAAAAAGAATTTCTTGGTGAACTTTCAATAATAGCAAGTGATTAGTATGTGTACAACTGGCACTCCAGGAAAACAGAAAAGAGTATGGCAGAGAAAAATTACTTGAAGACATATGGGAAAGAATTTTCCAAATTTCATAAAATTTAATTAAAACTATTAGCCTATAAATTCAAGAAGCTCAACAAACCCAAAGCAGGTCAGACTCAACAAAGCCACACCATACATATTATATCACTGAAAACAGATTGAAGCTATGGAAGGGAAAGGGCACACTGTGGACAGAACAACCAAGAATAAACCAGAAGACGTTGGAAAAGCAGATTTAAAACTTAAAGAAAAGGAGCTGTTAGTCTACACTTCTACATGCAGGACAAATCCTACTAAAATGCAAAGTAATATATCGATAATGTTGATAAAAGTAAAATAAGTCCACATCATGGTGCATCTGTAACCCCAGCAGCTGAGGAAGCTGAGTAAGAAGGATCACCTCCAGCTTAGGCCACACAGTAAGACACTGGTAAAAAGAAAAAAAAGGAAAAGATAGGACAAGAAGAAAAGAGGTAAAATAAAGCTGAAACCAAAAGCTAAGAGAATTTGTCACTGTAAGAAACAGGGAAGGACATTCAGTCAGGCAGAAGAAACTCAGAAACGGGATGGAAACTGATCCACAAGACATCAGGACAGCATCAGAAATACCAGTTTGGGGGAATCCAGCAGACTTTGGCTAGGTGTCACAGCACATGTCTGAAATCCCAGCTCCTCAGGAGACAGAGGCAGGAGCTGAAGACAAGCCTAAGCAACACTATGAGAACTAATTTTAATTGCTTTAAAATAAGAGGGAGAACAGGAACCTCTGTGTACTGTTGGTAGGAATGTAAAATTTTGCAGCCATTCTGGGAAACAGAACAATGTAATAATAATTAAAAAAAAAAAACCCACTAGGGCTGGAGAGATGGTTTAGGGGTTAAGACTCTGCCTCACAAGCAAAAAAGAACCTGAGTTCAGATCCTGGATCCCATGTAAAACCACCAGGCAGAAATGGTGGTGGTCTGCAATCCTGGCTCTAGAAGACCTAGCCTGAGCAAAGCAAAAAGGAGGTAGAAGCAATCCAGGATGACTCCTGAAGTCATCCTTGGTCCTACACACGCGCGCACGCACGCGCACACACACGCACGCACACGTATATATGTGCCAAAAATAATCATCGTATGATCCAGGAATTCCACTTTTAGGTATATACCTAAGGTAGAAGCAATTCACATCCTTCTCATCAACAGATAACTGTATAAGCAAACATTGGTCTTTAAAAAATTTCTGACATATACTACATGAATTAGATTTAAGGACATTATATTATGAAAAATGGGTCAGTCACAAATATTATCCATTTATATGAGGTACACAGTATAGTCAGATTCAAAGGCAGAAAGTCAAATGGTTGTTGCCAGGGTCCGGAGAAACCTGAACTTCTGATCCAACCATGTTCACTTCCTAAGTGCTGGGATTAAGGGTATATATTATGCCTGGCCTATTATCTTGAATTTCTAACTTAAAAAAAAAAATTATCTTCCTATAAAGAAAACTCAGGTGAGGGTTGGAGAGATGACTTAGGGGTCAAAACCTTGGAATTTGGATCCCCAGAGCCTATGTGGAAATGGTGGTGGCCGCCTGTACTTTTGGCTTGGAAGCCAGAGCAAAACCCAGAGCAAAGCAAAAAAGAGAACGAGAAAACCAGGGAGATCATGGATGCCACCCTTGGGCCTCCACAGGTACACAAGTGCTTTCTACACACACATAAACCACACTGCCATAACCACTCATGAAGAGGGAGGAAGGGAGAGAGGGAGGGAGGGAGGAAAAAGAAAAGAAGAGGGCAGAAGAGGGGAGGGGGGAGGGCAGAAGAAGGGAGGGGAAGGCAGAGAAGGGGAGGGGAAGGGAGGGGAGGGGGGAAAAAAGACAAGACAAGACAACCCAGACTTGGCTTTCCTATTACATTCTATTAAACACTTCAGGAAGAAATGGACAGCTTACTTTTTACAAGGCCAGCTTGGCCGGAAGCTAAGAACACAGAATAAGATACTACAACAGAAGAAAAAGACAGGCACCTAAAGTCCTCATGAAAATTGAGTCAAAACCAGTTAGCCAATGAAATCCAGTAATATCTCTACAGGATGATACATTGTGACCAAGTGTTTCATTGTGGAAACACCATGTACCTTACCATTTCCCTAAACACACTAAAATTAAAGAAAAATCACCTGTTCCTCTCTTAATGAAAAGAAGAAAAAAATGACAAACACACCTCGGAAAACTAGTAACATAAAATAAGAGTCTCCACAGATAAAACCTACTTAGAAAAAAAATAGTGCAAAAATACTTCATGGTGAAGGACAAGTGGCTTTGGAGGGTCTGTTGATTAGGGTTGGCTGTTTCTGAGGCAGGATTTTGTTAGAGAGAGAGCCACAGCCAGCCTGGAATCAGGCTAGATTTAGATTCATAAGCCTCCAGCCTCAGTCTCCTGAAGGCTGGGATTACAAACACATGCCACTATGTCTGGCTGGCTTTTGTTTTTGAGAATGCAGGACCTGCTATCAGCACCCAGCTGGTGTGGAGCTGCTAGGTTCAAGTGATCCTTCCTCCTCAACGTCCCAGATATTGGAACTCCATGCCACCAGTCTGGCTCTGCTTTCACCACACTAACTTAATGCTGTACTACAGAAATCCTAGCGGGGAGGGTTGGGGGGGTGAGATGTTCTTCTAGTGGCTGAGCTCCATCCCCAGAGCCCATGAGGTGGAAGGAGAAAACCAACCTCCCAAGAAAGTTGTCCTCTGTCTACACCCATGGTGTGGCACATGCATGACTACTCACCTCCCACCATCCCTTCTCTCTCATAAACAGATTCATTATCTTTTTGAGTTCATAAATGGGTTGGCAGTACAGCTCAGCAGTAGACATGTACAAGCCCTGGGTTTGATCACCAGAATCACACACACCAACTTATTTAATTGTTTACTCACCAGGCATGGCAGTACATGAAGAGGAAGGAAGGGAAGAAGGAAGGAAGAGAGGGAGGGAGAAGGGGGAAGGAGGGGGGGGGACAGTCTCAAACACTGACAAGGAAGTAACAGAAGCAGAACTCTGCTGTATGACCGTAGGAGAGTGTGAATGTTAATCAGCACAGCTAGTTTGCAAACAGTTTGGTAATTTCACAAAAGATTAAACAAATATCTACCTCAATTCAGCAGTTCCATTCACTTTTTTCCCTGAAATAAATGGAAATATATCCAAACAAAGAGTCTACAAAGATGCTGAGTGCAGCTTTATAATGACCCAGAACTGGCAATGACTCCATTACTGCTAAGATGTGAATAGGATAAATGTCAGTACTTAGCAACAAAGAACTATTGCAGCAGAGAAAAAGAAATCTGTTGTCATAATAGTGAATGTAAGAAAAATAGACATGTACCTGTTAAGTTTGTATGAGTGGAAATAATAAATAAATAAAACATATAAGATGTTGAAAGTAAAAAAAAAATAGACACATAAAAATGACATACAGTATTTCACTTCAATGGAATTCTAGAAAATCTACCTAATAGCAGATCAGTAGTTGGCTAGTGTGGGTAGAGAAGAGTGCAAATAATTGTACATAGTCATGGGCAATTTTAGGCTCCTGTATATGTTCTGTATTTGGTTGTGACAATGGTTAAACGGGTGCATTATTCATCAAAACTAGATGAAGGCTGAGTCAAAAAAAAAAACTACGATATAGTAGTATTATAATTCCTATTTTACCTATAAGAAAACAAAGGCACTAAGAAGTCATGTAACTTATCTAAGAGTCAAGATTTAAACTCTGCTAATTTAATTTAAAGTCCACATTGGAGCTGATAAGGTGGTTCAAAGAGTAAACAAGGGACTTGTCTTCAAGTCTGATGGCCTTTTGGTTCCCTTGAATCCACATGGTAGAAGAGAACTGACTCTTCTACACAGGCAGTCTTCTCACTACCACACCTGCATTGTGTAACAGACACAGAGAAGCAGCTCAAGTTTTCCCTAATATATCTCCTATTATGTACATGGGAGATTTACAGAGTTAGAATCACTTTAGAAAGGAAAGATTCTTCAGTTTAAGGTAACTATAAAATGAAATGCTTTTAAAAAACAAATGTATTAAGCCAAACATGGTAACATAAGCTTGTAATTCCAGTACTAGAGAAACAGGCAGGAGTAGATCATCATTAACTGCATAGCAAGTTTGAAGCCAGCCAGCCTGGGCTATACAAGACACTGTCTCAAAAACAACCAAGTAAATTAACGTATTGGAATTTATATGTCGAGTAGCTGAGAATCATTCAAAAATAATAACCCTAAGAAGCTTTAAAGTTTGGAAGCTTTCTTAGCAACAGCCTTCTACCAGTCCTTTTCTTTTCTTTCCATTTTCATGTGTATGAGTATCTGCATATAGGTGGACACACATATGCATGCATGTGTGCATGTGCCATGTGGAGGCCCAAGGTTGATATTAGAAATCATGCTTGATTGCTTTTCTGCATTATTCTTGAGACAGTATCTCTAGCACACCATTAAAGCTAGTTTAGCTAACCAGTTTACTCTGGGAATCTGCAGTCTCCACCTTTCAAGGCTGACTGCTATACCCACCCAGCATTCTAGGCAGGATGTAGAGACTCAAATTCCGATTTTTTTGCTTGTGGGACAACTGCTTGGATCGCTGAACTTTCTCTCCAGTCCCCTTTTACCAGTCTTTTAAAGATCTTCAGTATCAGACAACACTCACCTCTCTGTAGTACTAGGAATTAAGTCAAGAGCCTTCTACTCTACTGCTGAACTATATATCCCTAATACCAAATACTCCATCATTTGAAAACATTTTTGTTTTAGAGAAACCAGGAACCAGGTCTCGTAAACATGAAATAGTGCTTTAAAACGGTGTATCACAGTACTAAGCACAAAGCTTTAAAGTTCAGGACAGCAGCATTAAATTTAAAATCAGCACTCGAGCACCCCAATGCTAACAAGTCATTTATAGTATCTGAACCCTAGTCTAGTTCCTTCACCCAGGAAACAAGAAAAATTACATACGTGTTATAGCAGCTAAGGAGAGAAAAAGGAATGCTGTACACGCAGTCAGACTGCCATGGTTTGAATGAGAGTTGTCCGCCACTGGCTTATGTGTTTATATATCCTTAGTCGTTAATGTTTAGGACAGTCGAGGCACTCTCAGGAAGTGGAGCTTTGCAGGAGGAAGGTACCTCAGAGGGGGTGGGGCCTTGAAGTTGGGAGCCCCATTCTACTTCTCACTAGCAGTCTGCTCTTGCAGTTAGCTGCTCTCTCTCTCTCTCTCTCTTTCTCTCTGCCTCTGCCTCCATGATGACGGACATGACCTGAGCCATTTCCAGCTTCTGCTGCCCACCGGGCCTTTCCCACCATAATAGACTATATCCCCTCTGGAACTGTAAGCCAAATAAATCTCTCCTTTTCTCCCCTAAGTTATATTTGAGCATTGTCTCACAGCAGCAGAAATAAAGTAACTGCAACACAGATATATAAAAATTAAGCATGCATGGCAGATTATTTTCTTTTCTGTGCTATTAATTTAATCATTATTTCAAAGTGCAAACCACATATAATAAATTTGTTACTCAATAACTGAAATCAGGCTTGGTGACTCATGCCTGTAATCCCAGTACTTGGGAATCTAAAGTAGGAGGATCAGGAGTTCAAGTAATTAGAGCCCATCTAGGACAACATGAGATCCTGGCTCAAAAAAATGAAACAAAAGTGATTTTCTAGTTTATTCATATTTCAGCTATAATTTTTTGCTGTAAATAATCAGATAGCGATTTAATGTGAATAGAGAGCAATGGATAACTTACCTATGGAAACCATCCTTCAAAAATTCTTGCCTCAAAATAATTTCAGAACAAGTGGCTCTTATGCCTACAAGAATTAAAAGACTTTTTTAAAAATAAAATAAGCATTCAAAGAAATTTTAAGTAATTAGAAAACTGTGTTACAATTTCAATAGCCTTTAATAGCCAGAAGAATCTAACCATTTAAAAGCAAAATAAAAGGGGCTGGAGAGGTGGCTCAGGGGTTAAGCCTCTGCCTTGCAAGCGGAAGGTCCTGAGTTCGATCCTAGATCCCAAGTATAGACTACGGGCAGAAGCAGGGGTGGCCTGCGTTTCTGGTCATGGTAGGGCGGAGCCTGTGAATTCCCCGGTAGAGTAAACAAGGAGGAGGTGGAGACGTCTATGGTGGTTCCCGAATTTGTCCGTGGTGCTACACACACGCGCATACATGCACAATTGAATAAATAATAATAAAAAAATTTTAAAAAAAGCAAAATAAAAACTTTTGAACTTTAAGTAGTTTAAGCTATATATAAATCTATTTGTTAGCGCACCAAGGCTGAGACTTGGGACTTGTTTGTTCCATTTCAAATCTCATCTCACCTCTTAATAGCTCTGTATCTTTCTCTCTGTGGTTGGCCTTAGAATTTAATACATGTAGAAGCACTCAGAATGGAGCTACCATATACTAAATATTCTAAGTAAGTGTTTGCTATTAAAAAAAGTCTGTTCAAGTAATTCTGGGTCACCAAAAAGGGGACAGGTTAGATGGCCAGAAAATGTTTTAGTTCAATGACAGTGGACACATAGATACATACGGCAAGTTCTGTATTATGATATCCATGCCTACAAAACTTAGGAGACTGCACATTTATACCTTGTGGAGATGTTGGGAGTGTTTTTTTTGGGGGGGGCGGAAGGGGTTAAGAAGAAAACAGTAGGCACTCAAAGATTCAGAGTTCATTTACAAACAGAAAAAAAAAACTGATTCTATATATAATATGGGCACTAAAACTATAATATAAGTACCATAAAACTAAAAATTCAGTAGCCAAGTAGTTATTGTCAAGTCAAATACCTTGCTATGGAGCTCGGCTCATTTCGAAAGAAGTATGTTGGAAGAACATTAAAATACACACTTATTACTGAATGAACTGAACCTATCAAAGTATTCCTTAAAAAATATGCTATTAAAAATGACGTGAAAATGAAACCATTTGAAGTTTGGAAAAAAGAATAAATATTCCTTAAATTGCATCTATATGCTCAATCTTCTATCTGGTGCTTTCACATCATATTTTAAGCTTTCAAGACTGGTAAAATTGCTGTCACTTGTGTATCAGGAAAACAAGGGCTTACAGTGCGAGACTAGCACTGAATCATTAAACTAAGTTCTACAACTAAGGCAAGGTTTGCCTGACTTTCACTGCTTAAGATACTCACTCTCTAAGCTAGAGAAATCTTTCATTGAAGAACCATGTGGCATTTTCTCCAAATAAATACAGAAATACCAGAGGCATCTCTTACATGAATCCATACTTTCCTTCGCTATGTTATATTCAAACCCGGGATACAAACTAATATCCAATGAAGAAAAGAGTCAGATTAATAGGCCATTGCTAGAAGAATCTTAGAGATGCCAACAGCAGTTGCTTAAATACTCTTTTGAAGCCAAACCTGTAATGCCACTTTTTTTTTTCGGGGAAGGCTGAAATAGAAGGATCCCAAGTTCTGGCCGTACCTGGGCTACAGGACAAACTTATAACCGGAGAAACTAGTCAGTACTGACTTTCCTCCCCTTGCGCACGTAATTACTAGATTGCAACAACTCTTGCACGTGTCTTCCTACTTGCTAGGAGCGTCGAAGCCGTGTTTGAATCAGGGTTGAGGGGGCACCGCACTGAGCACTGCATTCAGCTCACAAACTGGGGCCCAAGATCTGCCGCCAACGCGGTCCCCAGCCCCGAGTGATCTGACACCCGGGTCAACCCGTTCTAGCATCAGGGATGTCTGTAAAATAGGAGCGGTCGGTCCGCGGGCCACACCGCCCAGCACTCGGAGCTCAGCGGGCCCCGCGGCGGGCAGGACCCTCCCGAGCCGCCCCATGGACTTTAATTACAGGGCGGCCCGTCCGGCCGCTCTTACACCAGCGAGCTCGCAGGACGGGAGGCGAAGCACGCGGCCTTTGTTGTAACCTCCAGCTCGCCCCCGGCGTCCTAGGTCCCGCGCCCGGTATCCGCAGCGCGAGGCCGAGCCGCTCCGCACTCTGCTGCCCCAAGTCCTCCCGCAGCCCCGCCGCCTTTACCAGTACCGAAGGGGGCGTCGCTGAAGTCCGCGGCGAGCCTGCGGAAGAGCCCAGCCGCCCCGAGGAGCAGCCAGGCCACGGCGCGGGCAGCCAGGTCGCCGGAGCGCGGACGCCCGACAGGGCGCGCGGGGACGGGCCGCGGACGCGGAAGGAGCCTGCACGCGCCTCGCAAGCGCGCGCGCCCACCGGCTGGCGCGACTGCGGCGCCGCGCTCGCTACGCAAACGCCCGCGGTCCTCGGCTCCCCGGCTCTTTCCGGAGCCCCAGCCCCGCGAGCTCCCGACCCGCGTGAGCCGGCGCCGAGTCCGCCCCGAGGGCCCCGCCCCTCCCCGGAGGCCGAGGGCGGGGTGAGGAGCTGCGCGTGCGCCCAGCGCGCGCCCGGCCGTTGCCATGGGAACGGTTCCACCCGAGCAGGGCGGGCCTCAGGTCTGCCCACGCTGTCTAAACACCACGCCAGCAGCCTTCGCGCTGCCTCCTCCTCCGCAGTCAGGTGCTCGACACTTGGGGTCTCCCGCCGCGCCGTTTGCCCCCACGATCACGCCAGGGAACGCCGGACTGGTCGGGCCTCACCGGCGATTTGAGGGCTTCTTTGTGCAGTGCGCTCGGGTGGAAACCACCTCTTCCTGCGGCTGGGACGCTTGTCTGCAGAAGATGCATTTCCGGTCCTTGAAGGGTAAGAAAACCTTGCAGTGGAGGGACGTGAATAGGGAAAGGGGTCCGTCTACGCCTAACACGTCTGCACCCCGTAGGCGCTGTGGGGCATTCTGAGGACGTTTCAACAAAAGCATTCGCGTCCAAGAGCGGGTAGGTCACCCTGCTGTTCTTGGTCCCGACCTCTACGGAATCTGTAAACAGGCCTGGAGAGTACCTACCGGGGGACAGACCCCAGCGGAACCGAAGACTCTAGGGTGATGTCCCGAACCGAGAAGACGGTGGAATAGGCCATTTAAGCCTGGAGATAAAATTTGAGGGGAAATGCCGAAAAGAATTGAAACAGGATGCATATGCAGAGGAGTAAGGTAAAGTATTCTTTTTGTTTTCTAGAATGCTTACGGAGTTATCTTACATTCCCAAGAAACTCCACTTAAGTAAAAATAGAAGTGAAATTTTGAAAATTAAAAAGGTCTATAGTCAAAAACCTACATTATCTATTACATATATCCTTCACAAGTACGGCCATGTTGCTTAAGTACAAAGAACTTACATTTTGTTTAGGAGTATCTCTTAGAAAATTGACTAACGTCATTTTTAGCAAGGTGAACTGTTGATAGTATTTGGTCATTGCCTCAGGCTAGATGCTAAGCACAGCAATTTAAAAACCTAATTCTTTTTTAGGATTAACAAATTTCATAAAGATTTTTGCATTCAACAACATGGGTGATAATGTAGATTATGGTCCCAAATAACAGGTCTACTTGGCTGTCATAAAAAATACTGCGTTTGATGTTGGGAAATAGTATTTACAATCCAAAAAATATACTGTAGTTTAAATATATATATATATGGCTAGGAGTACTAAAGGTGAATATTTCATATGTGATCTTCCTCTATCCTTCCTTCTTCCCTTGTCCAGTTTTCTATAATGAACATGTGTTATTGCTAATGTTTTTTATACTTTCTGCCTGTGAAAATATCATTACTTTATGCTACCTTACTCCAAAGTGTTCAACCCTTGCAAATCATAACTTCATCTAAGCAGTTCCTATAATTATATGTATTTTAGCACTGAAGATAAAAAGAAAGTATTAGCCCCAAAACAGTTGTGTTTCTTATAACTGGAAAAATACTATAGTAAGACAAATAAGCTGAAATAAAAGCCATGCAAACATTATTACTGTTTTGTAAATATAGAGCTTGATTCTTCATCACATTTTTCTCACTCTGTAGCGAGATTGATCTGAAGCCCACTACATAGCCCTGGTTGGCCTTGAACTCATGGCAGTCCTACTTAGCCTTTCAAGTTCTTGGATTATAGGCATACACTACGCATATACACACCAACATGGGCCTGGTCAAGTCTGCCTTATTGACCATGCTTCTAAACTATAAATACTTAAGTTGACAGTAATCATCTGGCTGGGATCTTTCTGCTCAAATTAGAAGTACCTAAGGCCTAGAGTCTGGACTAACAGATGCTTAGACACTTCCAAGCCCTGGAGCTGAGAAATTCCGACTGCAGACCTAGAAGCCAGAAACTACAGCTCTCGTTGCTCATGTTGGAAACTCTTTTCTGGAATTTAACTGCCAGCAACTCCAGCACTTGGCAGATATACTGCTTAGCAATAAGTGGTGCCAACAGGCAGCATCTGCTAGCATCACAGCCCCTGAAGGGCCTTGGAAGCTGGACCCTAATTCCTACTGGTATTGGTATTACAGCTCTTGACCCTGGACCTCTCAGCAGTCCTTAGGACTTGACAGTTCCTTGCGATTCTTCTAGTAGCTGGGCATCCTCGTTTCGTCTCTACTCGCCGATGTTTCTTCCCTAGGCTACGCTCTGGAACTCTTCAGTTGTCTCTTGGGGCTGCTGCTACCACTGCGACTGTCACCCAGCTGGTGACTATAACCACTCCGCTGACCTTTCTACCGTCTCCTCTTCATATCAGCAGCTCAGTCAGGTCTACCAATGCTAAAGATCAACAGCAGGCAAGGAAACACCACTTGAGAAGACTTCTCATAGCCCTAACGCTGCCACATCTGGGGGCAGCACAAGAGGGTGCATCACAGCTGACTCCAAAAGTGAGCTGGGCAGCTTCTTATGTAGCCAGAGTGCTATGTGGCAAGGACATTCACACCAGTGGTGCGTGACACGGCCCTTTGTGCAAATGGAGATTGTGATCTTTAGTAATCACTGGCTGCCTGCCGAGCCGCCAGGAGCACTCATTCCCTGAGTGAGTCACTCAGGAACTAAACTAAATGCTAAAGTTCTCTGAGTTATTCTTACTGACAAGTGTAGCATTACAGGGCTGGGGAGATGACTCAGTGAGACCTGAATTCAAATCCTAAACACTCAACAGAAAAAGCTGGATATGGCACCTATACACTCGGAACAGGAGAATCATCGGCACTTGCTGGACACTGGCTTGGCTCAGTGAGAGACCCTGTCCAAGAGAATAAGGTAGAAAGCAATAGAGCAGACATGGATGTCTCCTGTGGTCTCCATAGCTCATCATAGGCACACACCTCCTTTCCCCACATGCATACAGTCTGGTGCTACTTAACCATGTAGGCTCTCTGGAGTGGTCGTGATGGAAACACATCTTTAGCTGTGGTTAGAAAATCCTTAGATTGGGCTGGAGAGGTGGCTCAGGGGTTAAGCTTCTGCCTTGCAGGCAGAAGGTCCTGAGTTCAGATCCCAGATCCCACGTATAGACGCCAAACGGAAGCAGGGACTGCCTGCGCTTCTGGTCCTGGTAGGGCGGAGCCTGTGAATCCCGGGGCAGAGTAAATAAGGAGGAGGTGGAGGCGTCCATGGTGGTTCCCGAATTCGTCCATGGTTCTACACACACACACAGGCGCGCGCACACACACATACATACGCACATACGCACAATTGAATAAATAATAATAAAAAAAATTTTAAAAAAGAAAGAAAATCCTTAGATTAACAGTAAAGTGTCGAAAATAGCCAGGCTGCCAGTAGAGGGGCTGCTTAGCCCACCAGTCCCCAGTTAAGGCTGCTAACTGTAAGGGAAATCCTGTTGCACCACTGCCCTACACAGTTTTATCATCCACAGAAAGCAGTGAAAGAGTATTTACAATGAAGATTTAAAAAACCTCAATGCAGAACTAACAATTCTAATAGCAACTTAACAGTGCTTAATAGCATTAAGTCATTTTAAGCAATGCTTCATCCTTCCCCAGTACTCAGGGAAATGTAAATTCCTCCAATTATGTCTCAGGATGGGATAATATATACACGAACTTTGATTTTTATTAATACAGATTGTTTGACAAGTATTATGCCTATTATATTCCAGTGGATATGGAACATGTAGACTAATGGGGAAGATGGATGATTACATGGTGATGTTGAAAAATGTCATTGAGTCAAGGAATTATGAGATCCAACTTAGTTAACTTTGTCAGTACAAAATATTTAAAGTTTAACAGTCCACAGACTAGGTATGTAGCTTGGTTGATAGAGTACTTGCCTAGCAGGCACATAGACTTATGTTCCACCCCCAACATGTAAACTGGGCAAGACAGCATGTATTTATAACCCCAGAACTGGGGAGGAGACAGGAATATAAAAAATTCAAGGTCATCCTTCACATCATAGCAGACTCAAAGATGTTGTTATGAGCTACATGAAATCCTGACCCCCCCAAAAAAATTTTTGTAAGTTTTTAAAAATAACACAAAATCTTGCTATAGATAAAGGGTGAATGAAACATACCTTCTTAACAGTGTCAGTGGGTCAGTTCTTGGGCTTACTTGGAACTCATATGTGGTCTTGGGTGAGAATGCTAAGACACTCAGATGTCCTGAGCACACTGAATCGCTGGGCTCACCAAAGCTAAGCATAGGCTCGTAGAACTGAAGTACAGCCAGATCTGCTGGGAGGAGGGATGAAGAAACTGAAGATTCATTCTATACCTAGATAATTTTTCTCTCCCTTCAGCAGGAAGTGATTATGCAAGTATTGAATTTTCACGAGATTTCCTCTCATTTGCCCTGAAGTATAAGTGGAAATGATGTGCACTGCCAAGAAATGTGGGATCAGGTTCCAGCCTCCAGCGATCATCTTAATCTATGAGAATGAAACCAAGGGGAAGAGTCGCCAGCGCATCATGCCTGTCCGAAACTTCTCAAAGTTTTCAGGTACCTCACATTAAATCTGTTGTGCATTGTAAATATTTTCTGAATCACATACCTATAATCCAAATAAATTGAAAAGCTAAGGCAGGAAAATTGCAAGTTAAGACCAGCATGGCCAATTTAGAGATACCCTGTGTCAAAATTTTAAAGAAATGGGAAGGGAGACAGCAAATATAGGTCGGTGGCAGAAGCTCAGTGATGAGCACTTGCCTAGCAGATGCAAGGTCCCAAAGTTCATCCCTAGTACTGGAGAGAGAGAGAGAGAGAGAGAGAGTGAGAGAGAGAGAGAGATTCATGCAGCAGAATGACATGGTTGTCAAGAGTTAACAAACTTGAATTTGATGATGGTTAATCTCAATAGTCAGTTTGATGAGATACATGATCACCCCGGAGATGAGCCTCTGGAATACCTGCAGAGTATTATCTTCATTGCATGCTCAGGTGGGATGCTTCACCCATGGGAGCAGCACCATTCTGTGGGTGGGACTTTGGTCTGTATAAAAAGGAGTACGTGAGCTAAATATGAGCATCACGCTCTCTCCTTCCCACCTGTGTCTGTGATGTGACTAGCAGCAGCTGCTTCAAGCTCCTTCCACCTTGACTTTTCCACCACGATGGGCCGTACCCCTGAACCATGAGCCAGAATAAACCCTTTCTCCCCTAAATTGCTTTTGTCTATTTTATCACAGCAATAATAACATAAAATAGGTTTAAATCATGACGCTATGAGGGACTAGTAGTGACCTAGGTAAGGACTAGCCATTTACTGGGATAAATCACTCACTGTAGTAAACTTCCATTTCCTATAAAAGAAAAATCTGCAATGTTTTACAGTTTGAATTTGATAACTAATGTTTTAAGAATATTATATGAGTTGAATGATATAGTATTATTTTCTTCCCTCCAAATTATTATTTATAGTTTTACCTTTTCTTAGTACTACAACTGCTGCCTTTTAAAAATGATGCTTTTTATCCTCCAATATTTTCTTCAGTTAAAAGTTTTTAATATCTCTACAAAGTAATTTTAAACTTAAGAAGGTTAAAAAATACTCAGTCTTTCTTCCTTCACATTCAAAGTTCAACTTATTTATTCATTTTAAAAATGTTTTTATTTCTGTTTTGGGCATTTTGTGAAAGATCTCTGTATGTAGTTCAACCGGGCCTCAAATTTGTGGATATTCTCCTGCTTCAGTATCCCCAGTATTGGAGTTATGAACACCATGCCCAGCCTGGTTTTTTGTTGTTTGTTTGCTTTTTGCTGTGGCTGTGTTATTTATTTGTATGTTTTAAGATAAGGTCTAGTTATATAGCCCATGCTGGCCTCAGACTCTACCTCTCTCGAGTGCTACCTCTCCCTACATGCCTCTGTGAATATACCTTACAGAGCTCTTTTTTATATATAAAAGAGTAGTTCTACAGTATAACTCATTTCAGCAATCCCTTTACCCATTCAATTACAATGCAAATAATGATTTCAGGGGCCTGAACTTCTTGTTCTGTTTTAGCAATAGTTTCTGGTGTATATGATATGTGTGTGCTGTCTAATTTTTGTTTTGTTGTTTTCTCCTCCTTAGATTGCACCAGAGCTGCTGAACAATTAAAGAATAATCCTCGGCACAAAAGTTACCTGGAACAGGTATCCCTGAAGCAGCTGGAGAAATTGTTCAGTTTTTTACGAGGTTACTTGCAGGGACAGAGCTTGGCAGAAACAATGGAACAGATCCAACGGGAAACAACTGTTGATCCTGAGGAAGATCTGAACAAGCTCGACGACAAGGAGCTGGCCAAGAGGAAGAGCATCATGGATGAACTTTTTGAGCAAAACCAGAAGAAGAAGGATGATCCAAATTTTGTTTACGATGTCGAGGTGGAGTTCCCGCAGGATGAGCAGCTGCAGTCCTGCGGCTGGGACACAGAGTCAGCTGATGAGTTCTGACACGCACGTCGTGGCTAGTGGAACAGCCACGTTTCCACGGAGAACAGAGGTTGATTCTAGGAAAATCTGTGAACGCTAAACATACATATGTGGGGCTATAAAGCAAAGACATTTACATTACTGTGTTGACAGGAAAAGCAATATAGGAATCTGCCTTCAAGGAGCTTGTAATCTAAATGGAAGATAATTCAAAATTTGTAAAAATAGTTAACAGTATTAAATAGCAAAAATATTAGATAAAGATGCTTGATAAAGGCTAAAGGAGGCCAGAGGCTAGATTACTACAGGGGAAAATAGTCAGAGGAGGCTTTGTCTTTAGTTGGAAAGACAGGTCCTTTCCTGGCCTTGAAGTGCTGGATAAGTTCACATCAGAATCCAGATGCGACTAAGGGAGAAGGGCATGGTAAAGAGACAGGAAAGAAATTTTTATTTCATGAAGAATGAACAATTATAGTTTGACAAGATTGGAATTCCCCTATGTGCATTATGTCTGTATGTGCTTTACCTCTGGAGTAGAAGAGGGGGCTGCACTGCAGGTGCGTGTCCCGTGCTGGACAGCAAAGCGAGCCTGTCTCGCTGGATCAGGAAGTACATACTGTAGATACTCTGAAACACAGCCCTCTTCCCACGACAAGAGGTTTCTTTGTAAAAGGGAAGATCACCCTATAATAAATGAACAACAGGTGCTGCCAATTTTAGACCTGTATGTGAATTTGGGTGTATACAGGACTTTGTTCTACAAGGTCATCTGTGTACGAATGCATTTGTTCTTGCCAGAATATTATTTAATTTGTAGAAATCTTATGTTTTCTACAAGAAAATTATTATTCATTAAATAAAACTATGGATATAAGTATTAAGTTTTTTGTCTGTTTATTCTCCCTTCCATTAGTCTCCCTCCCTCCTTTTCTTCCTTCCTGTCTTTTTTCCTTCCTTTCTCTCTTTCTCTTTGTTTCTGATGTCTTCTATGTGTAGGCATTGCTGATATTTTAATCATTTCAAGTTAACATGGAAAGTAATTTTATGTGTTTCATTATGAAACTTTTCTATATGTGATAATAATATACTTTGTTCTTTTTTGACCCTTCCCATATTTCCTTGTCCTCCCTGCCCTCTCCTTCTGCTGGTCCCTTTCCTCTTCCCCAAATGGTCCTTCTGCCTTTGTGACATGTGTTCCATTTTCCTCAGTTTCCCTCCACTCTCCACCTTAGGATCTCTTACCCCTCTCTCATAGTGCTCCTAGTTCACAACCCCATACACACACACACACACACGTACATGCTTGCACATTATAATCTAGAGTCTACATATGAGAGAAAACACATGGTGTTTGCCTTTCTGATCTGGTAGAACATGATATCAATTCTTTTTATTTTTCAGTAAGGTTGAAAAAAACTTGTATATATGCAACATTTTCTTTATTCATCTACTGAGGAGCATTTAGGCTAGTTCTGTTTGCTTTTACAATTTTGATGAAGCATGTATTGAATCTATAGATTGCTTTCAGTAATAGGGGCTCTTTCATGATATTAATTCTTCCAGTCCATAAGCACAAGTCTTCTGTCTTTTTGCACTGTTTTGAAATTTTCATTATAGAGATATTTTACCTCCTTAGTTGGTTTTTTTTTTGTGTGTGTGTGTGTGTGTATGTGTATGTGTGGGTGGGTGTACTTGTAGGTATGTATACAAGAGGGTATGTGCCTGTGGAGGCCCAAGGATGACATCAGGAATCATCTTGGACTGTTCTACCTTATTGCTTTGCTCTGTGGTTTCCCAGGCTCTGCCAGGGTTGGAATTACAAGCCACCCCATATCCACCTGGCTTTTTTTTTTTTTGCATGGGATCTGAGGATCTGAATTCAAGTTCTTTTTCTTCCTAGGCAAAGGCTTTAACCACTTAGCAATCTTGCCAACCCTGGTTGGGGCTTTACTTTAACTCTTGTAAATGGGATTGTTTTCTATTGATTTCTTTTTAGGAAAATTTATCATTGCTATATAAAAAGGCTAATGATTTTTGTTTATGTATAAGAGAGATAAAAAGGTGCATGTGTATACGAATGTCATGGCACATGGGTGAAGGTCAGAATCAGTCATTTTCATTCACCATGTGGGCTTCTGGGGATAGAACTCAGGTCACTAGACTTGTGAGCAGGCGCAATACCCATCAAGCTGTCACACCAACCCAAGGATACTGATTTGTGTATGTTGATTTTGTATCCTACTTTGCTGAAAGTGCTGAGGTGTTTGTAGGTTTTCTAGTGGAGTATTTAGTAGGTTTTAAGTATGTGATAACATCATCAGCAAATAGGGATAATTTGACATCTTCCTTTTGGTATTCTTTTATTTCTTGTGTTTTCTTATGTGTGTGTGTGTGTATGTGTGTGTGTGTGTGTGTGTACATGTGTCATGGCACATATGTAGAAGTCAGAGGAAACTTTGTGAAGTTAGTTGCCTCCTTTCGCCTTAATGTGATTTCTGGGGATTAAACTCAGATTCTCAGGCTTTGACAATAAGCACCTTTACATGTTGAGACATCTTAGCAGCCCCACTTTCTTTTATTGCTTGAGTAAAGGCTTTGAGAGCTATATTAAATAGATCAGAAAAAGTGGGCACCCTTGCCTCATTCTTGATTTTAGAACAAATGCTTTCAATCTCCTCAATATTATGTTAGCTATATGTTTAAAATATGCAGCCTTTTATTTCTGAGCAAGCAGGAGGTCAAGATTTTGAAAAAGCAAAAGGAGAAGATAAGTACATCCCCCAGAGCGCCAGGTGCAGCTCTGTAATACTGCCACCTTTCTCGTGCCAATCCGTGTTCCTTTGATTCCTGGTTCCTTTAGGGTTAATCATGAAGGAATGTTGCACTTTGTCAAAGACCATTTCTGTATCTGAACTGATCATGTGACTCCTGTCCTTACATCCATTGATGTGTTTTATTACATTTACCGATCTGCACATGACCTTGGATCTCTGGAGTGAAACCAACTTGGCCCTGGTATTTGATCTACTTAATGTGATCTTGAATTCACATTTTATTGAGAATTGTATCTATGTTCAGCAGGGAAATTGGTCTATAGTTTTTGTGTGAGTGTGTTGTGTTGTGTCTTTATCTGGATTTGGTGTCAGGGTAATAGCTTCCAAGAATAGTAGTGTCTCTTCCCTTTTTACTTTGTGAACTGTCAGAGAAATATTCGTGTCCTAAAGGGTTTGGGGAAACCCAGCAATGAATCCATCTGGTCCTGGATTTGCTTTGAGGGAGACTTTTGCTGCTTCAGTCTCAGTATTGATCTGTCTGAGCTGTTTAAACTTCCTTGATTTCATTTTGGTAGATCATACATGTCTTGGAATTTATCCATTGCCTCCAGATTTTCCAAGTTTTTTTTTTTTTTTTGGAATATAAGTTTTCAAAGTATTCCCTCTTCAATGGTACATGTTTAAGACAGAATATTCTTGAAATGAAATGAATAGGCTTTGTTTCCTGGATACCTGATCGAGGAAATTTTGTTTCCTGTATGAGAATTCTTCAGTGGGCAAATTCCATCAGGGCTTATTCATCATCACCCTTGACCTTACAAATTGTAGCCATAGATAGTTGGGACAGTGAGATTCTGACATGTCTCGATACTTAGGAGGAAATTGTAAGGAGAGCAGAAAAAAAAATCTCTCATCACCACTATTAACTATTTCTTGGTCACATTGCTCCGCTTCCCTTTACAATAGGTACTACAGAATGTTCACATTTTGGTTAGGTGCATACTTTGCTCTCAAAAATCTTACAGAGATGGGCTGGAGAGGTGGCTTAGGGGTTAAGCCTCCGCCTTGCAGGCGGAAGGTCCTGAGTTCGGATCCCAGATCCCACGTATAGACGCCAGGCGGAAGCGGGGGCAGCCTGCGCTTCAGGTCCTGGTAGGGCGGAGCCTGTTAATCCCGGGGCAGAAGGAGGTGGAGGTGTCCATGGTGGTTCACGAATTCGTCCATGGTTCTACACATACACAGACACACACACACACACGCGCGTGCGTGCATGCATATACACACAGTTGAATAAATAATAATAATAATAATAATAATAAATCTTACAGAGCTATGTATGGGAACATAGACCTATAGTTCCACTACTTTAGGCTTTCTACTATTTGATCAGAGCCTAGTTATTGTACATGTTAACTTGAATGAAGTTAGGTAACCATGAAGGCTGTGGTTTATCCTCCTAGAGGTTATTAACCACTTCTATATCTAACCTATTAATTTTATTTTAACATCTTTCTGTGAATGCCTATAAATACCCAGTTCTTCAAAATTCTCTGAAACAGCTTTGACATTTTAATTGCTTTATTAATGAGTCAATATCTTAAATGTCTTCCTTTAATATTTGCACATTCCTTTTCTTCTTCCTTTTTTGTTCAGATGTCATCTTGCTTTGATGCTCAGGCTGATCGGGAGCTCCTGGGCTCAACAGCCCTACATCCGAGTACGTCACGGCACACAGCTCAAGAGTGTTTGTGACAAGGTCTCATCCAGCCCAGGCTGTCCTAAAACTCCATATAGCCAGAATTGGTCTTGAATTTATGTTTCAACCTCCTGAATGCTAGAATACAGGTTTACACCACCACACCTGGCTTGAAGATTTTTGTTTAAGATTATGTTTTGCCACTGATTGCCCATATCATAAAGAAAGGAGCATATTTTTTTTAATTTTTATTGTTATTATTTATTCAACTGTGTGCATATGCGTGTGTATGTGCGCGCGCGCTTGTGTCTGTGTGTGTGTGTGTGTGTGTCTGTGTATGTGTAGAACCACCATGGACGCCTCCACCTCCTTCTGCCCCGGGATTCACAGGCTCTGCCCTACCAGGACCAGAAGCGCAGGCCGCCCCCACCTCTGCCTGGCGTCTATACGTGGGATCTGGGATCCGAACTCAGGACCTTCCACCTGCAAGGCAGAGGCTTAACCCCTGAGCCACCCCTCCAGCCCCGAAAGGAGCATATTTTTGGTCTTTAGTGGCATGCATGGTTTTTGTTTCGATGTGCTGATATGCTGGAAAGAGAGCTGAGGACAGAAACAGGGAAAAGCAGACAGCTGCAGGAACGAGAGGACGAGGACGAGCCGAACAGTCAGCCAGAGGATGCACAGGAGCCACTCTCTCTGTCAGCTGCCCGGGAAGCAAGCCTTGCCAGTGTCTTTCTGATGGGAATTCCGGGTCACCTCACTCGGAGGTACTGAATAAAGTAGTGGAGCTCCAGAATGCATGCAGCGTGGGCAGCAATCTAAGAGTAAAAATGGGGGTGCATGAGAATTGTCTTGAACAGATATGGAAAGCATCTTGTGCACCTTAAAAGTCTTTCCCCAAAGCTCTGCCATTGCCAGAAGTCAGTTTAGTCATTTTTCTTTTTCTTTTTTTTTAAAGATGTGTTCTCACTATGTAGCCCAAACTGTCCTGCCACTCACTGTATAGACCAGCCTGTTCTCAGATTTATCTTCCTGTCTCGGCCTCTCAAGTGCTAGCAGCCACCATATCCAGAGTATTTTAATCTTAGGGAAAGTGGGATGTTTATTGCTGCTACAATGAAAAACGGGAGAAAAAAACTACCATCAGAGGGCAGCATTTGTTCTTTAATTTATCAAACGGTACCTTTAGGTTGACCGAACACAAATGCAAGAAATATTTTCTTATAATTTACACAATGTCCCTTCATTCACATCTAGGCAGATTTGGCCTTCAACCTTTTTGAAATACTGGGATGTCTGAGTGACACTTGCAAATAGTTTTTACTCATCTAATATATTTTAAGCACTGACTATACTGTTCCAGGTAATAGGACACAGAAGACAAGGCAGCGGGGTTGGAGATAAGTGGGGGACACTGCTGTTCTGTAGCTCACATTTCAGGAGGTAGAAATATGTCAATCAGAACATCATATGATGGTAAGTGCTGTGTGGATAAAATGGGGTGATGCATGCCACTCTGTCTTCACTTACTGAGGAATCTGAAAAGGAGGCCAAGGATGAAAAATGGTATCATCCCAATAATGCCACTGTAGGCAAGTTACAGTATCACATTTTGTAATAATTTGCTCTATTTTTAAATGCAGCTTTATCTTCTCTGGCTTTGAGTTTGGGGCTCTTTCCTGTGCCTGACCTCTGAGCAGGAGGAGCCAGGAGTTCTGCTTTCCCTCCCTCCAAATCTGAGGCCTTCATCTGCTGCTTGAGTTCATCACCTTCCTGTGTGACTGTGGGCTGTGTCTCAGATGACTGTATGGGTAGGAACATCTGCATGTTTGTTCATCCCTGAGTCTGACACCCGAAAAGACCCCTCAAAAACAAGAGGTCTTTATCTGTGTTCCATCACCCTCAGCTCTCGCATGTATAAAATGAGATGGTAGTCACTGTTTTCACGGGGCTGATAGAAGGATGGCATAAGACTTTCAGAAAGTATAGTATGTGGCATGGAGTAAGTATCCAATACAGGGGCGTCTCTAGGGCCTGGCACCTCTCATCTAAGATTCAAATACACGTTAGTTGCCTTCCAGGTACCCAGAACTTTCAGTAGAATTCAAGCAACTTAAGTGATCAGCCACTGAGTATAATCAAGATTTTATAATTTGAGGTAACTGGATTAAAATGAACAATAAGGGGCTGGATAGGTGGCTCAGGGGTTAAGCCTCTGCCTTGCAGGTGGAAGGTCCTGAGTTCGGATCCTAGAGCCCACGTATAGATGCTAGGCGGAAGCGGGGGCAGCCTGCGTTTCTGGTCCTGGTGGGACAGAGCCTGTGAATCCCAGGGCAGAATAAACAAGGAGGAGGTGGAGGCGGTCCATGGTAGTTCCCAATTTCACCTGTGGTTCTACATACACATACACACACACACACACACACACACACACACACACACACACATACACACATGCACACACGCACAATTGAATAAATAAAAAAATGAACACAATGAAACATTATAGAAGTCAAAGCAGTGTCTATCTACCATTTACATTAGGAAATATAAAGTAAAAAACATTGAATGGGAAAGAATTAAGAGCAACTAACATGAAACAGACAGGAGGATGACTGACTCATCGAGAACCAGGGAGTGGCTGCCGAGGAACTTACACTGCACCAATAGAGTCTGAATGTTCAGATCAAGGGACAAGGGATGGAACGGGCCCCATTTTTAATGGGACACTGGCAACCTGAAGAGAGGAAAAGAGAGTGAACATGTCACGTGAGAATCAGCTGGAAGAATTGGGATTCCTGTTTAAAGAAGATTGCTATTGAAGTCTTCGGTTGTCTAAAGACTTCCACGCAGAAGAATGAATAAGAAGGAAAAGCCAGGTGCAAAGAGCAGAACAGCTCTCATCTCAGTTGAAGGCAGAATTTTCTGAGCATCGAAACTTCCAGCAGCAGAAAGGTGACTCTGAAAAGTTGACCTGGCTGTCTGTGAAAGCAAAGCAGAGGGGTGCTGGACAGGTCATCAAGTCAGCGTTTGTAACAGTGATGTCTCTGGAGTGGCATCTCAGGGAGCCGTGGAGTGGGTGCAGGGTGGTCACAGCAGGGTGACAGAAAGGAAGCCAGAGGAGGTGGAAGCTGGAAACCACCGCCCCCAGCCTAACAGTCTCGACTTGTTAAGTGTTTTTCACTTCACATTCATTCATTACCTCTTTGTTGCTAACATCCAGCTTTGAAAACCACAGGAAATGGCAACTTTCATTATTAACTCAGGTTTGAATGTGAATTGCCCCTCCCACAAGCTCATTGTTTGGACACTAGGTCCCAGCCGGTGGTCCCAGCCCGTGATGCTGTTTGGAGGTTGACGAACTGTGCTCCAGCTAGAAGTGGGTCACTGGGGCAAACCTTGAAGGGTCCTCCCAAGTGTTCTGCTTCCTGGTCATCCACCGCGTGAGCGAGCCCTAGATCGCAATGCCACAGATCCAGCCCTCACGCCTCCCCTCCCCCACGGTGGGCTATATTCCTCTAAACTGTGAGCCAAAATAAATCCTTTCTCTCTTGAGTTGTTTCTGTAAGGCCTCGCAATGAGAAAAGCAATAACAGTCAGCTTCTGGGACTTTCTATTCTTCATTCCACTACCTCTACTTCCCAAATAAGGGGTTACAAATGTGTGCGACCACGCCCTGCTTGAACAGCTTTTCAATGTGGAGGCTCACCTCAGCTGCCTTCCCCCAGGCAGGATACAAGAACCTTAGCTTGTGATAAACTTCCCCAGGGAGCTCTGTTCAGCATTAACCCATCTCAGTCGTCCATGATCATTGTCACCTGCACACGCCCTTCCCTTAATGAAGGATGTGCGCGGCTGGGATTTGTTTCTCCCCACTGAGCCCCGAAAGCAGCAAGTGCTCTTTGTTTGCATTTGATAAGTGGGTGGAGCACAGGACGCCCAGGACCTTCTCTGTCTTGTCTCACACCCTCTTTTGGTTGCTAAGTCACTCCTTCATCAAGACTCCACTTTGAGTCTCTACCTCAGGCTACTGGATTTCAGGCAGGATGCATCAGACTCACCTAGATTACAGTCCCAGGTTTCTGATTCCACGAATCTGGGCGAGGCTGAGAAGTCCCCACACCACACTTCAGAAGCACATGCTTAGACTTCGTTTTCCTTCGTTTTTGGAAATTCACAATTCCTTTTTGTTTCTAGTAATATCTTGGCATTCCATCACTGCTTTCTGCTGATAAAACCCCCTCCCCCTTCACAATAAACCTCATTTCTGTGGGATCCAAGTGTACTGATGTCCTTTGAACCCCCCCCCCCAAAGCTCCCTGGGTGCTGTGGCTCAGGGTTCACATGAGCACTAACTATATACTTAAAAGACATTTGCTAAAGAAGTTCTACAGAAGCAGAAATTAATATAGCAACTGGGCAACCTTCAAAAAGTGGATTTGATTCAAGTTCATGCTCAAAAGGAGATTTATGAATTTAGAAGGAAGAGGGAAGAGCATTGCTAACACGGGAATCACACTGATGGTGACCCTGACAAGAGGAGTGTTTATTGGGATGACGCTAACGGTCAGGCATTGTTCTGAAAGGTGGGGAAGTAAGCCGCAGGAGGGTCCGGTCTGCTAACAGAACTTCATAACCTATTAACTCACTGGAGCCTGAGTGATGCTGGCTGTTGTTACAGTGGGTTATTAAGCTCTTCTGGAGCCCCTGGCAAGGCGATGTGGTGGGCAGCACTAGCTGTGGAGTGGGCGTGTTTACTCCAAGGCCCAGGACAGAGGATGCCACTTCTTCTTTCTAAGGAACAGCACTCGCCCTGCAGGGTGTGGCAAGAGCTGAGCTGGGGAGGAAGCTGCGCTTGGTAGGAAATGAACAGCGGTGGCGAAATGAGGAAGCATTGCTGCTCCCATCTGCACAAGTTTGCAAAGAGAGTTTGAGAAGGTGAGTGATGGGAAGATGAGTGATAGGCCAACTTTGGAAACGACCTGCATGGTTTTGCAAAGAGAGTTCGAGAAGATGATAGGCCAACTTTGGCAATGATCCGGAACCAAGGCACAGTAGAAAACAAACTGTGGAACATCAGTCCTGAGCCACCACCCAGAAAAGAGGAGAGGACCCAGCGGCCTGGAAATAGCTTCCCTTTGCATGACTCAGTGGGAATAATGGGTTTCCAAACAGATGGCAACCCCACCTCTGCAGGAATCCCACAGTAAGAAAGACCCGGCAAGAGGCTAAAGGACAACCCCATTCCCCTGCAGATTTTTAGTTGACCATCCAAATGCAAAGATTTTGTTACCCTTTTTCCACCTAAACAATTTTTGGCTCTTCTATCCTTTCTCTTCATTGTTTGGCCTCCCTCTCCCACTCCAATCTCACATTTACAGTCATAAATAATAATAGGGGAAAATATACCTTTTAAAAAAATTATCCTGCTGAAAGGACTGGATCAGGAATCCTCTTCCCTGGAGTTCAACTGAAATTTCTTACTTGCTCATTGACCTTCTTTTTCCACTTTATCATCTGATTTGGATGGGAAAAGTTTCATAACCTAATTGCTTTCCCTCTTGATTAAATCCAAGTAACCTTATTACTTCATTTATTCAATCATGAATTTTCCCCCTGTTCTTTCTGGCAGCTAGCAGTACTACAGTCATACCTACTAAAATGACTTGCTGAATTTCCTATCTCTCCCAAGGCTTTTTCTCTGCCTTACCTCCAAGCAGGCCATGCTAAAGATGTGGCCACGTTGCTATGCTCAGCGAATCCATGTTCTCTGATGAATGCAAAAGAAAAAAGAAAACAAGTAAATTACAATTCCCTTGGGGCAAGTGGGTGACTCCTGTAATTTCCTGAAGGGCATGTGGTGGGCACTAATGGCAGAAGGGGAAAAAGCACTGAGGCAAAAAGAAAATTGACATTTCACCGTTTTCACAAGTAATGCATTTTATTTTTTGCCCTGGCCACAGCCCATGCGGTTCTAAAAGTCGCCACCAGGGGGCAGAGGTGGGACGGTGTCCCTTGTCTCAACGTGCCTGGTTTGGGCTTGTTGAGAGAAATTCTTCAGAGAGGAATTTCTGATGCTGTTTATACAGAAGAAACTAAAGAATGCAATGAAGTAGCAGATTTTCAAGCCTTTCGTGAACGACAGGCAGTATTGGCTAGGAGCTTTTAGAGCTCAGCCAAGTTTATAGTCGATTTCCATCCTCTTTCATTGTCTTACAATGAAAACTTCCAACCATGATGTAACTCTTTCCTTCCCATTTCTTTCACTTAGTCACAATTTTTGTTATTTCTAATCCTTTCCGTCTTATGTCCAATCTCAGAGTGAGAGCTTTGTCTGTCTATAGACTCACTGGGGTATCAGGGGGTGTGCTGGTTAGATTGGGGGATGTGCTAATAGATGGAGATGTCCTTAGCATGCTCTGGGGTGGTTAGGAACCAATGAGTGACATGGGAGGCTGTTAACCAGCACAATGGACTCTGGAGGAGTTGGTAGTGTCCCAGGTGTGTGCACCCTCTGCAAATACTGAAGAATGTTTCCGGCCATTGCCAAGCAGGATTGCGGCAGGTGGTCCGTGTGCTGTGGGACAGGCTGTTCTGAATGACAGGTCCCATGCTTGCTCCTTGCTTCACGGGAAAGCGAGTGCCTCAGAGGTCAGACCTGGGACTTCAGCAGGTAACGAAGCAGCTTCAGATTGTCTCTGTGCGCTCCATGAGAAATATAGGCATGTAGCCAACTCTGGTCTGTCTGCCAGCCTTCTGGCAGCAAAGGGCTGGATCAGGAGACCACCCCCCTAGACCCCATCTGTCCTCTACCAAACAGACCCTAATAATTATAAGCAGCTGCACTGTCTCAGGCTAGTGCACAGTATCCTATTCACACACTATAGCAGAGAGAACCTTCCTAAAGAGTATCTCTTCCATGAAGGAAAAGTCCTCCCCATTAGTTGGAGGGAATAGCTCTACTTCCTTTCTGCTGCCGTGTTTTGCACAGATGTTTTGTGTTCTCACAGGGAATAGTGTGTTTTACACCCAAGGTGTGTTCAGTAATTAACAAATCCTTTGACAAGTGTTTCTAAGCTAGCTTGTAACATTTAGGTTGTTCGTTTTTCTTTTTCCTTTCCTCCTTTCTCTCCCTTTTTTTTAAGGTCTTTCTACCTTGACTAGTCTGTAATTCTGTGTAAACCAAGCTGGCTTTGAATTCATAATGATCCTTCTGACTTTGCCTCCCAAGTGTCCGCATTTACAGGTTTGTGTCACTATGCCTGGAGGTAATAATATGTTTTTTGAAAAGTGCTTACATCAACATTAAACATTAAAAATCAATGTTTCTTGAAGTACAAGGTAAAATGGCAAGGAAAATGTTTCTATGAGACATCATCATGGTTTTACCAAGTCCTAAGGCATCAGCCTCATGAAGTGTGATCTTGCCCCCAATCCTGTGTCCTGTTTCCTCATCTGCTGTCTACTCTGTTATCACTGTCTGTTGTTGCTTCGTAGCTCTTTTTTTGTACAGGTGCTGTAAAATACACCGCAGGTGTGGCACATCCACGGTGCCCTCCCAAGTTACCCAGTCCCCAAATGTTAAACCACTACCCTAATGTCTCCCACCACACATCATGATCGTCCTGAACAGTTAGGTCATCTTTGCATCTGATTTCTTTATTGAACACAGCAATGAGACTTGCGCATGCCATGGCATATAGCAGCAATTTACTATTTTGTATTGCTGGGTGGCATTCCAAATCTTACGAATAAGTTGCAATTTGCTTATCCAGACATCTGTGAACTGAGTTTAGACTCAGTTTGGAGTTGTTTTGTATATTACCACCAAAAAATGCTCTTATGCATTTTGCTGAGCTTGTTTTCCTCGGATATATACTAGGAATGAAATTGCAAGATTATAGGTTATATATACAACTTGCTTTAGTAGCTTTTATTCTGTAATTTCCCCCAAAGTGCATCACTTTGCATTCCTGTAGACGGCAGATAGAATTTAGCTATTCTACATCTTTATCAAAAGTTGGTATTATGGACTGGGTAGATGGTTCAGCTGGTAAAGGGCCTGTCACAAAAGCATAAGGACCTGAGTTCAAATCCTTGACACCCACATAAGAGTGGAGCATGGTAACCCTAGTGTTGGGGGAGCAGAGACAGGCAGATTCCCAGAGAACAGCTAATCATTGATCTCTGGATAAAATAAGAGGCTCTGTTTCAAAAGATAATGTAACAGGACTGCGCAGGGAAAGAAAAGATTGTTGTCACTGTCAGAACTATCAAAAAAATAGACCTTGGGGACTGAAACTTCCTCAGGAATCTCACAGCAGGAGCAAAGAGGTGAATGAAAATTAGTCTGCCAGCATTACTAACACATTAGGAAGAAGGGCTTACCTTAAAAACACTAATAAGAACAGTGTGTGTGTGTGTGTGTGTGTGTGTGCGCGCGCGCGTGTGTGTGTGTGCGCATGTGTGCGTGTGTGTAGCTGTGTGAACACTTTCCCCAGGGAGATGCCACACAACTGTCTATTCATGCCAGACAAGAGTTTGATGGCAAACCAAAAAAACAATTACACCAAGGTCCAACTTGACAAACCAACTTGTTTATTGGGGCTACTTATGTTGTGCCCAGATTTCTGAATCCCAAGAGATCACCATGGAGCCGACACAACTGTAAGTACAAGCTCGGACTCTCCCCCATCACTGACACAGCAGATCCCAAAAGAGAGCCCCGAGTCTTTGTTCAACAAGATTTATAGTGGTACTTCTAGAAAGTAGGGGCTTTCAACCTAGCAGATACATGATTGGGTAAATAGAAGCAAAAATAGTGTTGGCGAGTGGAGATTGGTCAGCTCCGACCACCAGCAGTTTCTAATACCTCCTACATTACTTATGATCTTTGGAATTTCTCGAGCAGTTAGTGTCTGGCTTCTGATTGGACAGTCCATCTGCTCGGTTCATAATCTTTATACATTATCATTCAAGACTCTCCTCCCAGCTAGCGGAGGCTCCGGAGTGTGAAGCAGTCTCTAATTTGCAGCCGACTGTGGCTAGTGTCACGTATGTTGTTGGGTCAGTCTATCCGGTGTTTCTTGGCGTGGACAAGCAAATAAACACAAAATGGGAACATATATAAAATGGCGTTTCTTAAGTTCAGATCCCATACTTATAGGAGTAGGGGTGAGGGCTACTTAGGGGAACAGGGACAATTCAAAGGTAGCCATGCAGCTCATCACCAGAAAGCCATCCCTCGCCCCCCAGTACAGGCGAGACTCATGGACGCTGCACCCCTGGAGTCCTGTGATGTATGACTTGCTAGGGGAGTCTCCTCCAGGCTTCCAGACTGCCCCAGCGTCTCTCTGCGACTGCTAGACTGTTGGCCCGCCTCCCTCTGACTTCTGGGCTGGCCACTCTTCCAGACGGGACTTCTCTTGAGTCTTCTTGCAACTGACCTGACCATACTGCTCTGGGGCCTCCTTCCACGTGGACGGGACCTGCTTCTTCGCAGTCTCTCCTTTGATCTGCTTTGTCTTCTTCCCTAACTGTTGTTTCCAGTTTTTCACATCTTGCCCCCCACCCAGAACTTGTCAATTTCAGGAACTTCTTGAGTCTAATGAGCCTTTTGTTTACTAAGATTTCCTCCAGGATGGGATATTTCAACCTTCTTAGTTTATTTTTTTTTCTACTTTTAAAAACATATGAGGATCCATCCCAGCAAAGTCTAAGAGGCCCAGAAGAAAATACCACAGGGCAGTAGTAGTATGTGCAGAAGGGAGGGTGCAGGGAAGAACTGGTGCCAGTCAGGGGATGAATTTGTCTTTCCAAAGAATTTTCATAAAGTTCTGAGAACCGATCAGACCATCTTGCAGTTTAGTGGGTAAAACCACCCCTGAAGCCAGACTGCTTAGTCATGCACATCTCCTGTTTTTTATTTAAACTTTGCTTTCCCGCTCAGATTTCTGCAAAGGGAACTAGCTAACCTCTTCCCAATATGGACAAATTGAGTAAATTTCCTTTTTCTGCTTTTTTTTCCCATCAATTTGAATTCTTACTAATTTAATGAGGATGGGCAGGCGAATCAGAGGCTCAGACCTGGCTAGGGACTGGTAACATGATGGGGAGCAAGAGTGGAGGTCTCCCTATGTCAGTCTCTGGCCTCCACATGCACACGTGAAAACAAGCTCCTGTTTCCACACACATTTACATACACGCAACATGCACACAAAAGTTGATATTATCAATGTTTTTAAGGTGAACCCTTGCAGTATTATGTTAGTAAATTATTGGATGGATAATTTGCGTCTTTTATGCTTTTTTGACATATTTTGATGCCCTCTTTTTTTTAATGTGCATGTGTGGGTGTATGTGGGCATGGCTGTATAGAACAAGGCACTTGAGTGTGTATGGCTACAGAGGTGCAAGGGTGACTTCTGGGGTCACCCTGGATTACTCTTCCTCCTTATTGCTTTGATCTGGGGTTCTGGTTCCCCAGGCTGCACCCTCCGCTGGAATTGCAGGCCGAAGCTATTTCTGCCTGACATTTTTATGTGGAAATTGGGATCCAAACAGGTCCTTTTGCTTGTGAGGCAAAGGCTTTAACCCCTGAGCCATCTCTTCAGACCCCCTTTGTTTTGAGACAGGGTCTCTCTCATGCTTACCTTGAACTTGTAGCCATCCTCCTGCTTCTGCCTCCCGAGTGCTGAGATTGCAGCCATGATTGAGCCATGTCCAACTGGACATATGTGTTATATCTTGCTTGTATTTTGCCCAGATAGGCTAGGTCCATTGAGATGGCTCAAGGGGTAGAGGTTTTTGCCACACAAGCCCGATGACCTGAATTTAAGTCTCAGAACACTAATAAAAAGGAAAACAGAGAACCAATTCCACAAAGTTGTCTTCTGTCACATACCATAGCAAAGGCACCCAAACCCATACATTATACACACACAATAATAATAAAAATTTTAAAGATGGAATTAAAGGCTTGGCTGCTCAGGTAGTTTAACTCAATCATTGGGCTCAGGTCCCAGTGACAGACTCTGTATCAAACAAGGTGAGTGACTTCTGAAGAATAGTACCCAAGGTTGACGTGTATCTGCCACACACATGTGACAGGTATACAGATGGAGACATACAAATACACAGATCATTATTATTTTTTCAGAAAAGATCTTGCCATGTGGCCCAGGCTGGCCTCAAACCTGTTGAAATTCTCCCGCTTCAGCTTTCCTAGTGCTGACTGTGGGAGGTTCCTGAGAATCCCCTGACCTGTCATGATTAGGGATGCAGAGACACACCAAAACCAGCACATAATGCACATAGAATTTATTAGCAAGCAAGCAGGATGGCTGTCCCTGAATCACATAGAGGCAGGCCCAAAATCTAACTCTGGGGGTCTTTTGTGGCAGGGGCATGTGACTGGGAAAGTACTTGCATAGGAAGCGGGGCTCGCCCAGGGTGGGTGAAAGTCCTTGGGAGGATGTGCCAGTTTATCTCAGCTGCAGACAGCCTGGGGGCTGTGAAAAAGTCCTTGGGATAGTGTATTATTTTATCTTGAGCTGTAGGCAGGCTGGAGCTATGAGGTCTTTTGTCTAGACTCGTATACCTGAGGCAGATGGAGAGGGGGGGTAGTTTGAGCCATTTTGTGTTCAACATGCCTAACACTGGCATTACAGACAAGTGCTACCAGACAGACCAGTTCTTTTTCTTTTTCTTTTTTCCTTCTTTTGTTTTCTGTTGTGGTGTGTTGTGTTTGTTTCTTTTAAATTTTTTTTATTATTTATTCAATTGTGCATGTATGCGTGTGTTCGTGTGTGTGTGTGTGGGTGTGTGTGTGTGTGTGTGTAGAACCATGGACGAATTCGGGAACCACCATGGACACCTCTACCTCCTCCTTGTTTACTCTGCCCCGGGATTCACAGGCTCCGCCCTACCAGGACCAGAAGCGCAGGCCGCCCCCGCTTCCGCCTGGCGTCTATACGTGGGGTCTAGGATCCGAACTCAGGGCCTTCCGCCTGCAAGGCAGAGGCCTAACCCCTGAGCCACCTCTCCAGCCCCTGTTTGTTTCTTTTAACGAGGGTCTTACTTTGTACCTATCACTGGCCTGGAACTCATGTAGCCTAGGCTGGCTTCGAACTCATGGTATTCCTCCTACCTCAGACTCCTAAGTGCTAGGAGAACTTTATTCTCCATCTTTTTTTAAAATACTGTTTCTGTATTTACCTTTACACTGTGCTTTTTTCTTAATTGTGTGTGTGCGCGTGCATGCGTGTGTGTGTGTGTGTCAGAGGGCACTGTGAGTGACTGTGGAGGCTCAAGGGTGACCTCAAGAATCATCCTGGTTTGCTTTACCTCCCCACTGCTTTGCTGGGGCTTCCCAGGTTCTGCCCTTCAGTGCCTGAGGTGCAGATCACCACCATTTCCACCCAGTGTTTTATGTGGGATATGGAACCCGAACTCAGGTCCTTCTGTTTGTGAGGCAGAGGTTTAAACCCTAAGCGATCTCTTTAGTCCTCAACAATGCTATCTTGATTAGTTTTAACTTTATTCCAAGTGTTAGAATCTCATAATGAATTTCTCAAGCATCATTTTTCTAAACTCTGCATTACCACATCTACTTTAGAATCTACCTATTAATTTATTTTTAAAGGATTTTGATTGGAGTTGCATAGAATCTATAAATCAATGTGGTGTGATTGACAGCTTAGTGATACTGACTTCTGATCCATGCACATGGCATGTTTCTCCATTTATGTGGTTGGTGAGGTTTTTGTTTTATTTTGTTTTGTTTTGAAATGGTGTCACAGTTATTCTGCATGTTGCTGATAAATTCAGGACAAAACACCTTAAGGTAACAAGAGGTTTTATTTTTTCTTACGATACTCCAGCTACAGTTCTTAATCCAGTTTGGCAGGAAAATCCACAGTGACACCAGGGGCCAAAGGAACTGACTACACTATACCCACAGAATTGCTGAGAAAGGGACAATTCTTACTTGCTAGCCTGTTTGGCTAAGTATACCAAAAGAATGCCAACTCCCTTAAGTAGTTTCTACCTGCCCAGGGCCTAGTCTTATCCACCATGAGTTGGGCCTTCCCCATCAATCAATCAGTCTCCTGAAGACCTGCCCAGGGGTCACCTCAACTACCAATGCTTCAAAATTGTGCCCATAGCTTACGCCTTCATTTGCCAAGTTGACACCTGTATCTAAGAATAACAAACTGGATCTCATTATGTAGCTATGTAGCTATGTAGATGTGGCTGGTCTGGAAGCTGCTGTGTAGACCAGGATGTCCTTAAACTCTTGGATGATCCCCTGCTATGTTACAAGCACGCACCACCGACCCTGCTCCTGTGCTTCTTTCATTCTTCCCAACAGAGCTTTACAGTTTCAGTATAGGCTCTTGCACATCCTTCATTAGATTATTCCTAGATAATATACTCTAATGCTATTATTAAGTCTTCTAAAGATTTCATCTGTTAATTGATTATAGAACCCTACAGAAATATAGAAATACTATAATTTGTATATTAACTGTCTAACACTCTTATTGAATTCGTTTATGAATTCCAATCATTTACTTGTAGATTCTTTTAGAATTTTTATGACTATCATCATGTTATCTATGAATTCCTTCCTTCCTTCCTTCCTTCCTTCCTTCCTTCCTTCCTTCCTTCCTTCCTTCCTTCCTTCCTTCCTTCCTTCCTTCCTTCCTTCCTTCCTTCCTTCCTTCCTTCCTTCCTCTCCTTTCCCTGAAACAGAGCCTTAATATGTTTCCCAGTCAAGACTTAATAGCTTGGGCTAGAGAGATGGCTAAATCTCTGCCTTACAAGCAGAAGGTCCTGAGTTCAGATCCCACACGAAAACACCAGTGAGGGCCTGCACTTCTGACCCTAGAAAGCAGAGCCTGGGAAGCTACAGAGCAAAGCAAAGGAGGTAGAGCAATACAGTTTGATTCCTGAACTCACGTATGGTCCTCCACAGACATATACACTGCCCTCTTAAGTAGCTGGGACTATAGGCTTGGGCCTAGTGTTTATTTCCAATTCTTCTGTCTGTTTTTCCTTGCTTTACAGTAATGGCTAGAATCCCTGTACATAGTATTATTACCATCGTGGTTCTGATGTCAGAAAAAGTCTGATATTTCAGTTATTAGATTATTATTAAAAGATTATTAGATTATTAGATTATTAGATAAAAGAAGTTTTTATTATTAGTTTGTTGAGCTTTGTTTACACTAACAAATACCTAGTTCTGTCAAGTGTTTTTTGCATATTGAGAGGATTATAGTTATTCTCTCTTTATCACTAATGCTAAATTTAATTGATTTTCAAATGATATGTTAATCTTGTACTTCTAGAATAAACCTGGCATTCTTAATTAAGACATGTCTTTTTTTTGTATAATACTGAATTTGATTTACAAATATTTTGTTTAAAATATTTAAATGAACGCTCATTAAAGATGTCATTCAAGGGGCTGGAGAGATCACACTCAAAAGTTGGGGACTGGCAGTAAAGGAGGCTAAACTTCACCTCCCTAAAATGAGGAGCATCTGCAGGCATTCTTTGGATTTTTCTGTAAGAAAGCTTTGTCCTCGCATTTATTTATTTATTTATTTAGTCATTTACTTGTAGCAATATGAACAGACACAGAGGAAAGCAGAAAGGGATGAAGACTCACCTGAAGGCAGAGGCAGCAAGCTGGTGTCCCCTGCCATGATTATTTAACAGCTTCTTCAAGATTCAGAGAGCAGAGGTAGGACTAGCGCATGACCGTTGGGTGACTGGATCTGTCTGTGACTGATAGATGTTCTGTGTCTCCCAGCTTTGGATCCAAGAATAGAAAGATATTGTGTTACACTGTGTAGCAAATGCAGGTCGACACAGGAACCAAGGCTGAGTCCTCTCTTGGGTTCACATTAAACTGAGATAGCTGAACACACAGACAAGAGATGACATTACACAAGTGCGCGCTGCACACACCCTCCTTGTAATTGCTCCTGTACAGCAGAGTTGCCTCAGCCAGCACTAACCATGGCGAGTCAGTTCTCAGAGGAGAGTCAGGAATCTTGAAGGCCTGGGGGATGGCGTGAGAGAAAGAGTAGTTTCTACATGACAATCGCAAGGGGAGAAGGCTCTCTGTATGTAACCCCCGGAGCTTAGTGGGTACCTGGAACAGAGCTGGGGAGGAATAAACAAATGAAGAATGAATGAATGAACAAATAAATGGTCATTCCCTCTTTGGAGAACATTGAAGGGCACAGAATCAAGGGTACAGTATTTCTGTGCATTTTGACTTGAAATAAACCAGAGCAAATGAATGCCAAGTTCCTTAAGTTGACATTCCTAAACCACTTATGAGAAGACACAATATTATGCCATTCTTTGGTTGAGGGGATATGTTTCTGATGTCAATAAATCTATGGGTATTTCTCAAGCAGTACCTTTTGTCATGATCAGTAATTTCTAGTTTTTCTCTAGTCCCTGACCTCTACAGTTACAGTCGTTGACTTGGGGCATGGGGAAAGGCAATTTCAGTGCATTTCAGGAGCACTTATGAGGGAAATTCCTGGCTACTAAAGCCACTGATGGATCCTCAATGCCCATGGATGGGTAGAGCTGAGATCTATCATGCTCAAGAGGGTTACTGGGCTGTAAGCAGGATCCAGAATTTAATATTGAGTTAGCTAAAACTCCCAAAGACAAGTAGCAAACAAACAAACAAATCCATGTAGGAGTTCCCACAGGAAGCTCACATAAATGAGAGAGGTGGGTAAAAGGCTTGACAGACTTGTTGGCTTATACCTATAATCCCAGCACTTAGGAAGCTGAGGCAAGAAGATTCCTGCATCTGGACTACATAGTGAGTTCCAGGCCAGCTAGGTGTATAGTGTGAGACTTCATCTCAAAAATGCAAAACAAAAGGTAAGGCTGCCTTATCATAAACGTGGGCCATCCAGCAAACCAACCAACCAGCCCCCTCAGTGTTGCCCTACGCTGAGCTAAGCTGACCCCTCCCACTCTCTAATTTTATCTATCATTAAACTTTTGCTTATGATGTTTGCCTGTTTCACCCAGACATAGAAAGCTTCTTAGAATTACAGAAGGTCAAGGAACTATAGAACTTATATAACTTAATGGCCCTACTTTGAAAGTGGAGAAAGTAAAGGCCAGGAGGGAAACTCTCAGCATATGAAGACAGGAGTTAGAAGCCACACTGGACTGCAGCCTCAGCCACAACCTCCGCTCAGAGGTTACTCTTCACCAGCCTTCCAGTGGGGCAGCAAGACACCTCACCCTGTTCTACCTTCTTTTTTTTTTTTTAACTTTATTTGTGTGTGTGTGTGTGTGTGTGTGTGTGTGTGTGTGTGTGTGTATGTGTGTCTAAGGACACTGTGTATCCCTATGGAAGCCCAAGGGTGACTTTGGGAATCATCCTGGATTGTTTCTACCTCTTTTTGCTTGGCTCAGGGATTTCCCAAGCTCTGCCCACCAGCACTGGAAGTGCAGACTGCCACTAATTCTACCTGGTGTTTTTGCATGGACCTGGATCTGAACACAAGACCTTCTGTTTGTGAAGCAGAGTCTTAACCCAGGAGCCATCTCTCCAGCCCTTTCCACCTTCTTGTGTTCTACCTTCTTGTATGCCAAAACTCAGAACACTTTAGAGAGAATAACAACAGCAAAATACCATTAAAAGGTTGATTTAAAAAAAAAAAATCTGGGGGACCTGAGTTTGGATCCAGATCCCACAGAAAAACACCAGACAGAAATGGCAGCATCCTACACTTCTGATTCTGGGAGGCAGAGCCTGGGAAATACCAGAGTGAAACGAAAAAGAGATAGGATCAATCCAGGATGATTTCCAAAGTCAGTTTTAGGCTCCACAGGCACACATAGTACCTTCTGATACATACACACACACACACACACACACACACACACACACACACACACACACACAGATGCCGCAGACCAGAGTCGCGGCCTCGAGACCAGGGCTCCCCAGGACCGGGCGAAGAACAGAACACACGCGGCTCCCTCTCGTCCGAGTGTATCCTGAACCCGTTTATTGAAACTTTCATGACAATTTTTATACAGAAAATTTTGGGGTAAAGAATGTTGCACCTACAACAGACATATAATTTTTTAGTCAGCAAAAATCACCTTCAGGGTGGACATTTTTTCAAGAACCTAACCCATTGCTTCAGGGCAAAGGCACTTAACAGAAACATTCTCTCAGTATTTCCAAACTTATCTAATCTATAATGCTTCACCGGATAGCTATGGGGCTGAGCCCACATTTTAACTGCTTTTTTAAAATACAGAGGCAGAATGATCTCCTTTTGATTTTAGCAAGGAACATATTTTACAATTAACTATAGGAGTCCCCAACACCCCATAAGTCCCAGCATGAGCTTTTGCTGTTGTCCTCTCCAGGTTGATACTCTCAGTCAGGCAGGTCGACATAGGCACCAGGCATGGCAGCAGGTTCTAACTTGGGAAGATGTATGCAGCTCATGTAGTCCCTACTATCCAAGCTTAAACTACATCTCTAAGGGGGCCTTGACTTGGATACTCAAGGCCCATAAGCTATAGCTGGTTCTGTTGATGGAGAACTGCTGAAGTATGCACTGAAGAAAACACTTAAGCAATATAATTATTAAAAGAATAACGTCTCCTATAATAGCATCCTTCTATTCCTTTAATAGTAAGGTTGCTTATGTCTTCCTTTGAGGAATTCCAAAAGTGTATTGCCATCAGTTAGATGACCCATCTGTGAACCATGCATACTCCAAACCTGGGGTCCAGTCAGGCCCCATATGCCGAGGGTGTCTCTTTCAAGGGTGTCTCTTTCGGGGCGGAGGCGATCATTGGTGGGAGTGCACTCAGATGGTCCATCTCTGTGATTTCTCATAAGAGTGCTGTTTGAGGTAGGAAAGACACGGCCCCCTTTGCTTCTGACATGGATTCTCCCAGTTTGGATTGCAAATACCATCTCCAGGGGCAGTCTTGGCATCTAGACTTTCTGGCATGATGGTCTCTTCTTTGCCCTTCAGCCAGGGTAAGAGGGTATCACAGTTTCTTTTAAGGTTCTGGTAGACTGAGAGCATAGTCTTGTACTTCTGGAATTTCTGAGTTAGTACGTAGGTGGGAATTTTACCCACCTATGTTTTAAGACTCTAGAAGTTATTCTCTAATTTCCTTAAAATCAGTTTACACATTCTGGCTAACAAGTCTACTTATTGTAAATGACTAGACATGAAATTTCTATTTAGTATTTGACTGAAACTTAAAAAGCAGGCTTCTTCTCTAGAACAGAGAGCAGGAAGCTAGTTCCAAAAAAACCCTAAGAAAGGGCACTCCTAAATCCCAGAAGAATTCTTCCTGCCAGAGGCAAAACTTGAATTATCCCAAACAAAACCTAGGTAAAAATGCTTAGCACCGGGCTGGAGAGGTGGCTCAGGGGTTAAGCCTCCGCCTTGCAGGTGGAAGGTCCTGAGTTCGGATCCCAGATCCCACATATAGGCGGCCTGTGCTTCTGGTCCTGGTAGGGCGGAGCCTGTGAATCCCCGGGCAGAAGGAGGTGGAGGCCTCTGTGGTGGTTCGCGAATTCGTCCGTGGTTCTACACAGACACACAGTTGAATAAATAATAATAATAAAAAAAAATGTTTAGCACCTGTCCATGGGCTTTATTGTGACATACCGAGAAATTCCTAGCACTTGCCCATGGGGTTACTGTGACCTTCTAGGGAACAGGCTTTAGGCCTGAACTGGGAAGAAACACCAAGACCTGACAATTCCCATATTTTTCCTTATTTCTCTAAAATAAAGCCATGTCCTTATCCCAAAACGGTTACTTTGAATCCACCTTTTCCAAACTGAGACATATTCTACCAGATTAGTTGGATAGGAGCGCGGCACACACACACAATTTGGGGCTGGGGAAATGGCCTAGTGGACCTGAGTTCAGATCCCATCAACATAAAAGCCAGCTGCAGCGGCATATATCTATCTATGATCCATGTACTGGGCAGGCAGATCCCTGGAGTTCATTGGCCAGACAGCCTAGCCAGATTCAATGAGATACCCTGACTCAAATAAATACAGTAAAGAGTGACTAAGGAAGACAACCAATTTCAACTTCTGACCTCCATTTGTACACACACACACACACACACACACACACACACACACACTCACATACACATCTACTTCCACTTCTGGCTCAAAAGTAGTCCAGGTCCAAAATTGCAACAGTAGCAGTAACTGCCCTGGATTTCTCCACTGCTAGGCCAGTCACACCCATAGGTGGGACAGTGCATGTCAAGTGGCCCATAGCAGGAAGGGCTCAGCACACAGATAGAAGGCCTTCTTCATCTCCTTCCCCATACTGCCTGGGGTTGTAGTGAACAGGCCAAGGGTTTTCCAGAAGTCCCACCACGGAAGCATAAAGACCTGAGCTATCACTGTTGTTATCTCTGCTTCGGGACCAGTATGCTTGTAGTACTTGGCTTGGTCTCCTTTCTACCACTTCTGTGTCAAAGGGAAGATGGTAATCACACTGTCTGCTAAAGACAGACTGTGAAGATGAATAAAGAATTTGAACCATAATCAAAACACAGGGGTCCAGAAATGTGCAGGAGAACTGTAAGCTTGCCTTCCTTTCTTTTACCAATCAATGGCTTTTCTACTGCTCTTCCATCCCTGTGTTTGTGTGACTAGATATGGCTTCGATAACTTAGAAAAAAAAAGTTGTGTCTAGAAAATGGCATTATGGGGCTAGAGAGGTGGCTCAGGGGTTAAGACTCTGCCTCACAAAGTCCTGAGTTTGGATCCCAGGTACTAGGGGAAAAAAAAAGAAAACATGCCAGGCTGAAGTGGTGTTGGTGCATTTCCGGCCCTAGTGGGCAAAGCCTGGGAAATCCCAGAACAAAGCAAAAAGGAGGTAGAAGCAAGCTAGAATGGTTCCTGAAGTCATCCTTGGTCCTCCACAAGGACACACAGTGTCCTCTGATACGCACGCACGCACGCACGCACGCACGCACGAAATACTTTTAAAAGAAAATGGCAATATGTTCCATCAAAAGTCAACAATTAATCACGAACCACTGACAATTCAAAGACCAGGATAGTGATGAATATAACAAACACAAAAAAGTAAGCTTACTGAAAGCATTAAGAGATTTTTTTTTTACAATTTTTGTTAGCAACTGTGGGGGCTTTTGAGATCCCCTACTTGGACTAACCACAGATGCAAGTCACACCAAAACCTGCAGCCCCCAGCCAGCAGCCCCCAGCCAGCTGCCAGCAGCATGGCGGTCTCTGAAACAGACAGTGAGGCAGCCCTGAAATCTAATTCTGGAGTCTCTTATAGGGCATGGGCATGTGATTATAGGACAGGGACAAGTGACTATAGGGCAGGAGCATGAGAAGGCTGGGAAGGGGGTTGTCCCAGGGTGGGTGAAAAAAGTCCTTGGGAGCTGCAGACAAGTTGGGGCTGTGGAGCTGCAGACAGGGTGGAGGCATGGAGCTGTCCTCAGGAGTGTGTCCAAGTGGGCTTAGGCTGTGAGATCATTTTGTCTGGAGGGGTACCTTGGAGGGAGGGGGGGAGCCATTTTGTGTTCTGACGTGCCTAACAGTAACTTTGCCACACAGTCCTCACACCTGAGCTTCGTGGATGACAACATTGTGTCACAATATTAAAAGGTGACACACTCTGGTAGTAGACTTATTCAACCAGCAGCCCTCCCCGAAAGCAGGAGCATTGGCACAAACTCCCAAGGGGCTGTACATAGTTCTCTCAATGGAGACGATGACCATTGTCACCCATCACAAGAAATTGAGCAGGATGCTCACCTTGAAAATCAGTGATGTAGTGAGTTCCTAGTTGGAGGTTGCAACTTGCAATTCAGTAGTCCTCTGAGGATGATGGAAATTCACAGTGTTAAAGTATCAAGCACCATACGTGTCTTTTTTTTTTTTTTTTTTTTTTGAGGCCCAAGGGTGGTATCTCAAATAATCGTGGATTTCTCTACCTCCTTACTCCATTGCTTTACTCTGGGGTTTTTCAGGCTCTGCCTTTCACTGCTGGTAGTAAAACCACTATCACTTCTTTTTTTTTTTTTTTTTTTTTTTTTTTTTATAATGAATTTTTTTTTTTTTATTAAAAATTTAATTATACATTTTAAAATTTTTTACCAGTTCCCTCCCTCCCCCCTCCCCTTCCCCCAGTGTCTCCCCCCCAATTCCCAGAGAGTCCTTTATTGTGTGCGCCTAACTCTCCACTGGGTCCTCCTCTCCGATGACATATAAGGACCCAGTGGCATTTCCATAAGCCCTTTCTCTTGTTCCCCTTAATCATAAGATTACTACTATGGCTGTCAATCCCTTGCCTCCAGGGGTCTCGGTGCCCTTAACAGATGCTAGACTTTATGAGGGCAACAGTGCGCTGGACATTGCGCAGGGCATGCAAAGTTCCATTATGATTGCTTTGGCCCCAACTATTGTTGAGAATCTTGCAAATCGTTGCTCCTCCCATCCTTTTGCTCTTACAATCTTACCGCCCCCTCTTCCGCAAATGTCCCTGAGCTCCAGGATGGGGAGAGATTAGGCTGTCCTAGTTCTATGTGATTGATATAGAGTCTCTGAAGTTCTGGATTGTGGTTTGTTGATTTTCTTTTGCAGTTTTTCTGCTCCTGCAATTCCCTTCACTCCATTCTGCTGGGCACTGTATGTCACCCCCTGGCCAGAGACAAAAAGCTGTTAAACTGGAGTCTTGTTGTAATAGCACATTCAAGGGTAGATGTAATAAGAGTAGGAAACCTCACTGAGGGCGGGGTCCATTACCCATTTGCACAATGATTACTTTTTATCTGCTAGACTATATGCCCTCCCCTTCTGGTGAGATCAGGAAAGAACGTCTGTGAACTTAACCAGGTTTCTCATTACTTACTTGCAGACCTTGATGGAGGCTTATTTTCTCTGCTGTAACATGGTCTCCTCTCTCCTTGTTTCTGGTGTGGCCCTCCTAACCCATCTCTCTTGTTCATAATCCTTGCAATTACTGTGTTACATAGGTTTACTTTTGAGTGTCCCAATGTGGGCTGGGCGAGTTTGGTACTAGGAGCCACCTATTAGGGAGTACATACGGCGCTTAATTTTCTGGGTTTGGGATACTTCACTTAATATAATTCTTTCTAATGACATCCATTTCCCAGCAAATTCCAGTAATTCATCATTTTTGATGGCTGAGTAGTACTCCATTGTATAGATGTACCACAGTTTCCTTATCCACTCGTCAACTGTTGGACATTTAGGTTGATTCCATGACTTTGCTATTGTAAACAGTGCTGCTATGAACATGGTCGAGCTTGTGCTATCGAGGCGAACCTCTGCTGCTTGGGGGGTTATTCCCAAAAGTGGGATAGCAGGGTCATATGGCATTTCAATCTTTAATTTCTTTAAGAATCTCCAGACGGCTCGCCAGAGTGGCTGTATGAGCCTGCATTCCCACCAACAATGTAGGAGAGTTCCCCTCTCCCCACATCCTCTCCAGCATTTGTCGTTGTTTGTACTGTGGATTTTTGCCATCCTGACCGGGGTGAGATGATATCTCAGGGAAGTTTTGATTTGCATTTCCCTGATGGCGAAGGAAGTGGAGCATTTTTTAAGATAATTGTTAGACATTTTAATTTCATCCCTGGTAAAGTTTCTTTGAAGTTCCAGGGCCCATTTTTTAATTGGGCCAGTGTTTTCCTTGGAGTTTAATTTTCTAAGTTCTTTGTGCACTCTGGACAGTAGAGCTCTGTCAGATATGTGGTTAGTGAAGATTTTCTCCCATTCTGTGGGTTGCCTTTGAGCTCGTGCGACAATCTCTTTATCTGAACAGAAGCTCTTTAATTTCACAAGATCCCAACTGTTGAGAGTTGGTAGCAGTGACTGTGCCATTGGATGTCTGTTTAGGAAGTGTTGGCCTAGCCCAATCAGCTCGAGGGAGTTCCCTATCCTTTCAACTATGGCTTTTAAAGTCTCTGGCCTGATATCAAGGTCCTTGATCCATTTGGAATTAAGTCTTGTACATGGTGACAAGTACGGGTCCAGCTTTAATCTTCTGCATGTGGAGATCCAGTTTTGCCAACACCATTTGTTGAAGATGCTGTTCTTTTTCCATTGGATTCTTTGGGCCCCTTTGTCAAAGACCAAATGGCTGTAACTTTGTGGGCTTATATCTGGGTCTTCAATCCTTATCCATTGATCTGTGTGTCTATTTTGGAGCCAGTACCAGGCTGTCTTTATAACTATGGATTTGTAGTATAGACTTAGGTTTGGTATGGTAATACCTCCAGCTGTGTTTTTGTTACTCAGGATTGTTTTTGCTATCCTGGGTCTTTTGTGCCTCCATATGAACTTTGAGATTGTTTGGTCAACTTCTTTGAAGAATTGCTTTGGGATTTTGATTGGTATAGCATTGAATCTGTATATTGCCTTTGGTAGGATGGTCATTTTTACAATGTTGATTCTGCCAATCCAGGAACAAGGGAGGTCTTTCCACCTTCTGGTGTCTTCTGCAATTTCTTTCTTTAGGGTTTTAAAGTTTTCATTGTAAAGGTCTTTTACCTCCTTAGTTAGGTTTATACCAAGGTATTTCATTTTTTTAGGGGTTATAGTAAATGGCATGGTTTCTCTCAAGGCTTTTTCACTTCTTTCATTCTGGGCATATAGGAAGGCCTCTGATTTTTGCACATTTATTTTGTATCCTGCCACCCTGCTGAACTTCTCAATTAGTTCCAGGAGCTTCCTGGTGGAGTTTTTGGGATCACTCAGGTATAAGATCATGTCATCTGCAAATAGAGATAGCTTGACTTCTTCCTTGCCAATTTGAATCCCTCTTATGTCCCTTTCTTGTCTTATGGCTTCGGCTAAGACTTCAAGTACAATATTGAATAGAAGTGGTGAGAGTGGACAGCCTTGTCTTGTTCCTGATCGAAGTGGGAATGCTTCCAATTGTTCCCCATTGAGCATAATCCTTGCTGTGGGCTTGTTGTATACAGCTTTTATTATATTGATAAAAGTTCCTTCCATTCCTACTGTCTCTAGCGTTTTGATCATAAAAGGCTGTTGGATCTTGTCAAAAGCTTTTTCTGCATCTATCGAGAGTATCATGTGGTCTTGGACTTTGGACTGGTTTACATGATGAATTACATTTATTGATTTGCGTATGTTGAACCAACCTTGTGTGCCGGGGATGAAGCCTACTTGGTCCCCATGAATGATCTTTTTAATATGTTTTTGAATCCGATTTGCTAAGACTTTGTTGAGAATCTTTGCATCTGTGTTCATCAGGGAGATCGGCCTATAGTTTTCTTTTTTAAGTGAATCTTTATTAGGTTTTGGGATTAAAACGATATTAGCTTCATAGAAGGAATTTGGTAGTGTTCCTTCCTTTGCTATTTGATGGAACAGTTTAAGGAGTATTGGTGTTATTAACTCCTTAAATGTCTTGTAGAACTCTGTGCTGAATCCATCTGGTCCAGGACATTTTTTGGTGGGAAGATTCGAGATTACTTCCTCAATTTCCTTATATGTTATAGGACTATTTAAGTAATTCACAACTTCCTGATTCAATTTAGGTAAGTTGTGTTTACTTAGAAATTCATCCATCTCTTTTGTGTTGTCAAACTTCACAGAGTATAAGTTTTTGAAATATGATGTTATAATTCTCTGGATTTCTTGGGTATCCGTAGTGATAACTCCATGTTCATTTCTAATTTTGTTAATTTGGGTTTTCTCTCTCTTGCTTTTGGTTAGTTTAGCTAGGGGTGTATCAATCTTGTTGATTTTTTCAAAGAACCAGCTTTTCGATTTGTTGATTTTTTCTATCGTTTTCTTAGTCTCGATTTCAGATATTTCTCCCCTTATTTTGCTAATCTCTTCTCTTCTACTGCTTTTGGGATCAGATTGCTCTAGTTTCTCTAAAGCTTTAAGCTGCATTGTTAAGTTGTTTATTTCTGATGTTTCCATTTTTTTGATGTGGGCATTAAGAGCTATGAACTTACCTCTTAGAACAGCTTTCATTGTGTCCCAGAGATTTTGGTAAGTTGTATTTTCGTTATCATTCACTTTCAGGAAATCTTGAATTTCCTTTTTAATTTCTTCCTGAATCCAGTTCTCATTCAGCATCATAGTGTTAAGTTTCCAGGAGTTAGTGTATTTTCTCTTGTTTGATGTGTTGTGGATGTCCAGCTTTAGGCCGTGGTGGTCTGATAGGGCACAGGTTAGAATTTCAACTTTCTTGTACATGTGTAGATTCATTTTGTGGCCCAATATGTGATCTATTTTGGAGAAAGTTCCGTGTGCTGCTGAGAAAAATGTGTATTCTTTGGTGCGTGGGTGAAAAGTTCGATAGAGATCTGTGAGGTCCATTTCTTTCAGGGTTTGATTAAGTTCCAAAGTGTCTCTGTTAAGCTTTTGACCTGTTGATCTATCCCTTGTAGAGAGGGCGGTGTTGAAGTCCCCAAGAATTATCGTTTGGGGGTTGATTTCTTGCTTCAGACAAAGTGGATTTCAAACCAAAAAAAATTATAAGAGACACGGATGGATACTACATTTTAGTCAGAGGTACAATTCACCAGGAAGACTTCACAATACTGAACATATATGCACCCAATACGGGCCCCTCCACATTCATTAAGAAAACCCTACAGCGTCTAAACCACTATCACTTCTGCCCAGCATTTTTATGTATGATCTGGGAGCCAAACTCAAGTCCTTTTGCTTGCAAGGCAAAGACTCCTGAACCACCTCGCCAACCTCACCATGTATGTCTTAACCAATAGGCTGATTCAGTGACACAGAGTTGGAAACTACAACGGATTACAAAGATAATAAGTGAAATGATTTGTAAAAGTCCCAGAGAAATATCTATGAGCAAAGAAGACAACACTGGGAAAAATCAAGCACCCTTAAAAGAAGGTTTTTGTCATGAACTCCCAAAAATCCATCCAGGACCATCTAAGTAGGAGAGAAAGTGGGGTGAGCATGTTTTGGTTCAGGATATCTGGCACAGAAATGGTAGGAAGAAGACCAAGCCAAGTCCCACAAGCATAGAGGTAAGTGTTCCACAGAACTTCACCTCACGGGCAGAGACACACCAGGCAGCACGGCCAAGAGAGATCAGGCTATTTCCTGACAGGGAGGTTTTATTGACTTAGTGAAGTGGGTTAATTTCCTAATTTCCACTGGCCATGGGTCCATGTCAAAAGATGCTCTACTTTGTGCCAGCATCCTGGCCTTTTAGTAAGGGGGGAAGGTTGTCACGTTATCCCAGGAGTCACTGAGTTTCCCTTGCACGTGGCGCCATTCTCCCGCATAAACACTCTGACCGTGGGACTCTGTCTGGGCTGGAGAGCTTCAGGGCAGGAGGGTTTCAAGGATGGGGCCGTTGCAGTTGCTGAAAGAGCACAAAGGGGTCAGCTAGATGGGTCAGTGAGCAGAAGCACTTGTCACGCAAGCCTGATGACCTGAGTTTGATTCACGGAACCCATATAGAAGGTAGATGGAAAGAACCAACTCCACCCCGTTGTCTTCACACACACACACACACACACACACACACACACACACCTACTACTACTACTACTATTACTACTTATAATTTTTGAAAAAGCATATTATTACTACTACTTATAATTTTTGAAAAAGCATAAGGACAGAGTAGAAGTAAAAACATACCAGCTCCTTTGGACAATCAACACATCTACATGCAGAGCTGAGGAGAATCTGACCCAGAGGTAGAGGCAGCTGTAATGATTACTCTTAATTATTGCTGTGAGAGAACACCCAAAGTCAAATAACTTAAGGGAAAAAGGGAAACGTATTCACCTTAGAGTTCCAGAGGGGAGATACAGTCTTTCAGGGCTGAGGCTGGCAGCCTAAGTCACGGTAGACATCCGGTAGGCTAGTGGGTGGCAGCTGAAGGTTGGAGGATTCCTGGAGGGTCTCACCTTCTTAGTCTTCTGTTCTGTGGTTCCTTTTATTTGGCCCACTACTGGGAGGTTCCAATGGGATCTAGGGAGGTTCCCATCGGATCTGGGGTTGGTCTTTGTATTGTAAAAGTGTTGATCTGGATAATCTCTTCAGGGGGTCTCTGCTGATCTTTGTTATCTCCAGGTGTGTCAAGTGGATACCCAGAATTAACTGTCGCAGCAGCAGAAGAGACAGACCCACTATGAAGCGAGAGATGCCCTGTACTCTCATACCATTCCAGTCATCAATCAGACATCTATGGCTGAAGAAAAGTCAGTGTTTTCACCTAGAGTGATCCTAAGGAGGCTGGAGAGATGGTTCAGGGAGCAAAAGCGTTTGCCACACAGGCCTGGTGACCAGTTTTCTTCCCTGTAGAATCCGTGTGAAAAGCCAGATGCGATGGTGCACATCTGTAGTCCCGGCACCCCTGTGTGAGATGAGGTGCAGAAACAAGAGAATCCTACGGGAGCTCACAGAACCTCTGCTGTGCTTGAAAGAGACCCTGCTTCAAGCAACATGGAAGGAGAGAACCGACTCTCAAAAGTTGCCCTCTGACCTGCCCATGTCTCATGGCACATATACACCCACATTCACACAAAATAAATTTAAAAAATTTTCTAAAGTGGCAATCAGGTCCTTAGAAAGTAACTAGGCAACTTTACCATGACTCTCACATCAGAAATGTCTACAGAAAGGCTGGTGGGAAACTAATAATGCCCAGCTGTATGACCTTTAAAATTGGTGATTTTTAAATTTTTTAATTTATTTATTCAATTGTGCGTGCATGCGTGTGTGAGTGTGTGTGCATGTGTATGTTGGATGAACTCAGGAACCACCATGGACGCCTCCACCTCCTTCACAGGCTCCGCCCTACCAAGACCAGAAACGCAAGCGGCCCCCGCTTCTGTCCGGCGTCTATACATGGGGTCTAGGATCCGAACTCAGGACCTTTCACCTACCTACAAGGCAGAGGCTTAACCCCTGAGCCACCTCTCGAGCCACCTATCCAGCCTCCAAAATTGGTGATTTTTAAGTGAATTAAGAGCAAGGGAAGCTACTCTAGTTTTTCCCTAGGTAAGAAGAGTACAGGTTTGAAGAAAAGAAGATTGAATGAATCAGGAAAAGAAGACATGATAAATTCAGCGATGACCTAATGGGATTCAGTGGCTGGCAACTGCTGAACTGCTGAAAGAAAAATACACCAGCCTCTTATTCCTTTGAACTTTGAGACCCATGGTAGACTTGTTGACAAGATTTTAAATGACCAAAAGGAGACAGTACTTAATAATCATCAGAAGAGGGAAAAAAAAATCAAGGGCTGGATTGTAATTTAGAGCGTACCTAGCAAGCACAAAGTTCTGGGTTCGATCCACATAAACCAGGGATGGCGGCACCTGCCATAATCTCAGCACTTGAAATCAATCTGAGGTCATCAGGTTTAGCAACAAGCACCTTTACCCAGTGAACCACCTCACTGGTCCATAAGATGAAACTCAAAACGAAGCTTTTGTTGTTACTGTGATTGTTTTGTTTTTCATTTTATGGCAGCACCATAGAGTGTCCCTAAAGCAGCAGCTGCTGCTGCTGCTCCTCCTCCTCTTCTTCCTCCTCCTCCTCGTCCTCTTTGTCCTCCTTCTCTTCCCCCTCCTCCTTCTCCTCCTCCTCTCTCTTTCTCTTTCTCTCTTTCTCTCTCTAAGGATTAAAGCAAAATTTATTAAAGGAAAGAAAGAACAGAATTCATGGATATTAGAGGGAAGACCAAAAGAACCCTGGAGAACTCATGGACTCCAGGCATGGAGTCCCTTGAGGAGCAAAAGGGCCTTCCCCCCTCATAAGGCTTCTTGAGGGCCAGGCAAACAACCTGCCACTGGGCTGAAGCCCTAGTTCATTTGTGAACATCTTTTATTCTCCCTCTTCCAGCAATATCTTGCTAAAAAAAAATTTAAGGCTAGGGTTGTTGTATGGCTTAGTGGTAGAATGCTTGTCTACACATAGAATTTGCAGAGTGCTTTTTAAAAATGTATTTATTTATTAGAGTGGAGGAGGAGAGAAGGTACGAATATATATGCTCTGATGCACAGGTGGAGGTCAAAGGACAACCTTCAGAAGTCAGTTCTCTCCTTCTACCATGTGGGTTTACAAGTGGGCACCTTGCCTGCTGAGCTATCTTCCCAGCTCCAAATTTGCTCATTGTTGATTCTAGCATGGCAAAAATAAAAACAAACAAACAAACAAAAAGCAACTGTCATAGCTTGAAATGTGAGTTGTCCCCCACAGTGTTTGACTATTTACTTGTTTGGAAAGGTCATGGCACCTTTAGGAGGTGGAGCTTTGCTGGAAGAAGGCAGTCACAGGGGTGGGCCTTAAGATTGATACCCCACCCAACTTCAGTTAGTGAGTCTGCATTTTGAGCTTGCAGCAGCAGCTCTCAGCCTCCATCATGTCTGCAGTGACCTAAGTCACCTCTAGCTTCTCCAACCAGCCATGCCTTTTCTGCCTTGAATGATTGTATCTCCCCTCCAGAACCGTAAGCTGAATACATCTTCCTTTCTCCCTTTCTCACAGCAGCATGGAAGAGTAACTGGTATGTCAACTAACCCCACAGCAGTGGTCACAACAACTACCAGAGCCTCTGCCTTTGCTACCTATCAGATGGGCAGTAGCCACTAGGAAGCATATAGGAAATGGAACTTGTGAGGTAAAACCTACTCGCAAAGGAAAGCATGACATTTACCTATGACTTGCATGGGTAAAACCTATGCAAGAGGAAAGCATGATATTTCTGAATGGTTAGAGAACTGGAGGGTGTTTCCTTTGCTAATCTGCTATTATGATCGAAGTAGAATTTTCGTTGCTGTTATCTCTCTTCAGAGGAAGTATGTTCTACCCAGTGAAATACAGGCAAGAGAGGAAGATGATGTTCAAGAAAGTCAAGGTTGGTCTGAGAAGCCAAAGGGAAGACCCTTCTTGCACACTCTCAACGTTTTGGGTAGCAGCAACACTAGCAGACCCCAGTTTTGAAAGAGGTCCGGATGATATTGCCTAAGAGGAAGAAGAGAGTATAGGTAAGGCATATGGGCGAGCCGTATCCTAACAGGAATAAAATCAGTCTTTTTTGAAGAATGGAAGAAAAAGCATCAAAGGAAAGTAAACCATTTTGACAGGCTGCCTGTAAGCTATACAGGGAGGAAATGTAATTGTATAATTATAGTGATTAAAATAAACATATATAAATTTCTGTTAACTGTTGGCAATACCTGTAAACTTCCACCCAAATGCTCCTGGCAGAAGACAAATCTCAGAAGCTGACATCAAAGTGACACTTTCTGACACTGAAAAATTGGGGGGGGGCAAGAATGAAAAGTTTAAGGGGTCAGGCATGGTGATACATACTAGTAGTACAAGAACTGAGGAGCAGAAGCAGGAATATCGGTGTAAATTTGAGCGTGGTCTCCACAGTGAGTTCCAGGCAGTCGGGAATACATGGCATGATCCTGTTTTAAAAGAAACAACCTAGTTCAGGGCATCATTTGGACTAGGTGGACATCTTTGACTGTATCGCCTGTGCACATCTCCTTAGTCTTCCTGTTGCTTCCTGTTGCCCTTCAAAGTGCCCTTTTCAGATACAGAGATTTTCTGAATCCTGCCTGTCTTGGGAAGCAACTGACACGTGCAATGTGTATCTTTCTTTACAATCCATGCTTGGGCTGGCATCCTGACCAAGCAGCTAGAAGGGCTTTCCATTTTCACCCCTTTTCTCTTCTAACTTGCATTATACAGTGATGCTAAGACAACAGGAAGTACTGGACTTCCTCTCCAGGGCTTCCAGTCCAAGGGATGTGCTCACCACGTCGAAAACAGTAGCCGGAAAAGAGTGAAACACGCCCATGGAGCAGAAAGCATGACCTTCTCCACCGTCCAACCTCTCCCCACCCCAGCCCCCCTCAGAGGCGCCAGTGAATAGATCTGGCCATATGCCTTTCCAGGAAACCGTACTTTTTTGAATATTCATGAGAAAAAACTTTTTAAACTTTAACCTTCTAATATTCTCTCAATTTCTCTCTGTCCTCCTGTCTCTCTGTCTCTCTGTCTCTCTGCCTCTCTCACACACATACACAGGCACACACACACTTTTGCCATTCACTATAGCTGACCTTGACCTTGTCAACTATCACTCTGTCTCAGCCTCTCAAGTGCTGGAATTACAGGGGTGTCCCACCATCATCCTTGAAGGTTTGAGTTTCTACGAGAAATGTCTCGTATTTTCTCATTTCTGATTTCAAGAAATTTCTTAGCACTTTGGAGGTTCTGTATCAAGTTATAAAGGGTTCATTAACCATTGAGAATCAGGTCCATTTGGGGGTCAGAAACTGAAATCAGCAAAGAGAAAGGTTACTGATTGCAACATGTTCAGAAGAAGAATTCTATTTTATTTTAAATATTTTACTTATTTATATAGAGAGGAACAAGGAGGGAGGGAGGGGGGAGGGAGGGAGGGTGAAGGCAGTCTCAGGTATGCCATTATATATAGGTGGAGGTCAGAGGACAACTTCTAGAAGTCATTCCTTCCACCATGTGGGCTTCTGGGGATCAAACTCAGATGGCCAGTTTGGGGAGCAGACTCCTTATCCACTGAACTATGGTACTGATCTAAGAAGAACTTTAAGTAGCACCGAAGTTTGGAATCTGTGTCTTATGCCTTGTGTCTCAGGGGATCTGGAAGCAATGGGAGTACAGGAACAGGACAAAGAACGTGCAAGGCCAAGAACAGCTGAAACGCTGTGTAAGATTGTCAGAGCACTGAGATAGAAGACGGAACAGTAACACAAGCTCAGGACAGAGTAAACAAAAGCACAGCAGCTCTGGGAGGCAGTTACCATGAACTTGTTATGTAGCCAAGGAAAATCTTTAATTTCTGATCCTACTGCCTCTATGTTGCGAGCTCACCTGGGGGCCTGTGCCGCTGACTTCTATCTCCCCAGAGGTCTATGCCACTCAGCAATAACCACACCACACGGGGGCTTACTGATCGACATATTCCAGGGCCAGGTCTCCAGCCGGGACCAGGGCTGGACGAAGGGCCGTTTCCGCACATTGCCAGAGCTGAGGGGTGCCGGACGATCAGCGGTCGCGTCCTCAGGGGAGCAGGGTGTACTTTGGCTGGAGCTGCATCGGGGAATTCGGCTGTCAACTGGACAGAGTCTCGGGATGCTCTGTCCCTACCGAACTGAGTCCCGGTTCTCGGCCTGTCCCTTAAATACTGTTTTATTCCACATTACATCATCGGGGTACAGGTCTGTTTACAGTTACAATACAGTTGTTTTGCCACATTTTGATATTACACATTTTCATTTCTTATGTCTTCCACAGTCTGTATCACACCACAGCTAGGCTGACGCAGAGACCCACTTATCTATCACACAGTATAGGCCGACCCAGCGGCCCACTTATCTATCACACACAATACATACAGTTGTTTTCACATTCTTTTAATATAGGCTTTCACATAGGCTTTCTCATTTACTAGCCTTTCCACATTCATTTCTTCCTCACTGAAACTTTCCTCATGCTCCCCACACTCTACCACCCAGATGCTGGGATTATAGGTATGGGCCATTGCTACCATGGAGAAGACTTTTAGTTTTTTAGTTTTTTGGGAGAGGATGGAAGGAAAGAGGAGAGAAGCAGAGACACAAAGAAAGAATGGAGATGCACCCGTGAATGCCATGGTCTATGGATGCAGGTCAGAGGACAGCGTTCAGGAGTCAGGTCTCTCCTTATACCATGTGGGTGTCTGGGAATATCTGGGAATCAAATGCAGGTCATCTAGTCTTTGGGCAGTCACTTTACCCACTGAGCTATCTCCTTGAGTTGCAAGAAGACTTTTTGTGTGTTGGCTTATGTGTGCATGTGTGTTTTTTATGTGGGTGGGTATACATATGCGGGGGAGGCACGTGTATAAGAGTTCACTTGAGTGTGTATGGCTGTGAAGGCCCAAGAGTGACATTGAGAATCATCTTGGATTGCTCTACTTCCTCATTGCTTGGCTCTGGAGTTTCCTTGGCTCTGCCCTCCAAGGCCTGAATTATAGGCTGCCTCCATATCTGCCCAGCATTATTTTACATGAGATCTAGGATCTGAACTCAGGTCCTTCTCCTTGGGAGGCTATCTCCCCACCTCAAGAAGACATTGTTGAAGAGTCTTTAGAAATGCCGTTTCCATGAGGCTCCAAATGTGGTGTCAAGGTATGTGTGTTGCATCCTCCTTGTGTCTTTCCTGGGGTTTAGCTGACTCATGCCTACCATTCACAATGATGCCAAGAACTAACAAGTATCAGAGGTGTGAGGGGAGTGGGTCATTGTCTTAGCAGGTTAAGAAGACATTTAGTATTTGACCAAATAGTTCTTTCCTGTACACCTACCAAAGTAGGTTCCGCATACAAAAGATTAGAATCAGATCATTATCCCAGAAGTTCTCTCTCTCTCTCTCTCTTTCAGCTTTGAAAACTGCAGCCCTCCTGCAGCAACCGCTTATCTTAACAATTTGTAGGACGATATGGCAAGTCAAAATGGAAGAAAGTGAGACATGTATGCCACAGACGTGTAATCCCAACATTCGAGAAGTAAGAGCAGGAGGACAAGTTCAAGGCCAGCCTCAGCTATATAATAAATTTGAGGCCAGCCTGGGCTACATAAGACTCTATCTTATAAAACAAAACAGAAAATGAAGCAATCGAGACTCCTAGGCTGTAAACCATCTCCATGTGACCACATGTGATGCTGCAGCCTTGGCAAGAGTCCTGGATTCAGGAGATGACTGCCAGCTATTCTGAACGTCCTCACTTGCCCCATATGAACTTTCTCCACACTTGCCAAAGAATCAAAAACCATGTGCTGTTAGGCAACCATGAACCACGTAAGATTGACGGTTTGATAGACTGATAAAGATGGGTGAGCTTGGGCTGGAGAGGTGGCTCAGGGGTTAAGCCTCTGCCTTGCAGGCGGAAGGTCCTGAGTTCGGATCCCAGATCCCACGTATAGACGCCAGGCGGAAGCGGGGGCGGCCTGTGCTTCTGGTCCTGGTAGGGCGGAGCCTGTGAATCCCGGGGCAGAAGGAGGTGGAGGCGTCCATGGTGGTTCACGAATTCGTCCGTGGTTCTACACACACACATACACACATGCGCGCACATACATACACACACACGCACAATTGAATAAATAATAATAATAATAATAAAAAAAGATCTGATATTCTATTAAAAAAAAAGATGGGTGAGCTGTGCAAGCTGCTTTCTTTAGCATAATGGTAACATCTTGACCACAGTTCCTACAACCTTCAGCAAATCTTGACTGTGTTCAGCCTTGGATCTCCCTGAGATCGAGTGAAACTATCCACATAAAGCATTAGAACAAAGTGTCTGGTAATTGCTGGTAAGAATGAAAGAGGCGACTAGTTAACGGAATTTTTAGTTAACAATTCTATGTTAATGCAGTTTCCTAATTCATTGTGTCCTTAGTTTTCCCACTGAGTTTCTAACAATGCCCTTGCCACTGACTTCATGGAACAATGTGGCAGTCAGATTGCTGCACTGAAATTCCACAAGAAGCTTCTTGAAATACACAGGGTGAAAGATGTGTGGATGTGTGCAGTCAAGTTGCTGTCAATGATAGCACTCTGTTAGTTAAAAAGAACTTTCTTAATTGCTTTTTTATTTTCTCTTTTTCCATGCCATCTACTTTTAGTCTCCAAATATAATCACATCCTTTATATTGACCTTTCTGCCTGAAGTACTCTATCTTGTTTCCCTTCCCTTCCCTTTAGATACCTTCTTCCATCCACACACGTGCACATGCGCGCGCACACACATACACACACCATATCTATATTCTACATATGTGAGAACCTGAGATTATAGGGGAGTTTTCTTTCTTTTTTTTTTTTAATGTGCATTTGTGTGTGCACATGTTTGCATGTGTGTGGGCTGTGTGAGTATAGGTGCATGTGAATGCAACTGTGTGTGGAGGCCAAAGGTTGATATGGAGATCATACTTGATTACTCTTCCACTTTATTCCTTGAGGCAGGGTCATTAATCAAACCCAGAGCTAACAGTTTTAATCTAGCTACCCAGCTTACGGTAGGGATTTTCCAGTCTTTGCCTTCGGAGGCTGGAATTACAAGTGGACCACCAAGATTCATTCAGCATTTATGTGAGTTCTGGGCATCTAGCTCGCTTGCTTATGTGGCAACTTTAACTACTGAAACTTTTCTTCAGCCTTAGCAGTATTTTTTATTTTTCTTTTTAAAATATTTTATTTGTTTCTTTGTGTGTGTGACTTCAGGAATCATCTTGGATTGCTTCTATCTCCTTCTTGCTTTGCTCTAGGATTTCCCAGACTCTGCCCATGAGGGCCATGTAAAAAAACGCCAAGTGGAAACGGTGGCAACCTGTACTTCTGGCCCTCGTGGGCAGAGCCCAGGAATATTTTATCTTTTTTTTTTTTTAGTAATACCCTTTCCCTATAGCTACTTTGTCTCCCTTCCTTTGGCCGTCACAACATACACATTCTTTTGCCTTAGGGAAAGTCTGAATATGTGTGAAATAGGATGAGATGTACCATTTCACTCATGACCACCGCCTTCCTAATGTCTATCATGAGGAGTCAGAGGGATGCCATTTTCAAGGGTTGACAGTTCTGACTGCCCTCTTAGCATCTTGTGGCTTCAGATGCAAGCGTTGGGGCCTCCCTGACTCAGTATTACTAAATAAGGGCTGCATCACTCAGGGTCCCAGCAGGACCCCGATGGCACACTCAAGTTAAGGATACCTCAGGAGAACTTCGAAAGGGACTGCTTACAAGGGAGCCGTTGGGGACAGGCACCCCCAAAGGCCAACACACATAGAGGACCCATGACACAGTCACTCTCTGTCCCTGAGCCCAGAGAGGAAGGAGTAGAGTGAACCCCCGAGCCTGAAGAGTTAGTGTATAATAGATCGTCCTGAGAAGAACATGAAGTTCAGTAGTTAGGTGTAGCAGGTTGGAGACAAATGCATGGAAGACATTGGGAGAGTGAAAGTCCTGACTCTTTTCTTCCTCTCCAATCGACAGGACTCCTTTAGTCAAGCCAGCACCTGGGCAGGCTGTGACTCTGGAGGGGCAGAGGGGAGTCACCTGGACATTGAATAAATACAAGTGAGTCGTACCTGGACAGCAGCGAGCACGGTGGCTGGTGATAGGAACCAAGGGTCTTATTTTTTATCCTGTCCTTTGTATCTGGGGCCTATTTAAGGCATTAGCAGAGTCTAATGACTCACTGTTGAAGACCCTGAGCTTTTGTTTCTTTCAATTAGATTTTTCTTGTGGGGGAGAGGGTAGGTGGTGTGGGTGGGTGTGGAAGAAGGCACTTGAGTGTATAGAGAACCCAGGGGTGACATCTTGAATCATCCTGGATTGCTCTGCTGCCTCCTTGTTGCTTTGCTCTGGGGTTTTCCTGGCTCCGCCTTCTAGGGCCAGAAATACAAGTCGTCACCATATCTGCCCAGCATTTTCACATGGGATCTGAACTTGGGTCCTTCTGCTTTCAAGGCAAAGGTTTTATTTAACCCTTGAGCCCTCCAGCCCTCTCTCCAGCCCTATGATTAGATTTCAAAATCTTAATCACTTGTTACTTATGTTAACCAGCAAGCCCCAACAGACATTCTCTTTGATTCTGAACATTCTCTTGTCAGAGGATTCAGGCACGTGACAACATCCCACCCACAGTCTGGCTGCATGAGAGGCTCTTGGAAGGCAGACAACCAGCCATTCGGTTCTTACCTCTGTTCTCTCTCTAGCAATCCATGCAAAGACATCAGCATGTACTCCGGGTGGGCAAAACAGGGCAACGGTACAGAATTATCTGGATGAATCCACAGATCAGGACTGGCAACAGAATCCACCTGCCCCACCCAACCATCCCACCACATTGAAAGAAACCTGGGAAGGAGGCTTTGAAGCTTAGTGTGGAATGAACTAGAAGCAAAGCCAGAGTTTTCCAAAGTCCTTGTGGAACCAGGATTGCAGGCTGGCTGCATTCACATTCTCATGATCATTGTTTCTGTGGTCCTGTCCGTGGCACAATGTCTTCGCCTCCTGCCCACCTTCCAAAGCTGATCTTCAATCTCCCCAGTGTTTACAGTTTCCCAGTCTCCTTTTGCTAAATGTCCATGCTGTTTTAATTAGACAAGATAACCTTTAGTTTTAAGAAACTAAGACTACCAGGTGACACCAGAGCGATATGCCAATTCAAGGTCAGCTACAGAATTCCTGTCACTTTGGGAAACAGCAGGTACCCAAGAAAAGGGTCTTGTTGGTAGGAAGAAGTTTATGAGAGGCTGGTTGGGCAGTAGCTACGTGAGCTTGCTTAGGAAGGACTGGACAGAGGCCTTGAAGCAGCTGAAGAGCATTGAAGGCACTAGGTAGAGCAGTGCAGGGTACAGCAAGTCCCTGATGGGAAAAGTGGAGTTACTCTATCAAAACTTAATGCTATCTGAGGCTGCCACTGACGTGGAATGTCATTCTGAAATTTGTCCAACGGAAATTTCTGCTTTGCTAAGACCACTGATTTTATCTCTTGGATGTACCTAAACATTTCTGCTGACATGGTCAGCAGAGCAACTCAAATCCATCTGTAGCGTTTCTACCCTGTCAGTTGCCCTCTTCCCGCTGCATGTAATCTCTTCATGATTTAATAAGTGGAGGTAAAAATCAAGGATGGTGTAAATTATCAATTACCAAAAGAGTAGGGACTGAACCTTTATACATTCCCGGACACAGGAATTTTTGTCGTTGCTGCTGAAGAGAGAGAGAAAGGACATTAGGAATCAAGAGAGTGAATACTGCTAACTAGTGACCCTTGTGAATCGTCAGAGGGGCCGAAAGTTAGTAGACTTTCCTCCTTTCTGCATCCCCGGTCTTCTTTCCCATGAAGTACTGGGCCTGGGCTTCAACGAATCAAGTCAATGATCAGTTGTCATTCTCTTAGCTCTCCCATAGAAGGGTCATAAGCTATCTGCCGGAGATCCCAGATGCGGAACAGGGTGCCTGCAGAGAACCCTGTGTCAGGTCCTTTCTTACTACAATGACAACCCAGCCACCATTAGGGAGCACAGCTCACATCTCATGCCAGGCTCTCCAGCACTGCCTTGGAGTCCTTGTCCCGCATGGAGCTCCAGAGCGCCGACGCTCTTGCTTCTGGGACACATACTCTGAGAGTTGTGCTTGTCACAGGGTAACTTCAGATGGTCACCCTTTTTCCTCCATGAATGTCACCCCAAAAAAGATCAATTTAAAAAAACACAGGAAAACTATTAAAGAACATCAGAAAAAAAGAATGACGACAAGCTGCATTTGATTTTAAAAATATTTATGAGACATGTCCTTTTTTCTCATTGAATGTCATGTAATAAATATTTTCCCAGAATGACAAGGATAAATCACAGGAGTAGAAGAAGAACTTGGTGGGACTAAGGGAGGGGGGGAATATTTAAAATTTTAATTTAATCCTCGACTCATTGGGCTTGACCTCTGCAGAAGGCCTTCAAAAATCCAGCAGAACTCTGCACGGATCGAATATCTGACCTTGGCCCGCAGGTCAGTATATGGAGGACCACTGACAGCGGCTCTTGATGACCTGAAGCAGAGGTTTCTTGAAAGTGAGGAAGATGATGGTGCAGGCCACCAGCAGGGTGAGGCAGCTGGGGAGAATGAGCACGAGGTACAGCAGGCCCATGTCCACATGCTCCCACTTGCAGTGCTGGGGCCGGTCTCCCGGCAGCTCCAGCACCCGGATGACCTTGGAGGAGAGGTTGCAAGTGACCATGGCCAAGTCGGCGACGGTTTCTAAGTGCTCCAGGGCCCCCCATCCCTCCACCCCACAACAGTCGTATGGATTCTGACTGAGGTAGACGGTCTGCAGGCTCCTCAGGAGCTGCTGAGATACAGCCCTCTGGGGTAGGGCCGTCAGAGAGTTTCTGCGGAGATCGAGGGTCTGCAGGGCCATGCTGCCCTTGAACCTTGGGAAGCTGGTCAAGGAATTTCCTGACAGGTCCAAGTCCTTCAGGTTCCCAAACCCCGAGAAGTCCAACTCGGAGAAGGCAGAACGGAGGCCCACATTCCTGAGAGACAGGACCTGGAGAGTGGGGGCAATATCCTGCAGAGGGTCGATGCTTCCATTCAGAACTCCCCAATTGCTGGACAGGTCTAAGTGAGTAAGAGAGGTCCCCCGGAACGGACAGTCTTGTAATGTTCTCAGCCCACAGCCCTCCAGTGAGAGGCTCCTCAAAGAGGCCAAGTTCCTGAAATCCACACACGAGCTCGTCTCTGCCCAGTCTAAGGAAGCCTGCCGGGGACAAAGTGAGATCTGATTGTGGCTCATGTCAATTGTAGTGATGTTACTGGCATTGGTGAAAAGACCGGCGGGAACCCCCAGGAGCTGGTTGGAGCTCAGGTTGAACAGGCGAAGGTTCTGGAAGCAGCCGGTGAGCCTGGGGGCCAGGCGCAGCTCAGGCCAGTTGGTTGTGGCTCAAGTCCAGTTCGGTGAGCGCGCTTGGGGGCTCCTGCTCCTGGATGTGAAGCATCACCAGGCAATTCTGCTTGAGGTTCAGGTGAGAGAGGAAGGGTATTTTCTTCAGGAAGCCATCCGGTAGGTACTGAAACTGGTTCTGGCTCATGTCTAGGAAGCGGAGAGCTGACAGGTCACTGGAGGCAAACTCTTCCCAGAGGTTGACCGTGGTGATGTTTGTCACGTTGCCGTCTACAAGAAGGAACTGGGCCACCATCTCCTGAGGCGACGAGGTGTTGTACAGGTCCCTGTAGAAGCCCATGTTGTTGTCCCGTAACAGGAGGGTGTGAAGCTTGCTGCACTGAGGCAGGAGAGGGAAAAACAGCAGCTGGTTGTGAGACAGGTCGAGCATCTCCAGCTCAAAGCTCTCCCCTTCCTTGGCGGCCAGGAACCACTCCAGGTTGTTGTAGCTGACATTGAGGGACCGCAGCTGCGTGAGGCTGAAGTCCACGATACAGGGGAGGTTGTTGTAGGCTAGGTCGAGGTGTCTGAGCTCGGTCAAGCCATCAAAAGCTCCACCCTCGATCTCAAAAATGTAGTTTCTCTGCAAATCCAGCTCCCTGAGATGCTCCAGGCCCTCAAAGACAGAGTCATCAAGCCTCATGAGGGTGTTCCTTGCCAGGGACACGACCTCCAGCGACGAAAGGTTCTGGAGCATGATGGCCGCCATGTCTTCCGTCAGGGAGTTTCCCGACAGGTCTAGTCTGCGCAGCTCTGGCAGGGTGTGGAGAGCAGCTGCTGTTTCCTTGTAGTTCTCCGAGAGCCGGTTGTCTGCAAGTCCCAGGCTGCGAAGGCGCTTTTGCTCCTGGAAGGCCTGGCGGCCAAGGCGTTCCAGGTGGCAGCTGTGCAGACTGAGGGTCTCCAGCAGCGGGTAGGCCTGCAGGGAATGATTCCACAGGGTCTCCAGAGGGTTAGCGTCCAGGATGAGGGTCCAGGACCAGGATGGGAGGTTGCTTGGCACGGAAGCAAGTTTCTGTCCTCGGCAGTCAGTGACTCTGCCCACCTAGGTCCAAAAAGACATGGGTCAGCCCAGAGGTGCATGTAGCTCATTTATCAAACTGTCCCTACTAAGAATGGCTCTGGAGATTACTGTTCATTGTCATTCTCCTTACTATGTTTATGACTAGGGGTTAAATCCAGGGCCACAGGTATGCTGAGTGCATTGTCTACCATGGAGACACACACTTGCTCTAAAGAGTACAATTTTTACCAAGTCATAGAGGCGCTCACTTCCAGCCCTCATTTAAACTCAAGGTGCTAAAAACTGGGCATAGTGGCACATGCCTGCAATTCTCACACTTGGGAGGTTGAGGCAGGAGAATCTCAAGCTCAAGTCTAGCCTGGGCTATGCAGTGAATTCTAGACCAGTCCAGGCTACATATCAAGACCCTGTCTCCAAACGAACAAACAAGCAAACAAAATACTAGAACCCCATGGGCACTAAAGGTCTGAGGACCTGCCCATTAAGTGCTAAGAAGAGGCAAGGGCACCTGCAATTTAGTTTTAACCATGAACACAGAGAATCAACCCTGCACTTGGATTTGAACTCTACCTCTGTGGTCTATTTCCCATGTGACTTGGGGGCAAAATAATTTAACCTAAGTCTGTTAGTTCTTCTGAAAACTGGAGATATAAATGGTACTGACACTGGAGGATTCTCATGGGGTTAGAGCAGCGACTGCTTTTGAAGAGCTTAACACAGTGCCAGGCACCGGTAATCGATCCCCATAGCACTACTGTCACCGTGGCCTGATGCCTGCATCTCTAATAAAGCCACTGCTGAGCAACCATAACAAAGATGCATCTGCATTTCACCCACGTCATTTTGCCCAAAGGTTCCCCTGCCTTCTGCATTGATAAGCATTACAGCTACGAAGACTTTCCCAGCTCATCTGTGCCCCCAACACTGTAGACAGAGTCACTGGAAGTCTGGGAAGATGAAGTGAGGAACTCGAAGTAACATTGGGACGAGAGCCCACAGCTCCGAACGTCCAATTCAGCACCTTTCCTACTGAAACTATTTGGTATAAAGAAGGCTCAGTGGGTAAGGTGACTGCTTGCAAACCTGGTGACCTGAGTTCGACCCCAGGAAGCCCACTTCAGGACTTACATACACACAGTGGCACATGCACACCTTTTTTGCCCCTTCTCAAATAAATAAAAAATAAAAATAGAATAAAATAAGGCAGGTGGATGAGACAGCTGTGTATCACTGCAGAAGTCACACAAGGCTCCGTTTCATGACTTACAAAACTGGCAAAAGCAATTTTCATAACATGTCAAGTGTCAAAAAAAACCTTTCAAATCAAAAAATCAACACTATTTCTCTTATACAGGTTAGTCAGCAAGAAAGGCCAGTGAGTAAATTATAGATCCAGTGCCCAAAGATAAGTGGAAGAAAGGAGTAAAGTCCTAAGGGAGAGAAAGAAGTCTAGGTTTGGAGCCCATACTTGAGTCTGTGAACATCAGTCTGTGGTTCGTTACTTTTGGACTTTGCATAAGAAACCAAACGCTTACGGCTTTGGATTTGTTGTCTGCTTATAAATCTTCTAGTAAGGAAAAGTTCATTTTATATTGAAATATAGAAAATGAAACCCTTGGAGCTGGAGAGGTGGCTCAGGGGTTAAGCCTCTGTCTTGCAGGCAGAAGGTCCTGAGTTCGGATCCTAGACCCCATGTATAGACGCCGGGTGGAAGGGGGGGCAGCCTGCATTTCTGGTTCTGGTAGGGTGGAGCATGTGAATCCCAGGGCAAACTAAAACAAGGAGGAGGTGGAGGCAGTCCATGTGGTTCCTGAATTCGTGCGTGGTTATACATACACACACGTGCACACATGCATACACGCACAATTGAATAAATAAAAAAAATGTTTTAAAAAAAAAAAGAAAATGAAACCCTTGAGTATTTTCAACCTCTCCTTTAGAAAGAGTAGCTAACTGTGATACCTGCAATTTTCTTGAGGCTTGAGTGTGAATGCTTATGTAACCCACATTTATTAAGGTTCATAAATGTTAACTGTAATTACTGGTATGCTTCCATTAAGCTCTTGCTGAATATTTGAGTTGATTTTCATTTCAGCATGGATATTAGAATGAATTCATTAGGTCCCTTCCCACCCCCACTCCACTCCCGACATTGTGCGTTCATTGTACACTAATCTGTGGAGAACCAACAACTTTACAAAACTGAATCTCTATACTCAGAGGCTGCATTTCTGTATTTGAGTAAGTGTTGGTTCCCCCGCTCTATAAGGACTCTCTGGAGACTGGCTGTGGTTAAGGGCTTTCCTCAACCTGTAAGGGACCCTGTTCTGTCGCAGCTGCCGTATTCAAAGGGAACGGACCTCTGCCATTATTCCCTGTGGACCCACCACAGTGCTGCAGTGGCCACGTGGTCACCAGAGCTCCGCCCTCACCTTTAAGTCAGGTGGTTACTTGGTAAAGGACTGAGAATTGGTCCTCAAGTCCTAAGAACCAAAGGAAATGCATTCTTTTTGTTCCCTGGTGGCGGAGTCCCTAGCCCTTCCCAACAGGCAGAGTCCAGAAATCAATCTGTTGTTGCCTCTGTAAGGAAATAGTGGAGTACAGAGATTGATGGTGTAGCAGAGATTAAGCCATATGAATAGGATTATAGGTAAAAACACAAGGCACTCAATACATACCAGGCACTGTCCCGAGTGCTTGACACAGATGAACTTATTCGGTCATAATAGCAACCTAATATTGTAGTTTTATTAGTAGATGATGATGATGATGATTGACAGGATCTCATGTAGCCCAGGCTTACCTTGAACTTACTATATACCCAAGGCTGGCCTTGAACTCCCAATCCTTCTTCCTCTGCCTCCAGAGTGCTAGGATGACAGGTATGGACCCATGCTCAGCAGACGTTATGGTTACCATCCTGTTCTACAGATGAAGAAACTGTACCCCAGAGCCGCTTCAGCATCACTAGCCAAGAGTGATGGGGCTGAGGTTAAGCCTGTTCTGACTGGTTGTATCATAGTAGACTGTCCTCAAACAGGTTACTGCCAGCAGTTCAGAACCATGATAGTTCTAAGTCCATCTGGGGTCTTTAAGATAAGCTTTGAGAACACATTTTTCTTTCTAGCATCCAACATGCTGGGGAAAAAGCCTTCAGTGTATTAACTTTAGCTTACAAGTTGTCTTTCTGGTGTTTGAGATATAACAGAGCTTGGGGAATGTTTATTAGGTGTGTTTCTCAAGCAGAGTTTTGATTATCATTCAGTCAGAGCGCCAAAGGAGAAAATTTCTGATCCTCTCTGGACCTTTTACACTTAATCTGGTCAAAGGCAACGCGCTCTGTCCAGGCTGCTCAAGCATGTGCCTTCAGATTTCTCCAGTTGACGTGCCTTCCTCAATAATGCTGGCACCATTAGTGGAGCCTATCTCGGGGACCTCCTGTCTTCAGCACACAGGGGGAAAAAAAGTAGGACAGGAGGTGCTAGGCCTTTCCCTGGCACCACCCTGAAGATCTTCTGTGTGTACTTGGCATTTGCTCAGGCAGTACAGACTGGGCTTATCCACTCCCTGCCCTCCTTGATTGACAACCCCTCTGCCTTCCAAGCACCCACCAAACGTTGTCAGGACAGGGGCGACAGATAAGTCGGGGTTAGAGGAGACACTCACCAACTTGCAGCCTCCTTGGGAAGCCGCAGTGGCCGTCCCACTTCCGCTCCTCCATTCCACGGTCAACAAGTGAAAACCCCAGCAGAACCAGAGGGGCAGCAACTCCATCTCAAGCACAGCACTGTGGACAGAAGGCGGGGAAGAGGTGAGCGAGACCGGCCTCCCAGGGGCCTACTTTGCATGGGTAGAAGGAGTCAGCTCCCAGGTACATCTGTTCTTAGAGGCCCGCTGTACCAAGAGGTGGAAACCCACAGATTATTCAAATACCTCAATTCGGCCAATACTTTCAACCCTTTGCTGAGACCATCAGCAAGAACTCATTTTCGTTTTGCCTGTACCATTTCATGGACAGGTGGCTGAACTCTGAAACCCCAAAGTGTGCAGCAAAAGGACTTAAGCAACTAGGTGTGAAGTCACCCGGGTTTCTTGCGCTTTGCCATTCTGTAGAATTTTCCTCCCTCCAGCTCAGCTCTACCAGATGCACATGCAAAGTTCAAGGACTATGCCCCATGTAAACAGATGAATGAACGAACACATGAAGGGCAAAGTGGGATAGAAGTACTAATCGCAGCCCCTAGACTCATACAGTTACTAATTATCTTGATGGCATGAAGCTTTTAGAAAAGTAGAACTGTCATTGGCCAACTCACTTAAACCTGTCCCTTTGAAGAAAGGATTTTGATAGTTTTGCCCAGACTGGGGGGAGGGGGGAACTTGAGCAAATGAAAAGCAATCTTCAGATGGAATAAAGAATAACAGTCAAGTGTGGTTCTAACCCCCTTGCTTGATTAGAGCACACAGAACCAGCAGTCATGAGAAGGTTTGGGATTACACCAACACCAACAGAATTCTTGAACCAAGAGGAACATAATGTGATACAATCACACTCTTTAAAGGGGAACAGACAACGGTGCAGGAATAATACTTGTGTTCCAAATGAACTGAGAGCAGCCCAAGTCTCCTTTCTGAGATCCAGAAACTACCTGGTAGTTTCTCCTGTGTAGGTGCTGTTACATTGGCTGTGTTCCTGGTGGAGAGCTGACAGCTTAGAACGTCCCCCACTCCCCCAGCTCTACTGGCCACAGATGGGAAGCAGTGCCTGGCCCAACATTCCATGTGCCTAGTCCTTGCGGAGACACTGTCACGAAGGACCACAGCTCAGCTCCCCAGCCTCCTCCTGGGTCGCAGCAGCAGGCTAGCACAAATCACCTTACTTTTTCAAGGCCACTTGCAGACCTTTCTGCTGCCACATGCCAGCCCTTCCTCCTTCCCTGTCTTTAAGTAAGTTTGCCGCCTTTAAAAGACTAATTTAATTTCCTGGTCAGATGCGAATGCTCACCAGTGAAAAGAGACTAAGAGAAAAGCTAAGTGAAACTGGACCCATCAGGATCGACCTTCACTGAAGGCCAGGCCGGCTCCTCTCTGATCATACTTCGTCAGTCCCTGTGGGACGCTGGGAATCCCCTCCTAGGGCCTCCTTCTGCTTCTGACCTGGGCAAGGATTGTTACCTTCTGGCACAGAGCCATAGGGGCTTCTGTTCTCAGTGTCTTCCCAGCACTCTCCCCCCATCACGTGCCCACACACACATGTGCTCCTGAAATATTGGGGTCACTGCCCAACTTAAGATGAGGTTGGCAGACTCAGCAAATGCCAAAGATCCTTTAGCTAACATCACATCTCACTAGTTGCCCAGTATCTTACTAAGGAAAGATGAGGAAATGAGATCAGTTACCACAGTCCCGCCCTTCCTGCCCACTTCCTGTCACGAGGAGCTGCCAAGTGCTGCTGTTTACAGGGCAGGAGTGCCACTCTTCAGGGGAGCACCATACTTTCAGGGAGTGCTAGATGGACCCAAGGCATCGATAAGTTTGTGAAGTTAAAAGGAGTCTTCTTCAGGCTGGGTAGATGGCTCAGTGGTTAAAGACTTTGCCTGTCACACTAAAGGATCTGAGTTTGAATCCCAAGATCCTATATAAAAATGCCTTTTATTTTTGTGGCAACCTGCAATGCCTGGAGGAGAGAGCCTGGGAAACCCCAGAGCAAAGCAATACGGAGGTAAAGCAATCTAGGATGATTCCTCAAGTCACTCTTGGGCCTCCACAGGCACACACACCCAAGTACAACCTTTGTACACACACACATACACACACACACACAAACAGGCATGCACACAAACAGGCATGCACACATACACACATGCACACAGGCATGTAGCAAAAAATAAGTAAATAAAAGGTATCCTCGGGCTGGAGAGGTGGCTCAGGGGTTAAGCCTCCGCCTTGCAGGCAGAAGGTCCTGAGTTCGGATCCCAGATCCCACGTATAGACGCCAGGTGGAAGCGGGGGCGGCCTGCGCTTCTGGTCCTGGTAGGGTGGAGGCGTCCATGGTGGTTCGCGAATTCGTCCGTGGTTCTACACACACACACACACACACACACACACACGCATATGCACACAGTTGAATAAATAATAATAATAAAAAAAAAAAAAAGGTATCCTCTCCTCCCTTCTAAACTCAGCCAAATAGATCAGGGGAGAAAAAGAAGTTTGTATGCTTCCTGGGCAACTTTGACATGAAGCAGTGGAATGTCATGTGATGGCTGTGGAACTTGGAACCTAACAGTCCACACTTTAAATTCTCCATCCACTATTTGTTTTGTCTTTGAGCAATGGGTGTAAAATCTCTAAAGCTCCAATAATCCTTCCATAAAATGGGAGCAATAATAACTATGTGTGGAATTGTGTGAGAATCACACAGTGTAATCTACATAAAACTGTTTCAGTAATTGTAAGGGTAGTTATTAACCTGCTTATTATTTATGAATTCCAAACATCACTGAGTAGGTTGACTGGCTATTATTCTTACATATAATCTCTAAAAGAGTTCACAAAAAAAGTCAATACTGAATAATTTGACCAGAAAGGCAAATATATCATTATACTGGTTAAATATATAAAAAGTATTCAGAAAGACTAGATTAAAAATTCTACATGAACCAGATCCGGGGAGGGTTCATCAGTTAAAGGGCTTGAGTATATAAAATTTGGGTGGATGTGATGGCCAACCTGTAATTACAGTTTCAGAAGACAATAACTAGGCATTCCCAGAGTGAGCAGGCTAGCCAGACTAGCACTATTGTTGAGTCGTGAGTTTAGAAAGAAATCCAAGATCAAAAAGAATGTATATGCATGCATACACCTACTGCATCATCGGCACCTTCATACACACATACACACATGTAAGCATTCATACACATAATCACGTACTGTCAACACACATATATATGAAAATGGAAGAAGAAAAATGAATAAAAAATTTGAATCTACATTAATAAGGCTGATCCAGGGATAGGTTGACCATGTTGGCTTGAGAGTCATTTGTCCTCAGAGTGACACTTCCCCTAACCCTGCTCTGTATGCCTTCTGCTTTCCAACATCCCAAGGCAGCTGCCTCACAGGTTTGACCACCTGTGCACTGCTGGAGGTTAGATGGCAAGGGCAGCAAGAATCCAGAGTATCTCGCCTCTCTCTTTGCCTTGCGCGGAGGCAACCCAGGCTCCGGGCCATCTTCCTTTCCTTCCATGCTCCCGCACAGTGCAGAGCTCCCAACATTGGTAGTCTGTGGGCTAAACTGAGGTGTTTGGCTTCTAAACCTCTTCTATTTGCTGTTAGTCTCCTACATTCAGTTTGTCTTTTTATATCATCTGGGTGATTTGTGTTTCCTGGCTGGACCTTGATTGATCCAGCAATATACAAGAGAAAGGCCTTGACACCATGTACAATAAAAAGGAAGAGCCACAGCCTGGGCCACAGCCTCCCTAGGAAAAGGACTTGAGTTCAGATCTTACATAAAATCATGCTGGGCAGATATGGAGATGACCTGTAATTCTGGCCTTGGGAAGCAGAGCCTGGGAAACTCTAGAGAAAAGCAATAAGGAGGTACAGTGATCCAGACAGGTAGACACACTCAAGTGCCCTCTTCCACACGTGCACACACACACACACACACACATGCAAACACTCAAGCACAAGTACACACACACACACACACACACACACACACACACACAAAGTAGAGCCAGGCATGGTAGCTCACGCCTGAGACAGGAAGCTCACACTTTTAGTCCAGGCCCTTGAGTCCAGCCTGACCAACTTAGTGAGACTCTTTCTCAAAATAAAAACAAAAGCACTGGGGTTCTTTGGCTCCTTGGGCTGTAGCTGAGGGGTAGACCTCATTGCCGAACATGTACGAGAAGCCCTGGGTTCAAGTACCCATACTAAAAGAAAAAGGTACCTAACAACTGAGAAGGAATAAAAGACTTGAGAAATATAGTCACTGAGGTTGGGAAACTCTTCTGGATTACGGGTTGCAGAAAGCTCCTCAGATTCCTTGCATGGCAGAGTCAACAGCTCGGGTACCATATCTCACCAGAAAATACCAAGAGACCCCTGCTAGTACACAGGACTGCATCCCATCTCCCCACCCTCCATTGCTACTATTGTAACAGCTGCTGGCAGTGCAGCGAAGTCTTTGCTAAAGACGTATCAGCAAGTGTTATGCATATATTACCATGTAATTGAGAATTCTTTAAGAACTCAGAGAAGGAATAGGCATTGTGGAGAAGATGGGACGCTGCAGAAGGTTCGTGTTAGACACACAAATTTACAAATTGGTGTGCTCAAGTGCTGTGTCTGTGTGTAAAGGTGGCATCTATGAATATGCAAAGCATGGAACTACATACTGCATAGAGGACTTCATGAAAAGAGTTTGCCTTCTCTGTAGAGGGGAGCCAGTGAGATGGCTCAGCAGGTAAGGTACCTGCTCTCAAACTCTGCAAGTCTACATGGTAGTAGGAGAGAACTGACTTCCAAAAGTTGCACCATGCACCACAGCATGCATGTTCTCTCTCTCTCTCTCTCTCTTAAATTAATTGAACATTTTTTTAAAGTAAAGAGGCAAATGCCACCTGGGGTCTTGGACTACCTGGCAGCTGGTCAAGACCACAGAGAATAAAGTACAGACTTCCCAGGTATGACTACTTCAAACAGTTCCTAGTTCAAGAAGCACTGAGAGCTTCAGTATAAGCTAGGTCACTTCCTTCGGATCTCAGCAAAAAAATCAGCAAGACTGCAACCTTCAGCCAAGTTCAAACTTTGCATTTCCCATGGTGAGACCACCTGACATTCTGAGCCTCCATGGGTGGTATGCTGGAAACACAGAGCCCTGGGCATCCCCTGGGAGAAAGGCATGCCCTGAATCCAGTGAGGAAACTGCCAAGAGATTCAGCTATGCAATGTCCTACAGAGCAACTGACTTGATTCTTCCAGTCAAAGGCTTGCCTGGTGTAATCATGTGCAGCCACAATCCCAGCATTCCATGGGCTGGGGCAAGAAGGTTGCCATGAATTCAAGGTCATCCCAGGCTACATACATAGTGAGTTCCAGGCCAGTTGGGGCTACAAAAAAGACTCCCCCCAAAAGATGGCATTATGTATAATGATATTACTAGATTGTTATTAATTTTCTGAAAATAGTGACATAGTTTTATAAGAAAGTACCCTAATTCCTAGGATATTCGTTCTGAAATATTTGGAGATACGGTTTCATAATTCATAGCCTATGATTATTAAAGTAACTACTTCAAATGGCTTAATCAAATTAAAGCAACGTATTAGCAACTGGTCAATTTAGCACTATCCTTTTTTTTTAACTTTTTTATAAATTTAGTATCCTTTTTCTTTCAACTTTATATCTATAAATTCGGATTTGTTCCTTCAAAAAATATTTCATTGAGAAGAGAGAGAGAACAGTCTTACATGCCACAACACGCACGTAGAAGTCAAAGGACAGCTTTCAGAAGTCAGCTCTCCCCTACGCCACCTGAGATTCCAGGGACGGAGCTCAGGCCAGGTTATAAGCAGACACGTCACCCACTGAGCCTTCTCTCTTGCTCAGTGTAAAAATTTTCAAAATAAAAAAGAAAGAACACAAGATTAAAGGCTGCGATTTCTAAAAAGAGAGGCAAAATTGTGGTCCCTTTTTCCCCCAAATTTTTTAGGAGTTTTTATTATACCATTTTCAGTATTTTCAGCAAATATCTGTAAAGTTGAAAATTGCATATTTGGTCTGGGGAGATGGTTCAGTGGGTAAAGCATTGCAGTGTAACTGGGAAAACTCTTAGGATCCCAGAACTCACATAAGGGTCAGGAAGCAATGACGGCCCTTCTGTGATCGAAGCCATTGAGAGGCACAGGTAAGGGATCCCAGAAGCAAACTGGCCAGATAGACTAGCTAGCCAGTCAGTGAGTTTCAGAGTTCAAATGAGAGAGCCTGTCTCGGTAGTTAAGCTACACAGTGACTGATGCAGATACCAATGTCAACCTTTGGCTTGCACACACGTGTGTGCACCAATACACCTGCAAACATGCATGTGCACATACACGTACATCACACGTGCATACACACAAAAAACAAAATAATGTGTATTCATAAGTCTTTAAAATACCCTGAAAATGTTGACATGTGGCAGTCAAACTAGAGTTTCCAGGCAATCTCGCATGTCTATGCTGGATCATACTTCTGACTACAGTTCAAGAAATACAGTCGATGTACTAACACAACATCCACTGTCTGGGTCCATTGGTCTGTCCACCACAACCACAGTCCCCAGAGAGGCTGCTTCAGAGTCACACGACCTCAGCACCACTGACCTGCTGACCAAGGAGTGGTCAGTATTCATATGCCACCAGCATCCTCTGAGTGACCACCCCTCCAGCAGAGACACAAGGAAGGGGATTGGGTCTTAAGCAGTGGAAGCTGGAGCAGAAATGAATTCTTTAGGGGTCCCATCACGGGGAAGCAGATGCTACGAGGGCGATAATAAGGCACATTAGAGGAGAACAAAACCATGCAGGCAGCTGCACGGGGAAGAAAGGCAAGAAGGGATGGTGCAGACTGGGAAGCATAGAGTGGGCTCTCAGACCATCTTTTGGGGCTCCTGGAGGCTCTTTAGAAGGCTTCTATTTTCATGACTGACCACTCCTCACCTAACCACAGTAGCAGCAAATGGGGAACCAAAAAGCAACTTAGGTTCTTTAATAAGCTTAAATGTGGAGGCTAGAGAGGTGGCTCAGGGGTTAAGCCTCTGCCTTGCAGGCATAAAGTCCTGAGTTCTGACAAATGCATTTTCATTCACTCTTTGTAAACTCTCTTCTTGATAAGAAATCTCGACTGTCAACCTGATGAGAATGTAGCATCATCTAGCAGCAGAGCCTTTGGGCACATCCGTTGGGGATTATCTTGATTCAGTTCATTGATAGGGGAAGATCCTGGCATTCTCTGGGCCAGACGCTGGGCTCAACTAAAAGGAGAAAGGGAACTGAATATAACATTCCTCTCTCTCTCTCTCTGCTTCCTGATTGTGGTACACTATGACCAGATGCTTCAAGTTCCTGCCGCTCAGCTCCTCAGTCAAGGTAGATTGTATCCTTGAGCCGTGAATCAGAATAAATCCTTTCCTCCTTCAGTTGCTTTGGTCAGGATCTTTCACCGCAGCAATGGGAAAGAAACTAAGACACTATCTTTTGAGAACAACAGTAGTATTTCTGATGGGACCTCAGTGTCTTTTTGACATAAACACAAACCAGAGAGATGGGCGACGCAGGCAGCTGGCTCAGGGAAATCTGTCCAGTTATTCCCAGGCACTTGTCAAATACAAAGCTTGGGGTCTGGCCTGAACAGCACATTCCTAACTGGCCAAACTCTACCAAAGCCCCTGAAAGTCTGTCTAGGAACCATCCTGATCCACCTCAGCCTGGAGGGAGCTTAAGGGTCACTTCAGTGCTTCCTTACTCAACTACAGTTTTGGACGAGGGCCCCACTTCAAGCCCTTACCACCACCCACTCAGAGTCCATTCTCTCAGGGCCACAGATGAGTAAACCGGCTCCCTTATGTGGTCAGGGCTACTCCCAGATGTGGTTAGGGTCAGCCAGTCCAAACCGCCAGAGGTCAGCTTGCTCCAGTGCATTCCATGGCCATAGGCTACATCTGACCACAGATCTTCAAATATGCAAATCCGTTCCCACTGGGAGATAACAGCTGACTCTTATGTGTGTGTCATTGTGGCTAGTGGTAGGTCCCTCACTCTCCTGTTTGCTTGTGGCCAGTGGTGTGAACTCTTCCTGTCACCTCCCTATACAACAAGCTTAGGATCTCTGCAGATAGGCCAAACCAACACTCCATTAGCCTTTCAGGTTTGTTCCCATTGGCCATGACTGACTCCTCTCTCCAGTGGTAGCCACAGATGACCACAACATAGCCAAAGGTTGGATCAAGATTGAATGAGAAAGTGTGTATTCAAAAACTTTGTCCTTATAAGGGAATTTTATGGGCTTCATTGCAAGTGTGGGGGGGAGGCAGAGACTACCCCCAGTTCCTCCACATCCCGCAGCAGCCCCCTCTTTCCTCCCACTCAGGGGCAGATGTTTCCCGTAGCAAGGCCAGGAAATGCTTGAATTAACGGGAAGTAGAGTTCCTCTGTGCAGGCACTGTGGAAGTAAATAAGATGACAGAGCTGTACAATTGCCTCCCATCCACAATAGATGCAGCCCCTTGGGCTTCCTAGGGGCTGTGGGGCACCAGGGATAGGGGTAGAGATGATAGGTGATAATTGACATTAACCCTGAGTCTTGAGGGGGAAAACTGATAAGAATTTGTAACTGCCCAGCTCAGCAAAAACACTAGCAGCGCCACTGAACCTGTGGTACACTAGGGCTCACAAAGGCATGGCCATATGCCTGGAGAATGCTACAGCTTGTTGCATTTTGTCTTTATGTTGCTGATAATTTCATGACCAACCAACTTAAGGAAACGAGGGTTCTTATTCTTGCTTATGATTCTGGCTTCAGTTGGTCTCTGTCTCCACCTTGGTGGGAGAGTTCATATCAACACCAGGAACTAAGGGAACCAGCCACGCCATAGTTACAGGACTACTGAGAGAGAAGCAAACCTCCACTTGCCAGTCTGTGAGTTTCTCTATTTTATCTACCTGCCCACAGAATGGTCCCACCCACTATGAGCTGAATCTTCCCTCAGCAATTAGACAATCTCCCACAGGCTTTCTGGGGCTTGCTCCACACAAATGTGCTTAAAGGATTCAGCTTCAATTGCCAAGTTGACACTTGCATAGACAATTGCATAGAGCTGCAATTTAAACCCATGCAATTTAACCCCATGCCTGTGAGTTCTGCAACAACTCAACCTCAATACCACAAGCCTCAGCCACTTTGGGATGTTTGCAGTACTGGACTGAATCATACATTTCACCAACTGCTTCCTCATGGCAAAGACCTTTCTCTTCACTTATCAAACTCGAGTTCACCATGCATGTATTACACTCCTCTTCACAGACTTACAGTTCAATTGAGGAATAATCCAATAATCCTTTTAACTCACGATGACATATCTACCTCCAGTGTTCATGTGTACCAGAGAGCGCTTAAGTGTGGGTCCAAGGGTGACTTTGGGAATCATCTTGGGTTACTTCTACCTCCTTATTGCTTTGGGGTTTCCCAGACTCTGCCTTCCAAGGAAGCACATGCAAGTCACCACCATTTCTGCCTGGCATTTTTATGTGGAGTCTGGGGATCCAAGCTCAGGTCCTTTTGCTTTCAAGGCAAAGGTTTTAACCCTGAGTCATCTCTTCAGCCTCATAGTAGGGTTTTTTTTTTTTATATTTATCATTTTAATTTTTATGTTTCTGAGAAGAAATACGGGTAGTTATTAGTAATTTAACTTTCAAGAATTTCTTATGCAAAAACTTCAGCATTTCAACTAGGTTGTGAAAGTCTGAGTGCTCACTGAGATGCTACCCACTACCAACATTCTACTCTTAACATTCCAGTGACTACTTCATCCTAGTTGTCTCTAGCCTTCAATCAACCTATGTTGTTATATTTACAAACAGATTGCCATCTGAACTTTCAAGAGGCTGAGGCAGGAGGATGGAGAAATGAAGCCAGCTCGGGCAACTTAGTAAGACTTTCTCTCAAAATTTTAAAAGGGCGTGTGAGGCAGTGCAGTGCTGGCCTAGTACGCCGGGGCGCTGGGTTCAATCACCAGCATGAATGAATAACTGAAGCCAACCTGAAGCAGCCGGTACAACTCCCCCCGAATATTTCAGAATGCATATAAAATGATTCCACTTTTGAAAAATTCTCACTGCCATAGCTTAATGCCTGCCATGCTAATACTTTGGAGACTGAGACAGGACATCAAGCTTCAGGCTAGCCTGGGCTACAGTGTGGTCTCAAGAGGTACAGAATACAGGGCTGGAGAGGTGGCTCAGGGGTTAAGCCTCCGCCTTACAGGCGGAAGGTCCTGAAGTTCGGATCCCAGATCCCACGTATAGACGCCAGGCGGAAGCGGGGGCGGCCTGCGCTTCTGGTCCTGGTAGGGTGGAGGCGTCCATGGTGGTTCGCGAATTCGTCCGTGGTTCTACACATACACACACACACACACACACACACGCACGCATATGCACACAGTTGAATGAATAATAATAATAAAAAAAATTTAAAAAAAAGAGGTACAGAATACAGATACAGAAAATGGAATGACAATTAAAAGTTTCCTGCTCTTCCAGGTTCTTCCACTGATTTAATTGGAGAGCATCCTGAAATTATGACGTCAGCTGTTTCATTTGGGAAAAGTGCTCCCAGGTTTAATTAAAAAATTTGCTTTAAGTGTTCTCAGAAAATTAAGAGGCAAGCAGCTCTAAGTAGAGTGTGAAGGACTGCGCTACTTGGTAGTGCGCACCTGCACAGGAGGTAAGGAAAACACACAGCTTCTAGGGCAGTTTCAAGATAGAAGAGATAATTGTACTGTTCAAAATGCCTTAAGAGAGATAGCTCAGTGGACAGCACCTGCTTATCCCTGGCGATGTGAGTTCTATTTCTGGAAGTTCACGTGATGGAAGGAAGAGAATTAACTTCTGAACTCCACATGTGCACTAGGGCCTCTCTCTCTCCCTTCTCCTTCCTCTCCAACTCCTCCCCCCCAAACTAAATGTACCCTAATAAAATGGTTTTTTAACCTCTTAAATCTTACTGATAGCTGCTTCCAAGATGAATTCTTTTACATCTATCGATTTATTTTTGAGACAGGGTCTCATTTAGCCTAGCATGACCTTGAACTTATGTTCTCTTATCTCTACCTCTAGAGTGCTGGAATTACAGGCTACACCACAATACCTGATTCTCTGCAGTGTTGGGAACAAACCCAAGGCCTTGTGCATATACAAGGTGAGCTCCTACCAAATGAGCTACATCCTAGCACTATTCTGAGAACATTTTTTCCTCCTCAAGAATTTATTTGAAGTCACAGAAAAATGAGAGTAATGTGACTTAAAAAAAAATCCCCTTCCTAAACCAAGGGTGGTGATACAGCAGGAACCCTAACACTTGAGAGGTTGTGGGCAAAGCTCAAGGTCAGCTAGGTTACACAGTGAGACTATATCTAAAAAAAAAAGTTACCTTCATAAATTAAAATGCTAAAAAAGTTAGGTTGTTACTTAATGTTATTGATCTTGCAAAAGCTCATACAGACCCTGAGCTTATTCAATATTCACATATCCTGTGCCGTGGGTTATGGTAATTTACCACTTTCGCTTTTTTGAATGGAATTCAGTGGCACTAAGTACACTCACACTGTTGAGCAACAATCTCCACCATCCAGCTCTGGAAATGTCCTGCCAGCCCTGAAACTATACCACCAAAACAGCTCCCTCTCTCTTCTCTGGGGGACTGTGGGCATCACGGTCTTTCTCTAGGAATCTGTCTCTTCCAGTTCTCAGATGAGTGGAGTGATGGGATATGTGTCCTTTCATGCCTATTTCACGTCATGTAATGTTTTCAACATTCATCCATGTTATGCATGTAGTAAAATTTCATTCTCTGTAAAGACTGAACATAGCGGGGCTGAAGAGGTGGCTCAGGTGTTAAGCCTCTGCCTTGCAGGCGGAAGGTCCTGAGTTCTGATCCTAGACCCCACGTATAGACGCCGGGTGGAAGCGGGGGCAGCCTGTGTTTCTGGTCCTGGTAGGGTGGAGCCTGTGAATCCCAGGGCAGAGTAAACAAGGAGAGGTGGAGGCGTTCACGTCCATGGTGGTTCCCGAATTCGTCCGTGGTTCTACACACACACACACACACACACACACACACACACACACACACACATATACACAAGCGCACACATGCACAATTGAATAAAAAAAAAAAAAAAAAAAAGACTGAACATAGCATTTGCCACGTTTTATTAATTCATCTGTCAGTTGGTGGTTACTTATGCTGTTTCTACTTTTTGTCCACTCTGAAGAATGTTGCCATATTTGATCATGAACGCACAAATATCTATTCAACATGTTGCTTATGATTTCCATTTTCAGGATAAGAAATCCAAGACTTAGCTCAGTGGGTAAAAGTGCTTGCTACCAAGGATGGTAACCTGAGTTTCATCCCCAGAACCTACACGGGTAGGGAGAAAACTGACTCCCACAAGTTGTTCTCTAACCTCTCTCTCTCTCTCTCTCTCTCTCTCTCTCTCTCTCTCTCTCACACACACACACACACACACACACACACACACACACTCATAAAAAAAAGTAAAAAATCCAAGACTCAGGTCACATAGATTCTATCTAGGCTGGAGCTGAGTTTGGATCTGGAGGGGGTGCTGGGTGTGCACCTGCTGGGGAGCTGTTTGCCACTTACACCTTCAGTTGGAATGCACAGGTATGTTTTTGTTGGTGAGCACCCAGAAGCCCCCCCCCAGGCCTTGTCCTCTCTTAGAACTCCCAGGGTGACACTATGACTCAGAACCAGAGGGGAATCTGATTCTTCCAGGACCTGTTCCTAGTGATTGGTCAGAGCCTCAGTCCCATGCAGACGGATTTTGGGTGTTTTGACATCCCTGTGTTGATGACCCTGGGCAATGAGAAGGAAATAAAAAGCTAGGGACTGTGAGCTGAAATAGAGGTTTCAGGGGGTCTCCATGCCATGTAGGGTGGTAGCAGGGAGGCCATAATTGCTTGAAGACCAGGCTCGAAGAAAGTCGCTCACACCTGACCTGCAGGCTAGGGCAAAGTACTCGGACATTGGCACCCATGGGTGACATGGAAAGGCAGGAGATCTCAGGGCTGCTCAGCACTTGGGTCTCACTTGAGAAGAGGCAGGGTGAAAAGTAAGGGCCCCAAGTCCCATCTCCTGCAGAGAAACCCCCTCCTGATTAGTATCTTTCCTGGAGGTGGCAGCAGCAAATTGCTTGGCGCTTGTCCACAGCACAGTGCCTGATTGTGGTAAAGTTGGGCGTCAGGGCTGGAGGAGGGGAGTCCCCCTTAGAGGGCTTCATGGCTGCGCTGAGTACTTCACTGGTCTCAGACTTGCTCCTCAAGCTCACTTCACCAGCGACAAGCAAGACAGTCCTACTTGCTCCCTCATTTCCCTCTGTTGAGGCCAAAGTTACCCTCATCTCAGCCCCTGATTCTCTTGCTCTGAAGTTTTGTGTGTTTTTTTTTCATACTTAGTTCTCTTGCTTTTGATAATCACTGCACAATTCCTTTTGGAGATCTCTCTCTCTCTCTCTCTTCTTTCTGCCCTTCTCCCTTCCTCTGTTCATCCTTCTATTTTAATTACCAAACAAAATGTATTACCCTAACCATTTGTGTATGTGGGGGGGGTGAGAGTGTATGCATACCAGAGTGCATAGTTGAGATCAGAGGACAACTTTTGTTTCCATTCTCTCCTTGCACCATATGAGCTTCCAGGGATTGAACTCACCATGATTGCCAGCAGATACCTCATCCACTGAGCCATCTTTCTAGCTCCATCTTAACTCACTTGTAAACTTGCAGTTCAAATTGAATACATCTCATTGTGCAATCAACTCATTCCTTTTTTTTTATTCAATTGTGTGTGTGTGTGCGCATGCATATGTATGTGTGTGTACGTGTGTGTCTGTGTGTGTGTAGAACCACGGACGAATTTGGGAATCATCATGGACGCCTCCACCTTCTCCTTGTTTTCTCTGCCCCGGGATTCACAGGCTCTGCCCTACCAGGACCAGAAACGCAGGCCGCCTCCGCTTCCGCCTGGCGTCTATACGTGGGATCTGGGATCTGAATTCAGGACCTTCTGCCTGGAAGGTAGAGGCTTAACCTCTGAGCCACCTCTCCAGCCCCAACTCATTCCTTCTTAAGAAGTCCTCTTTTACATTTATTTTTTATTCTTTGACAAATAGTCTGTTCTTTCTCTTTCTTGGATGTCATTTGTTTACTTTGATCTGATCTCAACTCCTGACTCCAGTCACCAGGCCTTCGAAGAAGGCTTGGACCACGACAGCTCTCTGCATGCCTAAGCACAGTGACTAGTTTGTAATAGTCACAACACAGCAGCTAATGCCATGAGAATCAATCCAAGGACCGTTCTGGCACTGAGGGAAAATGACTTTTCTTTGCCTGCTTTCACTCACGTGGTGGGGGAGGGTACTGTGTCGCCAACTTCAGGATCTGCCTGCTAATGAAACCTACATAGAGAAAGATACTGGCGATATCTTTGAGACCTGGATCCAGCCATGCCTGAAGCAACTAACTTTAGGCTTTTCAGTTACACAACATGATAAATCCAAAGCCTACCATGAAATGGGTTTTTGTCATTCAATACTCCTATCTAGGTCTGGAGATGTAGTTTGCTAGCAAAGTCCTGGCCTAGCATATGTAAAGTTCTGAGTTCAATTCTCTGTGCTACTAAAAACAAATCAAGTTAATTCTATCTAATAGATGCCTGAGCGCAAGCTCACAGTTATGAAAGGCTTTCTGAGATCTCCACCGATGCGTTTTCAGAAACCATCAGTCAACCTGTCCCAGAGCCTCCCTGCCCACACCCAAATACACACACGATCTTTGTTCAGTGATAAGGCTGAGAAGAACAGATTGGAATAGTACTTCTTTGTATTATAACACCTTTTGCTAAGGGGGGGAAATACCTATAAAACTTCATCACTGACGCGGTGACACCTAGTGGGGCAAGTGTGAGCATGGATTCCTGTGCCCGTGTGGCACACAGGCAGGACCTGAGAACGACAATGATTTTCAGTTGTGACTGTGAGTCCACCCTCCCGTGTCTACCACTCAGATGTGAGCGTGCACACCAGAGTGGTCATCAAAGTCTCTGCAGTGGGACACACGGTAGGATGGTAGCTGTTATCCATGTTAGAGAGCTCTCTGCAAGAGTCTAAAAGAGCAGAGGTAGACAGAGCAGCCCCTGGATTCCTCCTGGGCAAATCAGAACAAAGACGGAGAGTGTGTGCTGTTTGAGACCATCAAGAATACTGTCTTTGGACCACGAGGGATCAAGAGTAGGCGTCCAGGGTGTCCCTCGAGAGGACTCATCAGACGAAAACACTTGCTCGCAGGACTATTTAATTTTGCTTTTCACCTAAAAGCAGGCACTGGTGTGTGTGTGTGTGTATGTGTGTGTGTGTTTCTGCACTCACGACTCTCCGATCCCTTCTAGGAAATCTGGGGCGCACAGTTACACCTCCGGGCAGATGTAAGAAAAACAAAACTAGAAAGGCACAAGCCACCCGCAGCCACGGAAAAGTGCGCCTCACAAAAGGGACAGGAAACCCAAGGAGGCCAGCTCCAGAGTCCAACATTTCTACGGGCCAAACCCCTAAGAGCCTGGTATCCCTCCAGTGGGTTTCCTCCATCATTCAGAACTACCCCGAAGCCAGGGTTGCACCTTAGGGACCTGCCCCGAATCTCTTCGGATCTCAGACACAACAGGGCACGTGTTCACCTTCTCACAGGGCAACGTGGAGCCAGCAACCCATTTTGAGGGCAGCACTTCTTCCTGCCCACCTCCTGGATGTGCGCCCAAGCATGCTAAAAACTCGAGCCCAGTCCTCAAGAAGAGACCATGAGAGTCTTGGCAGAACATCGGACAAGAATCAGTAGACACTTCCTAGCTAAGGATCAGTGACAGGACCCCACGAACTCTCCCCAAACAAAGGCTCTGGAGGAAGAGGCTTTGCTGGTCTCCCAACTGTACCCCCAAGGCCTTGAAAACACACAAGCTGGTCCGTGAGTGTGTGTAAATGAGTTCAGTTCCCCCTGTATTTGTTTATGAAATGGTGAATCGCAATCCCTGTGTGGAGCGAGAGAGCAGATTAGGCTGCACTGAAGCATTTACAGGGTTTGAGTTCACAGTCCACGGTCACGCTGCCCACCCGGAAGCATCATTCTTCCCATTTTGCCGACTAGGAAACTGAGCCTCAAACCGTTCGCCAACTTGTCCATAGGGCCAGCAACCAAACCCCAGCTGATTCCGAAGCTCTTGTTGCTTCCAGTCCACCACATCTCCGTGGAGATCTCAGATCTGTAAACCCTAACGCTCTCCAGGGAGGTACTTCTACCTCCAGCAGGAAGGCAGCCCCCAAACCCACCCAGAGGTGCGGAGTTTGGACATAGCTAACTCCACTCCTCGGTGAGCCCGAGCACTACCCGCCAGCGCACCCCCCCCCCAATCTCCTGCCACCCAATCTGGTCCCAGCTCGCCCACCTGGAGAAACGCGGCGGTGCCCCGCGGGGAGCCCACGCAGGAAATACTCACGGCTCCCGCAGGCCCAGGCGGCTCCGCGGGGCGCATCGTCTCCAGGACCCCGGCCTCCTCGACAGCAGCCGACGCGCCGCGCTGCCTTCTCGCTCTGGGGCATCAGATTATTTTAGCACTTGCGGAAGGAACCGACGGAAGCTGAAGTCACATGGAGAGCGGGCTGCTCAGCGACTCGGCGCACAGCGGGCGTCTTAGAAGGAACTGCGACCGCGGGGCAGGGGGATGGGACAGGCACAGGGGCCGACTGCCGGTGGGTCGTGGTGCAGGTGCCTGGCGGGAGGCCTGAGACCTCCCCGGGCATTCTGGCAGTGGGGGAGTGAGCTAGCCAGCAGCTCTTTTAGGGGCAGACTTTGGGAAAGGGCAGCACTTGTTTTTCAATAGAAAAGGAAGACAGCCCACCTTCCTGAAGAGTCATTCATGCATTAGTCTTTGTAATCTACTCAGCTAGTCCTTAGCAATCGTCTTTCACTGGCATTTTGCTTTCAAAAAATGAAAGGAAAGGAAATTGGACACAGTAGCATACGTCTATAATCTCAACACTGGGGGAGCAGAGATAGAAAGATTGGAAGATCAGGAGTTCAAGGTTATCCTCTCCTACATAGTAAGTTCAAGACCAGCCTGGGATAGATGACACAAGGAAGGAAGGAAGGGAGGGAGGGAGGGAAGGAGGGAGGTAGGGAGGCAGGGAGAGAGGGAGGGAGGCAGGGAGGGAGGAAGGAAGGAAGGGAAAGGAAGGGAGGGAGGGAAGGAAGCAAGGAAGGAAGGAGGAAAGGGAAGGAGGGGGGAGGGAGGGAGACAGAGAGATGAATCTTGTCAATTGTGCTTCTTAATGAGCATGGACAGATTGTTGTTGTTTTTAATCTATTGTGTACAAAGTTCCCAAGTAGCTTTTGTCAGAGCAGAATTCAAAACAACTAATTCTATTGCCTTTTTAAAACCGTGCCAGGCACTGTGTTCCTTAAGTTGTCTCAGCATTTTCAGGCAAGGCCCTTCCTCTTGCAAAGAAAGCAAAATGTCTGCTGTGTGGGCATTTGCAGACTGTGATGATACAGATGGCCACACTGGAAGGGTGGGAGAAAAGGTCTGCCAATTTTCTCTTGTTTCTGCTGGATCTGGAGAATGTTCCCCAGCACTGAGTATCTCCCTCGAACCTCGCACCGCTCGATGATTCAGCATAGCATTGCTATACTTACTCTGGCATATCATTGTTATCCTTGTCCATCCTAGGAAACAGGAGCAAGTTTTTCCTGCTCCAAATGCCCAACAAATTACCTCTATTTTCTAAGATATAGTCACCTAATGAAAACCAATGGAAACCTAAGTAAAGGTGAAGGTGTCAGACATCAGGGTTTCTGACTCAGACTTTTGACATCCCCCCCAATGCATTTTTTCTCTTTATTCATGTATCTTTCCTGTCTACTGATATGTAGATAACTTCCAAACTTTGATCTCTAGCTCCAAAATTATTGTCCCAGAGAGAAGACTCATTTTGACTATATAGTGTCCCAGAGTTGCCACAGACAATGCGTCACAGGGGCTCTTATCCTTTCTCTTGGTTTCTCTCCCTTCATGGTGTCACCATGTTGGGCTTGCTTCCGCCCGGGTAGCCCATCCCCCCTCACAGGCAGATCCATCTGGCTTCCAATTTGAGGTCTTCTTGTCCAGCCTCCCATGTGCTTGCAGTATAGGTGTGTGGCACCCTTGGAACGTTTCTTAAATCCAACTGTTATATGCTCTTCCCTATGGAGACCTGAACAAATGTTTAGTCAACCTAACAGGGCACCGATGAAAGAACAAGGGAATGATTCTACCCAAGTCTGGCAGTGAACAAGCAAGTTTATTGGGGCTGTAGTATGAGTGAAGAGTTACCATTGGGTGACTCACTGAGCTGGATCACTGAGGAACCAACTTCTGCAGGGGTGAACAACCCACAAGAGTTTCTTGCTTGGAGATTCTTAAACATCTTGCAGGCAGCTCCACAGTCAGAAAGGCCCTCTTTCCAGCAACTGCTGAAGCTTACTGTTTGTTACCTTAGGGAGGGACCTTGTGAGTCTTGTAAGTTTCAGGAGCTTCCCGAAGAAACTGGGTTAGTTTCATTTACTTCTTGAGTCTTAAAAGCATCCCTTCGTCTTGGAAGCGACTATATGACCCCCCCCAACTCCTTTCTTCAGCCTTTAGTTTTTACTCTGGGTTGAGATCTCACTAACTCATGCCTGAGCAATTTCAATAGCTTTCTCAAGTTAGCTTTTTGCCCCAAATTTTGACTGTCTCCAATTCCAACTCCATCCAGCAGCCATGGGACAGAGCTCGAATATGGCATAATTTTACTCCCTGCTTAGAGCCCTTTTATGACTGTTACATCCCTTAAATCCAGATTCAGCAGGTTTAAGAGTCACTGTTGCTTAAGTTTTGACATCATCATCTAATCTTTCTTCCTTCCTCTTTCTTTTTCTTTCTTCCTTCCTCCTTCTTCATCCTCTTTCTTCCTTTCTTCCTTCCTATCTCTCTCTCTCTTTCTTTTTCTTTCTTTCATAGGGTCTCATATAGCCTAGGTTGTTTTACAACTCCAATACAGCCCAGAATGGTCTTGACCTCCCAATCCCCCTTCCTCCACTTCCCAAATGCTGGGATTATAGGCATGTACCACCATACCCAGATCATTCAATGTTATGTGTTTTATACAGTGAGATTTTTCAATACGATTTCCTTAAAAAAAAAAAGTCAATGCTGGGCCCACAAGATGGCTCAGTAGGTAAGGGTGATTGCCACCAAGTTTGACTACCTGAGTTTCATCTCTAGAGTCTACATGGTAAAAGAAGAAAACTGACTCTTATAAGTTATCTGACCTAAAAAAAAATTAATCAATCAAAAAAAATCAATTAAATAAACATGAAATAAATTTTAAATAAAAGAAAATCAGTTGCTACTTATTCCTCAAACTTAGAAAACTGGTGGTCTTAAAGATTATGGAAAAGCAAAGCAGTTGCTTAGAAAACAGCACTGAGCATTTTCCGTAGGATCACGCTGACTCAACAGGGAGTCTACAAGCTGGAACCAGAGCAGACCTGAGGCTGCGCATGGCATGTGCCTCACACCATCGAGGCCATAATCTGACTTCCCAGTCAGAATTCTCCAGCCCCGCTGGGTGCTCTGGGTTCCCTTGCAAGGTGGAAGATTCTGAGTCCTTGTTCTGCAAATAGTGTACAGCATGTTTCCTCCAGGCAGAATATCTCCAAGGTAAAGGAACAGTAGTAAATAGCTTCTGGGAAAGGAGACTTTCGGGGTAGCCTATCGGTCTGAGGAGACTGAGCATCTGAGTGGTCTGGAGGAGACGTCCCATGAGCCGAGTGGACAGCGGAACATACAGAGAGCTCCAGAGAAGCAGTTTCCGTGTCATCCAGGTTGGGCTTTTTGGTGATATAACTGCCGTTGATTCATCCCTGCTGCTGTAAGTAACCCCACTCATACTGTAAGAAACTCACTGATTTGCCAAGTCAGATTTTGATATAACTGTTACTTGGATCTGTCATTGATCGAATCCTTATATAGGGTGAAAAAATGGTTCCCCAGGAAAAGTGTCACACAACACTAACACTACCCGGGGTGGTCCTGCCAGTGCTGGGCTGGTACATGTGCCCTCCCTTGATGACTATGATGACTTTGTCTTGGAGCCTGTGTCCTGAGTTTGTTCCCATAGAACAAATCTGTTCAATAGAGCAGATTTCACACCCTATCATTTACTTGTCTCACTGCTGCAACAAAATACCTGACAAAGGCAACTTGAGGGAGAAAGCGTTGATTTTAGTCACAATTCCAAGTTCGAGTGCATCATGGTGGGGAAGTCATGGCAACAGGAGTTTGAGGCAGCTTGTCGGTCCATCCACGGTCAGGAGGTAGAGAATGATGATAATAATAGTGCCCAGCTCATTTCCCCCTTTTATGCAGTGCAGAACCTCATCCCCTGGGATGATGCCACTCACAGTTCAAGTGGGTCTTCCCGCTTCAGTGAGCCTAATCTAGATCATCTCTCACAAGCATGCCTGGAGACTTGTATCCTAGGAGCTTCTAGATCCTGTCAAGTTAACAATCGGCATTAAACATCACACACAGGAAGTGGTGCTCGAGCATCCCCACGAGATTAGAAGTGAGCACAAGGCACTGGCAGGTCTCAATGGGAGGAGAGGCCAGCGCCTCACCAGCCTGTCCTCACTGTCACCTCCCATCTTCCATCTTAGGCTCTGTAAGCCCATGTCATCTGTCTACAAGCTATTTCCCAGATATACCCCATGCTCCTGCGGTCAGGAGCCTTCCTTGCTCGGCATGGCCTTCCCTCTTCTTTCCTCAACCATCCCATACCAAGAGGCACAGCCTGGGTTCCCCTCTTCTGGGAAGCTTTTCCTCATCTCAGAGACCAACTCTTCCTGTGCACCCAGAGTGCACAATATCTCCCCGCCACGCAACAGCTCTTGTGTTGTCCTTTACATTTTTATATTTCCGTCTTGCTTCCCCGACTACACTATAAACTTCTGAGAGCTAACAGTCATATGCTATTCTCAAGAACGTACTGACCAATGTGCATGTAGGTGCTCAGTGAAATGTACTCAGAGAAGGAAGGAGGAAAAGAGGGAAAAGAAACAGGAAAGACTAACCTCCCTTGTCTGTGATTCTCTAGGTACAGTGTTTTGTTTTGTTTCTTCAACTAAGCTCCCTAATTATTGTCACTTGTGGGACTTCTCAGTCTCCCAGAGAGATAGAAAGGAGCCGTGGTCTTCCGCCCTCCTCTCCCACTCTTTTGTTAGATGACAACCAGACACATTTCAGGACCAGGGGTAGGGACACACCTCCAGTGGCAATTGAGGGGATACACATCTGAGCGGGAGCTGGGCATGCAACAGGTCTGGAGAGAGAAGTTGACAGTAGGGCCCAGCAGGAAAGACTAGAGGATCTGTGGGTACTGCCATAGAGTAAGGAGAAGTACAATTGGCAGCTCACCCCTGGCCAAGAGCTAGGTTCTTTTTCTCTCACCTCTGATCTCTTCCACACTGCTTGAGCCTCACAGCTCCTGATCATAAACAGGGCAGCTTTCCCATCCTGACCTTTCAACTTGGTGACTGACCTGACCAAGCAGTGTGCTAGTGCATCCCCCACTCAGCATGTCGGGGAGGGGATTTCCTTTGGGGCCATAGCTGGGAATCACTCTCTTGCCCCCACACCACTGGCTGCCAGGGAGTCTTCAGTAGTTTCATTTCCCTCATTTGGAATGTTTTTAAGAACCAAAAATCAAAAACAGAAAGAGAAGAGGCTACCACCCACATTGGCAACTCTCAGATCTCATGATGCCAATCTTGGGACGGACCCTTAAGCTTGAACCTGTGAGGGGCCTGGGTTGGCCAAAGGTCCTTCTAGCATGTTTGCTCTTTCAATCATTTGGGGGGAAGAAGAGGGATTAAGCCCTGAGCTCTTTATTACATCTACCCCTGAATATGCTCTTATAATAAGTTTAACAGCTTTTTATCTCTGGCCAGGGGGTGACATACAGTGCCCAGAAGGATGGAGTGAAGGGCATTGCAGGAGCAGCAAAACTGCAAAAGAAAATCAACAAACCACAATCCAGAACTTTAGAGACTCTATATCAACCACCTAGAACTAGGCCAGACTAATCTCTCCCCATCCTGAAGCTCAGGGACATTTGCGGAAGAGGGGGCGTTAAGATTGTAAGAGCAAAAGGATGGGAGGAGCAATGATATGTAAGATACTCCTACAAGTTAGGGCTGAAGCAATCATAATTGGACTTTACATGCCCTGCGCATTGTCCAACACACTATTGACCCCACAAAGTCTAGCATCTGCTAAAGGCACCAAGATCCTTGGAGGCAAGGGATTGGCAGCCACAGTAGTGTTCCTATGCTTAAGGGGAACACGGGAAAGGGTTCAGGGAAATGCCTTGTACACCACCGGAGAGGAGGGCCCAGAGGAGAGTCAGGCATGCACAATAAAGGACTCTCTGGGAATGGGGGTGGGAGGTACTGGGGGATGGGGAAGTAGGGGTGAGAGGAGGGGGAGCAGGGGGTTCAAGGGGAGGAGGAGGGAGGGAGGGAACTGGTGTACCTATTAAGTTTGTATGAGCGGAAATAATAATAAAAAATGTATATATATAAAAAAAAAAAGCCCTGAGCTCCTCCTGTTCCCATCGGCCCCAGCCTTCCTCTGCCCCTAACTGCAATGACTACCTCTATCGGGAGGACACCTTTTCCTTTTCTGGAAACATAGACAGCATCAGTAGATGATCAAAAATCTCCTGTTGCATTGTTAGCAAGATGCTCATGGTGTCTCCTGCTGAGTCAGCAGGAGAGTAGGATGGGGGGGCGTCACACAGCTACGGTCTCTGCATCAGGTCAGTCTGGAAGGGATAGCATCAACGCGAGCCAGGAGCTGGAGGTCAAGGGGGAGAGGGCTCAGGAAGCGCAGCTGATAGGAAACCTCCAGCAAGGGCTTCTGGGAGATCTGAGTTGGGACAAGGTTGTGGATCAGAGACTAAACCAGGCTAGGAAAACCGCAAGGAAGCCCAAGTCTAAAAGGAGCGACTGCAGGAGAGATGAGGCATCTTTTGGCGCCTGGGTGGGATGAAGATTAAAGTCAATTCAAGCATGAAATCCTTCTTTTAAGTCCCCATTCAAGGCAAACAGAATTCTTAGAGCTTTTTCCTTTCATCTTGCCTAAGTCTAGAATGTTCCCCACCTACTACGGGCCACATACCCAAACAATTCACTTCTTAATTTCCTTTTTGCTTTGAGGTTAGTTTTTCCTACTCTTCTGCTAGTGATCTGTTGCTTGCGCTCTCTCAGCTTCCATGTCTGCAGCGACCCAAACGATCTCCAACTTTTGCCTTTTCAGCTACAGCGAATGTATACTTCTCTCCTCTAAAACCATAAGTCAAATAACTCTCCCTTGAGATGCTGAGTTTGAGTGTTATCTCACAGCAATAGGAGTTACATGACACATATGCACACATGTATGAACCTCACACACATACACACACACTCAAAAACAAATTTTTTTTTTTATTTTAAAAGCATGGCTACTACTAAAGGAAAGCAAAAATAAGAGAAGGCCTAACATGGAGAGACTCCACTATAACACTATATGGGATGTTGCTTTTGTGTATGTGCATGGTATGTGTAAAATCCTGCATGGGTCTTTTCAGCTTACATGTACAATGCTGGCACACATGATTTCTCATTAGCTCTGTAGAATTCAATCACAGGACTTCTGTAGTAGCTTTCCCACCCTCCTTGTGATAGCATAGCACTGGTCCAAGTCCTTAACCTTAGCATGGGGGGGAAGGGTTTCAAAGTTTCACATGGTATAGCAAGGTATAGCAATTCCTCCAGCTGGGTCTACAGCCATACCTCCAATGACTTTTTTTTTTTTTTTTTTGCAAGAAATATGGAATTCACATTCAGTTTGTGGTTGAGTAAGAGTGCGTGTATTTATGGGTCAGGACTCTGGCTGATCAGAAAAGCGAAGGAAGCAAACCACTGATGGATTCCTAGAACAGGGAGGGGTGCTGTGGGAGGAGGCATGCTGGAGAGGGGGTCGGAGGTCAGCTACAGCTTCCGGAGTAGTGAGGAAATGCGCAGGCAAAGGGGAAGTAAGTGCTGGTGACAGCCCAGAGGCGCCCTGCCAAACGGCCCCAAAGCGCAGGTTCAATGCTCCAGCATTGACTTCACACCCACCACACCCATCTACCCCAGAAGCCGCAGCATCAAGGACAAGACCTTTCAGAAGGGCCTCGTGAGGAAGGTGGAAGGGCCTGCATCAGCACACTCTCGCTGATTTCAGGTAACGCTATGAGCCGGCTCTTCCTGTGTCAAGAGCGGTTCGCTGTCAAGTGGTAACAGGTTCCACCAGTCCAGTGGGGGGTGGGGGGGATGAGGGCAAAGGACCCTCCCCCACCAGAGAGCAAGCTGCCTGGGTAGTGGACAATCTAAGTCTGGAGGGTGATTTGCTCCAGCCCCCTGTCAGTGGGGAGCTGGATGAATGGTGGGAACTGGGGTTTCAGTGTGGTGCAAGGCATGCTGGGAAATGTGGGTTTTTAATTAGCAGTTGGGCAGTTTAGCCACAAACTGGGGCAGGGTGGGGTCTGCAGAGGAGAGTGGGTATTGAAGAAGAAACAGGAAGGAGTAATTTTTTTTTCCTCACAACAACCAACCAGAAGACAATCAGAAGCGATTATCATCAGTTTAGCTGAGCTGGAGGCCAAATTCAGACCCTTGCCACTATGAAGCTCTTTCTCTTCATTGTGTCTCGCCAGTCACAAACATCACTTCCGCCAACACTGCAATTCCTGCCCACCCTGTCTGTTACCTTCTGCTGGACCCGCTGCTCAGTCCTCGCTGACCTCTTCCCCAGCTCTGTAACCCCCAGCTCCCAGCTCCTCCAGATCCCTAGCTACCCAGTTCCCCAGCTCCCACGATCCCCAGCTCCCCAACTCCATCAGTTCACCTGATTTCACCAGCTCCCCAAATCTTCCAGTTCCCCGACACTGCAGCTCCCAGTTCTCCTAGTTTACTCAGCTCCCCAAGTTCCAAGTTCCCCTTTACCCCAATTCTCCAGTTCCCCCAGCTCCCCCAGTTGCCCTCGATTTCCAGCTCCACCAAGTCACCCAGCTCCCCAGCTGTCCCAGCTCCTCGTTTCCTCCGGATCACTAGCTCCCCAACTCCACCACCTCCCCATGTCTCCCAGATCCTCAGCTCCACCATCTCCCCAGCTTCTCCAGCTCCTTGGCTCCCCAGATCACCAGCTCTCCTGGATCCCCAGATCCTCCAGCTCTCCAGGTCCCCAGCGCCCCCAGCTCCCAGCTATTCCAGTCTCCCCAGCTCACCAGATCCTCCTGTTCCCAGGTCCTCTGACCCCCAGTTTTTCAGCTCCAGAACCCTAGCTCTTCAGTTGCCCTAGCTCCCTCAGATTCCCCAGTTTCCAAGCTCCCCCAGAACCCCACCTCTCTACCTCCTCCCACCTTTCCCAGATCCCCAGGTTCTCCAGTTTCCCAAGTTCCCCATCTTCTCAGATCCCGAACTCCCCAGTTCCTCCAGCTCCCAGTCCTTCCAGCTTCCCCAGCTAACTGGATGTCCCAGAACCCCACTTTCCCACTTCCCCAGCTACACAGCTCCCCCAGCTCATTTCCCCAGATCCCCAGTTCCCAAACTCTCCAGATCCCCCAGATCCCCAGCTTCCCTAGTTTCCCATTTCTCCCCAATTCCCCAGCTCCCCAGCCCCCAGATCACCCAGTTCCCCCAGCTCCCCAGTTTTCTGGCTTCCCCAGTGCTCTAGCTTCCCTAGCTCCAGTTTCCCATCCCCAGCTTCTCAGTTCCCCAGCTACCTCAGCTCCCCCAGATCCCTAGTTCCCTGCTTCCTGGCTCCGGGGACTCTCCTGTCAGTTGCTCCTAACTGAAGATTCCCCAAAAACTCACCTTCCCCTATTCAACCTATCACCTCCACTGTGATTAAACTCCCTCCCCAAATTCTTCCAGTACTCAAGACTCCTGGCAAGGTCAAATAGAAAACTTTCGAAAAGAGCTGGAGAGAAGTTTCAGTTCCAGCTTCCAGATCCATTTTTATGTGGGACCCTAGGTCCCACACATGAGTGTGTACACACGCACACACGCGCGTGCGCGCACACACACACACACACACACCACATGCACATGAAAAAGTAGGGGGGGAGAAAAAAAAATAGAAGAAAACCATCAAGGCCAGATGCCTCACGTTTGCAGGAGAAATTGTTTAATCTCTCCCCCCTCTAACTAGAAGGATAATGTTATAGTATTTATTTGGAGATGTGAGAATAACTCAAACTAAAAATGGCAAAAGATCTGAACACACTTTTCTCCAGAGTTCTACCCATAACCAAAAAGCACACGAAAAGATGCTCAGCAGCATCATCAGGGAAACACAATGAAGATTGATCTTGATATCCACTAGGATGGATAAAATCAAAAAGTTAAACGACCAGCAAGTGTGTGGAGAGATCAGAACCTGATTCACTGCTGGGGGAAAGAGAGAACAGAGAAACTTCAGAAAACAATCTGGGGTGTAGCAGCATTCTCCAGCTCAATTTCCCAAGTAACCAAAAGATATGAAAACAAGGCTGCAGGAAAACTTGAATGATGTAGCAACTCATTCATGAAAATGGAAACAACCTAAATGTCCATCAGCTGATCAATGGATAAAGTAGTCTTCTCTCCACATTCTCTTCCTAGACTCCAGAAACAAGAGCAGCTAAAGCTCCTCTATAAAATGGAATATTTGCATATAGCCAGTGAATGCTCTCCATGTATTTTAACTTATCTCCCCATTACTTACTATGCCCAACATGATGTAAGTTTGTGAATAGTTGTGCTACCAAGTTGTCAGGGGATCATGGCATGAAAAAAAAAAAAGGTCTGTTAGTACAGGTATAATTTTTAAAATGAATTTTTCAAGTCTGGAGACAGAATAATGGGTTTCATAATGACATTTTCATATGTATGTGTCATTGAACTTGGTCAAATGTGACTTCTCTCTTTCCTGTTTGAGACAAAGTCTCAAGTAGCCCAGGCTAGCCTCAAAATTGCCATGTAACTAAGGACGACCTTGAACTTTTTCAGACGCCATCTCCCACATATAGAGTTTATAGTTGTTGAGGTGCTAGCTAGGGCATCACGGGTCAAGCACTCTACCACCTGAGCCACACCCCCTGCTTCTGGCGAGGTAATTTCTTTAAAAACAATTTATATCCAAAATAGATCAAAGATCTTAATGTAATACTTAAAATTGTGAAACTGATGAGGAAAATAGACAGGGTCTGTGAGTATGGTACTGCTTCGAAACTGGCGACTTAGGTTCAATCTCTTGTTGTCCTCTGACCTCCATCCATGTGTTGTGGGAGGCCTCCTCTCACCCTTCTCAAATAAATAAATAAAAGAAAAGAACAAGCATTAAAAGAACTCCAGTAGTATAGGAAATAATCCATCCCAAAGATTGACAGATGGGACTGCATGAAATTAAAAAGCTTTTGTGTAGCAAAGGCAACATCAGATTGAAGAGACAGACTACAGAATGGGAGGAGAACTTTGCCAGCTCGCACTCAGCAGGAGGTTAGTATCTAGAATTTAAACAGAATTCCAAAAATTAAAACACACACACACACACACACACACACAAACGTTTCATCAACAACCGGGCTAATGAATAGAAGGTTATCAAAGAAGAAGGACAAATAGACAATAAATATTTGCAAAAATGCTCGACATCCTTAGTCGTTGGGGAAATGTAAACTAAAACTACATCGAGGTTCCATGTCACCTGGGACATTGGCTGTTGTCACAATAGCAAACAAGTGCTGGCAAGGGTAAAGAAAAGAGGAAGCCTTCTGTGGAGCTTGTCACTATATAGCCACTGTGGGAATTAGTATAGAGATACTAAAAAAAAATACAGCTGCCGTATGATTCTGTCTATGCCACTGGCATGGTTTTTAAAAGTGAGTTCATCCTCAAAGGCTTATGTGTTTGTATCTTTAGCTGATGTTAATGTTTAGGATGGTCGTGGCACCTTTAGGAGGTACAGCCTTGCTGGAGGAAGGCCTGTCACAGGCACCAGCCTTGAGGTTGGATAGTCTTATCTTGCTCCCTCTAGCAGTCTGCTCTTGTAGATTGCCAGTTCCCCTTTTTGCCCCCTGATGACTCCAGTCACCTGAGCTGCCTCTAGTTTCTGCTGCCCACCATGCCTATTGCTGTGGGATTCCCATCTCAATGGACTATGTCTCCTCAGGAACCGTAAGCCAAATAAATCTCATTTTCCCCGAAGCTTGCTGTTTGAGTGTTGTCTCACAGAAACAGAGAAGAGTAACTACAATACCACTCCTGGCTATATTCCCAAAAGAATTTAAGTCAGCATACTACATATACCTGTATACCTGTGGCAACTGCTGCATTCTTCATAATGGCCAAGATATGCAATCAGCCTAGAAGTTCAGCAACAGATAAAATGTGATATGCACATAGAACTTTATTGAGCAAGAAAGAAGGAAATTATAACATTTTCAGGAAAGTAGAAGCAATGGGAGATGAGAAGTGAAATAATCCAGACTCAGAAAGATGTGTGTGTGTGTGTGTGTGTGTGTGTATACATATGTATGCCATGTAAGGACAAAAAAGATTGTGATAGGGCTAAAGAGGTGTAAAGGGAGGGGGAGGGAGTCCAAGAAAGGGTGATGGGTCATGAGTAACATGAAAAAAAGGAGAGGCAACAAGAGAAAGGGAGATGGGTAAATTACAGTGTAATAAGGTACATATCACAAAGAAGCCCATTACTTCATATATTAACTAAATTTTTTGATGCAATGTTTTTAAAAATCATTGAAAATTGGTTGGAAAGATGGCTCAGGGGTTAAGGCTCTGCCTTGCAAGCAGAAGAACCAGAGTTCTGATCCCAGGTCCCACATAAAAATGGCAGACAGAAATGACGTTGGCCTGAACTTCCTATTCTGATCCTGGTGGGTGGAGCCTGGGAAATCCCAGAGCAAAGCAAAAAGGAGGTAGAAGCAATTCAGAATGATTCCCCAAGTCATCCTTGATCTTCCACAGAGACAGACAGTGCCTTCTGATACACACACACACACATACACACACACACACACACACACACACACACACACACAAATAAATAATAAATCTATTTAAAATATCATTTAAAAATATACCACTTTAAAAATTATTGAAAATACAGGGCTGGAGAGGTGACTCAGGGGTTAAGCCTCTGCCTTGCAGGCAGAAGGTCCTGAGTTTGGATCCTAGACCCCACGTATAGACGTCGGGCGGAAGTGGGGGCGGCCTGCGTTTCTGGTCCTGGTAGGGCGGAGCCTGTGAATCCCAGGGCAGAGTAAACAAGGAAGGAGGTGGAGGCAGTCCATGGTGGTTCCCAAATTCGCCCGTGGTTCTACACACACACACACACACATACATACACATACATACACATGCACACACACACACAATTGAATAAAAATATAATAAAAAACAATTTAAAAATTTAAAAAAATAAAAATAAAATGAAATAAATAAAAATAAAAATTATTGAAAATATATTTTTTAACCACGAATGGATGGATCTGTAGATGCACAGTCTTCAAATACACAGGGCTAACTGTATATTTATACAATGGGCTAACATTATGAAAAAAATGAATGGCTTAGTCAGTGATGTGCTATGGAAAAGTTTGAGGGCCCAAGTTTGGGTCTCAGCATAAACTGGGTGCATGCATGTGTAATCCCATCACTAGGGGGCTGGTGCAGGAATGTATAATCCCATCACTAGGAGGTGGTTGCCTGCAGGTGTAATCCCATCACTACGGGTTGGGTGCAAGCGCATATAATCCTATCAGGTCATGCGTGGTGTGTAATCCCATCACTAGGGGGTGGAAATGGGCAGATCCCTGAGTTCATGCTCAGCCAGTGTAGCTCAGCTAGCGAACTCCAGGTTCAGTGACAGACTGTGTCTCAAGAAGGAAGGTGGAAAGCAACTGAGGAAAATACCCAGCATTGACCTCTGGCCTCTGCATACTCTTGCACTCATGTATGTGCCTATCTGCTCACACATGCAAACACACATGCACACAAAGAACGGAGTACTGATACATGATGCAACATGAACACATTTTGAAAGCATTATGCCAAGTGAAGGAAGGCAGTGATGGGGACCACATAGTGTATGCTTTCATCTTGTATATGAAATGTCCAGAATGTGCAAACGTAGAGAAACAGAAAGATATGTGGTTATCTAGGTTTGGGGGTCTGAGGAAAATAGGAATGACTGCAAATAGGTATAGACTTTCCTTTGGGCCGATGGAAGTGCTCTAAAACTGCAATGGTTTCATAAACTGTGCGAACATGCTAAAAAAAAAAGACATTGCAGACTATAAGGAATGGATAAAGCCATCACCAGGGAAGGTGGACGAGATAGAGAAGCTGGTTCAGTGTTTTGGCAGTCTGGCAAAATGGAAAATATGCCCCCTTCTCAGCACTTCCTGTTGTAAGGTGTGCCCGGTTCCCTCAGCTGCTTCTGTGGGTATGAACTCTCCCGCCATGCTACTGAACTGTAGCCAGAAACTATCAGCTAACCGACCCTCTGTTCTCCTAAGTTGTTTGGATCTTACATTCACTTAGCAATGGAAAGATGAAACTAGCACAGATGGAAATACAGGATTTGTTTCAAGGTCTTTTTTTTAACAACCAGCATGAAAAAGATTGATGCTTAATTTGGTACCTTCAGGTTATCGAGAAGTACAATAAATCATTGTTTCCCACCTACTAAAATTTAAATCAGATGGGATAGTAAAGCAATTAGCAGAATCTTAAATCTGGTTTTACAGTGACATTGTATTTTGACATTGAAATTGTGCAAACTATAGTTTCTCTTTGTTGAGGGTTTCATGAATATGTACTTCTCTTCTCAAAATAAAAATACTTTACAGCTATTGAAGCCTCCCTTTAGCAGCTTTTCAAATGTTTTTACAATGAGTTACATTGTGATTATTTTGAAGCTACAGTTTTATCTAAAATGTAGTTACCCTTATCTTGTGTTGGAGAAGGTTGTTAATTTAGATGATTTATATATTCATTATATTATTATATATGAATTAAAATATATAGTATGATATATTGAATATATTCATGTTTTTTCATAAAGGTGATAAATATAGATTACTATAACTTGGTCACATAAATTCATTATACATATCAGAAAACTCAAGAAAATTGATATTTATTATTAAACAGAGAGACTCTCATCTCTTTGAGAGCAGAAAACTTCCTCTGGAAAGAGGATTATGTACTTAGGGTTAAGTAAAGCCATTCCTAGCTGTTTTTCTTTTTTGGAAGGATACAACTGCATCTAAATACCCTAATTATTTGCGGGGGAGGGGGGTGTCTTTGTGTGGTCTTGGGCATCAGAGCCATATCTCTTGGAATGAAGGGGGTGATTACTTAATTGAACTCAACGTGGCCTTGAGTCCAACAAGACGCAGGGGTCTGGAGCAAAGGTGTGCTGTCAGTGTGGCGGTGGCCTCTGGCGTCTCTGAAATCATAGCAGTTCCCAACATCGGTGGTCAGCGGCCGCCATGACTAAACCTCCCAACTCCTTGAGGACCAAGGCTGGGCTTACAGCCGCCCACCTGCCCTGGCACCGCCCACCTCCTCACCCTGGAATCTGTCTACCCACCGTCCTTCCAACAAATTCCTCTACTGCTCTGGTAGCCAGTCAGCTTGTGCTGCACACAATCGCCAACCCTGGCTCGGCCTCCAACTAGAAAACCGGACAAAATAAGAAGACAGAGGAAAGGAAGGAAGGAGCCATTGTGATATGGGAAGTTACAAATAGGTTTCCCCTGAAATGAGCAGAAAGCGGGGCTGGAGAGGTGGCTCAGGGTTACCTCTGCCTTACAGGCGGAAGGTCCTGAGTTCGGATCCTAGATCCCACGTATAGACGCTGGGCGGGTATAGACGCTGGGCGGAAGCAGGGGCGGCTTGCGTTTCCGGTCCTGGTAGGGCGGAGCCTGTGAATCCCCGGGCAGAGTAAACAAGGAGGTGGAGGCGTCCATGGTGGTTCCCGAATTCGTCCGTGGTTCTACACACACACACATGCACGCACGCATGCGTGCGCACACACGCATTACACGCACAATTGAATAAATAATAAAAAAAATTTAAAAAATGAAATGAGCAGAAAGCAATGACAGCTATCCATCTTACAAGAATAAAACCATGTTGCCTGCAGCTGTGTCAGCCCTTCTGGACCCCAGGGAAACCAACTTCAATCAGCAAACGTCAAATATAGCAGTCTGCATTCTAGAGGGAACCAAGTCACCTGAGAAGATGAGAGAATTCCTATGAGAGAGAGTCGCATGTTCCCGTAGGGGTTACTTTAGGGTGAATGAGGCCTGAAGACCTCTAGAAGTTCAGCTTATCCCAACCTGAGTAAAAAGATAGGAAGAACTGCCATATATTAGCAGAAAAATCAATGGATAATACAAGTATTTGTAAGTGAAGTAATCTCAGATGAAATTGAAAACTAAGAATGAGGACTGTTGGGAACCAATGAGATAGCAGGACAGGTGAAAGTTCTCACCACACGAGCCTAAGGACCTGTGTTCAATCCCTGGAACCCATATGGAAGAAGGAAAGAATCGACTCTTGAAAGTCATTTGACTTCACACGTGTCACGGTATGTGGGTGTGCATGCACACACATGCACACACACACCATATATAGTAAGCATAGCAAAAAAAAAAAGTAAGAATGAACAGAGTTGACTGTGTGATTGGATGATTGGAATACTTGTAGTTTGGGTTATAATCACTGTTTCAGCTATTCTGAAATGACAATGTTATATGTACTTGTCATAGCAATCCTGATCAATGGAATCACTGATAAGAAAACAGTACTGGACAAGGGATGAGTTACAGGAAGGACTAAAGGAGTAGCAAATAGCACTAAGGTTATAAAATATAGCCAGATAGAAATTTCCTCTTATTAGTATTATTAGCATATCAAAAAACATTTTTGTGGGCTGGAGAGATGGCTTGGGGGATAAGATTCCACCTCACATGCAGAAAGTCCTGAGTTTGGATCTCACGTCCCATGTAAAAATGCCAAGTAGAAACATAAATGGCCAGTACTTCTGACTCTGGTGGGTGGAGCTTGAGAAATCCTAGAGTGAAGTAAAAAAGAGATAGAAACAAACCAGGATGATTCCTCAAGTCACCCTTGGTCCTTGTTGCAGTTTGCTTACATGGTTGCTGATAGATGATCATCAAACAGTTTAAGGGAACAAGGGGTTTATTCTCTCTTATGATTACTGGTTACAGCTCTTAGTCCAGCTTGACGGGAGAACATGCACCAACACCAGGACCGAGGGAATTGGCCACACTATCACCTCATAACAGCTGAGAGATGGACAATCCTTACTTCCAGACCAGCATGTCTGGCCAAGTGAACAGAAGGATGCCACCTTCCTCAACCGGCTCTCAGTATTTTATTTACCTGTTCAAGGCCTAGTCCCACCCACCATAGGCTAAGCCTTCCCCATCAGCTAGACAATCTCCTACAGGTTTCCTCTGGGCCCAGCTCAACCATTAATTCTCCACAAATGTGCCCAGAGCTCAAACCTTCAGCTGTCAAGTTGATACCTGTGTCTAACTATGACAGTCCTCCACAAGGATGTATAATGCCCTCTCTCTCTCTCTCTCTCTCTCTCTCTCTTTCACACACACACACACACTAAATAAACAAATGAATAAAGTTTTAAAAAAATTTTTGTTTTAAAAATGGTGAGAACAGGGGCTGGAGAGGTGGCTCAGAAGTTAAACCTCTGCCTTGCAGGTGGAAGGTGCTGAGTTTGGATCCTAGACCCCATGTATAGATGCCGGGTGGAAGCAGGGGCGGCCTGCATTTCTGGTCCTCGTAGGGCGGAACTGTGAATCCCAGGGCAGAGTAAACAAGGAGGAGGTGGAAGAGGTCCATGGTGGTTCTACACACACACATACATACACACACGCATACATGCGCAATTGAATAAATAATAAATAAATAAATAAATAAAAATAAAAATGGTGAGAACAGACATACCCAATACAAGAAAACATAAAGAGACAACAATTAAGGCGAAAACAAAAATTATCCTATAATGCTCCAACTAAGCAATATCCCAATACCAGTACCAGGTATGTGATACCTCCAAACAAGTTGGTCAGAGATCTCAAAGCCCCCCAAGAAGAGTTTTTGCCAGTGTTCTTGGTTGCTCTCCAGAAACTGACAGTAAGACCCATTGCTGAAAATGCAATGCAAGTTGATCACAAAAAACAAAACCAACCAACAAACAAACAAACAAAACAGCTGGAAGTAGTCTGGAAGCTTCCTTTTTCCTGCCTGGACAACATTTATTCCCTTGTTTGTTTGTTTGTTTGTTTTTCTGGACAACATTTATAATACCAGAAAGTACTATGTAGACTGCTGGGTGAGAAAAGCAATCAACAGTCTCATCTTAAAAACTGCAATAACATCCACCCTAGCAGGAGGCATACATCAATGTAATAGTGGTGTGAATATCGAGGGGGCAACCAATAGTTTTCTGATCAGATTTATTTATTTTTTATAGCATAATTTTTTTATTGTCAAAATGCATTCTACCAAATAGAAAACTTACTTTGTTATTTGGGGTATTTTAAATTATTTTTACAAGTATATTGAGTACTAATCCCTGCTTCCCTCCATTCCTCCCCTTCCACCTTCCTCCCTTTTCCTCATAAATCCATTCCACTCCCTCCCACCTTCTTTCCTATCTACTTTTATGGAACCCAGGGTTCCCTCTGGCTTGTCAACTCTTGTGGGGGTTCAGGTCTCTGTGGCATACCAAGTTGCCCATCCTTGGGCCACCCACTAATAGGGGCATTTCCCTTCACTCATCCAGCTCTAGCTTCCACTGTGTGTTCTTATCTCTCTTCAGTTCTTCATAGTCTTTGAGGGCATGTTGGTATGTCAGTCGTTTTGCAGGTCTGGTAAGGACAAGTCTCACTTCAAGAGTTCCTAAATGCAGCAGTCCTGCCTTGAATGGAATGTCATGTCCAACGGTGAACCATTCCATCTTTAGGTCCTTACAATCTCACCACCCCCTCTCCTGTGAGGTTCCCTAATCCTTGGGATGGGGGAAATCAGGATGGCCTGATTCTGGGTGAGCTTTGCTGTGTCGCTGGTATTCTGCATTATGGATGGCTGTAGTTTGTCTGCTTCACTTCTACTGACCTAGGCTCTATCCTGTCAGGATGTTGAGATCTTCTACCTCTGTGGTAGAGGTAGAAGATTTCTAGGCTGAGTGCTAAGTGGTCTTGAAATCTATGAGTATCATAGTAGCTATTTACAGAGCAGTTTGATATACTTACCTATAGGTTCATTGACTGTTTTTCTCTGTTGATCTATTTCCTTCCCTTTTTTAGATTCTTGCTCTAGTTAACAGTAACAGGAATGTGTTCCATTCTGGTAAGTGGGTCTTGAGTTCAATCAGAAAGCTGTTGGTTGTCTTTTTGATACTCATGCCACTATTACACTGGTGATTTTTTACACTATTGCCATGGTGATTTTTATTGCAACTTGCAAATCTCATGAGTTAATGAGGCCTGTGACTATTTCTCTACCTCAGTAGCTTCTACAGTATTCCTTGGTACTGTGTGAGCTATCCAACAAGAAGGAAGTTCTCAGACCAGTTCCATTTGTTATATTTTGTCCATGTTCTATGATCCATTTGTGTTGCATCTTCAGCAATAGGGTATTACTGATGGTTTTTGGAGAGTAACCAAGAGCAATGGCAAAAGCCTATATTGTGTAGGGGCCTTTGAGACCTTTCTGACCAACATTTTATCAGGAAATGCCACATTCTTGTTACTTTTAGTATATCACTAATTGTCACTAGATATTAATGGATCAGTTCTGGGCTTTTGTTTTGTTTTGTTTTGCCCTGTTTTCTTCACTCTGTGCTCCTCTTCATAGGGGCTGTCTATTCTTGTTCCTTTCATTAAAAGACATTTTTTGACATATTATTAGCATATGAGGTTCCTATGGGTTTACCTCCTACAATCTTAGAGTTTTTCTATAAGCCTTATATCCCATCCCCTCAATTCCCACACGGTATTTTTCCCAATTATTCCCTCTCTCGCTCTACTTGCCATGGTATCCTAAATCTCCCCTTTTAAAAGTTTTCACCCAAACCATTCCTTCCCACCTTTCCATTTAATTGGTCCCTTTCAAATTTTCTCTCTCTTACAATAATTCTAAACTAAATACATTGACAAGAACATCAGTACTAGCACCCACATATAAAAGGGAACATGTGGTGCTTAACTTTCTGTATCTCAGATACCTCGCCCAATATTAATTTTTTCAGTTCCATCCACTTACCAGCAAATTCAGTATTTCATCCTTTCTGGTGGCTGAATAGTATCGCACTGTGTATATGTACCACATTTTCATCACCCATTCCTCTGTTGATGGGCACATTGACTGATTCCATTTTCTCACTACTGTGAATAGGGCTGACCCAAGCTGCAGACACATGTGCTCCCATAAACTAGAACAAGAACCTATGAAAGAAGAGAACATAAGTCCTTGGCAGGGGGAAGCAGTGCAAAGTATTAAGGTCTAGGTATAATGATGTTATATCAAACTGCCTTTTGAACATTCATTATTATTCATATAGACGGAGAAGCACATAACACTTGTTGCAGTCCGCCTGCATGGTTGCAGATAAATGACTATCAAACAGCTTAAGGGAACAAGGGGTTTATTCTCTTACTGATTCTGGTTACAGTTCTTAGTCCAGCTTTGACAGGAGAGCATGCGCCAACACCAGGGCCAAGGGAACTAGCCACACCATCACTGCATAACAGCTGAGAGATGGATGATCTTTACTTGCCAGACCAGCATGTCTGGCCAAGTGAACAAAAGGATGCCAACTCTCTCAACCAGCTCTCTGTGATTTATCCAGGGCCTAATCCCACCCACCATGGGCTGGATTTCCCCATCAACTAGACAATCTCCTTCAGGTTTGCTCTGGGCTTAACTTGACCATCAACTCTCTACAACTGTGCCCAGAGCTCAAACCCTCAACAGTCAAATTGACACCTGTGCTTAACAAGACACTCCACCTCTTGTCAACTTGACACAAAAACAATAGCACTTTTAAACTGTAACCTTTCCTTGTCCCCAGAGATGTTAAAAGTTATCTTAAAAATATAAATACATTTCATAAACAAATTTAAAATATTCTCACTAAAATTTCAGTTATTAAAATGTTGGAACTAAAAGTCTTTCTTTAAATATGCCAAATAAAATCTTTAAATATTCCAAATAGAATCATTGTAACAATGAGAAAACAAGTTAAGACCAAAGTCCAGCAAATTACAACATCCTGTACTTCAGTGTCCATCTTCTGTTGCTCATCATGTAATCACGATGGCTCAAAGATTTCAGGAATTCCCAGTCCCTGTTTGCAGCTCAAAGTTGTAAAAGCAGAGTTCCTTTGAACCAGGCTGAATCTCCACTCATAACAGTCCTCAGCATACATCCCACGGTTCTGGCATCTCCAACACTCTGGGTTCAGCCTCTGCAGCTATAAACTTCATCTTCTCTTGCAGGACTCTACACCTGCCACTTGGTGCCAAGCTTTTGCTGCTTCCCATGAACCCCTCAAATCGTCACCAAAACCAATACCACCTGGGGGATGCTGCCAGACTCCGAAGCGAGTTTGAAACGTAGCTCAGTCCACGTAAGCCACAGCTATACCAAGTTTTATGGACTGATGCTGGAAAAGCCTCTTTTAGGCAGCCAAAACTCCAAAGGGTAAGAAACAGCTTTACCACATCCTGAAGCTCAGGGAAATTTGTGGAAGAGGGGGCGGTAAGATTGTAAGAGCACAAGGATGGGAGGAGCAATGATATGCAAGATATTCCACACAAGTTAGGGCTGAAGCAATCATAATTGGACTTTGCATGCCCTGCACAATGTCCAACACACTATTGACCCCACAAAGTCTAGCATTTGCTAAAGGCACCAAGATCCTTGGAGGCAAGGGATTGATAGCCACAGTAATGTTCCTATGTTTAAGGGGAACACAGGAAAGGGTTCAGGGAAATGCAACTGGGTCCTTGTACCTCATCGGAGAGGAGGGCCCGGAGGAGAGTCTGGCATGCACATTAAAGGATTCTCCGGGATTCGGGGAGGGGGGGCACTGGGGGATGGGGAGAGAGAGGTGAGTGGAGGGGGAGGAGGAAAGTGGGTGGGAGGGAGGGAACCCGTGTACCTATCAAGTTTGTATGAGCGGAAATAAACAAAAAAAAAGAAAGAAAGAAACAACTTTAACTTGGGCTTTCGGCCCCTGAAGGAATTTGAGTTTTCAAACCACGAACTTGCCATACGGTGGTTTTTATGTCTTCCACTATCCCAGTGTAAGTCACTAGGTTTTCCTTCACTGATACTCATTTCTCCAACAGCAGCAGATATTCTGCTGCCTGCCCTTTGCACATCCAAACCTTCAAGGCTGCCAACACAGCTCTCCTCTGTCAAGCAAACCAGTCCATCGTCTTTAAATTCAGCTTTACCAAAGTCCTTGTTCCCCTCATCACAAATTGAGCCCAAACAATCTCTCTCAGCAATTGGCCCACTAAACTCTGAAGAACGGTATTTGTAAATCCACGAAGTGAAAATTCTCAAGCATTTCCAACTTTGTCCTAGCAGAACCGTTCAAAAGCCACAAAATCCACATAGTCAGATTTATCAGCAACACCCTCTTCCTGGGTACCAAATTCTGTTGCAGTCTGCTTGCGTGGTTGCTGATAAAAGACCATCAAACGGCTTAAGGGAACAAGGGGTTTATGCTCTTATGATTTCTGGTTACAGTTCTTAGTCCAGCTTGACAGGAGAGCATGCACCAACACCAGGGCCAAGGGAACTGGCCACACCATCGCTGCATAACAGCTGAGAGATGGATGATCCTTACTTGCCAGACCAGCATGTCTGGCCAAGTGAACAGAAGGATGCCAACTGTCTCAACCACCTCTTTGTGATTTATCCAGGACCTAATCCCATGGGCTGGACCAGCTCTTCCCCATCAGCTAGACAATCTCCTTCAGGTTTGCTCTGGGCTTAACTTGACCATCAACTCTCTACAACTGTGCCCAGAGCTCAAACCCTCAACAGTCAAGTTGACACCTATGCTTAACTATGACAAGACTAAACCTAGAAACTTCCTTCTACAATAGAAGATGTTTATTACAAAAAAGAAGATTAAAAAAAAGAAGAAGAAGAAGATTTGGCCAAAGTGCAGAAAATAAGTTGACTGTGGATTGCTTGGCCCTAAATAGGACATCTAAGTCAGCTCTATACCACCCCCAAGGCTTAGGAAACATCATGGAAGAAGGGGTAGTAGGATTGTAAGAGCCTGGGCTGGAGAGGTGACTCAGGGGTTAAGACTCTGCCTTGAAAGCAGAAGGGCCTGAGTTTGGATCCCAGATCCCACATAAAAGCACCAAGCTGAACCACCGATGGCCTGTACTTCTGGCTCTGGTGAGCAGAACCTGGGAAATCCCAGCTCAAAGCTTAAAAAGAGGTAGAAGTAATCCAGGATGATTCCCTAAGTCACCTTTGATCCTCCACAAGGACACAATGTCCTTTGATACAGAGAGAGAGAGAGAGAGAGAGAAAGAGAGAAAGAGAGAAAGAGAGAGAAAGAGAGAAAGAGAGAGAAAGAGGGAAAGAAAGAGAGAGAGAGAGAAAGAAAGAAAGAAAGAAAGAAAGAAAGAAAGAAAGAAAGAAAGAAAAAGAAAGAAAGAAAGAAAAGAAAGAGAGAGAGAAAGAGAGAGATTGTAAGAGCCTGGAAAGGGGAAAAATACAGACATTATTTTCTGGACATGACAGGGCTGTTATATCCATGAATTCACTGAAGCTATATATATTTCCATAAAACCTGAATGGGATTTTTCCTATCAACATTTAACCACTGAAGGGGAAAGATCTCAAGAGGCTGCACACCTCGCTAAGAAACTGAAGAAGGTTAATGCCGATGGGAGTGGAGGAAAATGCATGCTCCAGCAAATGCCCAGGCACGTTTATCAAAAGTAAACCAGATGAAACCTGATGGGTCGCACACTCAAAAAGTCATGAAAACAGGAGAAAGACTGGCAGGGAAGAATAAGGGTTGTATGGGGAAATGGAAGAGGGGATGGGACTTGGAATTAAAGAAAACAATACTGTTTCTAGCAGCCTATATTGGCAACACAGAATTTAAGATCATTCCACCTATGAGTGCTCCAATTGCACAGACCAGTTGAAAACAGCAATAAGTTCATAGATTTTGTTCTAGTTCAGACCCACGCTGGCTGATTGTCTCCAACTGCTCTATCAGTGTGCCTCCCTGTGCTTCGGTCCACACTTCTACACAAGGGCAGAATCAGCTTCACGGAATTATTAAAACTAAATGTTACTACTGTCAGCCCTTGTAATGATGGCTGATGCATACCGACAACCTGATAAGTGTTAGTTGTTTTATCGAGATTGTCAAGGTTTTGTTACTCAGGGTAAAGTTCAATGTACTCTAATGACTATGGGAGCAAAAGCAACCTTGGACAGCAATTTTCATGAAATAAGATTACTTAAGAAACCAAGTTTATGGGCTGGAGAGGTGGCTCAGGGGTTAAGCCTCTGCCTTGCAGGTGGAAGGTCCTGAGCTCGGATCCCAGATCCCACGTATAGACGCCATGTGGAAGCGCAGGCAGCCTGGGCTTCTGGTCCTGGTAGGGCGGAGCCTGTGAATTCCGGGGCAGAGTAAACAAGGAGGAGGAGGCAGTCCATGGTGGTTCCTGAATTCACCTACACACACACACACACGCACACACACGCACAATTGAATAAATTTAAAAAAAAAAGAAAGAAACCAAATTTGTAACCATTATACCCATAGGCTAAAGAAGCTCTCAGAGGGCTGTATTCTTGTTCATCACCTCTACATGCAGTTTTTTAAAATTTATTTATTTACTTACTTATTATTTATTTAGGAGAGAGAGAAAGAGAAAGAGCATTCCATGATGCTAGGATAGAGGTCAAAGTCAATTTTCTCCATCCACCAAAGGTCTCCCAGGGATCAAACTCAGGATTTTTAAGCAGAAGTCTTATCTGTTGAGGCATCTCACTAGCTCCTTTTATTTATTTTTTCTTTTTTGAGACCTGACCTGGTGTTATGTAGCCTAGGCTGAAATGTAACCTCAGTACTTGGAAGGCTGGGGAAGGATCTCAAGTCCCAGGCTGTAATATGGGCAGACTCAACCTCAAAAAAGAAAGAGAGACACAGAGAGAAAGAGAGAGAGAGAAAAGAAGAAAGAAGAAGAAAAAGAAAAAAGAAAGAAAGAAAGAAAGAAAGAAGAAAGAAAGAAAGAAAGGGAAAGAAAGGAAGAAAAAAAAAAGAGGGAGAGGGAGGGAGAAGGAAGAAGGGAGGGAGGAGGAAGGAGAATGGTAAGAAGGAATAGGGGGGGCGAGAGAGAAAGAGAGAAGACGAAAGAGAAAGAAAGAAAGAAAGAAGAAAGAAAAAAGGTAATTAGAAAGAACAGAAGTCATGTAAGGGAGAATCGGAAGAAGGAGGGAGGGGCTGGGGAGGAAGGAGAAAGCTACCCGAAGCCATCGAGGTTAGTCATTCATTCAGTAGGAATCCATAGAGAAAAATAGTCAGAAGAACGAATCAGACCCTCCAAGAAAGAAAGCTCAGAGCTGCCATACGTCCACTGGAAGACTTCGATCAGACAGCCATCCCCCCGCAATCATTGACCCCACCTAAATCATCCTCTTTCCATGTCCGCTTTCCTACTGTCTCTCCCTGCCATTTCGTTTTTTGCTTCTCGACAGCGCCAAGTGCAGAGAATAATTAATTATGGAGTACTTGCTCTAAATGAGACATTAAAATCACCCGCTCTCACCCCACCTTAGGGATTTCTGTTTACATTGGAAGTGTCTCAAGTACACAGTCTCTCTCTGGCCCACACTAGATATCAGGAATGTTTTTTCTTCGGCTCTCAGGCTGACCATTCATGCCCGCACTGGACATAGGAGAGATCCCCCATTTCCCTATACCTCCTTCCAACAAAGCAGTTGTACCATGCCCAAATTTGCATACTATTTGTTGTGTGAAGTCGTCTGGTGAGATACCACACAACTGTCTTTCTACCCCAGCTAGAAGTTCCACAGCAGACCAAAGCAACAATCATGCTTAAGCTCCAATTGAACGAACCGAGTTTATTTTCCTTGTTTACAGGAGTAGGGGTAAGGATTACTCACAAGAACAGGGATAATTCAAAGGTGTGGCTGAGAGTTTCCCGTGTTTGCCTAGAATAACTCACGCAATTAATCTTCACCCATTTATATACCCTGGGGCCCCTCCCATCTTCACGTGTGAGGGCATGTGGGTGGCACATGCATTCTAGCTGTTCCCAACTCTCATGTGTGCAGGCATGTGTGAGGGCATGTCCTCAGACATGCTTTATAAGCCCTTCTCAGTCCCTCTGTCTCTGACAACCAACAGATGTGATCTTAATAGTCTTGAACAAAATGGTGGCCATGGTTCGGACAAATGCTCCACACAACACTATTCGGAGCCCCCTGATCATTCCCTGTGTATAAATAAAATCTGACAGGACTGGAGGGTGAATTTTTACTGTTTCTCCCTCCAGGAGGATGGTGGACTTTTCCCCATCTGTTTCAATCCCAGTTTTCTATTTCTATCTCTTTGTGTTCCTTTCCCTTTCTGATTTTTTTCTTATTTTTCAGTCCCAGGACAGCATCATGGGTCACCGTCTTTGGCCATGGTACACTTAGAGAAGTTTTAAAGGGGGCTGGAGAGATGATGTGGAGAGATGGTTCAGGAGGTAAGACTCTGCCTTGAAAGCAGAAGGACCTGAGTTTGAATCCCAGATACAACTTAAAAAATGGGATGTATTGCAGTTCACTTGCATGGTGGCTGATAAATGACCATCAAATGGCTTAAGGGAACAAGGGGTTTATTGTCTTTTAAGATTATCTGGTTACAGTTCTCAGTCCAGCTTGACAGGAGAGCTCACGCCAACACCAAGGCTGAGGGAACTGGCCAAACATCTCTATGTAATGGCTGAGAGAGGGACGATCCTTACTTGCCAACCAGCATGTCTGGGCAAGTGTACAGAAGGATGCCGAACTTCCTCAATCAGCTCTTGGTATTTTATTCCAAAACCTAGTCCCACCCACCACCTAGACCTTCTCCATCAGCTAGACAATCTCTTGCAGGATTGCTCTGGGCTTAACTCACTAATTCTCCAAATGTGCCCAGAGCTCAAACTCTCAACTGTCAACCTGACACCTATGCTTAACTATGACAGGGTGTTTAAATGGTGGCAGCCTATACTTCGGGCCCTGAAGGGTGAAGCCTGGGAAATCCCAAAGCAAAGCAATAAGGAGATAGAGAAGTCCAGAATGATTCCCCAGGTTATCCTTGGGGCGCCCCTCCACACACATACCCCAGTACCAACTAATATTCAGTAAAGAGAGAGAGAGAGGGAGGAGAAAAGTTTTAAGGAGATTAACGGCTGGGAGAGCCCCAAAATTCATAAACAATTTTATAAAAAAGAAACCAGATTTGAGAGGAGTAGGTGAGGAAACTGCTCAAGTCAGTCGAGTACTTGCCTCTGCAATATGAGTCCACTCTGCAGAGCCCACCTAAAAAGCAGGGTGTGCTCCAAGTGCTTGCATTCCCTGTGCTGGGGAGGAGGCAAGGGGATTCCTGGGATTTGCTAGTCAGCCTGGCTGATGAGAGACCCCGTCTGTCTCAAAGGAGATATTCAGTGTTTCTGAGGTTGACACCCAAGGTTATCCTCTGATCCCTAAACACACATGCACACATGTCGAAGTACATGAGCACACATACACACTAAGAAAGAAAGAAAGAAAAGAAAGAGAGAGAGAGAGAGAGAGAAGGAGGGAGGGAAGGAGGGAGGAGGAAAGAGAGATGGGGGAGGGAGGAGAAGTGAAAGGGAGGAGGGAGGGAGGGAAAGATGGAGGTAGGGGAGGAAGGAGAGGAAGGAAGGACGGAAGAAGGAAGGAAGAGAAAGGAAAGGAAAGAGAAGAGAGAAAGGGGCGAAGAAGAAGACGAAAGAAACGAAAGAACGAAGCCAAGAAAGACGCAGAAGACAGGACTCGAAGACTCGGCGGCAGATAGTAAGGAGGAGGGAAGGAGAGGGAGAAGAGATACGATAGCCGAGGGTAGAGGGGTTGAACAGTGATGTTCCCTCTTGGTGGACCATGCCTTGGCTGTGCCAGTCAGTCCTAGTAGAACCGAGTCCCGTCGGCTATCCCCGCCTCCTGCTACTGACTCCTCCCTCACCTCAAGCTCCCGCGACGACCGACCCCCAGCCCTCCCCCCGGCCACCCCCCCCTACGCAGCCCGCATACCGCCTCCATCCCTCCCCTCCCCACCCTCCCTCCCTCCCTCCTCCATCCAGTCCATCCCTCCCGCCCTCCTCCCTCCCTCCTCCCTCCCTCCCACCTCCCCTTTTTTGTCCTTACCCCCCCCCTCACCTTTTTTTCAACAACTATCACAGGCCTTTAGGGAGATAACCATTCTCCTTGGATACTCTCCACTAACACCAACCAGCGAGCCCCAGCCCAGTGTAGCTCTCTCTGACTGTGGCTGTGCGCGCTTCTCATGCCAGGCAGGCCGATGCTGCCTTCAGCAAAGATGCTGAAGAAAAGTCTGTCTGTGAAAATTGGAGAGGGGTGATGTGGATAACCCTGGGGGAACAGCCAGGAGCCCTGTGGGGTGCTGGGCTCGAAAGGAGGAAAGCCAAGGGTGCTGAAGCCTCACGTGTCTTTAAAATCACAGCAAGACCCCCGACTTGAAGAGGAAATGAGGAGGAGGAGAGGAGAGGAGAGAAAGAAAGCTGACATAGAGAAAAAGGAGGCAGTGCCGTGAGTGGAAGGAAAGTGAAATGACACACACAGGATGCTAGGACAGCAATTAGCAGACCTCCGGTAGCCAGGCAAAGACTTAGGGCAAAGACTGCCTGCTCCAGCACACACACACACACACACACACACACACACACACACACACACACACATGCACACACGCACACATGCACACCCACATGCCCATGTGGTAAATGGAAAATCTTGCCTCCTCAGACCAACTTCAAGTCCACCCAGCCAAGTGCAGCCCTGTGATAGCTGCTCAGTGCAGGAGCCTAACTTGAGTTCTGGAGTTGGAGCCTGGCCCGGCGCCTGACTGTCTGCCTGCCAGACTGAATGACGGGAGCAAGTGCTTGGCTTCTCCGCACCTCTGCGTCCTGTGGAAAGGTGTCTTTTGCACAGCGAGAGCTCATAGATGTTAGCTGTCATTACTGCCTGCTGACGATTTCATCTTCCAGAGAGCAGAGGAAGTAATAAGGGGAACTGCCATTCCGAATCTAAATTTGGCCAGGAGGAGGAATTGGGCGGCAGAGTGGAAGTGACAGGAAGCTTGGGAGAAAGCAGCTGGGTCTTCAAGTGTGCGACAGTGAGACAGATGATATGGCAGCTAGATGTTTCCCTAGATTCTGACAATTAAAAGAGAGGACTGGGGTCTGGTGCTGCTGCAGCTCAGTTGCTAGACTGCTTGCCAGGGACCCACAAACTTACCCAAGCCCTTCACTCCCCAACATTGCAAAATCCGGGATGGTGGTCAAGCCCTGTAAACACAACATTCAGGAGGTAGAAGCAGGAGGATCAGAGTTTCCAAAGTTATTCTGAGCACTTTCGTGAGTTTGAAGCCAGTCCTCAGCTATATAAATGCTCTCATAAAAAACACTACATAAAATTTAAAAAACACACTGCAGCTTGAGCAAATACATTGAGAAAAACTAAAGAGTTTGTAACTCTGAGGCGGCAAGCACTCCTGTCACTATAACTAATCTTAAGCCCCAGTGACATGTTTGTGTAGTAGGGTTTTTTATATTTTTGTTTATTATTTGTTTTATCTAAGAGAGAAAGAAGAAGCTTGCAGGTGCATTTCGCCACAGTATGCAAGTGAAAGTCAGAAGGCAACTTTTGATTTTTCTCCTTCTACCATGCGAGCTTCTGGGGATTGAAGTCAGGTCACCTGGTCACCAACTGAGCCCCTCGACCAGCCCCTAGTAAAAGTCTTTTAAGTGAATCTAAGGTTAGGGTGACCAAGGGGAAGGGTTATAGAAGTTCCTGGTACAGTCCTGTAATACCACATTGGATGGGTGGGTGATACTAGGTCACCCTCAACTGTGCTGCAGTTCCAGGCCAAGCCTGGGGCTGAAAACCAGACAAAGCAAGAAGCCCTCCGGTTAGAGGTCCTTTCTTGGTTTTGTGAGAAAAGTGAAACCCAGGTTGAGACAGAGGGGCAACTACTCGAAGACACGCAAGGAGACTGAGGGAAGGGTTAGGGTGCATTGGGAAAGTGAAAGCTGCACAGGACCTCAGAAAGTCCACCAAAAAAAGCAAGAAAGAGGGGATACACACACATTGCTTGTGGTCACTGCTGTCATGTTGGGGTTGACGGAGAAAGCAAGAAGAAACTCCTCTCAAGATATGTACTTGGTTTTGTCAAAGGGAACCCTCTGAGAACCGGTAATGCCCAGAGGAAAAGTCAACCCAGGCGGGGTAATGGGGGGGGAAAATATTTCAAGAGATTTTTCCCCATGTCCTTTCTTGGAACTCAAAGAATCTGACATATTGGAGAAATCATTTTCAACTCAGGGATTCATTTCCAGAGCATGAGAGACTGGTCAATGCCTGCCCTTGAGGGGCGCTCCAAGGGCAAACACGCGCTCCACAGAGACAAAAACTGGCAAAACTGCACTCTTCCGAAGTCAGTCTTCTTCTTCATCTTATGAGGTCTTGGGTTTCCAAGGATGGAAGCCATCAGGTCACCCTGGTTTCTGAGCAGGCAGCTGTCTCCTGCTGAGCTGAGTGGTCTCAATCACTCATCTTTAAATCAGGGAAATCCACTTGTACACACTAACAAGCCATTGTGCTTACTGATCCAGAAAACCAACATGGACATTAGTAAAAAACTCAAGTAAGTGGCTCCTC